>OY743226.1:36884520-37605321 GCA_963555765.1 Orthonevra nobilis
ATAAACACTTCTATTGTAGCAATGCAACTAGATAAATAACAAAAACGAGACTAAAACATTTTTTAATATAGCAATCAATTATTTAAAAAAAAAAAAACAAAAAACAAAAATCTACGAATAAAACGACAAATCTTAGCAGAATGAAAGGAATAAATTTAAATGATTAACTTCGACGCAAGGAAACATTACATAACCTGAAAGAACCTTTAACAGAAAACAAGAGCAAACAGAAGACCAAAGGAATTAAACAATAAAATCGTATGAAACAAATTAAAAACAAACTACAGGATGACTTGGACAATTGATATCTGGTTTTTGGAGTATAGTATTTAATTTTGTTGTATTTATATTGTACAAATAGACATGTTTGAATGCTATAATGTATTATTTTAGCTTCATAATTTTTTTTTTACAAAACATTTACTTGGACTCGATTATAAAAAAATATATGTATTTATATATTTTTAATTTTTTTTTTTTCAAAATGTAACAATTTTTCACGCAAACAAAAACATGGTTTAATACAGTTTACAGTTGTGTTTGATTTGTTTTTTATTTGCTTACAAAAATACTTCACACCACTACCTTTGGAAAATAATTTACAAAAACAAATGATAAATAAATTTAGCTTAATTAATTGTTCTTGTTTTATTTTTTTTATTTTTTTTTTTGAAAAATATCATTATTTGGAGTACACTGGAACAGAAATGTTTTTGAAAACGTGTAAAAATGTTGTGATAATGAGAAATATTTACACAGATAACAAAATAAATAATACGAAGAGAATTTTTATCAAAAGTATTAAAAAAAAATATAATACGGTAGCCAATTATTTTCATTTAATAAATTAAAAAAAATTATGAATACAAATAAGCAATAAATTGGCAGAAAAGTTAATTAAATAATTTTTACAGAAGTTCGATTTTTTTAATTTGATCGTTTTATTTGTAGAGCTCTAAACCGTTGTGGATTGACATTGGAGTGACGTTAAATCAGCTGTCATATTTGGATTAGATCTTTCAATCACAGAAGAATCCTTTTTTTCGTCAGATTCATCTTTGACTAAATCAGCAAATAGTTATCCGATCATATCGCACTGTAAATCAATGCATTACCATGCATTCAATTTGATCCCAGTGTAACTTTTTCTGCAGTGAGATTGGTCCATGGATGCATTTCACGCGTGATCCAGGATGGGAATGAACTTTTCGGCAGAGTCGATCAACAGCAATTCAGTTCACGAACCAGTGTAGCTTTGGAGCAATAAAAATGTTTAAGCGAAAAGAGGGACATTGAAGTGCACATCAGGATTCGGAAGCTCATCAGTTGGAAATATGGCAGCTGCAATAGGAGTTCCATGCTATCAGAAGACTCGGACTCGAATACATTCAAACAATTAAGCAGGATAACCAAAAATGCCTGGCCACACTCAGAAGTGTCGACACCTGCTGAAAAACTCGAAGTATTCCCATATAATTTCTGGGGCAACTCAAATTTTAACTCCTCTTTGAAACGACCCAGCTTTTATCCCTTCCCCAGCCAGGACAACCCATCAGAAGACTCAATCGAAAACGGCGAAGTGTTAAGTAAACAAGAAAAAATAGAAGAGATCATTCTCTGTACCCACGCGAAAAAAATCTGCTAAGAGCTCTCTGAAGTCATATCGACCCTCCTTGGAGTTATCTTCAACATTTCCAAAAAAAATGGAACGTGGTATAAAATTGTCACAAAAAGAAAAACAGCCCTTCTTTCCTGTGTCAGAAATTTGGTTGAAGAAATTTGTTTCTATAATAATAATTCTAAAAAAACATTGGATTGTATTTTATGTCGCTTCGTGACTAGAGTCTATGGCGGCCTTTGTAGAACTTTAACAATATCTAATCAGGCTTTGATGAACCCAGCATTGTCGAGTCAAAAGAAGAGTGATATATTCATAAATGTATGGAGTCAATTTACGCTTAATGTGGCTCCCTGTAAAAAACAAAGTCTTTATCGCTTTCAAAGACAAATGTAAAAAAAACATTTCGGCTATCATTAGCCTAATGGAAGCAGCATTAAAAGAGTTTACACTTTGGATTGTAAGAGGAGGCGAATGTCTTAAAAATAAAATTGGAAGCTCAAGGGGATCACTCTGAAATTTGCCCAAGAAGTCAAATATCTGTAACATTGTTCAAAAGTCTTTGCTAACACAGAAAACAAGGAAGCAGAAAAGAGCGGCCAAGTGCTAAATGGAAACGCATACGAACCTTTCCGTTCCAGCATCCAATATTTTACATTTTTTTTGTAATTTCAAAATTTTCATTTAATTAAATGCTATTTTAAAGCAACACGTTTTTTTTTTCTTAATGAGGACCCCTCTTTACTTTTAACTTCATATTCCTTTTTTTTGTGCTCCACGTTAAATCGGCCACATTGCTACACGTTCTGTGAAAACTGCAAGTGTCTACTTAATACGATTCGGAATATACAGCCCTGTGATAAACGGACGGACGAACGGACGAACGGACAGTGGAGCTTTTTCAATAGGGTTCCATTGGCACCCTTCTTCATCGAAAAATCAGGAGAACTTTTTAATTTTTGCAAGTCTATAATTACAAGCAAGTGACTGTAATGCGTGCCACTTCAAGAGGCCTCTTCAATGTCGCCGTTTTACCTTTTCCATTCTATTGAATTTAAGATTGTTTTCAAATACAAATTAAAAAATCAATTTGTTTTTATCTTGTCCATGTCGTAGGTGTTGTACCCGAATTAAATTATTTTGGAATAAAGTCTTAGGAATCAAAGAGAGACCTTGTACCATTTTCTGTGTATCAAACACCAACAAAGTGATTGGGCTATTGAGGTTACTTTTTTTTAAATAGAAACATTGGATATAATGACAACCATTGACAGTGAATGTGTGTTTTTAAACTTTTCTAAGAATTAAAACACAGCTGCCTATGGCAACCGACGCAGTCTGGTTTTTATTATAATGAAGGCAAATAAACCCACATATGTCTATGTTATTCGAATTTTTGTAAAATAGGCTCAAGCAGTAGATGTGCTTAAATTTTTGTTTCCACTCAAAAACTGAATGTTATGAAGTTTTTTAATCTCAAGTGGTTATGAAACTTTTTCACGTGAAATCCTAGTATTTGTCATCTTTCTATTAATCAAATACGTTTCAGGAGTAACGAATAAACTTATAATGTTATTTTTTTTTTGCGAAGGAACGGGAAGGAAATAGAGACAACTACTGCTGCACATCGTTTTCGAAAGTAATGGATTGGCAACTAAGCATTTGCGGATTTCACTCATAGATGGCTTTAGTTGAATTTTTATGTTTGCTGACATAATCGAAATGTCAAACACATTTTGTTATTTGGTAGTTGGTACTTGAACCGTCAATCAGTTGTGTTGTTTTGATCGGTTGTGTAGTTTTTGTTTGGCGTCTGTTGAAAAATGTTAAATCAAAACGAACATTTACTTTATATTTTGCTATTTTATTTCCGGAAAGGAAAAACGCATTCCAAGCTCATAAAAAGTTATGTGCTGTTTGTGGTGACGAAGCTTTAAAAACGGCAGTATCAAAATTGGTTTGCCAAATGTCGTTCTGGTGATTTTTCGCTCTTAGATGAAAAACGCTCTGGTCGTCCGGTTGAAGTTGATGACGACCAAATCAAAGCACTAGTCGATTCGGATCGTCACAGTTCAACACATGAGATTGCAGAGAAACAACTTTGCTATGTACGAAAACTCGATATATGGGTTCCTCATGAACTGAAAGAAAATCATTTAACACAACGCATTAACATCAGCAATTTGTTAAAGAAACGTAATGAAAACGAACCATTTGATAACTGGTGATGAAAAATGGAAAAGATCGTGAAGCAAGCCAGGTGAACCAGCTCAAACAACATCAAAAGCGAATATTCATCAAAAAAAAGTTATGTTATCAGTTTGGTGGAATTACAAAGGAATTGTCTACTTTGAACTTCTACCGAACGATCAGTTCAGATGTCTACATTGAACAACTAACAAAATTAAATAATGCAATTGAAGAAAAGCGGCCCGAATTGACAAATCGAAAAGGTGGAATGCATCTTTGGTCACTCGGCAAAAATTATTGGAGCTTGGTTGGGATATTTTGCCACATCCACCATATAATCCTGACCTTGCACCATCTGATTACTTTTTATTTCGATCTTTTCAAAACTCCTTGAATGGTAAAAATTTCAATAATAATGATGATGTCAAATCGTACCTGGTTCAGTTTTTTGCTGATAAAAAACAGATGTTTTATGAACGTGGAATTATGATGCTGCCTGAAAGATGGCAAAAGGTCATTGCTCAAAATGGACAATACATTACAGAATAAAGTTATTTCGTTCCATGAAAAAATTGTCTTTTTTTTTTCAAAAAAATCTTACGCTTGTTTTTCAATTCTTTTGAGAAAGCTCATAATGGTTTTTGGAACATGAGAGTTTTACTTCAGTATGGTGCGAATGTCAGCTTTCTTGATGGCAACTAGATCCAACGGATTAAAGTGTTATTGAACCGCTTTCAGAAACCTAAACACTTTACAGCATTTTTTGCGACATCGATTATGTGATTATGAGGGAAAAATGTCTTTCGTTTGAAGCGCTGTCAGTAGAATTTATGGCTGATGGTTTATTTTTGGCTTAAAACTCGGAAGACGACATTTTGTTTGATGAGTAAACATAAATTTCAGCGAACGAAGACAAGGGACGTGAGCTTGCTAACGAATATAAAAAATGCGGACAATTGCAAGTTGGACACAGATGCGAAGGGTTCCGTACAAGCGTTTAATATGCAACACTTTCTTCTTATTTCATTTTAAACTAACGATGTCCTAGTTGTAAGACTCAAAAAGGTTTACTCACCGCCCTGTGAGACCAAAGTGAATTGATTGTGTCTACTTTTAAATATATATTTATATAGATAACCTTAACGTATGGGGATTTGTCATCCCGGACTTTTTTATATCAGTTTTTTAGGTCGAACAATTTTTTTTCGAAAGCAAATCAATTTCTCGTATCATAACAATATTTTGTCCGCAACAAAAGACGCTTTATTTTAAATTGGATAATTTAAGGCCTATGTTCTGTCCGAAGATTCATTGCATGAAGGTATTGGTGGAATAATTTTTGAAACCGGGTGGTCCGTGTCGGAGATTACCTCCTTGATACAAACTTACAAGCTAACAAACTTTATTAGTTAATCAATTTGTGGTATAACCTTAACATATAGAGTTGTGTCGTTGTAGACTTTTTTGTAAAACTTTTGCATGAAAAGCAATTCAATTTCTTTTCCCTTTTAAGAAGCAATCCTATTAGCTCGACCGTTTTTAAGATACATAAAAGTTGAGATAAATTAACAGCCAAGCCTTAGTGAAAGGGTTCCATTGACACCCTTAAGGTACAGAATTCTTTAAACTGAGGATACTGCCTTTAGCGAAAGAGAGAACTGGATAAGATGTAGCAGATAGGAAATAATTGTTCAAGGACAGGTAAGCCTTTGTCGTAAAATTAACGGCCAGTATATTTGCATAAAAACTTGAAAATATTGTTCCAAGTCTGCCCTTTCTGTTATGCTTCTTATTCGTAAACTATTTTTCGTTACGAGATAAAAAACGAAGCTCGTTGTGCAAGTTTTGAGGCTTCGTTCCTGCACTTTTAAATCTCACAACGAGATTCAGAAAAGGTGCCATTTTTAACACTAAAAGTCACAGTTTCAAGTGTTTTCTAAGTACACCAGAAATGTATATTTCCACCCATCAACTGCGACAATTTCTTCCACTTGCTCCTGATATCCCAAAGGAAGGGATGCTTTCTCACGAATACGACCAAATCTTTGACTTCCTCTTTGCGGATATTTATTTTTTGGGTAGTTTTTGCTTTTTAGCTCTCATTTTAAACTTGTTTTTAATTTGATTTCATGTCAAATGTTTTGCGTGAATTAATTGTTTCTCGTCTTGAAGGTGCGAGATTTTCAATTTTCTCTCAACGAGATATGTTCTGGGGTAAGTGCCCGAATTTGTAAGTCGTCCGAATTTGAAATATTTCCCTTTGGATGGATATTGAATGAGCTTGGAGTGAGATCCTTTGTTAAGTAGAGACAATTTTTGGTATATCTTTGTCTGAAATCAGGACCTTTGCTGACTGTGTCACTATTTGAGATGTGTCATGTAAATGGAATGAAAAAATGAGTAGAGTTGTTTTCTAATCTTTCGGCTGCAGTAAAAATAACAGTTTCCAAATTTTTTCAATGTCTCCAAACTTATAGTTGAAACTTTAAACAAAGTTAAATTCAAATTTATACACCAACACCTTATTTTTATATAAAACCAAAGCCTTTACTTACAGTTGAGATTTATTTACAATTTTTTTAGCCATCAAAGTCAACCTATTTTTAAATTTAGAGAAAAAAACGAAATGCTTTGGAAGGAAAGCGAAGCTTGAGTGTTATTTTCAGCATTAAGGTGTATGTATAAAGTTGGTCACATGTTTATGTCTCAGTGAAAGCAGAAATCAAACAGAAAAACACAAAGTTTAAGATCAAAAAGAAAAATCGAGGAAAGCAACATTGAAAGGAAATATCCTATACGCATTTCGTTTTAATGGTTAAGTATTTATAGTTAAAAAGTACACTCATGAATATTGTTAGTCTTTCCATTTTCAAGGCTTGTAAATGGATCTTTCGTTTCCTTAGGAGATACTTTTGGACCATTACCATAAAAGGCTTCTTTAACCAATCGTCCAGTGAGATCAAGAAAAAAATGTAATTATTCAATAGGGCAAACAGATCAGCTCAGGGACATTCTTTTTCGAATAGCAAGTGACCAGCAATAAATCACAGACTGACAAGGGAGTTTAAAATGGGGGTAAGTGGTTCAGAGCACTGCATTAGTCTCAATGAGGAAATTCTTCACTGGAAGGAGTGCATTTAAATTTAAAGAAAAACTTGAAGTGAAAAAATGAAGGATATTGGTTTGAACCAAATATTTTATTTTGTTTTATATGTTTTTTGGGGTGAATTTTCACAAAGAAACCGTCTATGAAGCTGTTTGCAAACCTCAAAGCTAAGAGCTTGGTTATCCCTCATGTAATTTAAGATACTTGAATCAAGAAACAATAAATCTATTTTGTTACACTAACAAGAAAATAAAATCACCAGCTTTATTTAAGTCATTGCTGCATTATGACGTAAATGGTTATTCGAGCCAAGCCTAAAACAGGCCAAGAATATAGATTCTTTTTCTAAATGAGCTGCAGATTCAGCGATAAATCATGCACCCTATTTTAATAAGAGACCCTGAAGGATGCCGAAAGCTGTTTCACTTTTCGGTGAGATATGCCATCAAATCTACTCTGGAGCTTTTGCTACAAAATTTTATCCAAAATCTTTTGTTTATATTTGATTTTTATTTCGGATTCATAAATTGAATTTTTATATTTCTTTTAAGAAAATTCGATATTTGAATAATTTACCTTAAGAAATTTAAAATATAAAGCATCATTAATCTGTTTGTTATATTTTTTAAATAGTTCCAAATTAAGAAATTTCTGAAAACAGGCCTGTTGGAGGTATATAGTATTACAAAATTTTGCTTCTAAGTCCATCTGCGGAACTCCTGACATAAAGGTACTTAGAGTACAAAGGATCAGGGAGGAAATGGGGATAAGTACTAATGCACATTGGTTTTGAATTTCTGCAGATTGTAATGAGTGGGAAATACCGAGCGTGGTAGAGCGTTCCACATTCGTGTTGTGCGGCTTATAAACGAATCTCTATACTTGACTGTACGACCGAAGTTAGGCTTGAGGGCGAACTGAGGAGCATTCCTGGCGTGACGGGTGTTACGGTGAAAGTGAAAGGAGGGTGGAATGCAGCTGGCTAATTCGCTAGAGCACTGCTTATGGTAGAAGCGATAAAACATGGTTAGACAGGAGACGTTATGACGGTGGTGAAGAGAGTCAATTGACGTTGTAATATTTTTGTCCCCTATGAGTTTTATCACTCGATTTTGAATTCTATCAAGCAGGCTCAAGATGGTCTTTGGAGCGCCTGCCCATAAATGGGAGTTGTATTTCAGTTTGGGCGAATTTACGTTTTATATATGGCAGCCAGATAAGATGGGGTAAAGTATTTCTTGCATAGCTTCAGGAAACCTAAACTTTTAGCAGCTTTTTTGACGATAACGGTTATGTGATAATTCCAACCGAGGTTGTTGTTGCTACACATACCAAGTACTGATAGTTTTTCGGCTTCAGCAATGCATGCGCCATTCATGGATAATGGTCGAGGGTTTTCGTTTCGCTTTAGTGACAGAAGACAGCATTGAGTTTTGGAGGCATTAAAGTCCACTCTGTTCATAGAGCCCCATGATAGTATGCTGTTAATATCGGAATTTAATGAGTTAATCATACGCTGCCGTTCCATTTCCACGGCCGAAGATGAGGGACGTGAATTTGAAAATGAATATGAAAAACTGAGAGTACTGTCATCAGCGAATGAGTGTATTGGATTAGATGTAGCAGACAGAAGATCGTTAATAAAAATTAAAAAGAGAGTCGGTGACAAATGGAGCCCTGGGAAACACCAGACTTGGCACCGTCCAATACAACTTGAATTGAACGGCCCGAAAGAAAGTTTCTAATCCATTGAATAAGAGATTCGTCGATACCAAATGCACGCATTTTCGACAAAAGAGCCTGGTGCCAAACTCTGTCAAATGCTTTAGAAATATCAAGCGCAACAATCTTGCTTTCACCAGAAAGATATAGAGAGTTGTTCCGCTTTTCGGTGAGATATACCATCAAATCACCAGTGGATCTTTTGCTACGAAAACCGTACTGCCGGTCATTGAGGAGTTTTCGTATTTCGAGATATTTCATTAGCGGTTTATCAGCGTTTCCATGACCTTGGAAAACAGGGATGTTAGTGCAAAGATTCGCCTTTTTTAGGGACAGGTTGGACAAATGCTGTTTTCCATCTACTCGGGAAGAGACCAGAAGAGTAGGACAGATGAAAAAGCTTACGCAATGGTTTTGCCAACGTGGAAGAACACCTCGAGTACAGGAGTACAGGAGGTGGCAGGTGGCAAAGCAAGTTCTTGAAGTGTTGAGCTGGCGGCAAAATGGGCCGCGAGAAGATTTGCTATGTCCACAGAGCTGACAGCTGCGGTGTCATTGTAAACAAGTGTTGGGATGGAAGATGAGACACAATTTTTTACATTCTACTTTTTGTCTCAGATTTCGTTCGTGGGTAAATTTTGCACATCGGATTTTAGCATTTTAGCATCATAAATTGCTTAAGATTTGGTGTTTTTCAGTTGTTCAAAACTGAAGCTAAGTATTTTCAACTAAAAGACTGCTCTTCAGAGTTTGTTTGAACCAAAGTCTAACTGATGGTATGTCGAATAATTAGAATACTTTTGCAGGTGGACACGGTTATTCCTTATAGTCCGTCTTATCTCAACGTCAACGTCAGTTCTCATCGTTGAAGCGAAAATTTAACAGAAACTTGGACACAAACCGAAGAATTGTATCTGGCGTTTTGGTGATGTGAACTTGCCACCAACATCGTGTAATTTTTCGCCGCAGGATTGTTTATTTATTTTTTGTTTTTCAATAAATCCCACAACCCACAAACTGTTAACGCTTTGAAAGGTACTTTTTGTCAAAGTGTGATCGTGTTATTGCCCGATATGAGTCGAAAAGTCATCGCATCTCATCAGAAGAGGAGTGTCGCCCAGTATAGGACCCTTGAACAAATTTAGTCCATTTCTTATTTATTGCCAAGACTTAAACAATACGAATACTGACTTTCGGAACCTTAAATTGGATAACCAAGTCTGGGACGCTATGAATCTCTGTTCTTTCAGTAAATGTGGAAGAGGAATGGAATCTGCATCAGTCACTTTATGCACTAACCAGAATATTCAAGACCTTTTTTGACGTCAATTTTCCAGGGTCAATTCTACGAATTTCAAAAATTGAAGAAGCTATAACAAGATTCTATTCGATGCTTATATTTACAAAAACGAGAATTGCATGGTTCCGTTCCGGGAAAAAATTACTCATACAAGCACTCAAACGATGTGCAAATTTGAGAAATAAAAGAGCCTTGTGCAGTTTCGGAGTTTTCCTGGTATCATTGTAGGATTATCGAGAAGGCAACTTTTCTTCTTTTCTCGTTGATTTTTTTGAAATATCGAAAACTGTTAAAATAAGGATGACATACGAGTTCGTAGCGATCGAATCTATTCAACCTCCTTGGATAATTTTAAGAAATCGAATAGTCGGAAGGTCATCAAGTGAAGAGGAGTGAAAGTGATAATTACATGTAGCGTCGGCCATTGCAATGCTTTGTTTTGAAAACTTTCAAATTGCCAACTAGCTGTACCTTGGCAAAAAACTTCAATTCATTTCAAAAATAAAACATACGAGCATTCATTGACATTTGCCGCCTATCTGCATGGTTTTCTAGAATTAAAAAAAAAAACAAAAACAAAACAAAATACTTCTCAAATCGAAAACAAAATTCAAGCAACCCCAAATATACGTAAATGAATAAGCATAATTTCACAATGGAAGCAAAAATTATAACAAAAAGAAAAAAACCATAACAAAAATCAAGGTAAACAAAACATTATTACTGTTGTGACCGAGGTGAAGCTTAGTGTTAATGAGTTTTGTATTTTTTATTCATACGAAATGATTATGTTTTATCATTTGTAAAGAACAAAAACAAAAATTAATTAACAGCAAATCTTATGTAAACATATATATTAAAATATATGCATATTTATTTTTTAAATCGGACAGCAGGTAGGTGTATTAACAACGGCAGTGGGACAAAAACATCATTAATAGATTGGAAATTCATACTTTCGTTTATTTTTTCATTTAATTAGTAAGCACTGTATAATTCGTGTATAACAACAAAAAATACAAAAACAAAACAAATAATTCAAGGAAATCAAAACTGAAAAAAAAATATCATCTGTGTGTTTGAGATAGTATTTAAGAGAAAACTGTGTGTAGGTGTGTTATTTTTTTTATTTTCTACATTTTAATTAAATTCTCTGTGTACTTAAATTGAGTGAGAGTAATGGGAACAATAATAAAGAAAAATACAAAATATAAATCCGGATAAGGATTAAACTTGTGTATTAGTTTCAATTTAGCTGTGTTACGAGATATGAATCAAAATAAATTTAATATTTTTCTGTTTGTTTTTGAAAGAATTTTCGAATTTTTGTTTTTCGCTTTTGGTGTTTAAAATTGTTAAGATTTCTCTTTGAATGAAAGTATTTTGCTTGTTAATCAATTCAAACTGTACTTATTTTGATTTTTTTTTTTAATTTGATATTTTCTTATATTTTTTAATTATTTTTTTATATTTTTTTTGGTTTGATTTGGCCTATAATACCTCTTCGTTGTCCAAGCCAAGCTGTAAAATATTTTTAATTTAAAAATTTTAGATTATTCTTGATCATAAATACGAACAAAATTAATTATTGTGTATGTGTGTTCTTATCGATTAGATAGATTTATTAAATTTGGTAATTCAATTTAATTTTTTTTTTTGCTTTACAGAAGATTTTTCGTTTTTTGTTTAGCATTTTTATTTGATTTTCTTTTTTCAGCAAAATATTTAATTGACGATAAGTTTTTTTCTTTCTATTTAAAGTACAATAGTATAAAAGACTTTCTTGCTGAATGGATGTATAAATTGCCCAAGAGTCTTGCATAGTTTTAAATTAGAATTGAAGACGATTTGCATGGAAGGAAATTTGAAGTGGTAGATGCGTTGAATATCGACAAATCAGTGAAATGATATTACTTAATTTGAATTTAATTTACCCATTCTCTTTTCGATATTCATAGCATTCCAAAATATTTTAGATCTCTAATAAAAATCATTGAAATGGAAAATGGAAGCTTGTTTCCTTTTTATAAAATGTCGATACAAGAAAAAATAATTAGTTAAATGCGATCTAAAACACACCGATGTTGAAAACATTATACAAGTTATAAACATCATACTAATTTGAATAGAAATATTTTTTTATAGAGTTAACAAAAAATACAGGCACCACTTCAAATCTCTTAACTATTCGTTAACAAACAAAAATTAACAAAGAAATATAATATATTTAATCAACGAAACATCAACGGTTAGTTTGTGAATTTAAAAAAAAAAAATAAGAAAATGCATTTACTAAATTCCACATTGAAATAATTCTATTATTTGTTTTTACTAATTTCTTGTAATGTCTCGAACTAACATAAAAAAAAATAGTTGAAGCAAATAAAATAAACTTTTAATTTAATTTGTTTTTTTTTAAAGTTATGAAATAAATTAAGGAATGTTTTCGTTTTTTATCAAATAAGTCACAACAAACATGCATAATGATATTTAATACACAATTAATCGTTGAAGAATATATATTTTAAAGAAATAAAATAATTAATATTTATTGTTAAAAGGAAAAACAATGGCATAAAAAAGGATTCAAGTTAAATTTTTAATTGGAAAATAAATTTTTGAATATTTAAAATCAAACAAAAAACAAAAATTTCTGTTTCCACAAAATGCAAAATATATTTGTATATATGTACTTATATTTTTTCTAAACTTAATTCTAAGTCCTAGTTTTTGATAATTAAAAAAAAACACTGTAAAAAAACAAGTATCTTGAAATAAAACTTATAACTTACATAGTTGAGCATATTTTAAAATTGTGTTTTTCTGGTAACCTACTTTTCACATTGAAGGCAACCTACTCTTGAATTCTCAAGGATTTTTTTTTATTCAAACTGTTCGGAAGTAGAACTGAACGTCGGTTGCGAGATCACGTCCAGTGTATTGTGCGATGTCTCAAGCGCACAGATCAGACCAGTGTTTAATTTCCAGATCGGCAAATCGTCAATAGAGCAAATATATTTTCCTAACAAAATGTTAAGTCGATATTCACAGCCTATTCAGAGCTTCTCAAGACAACATTCATCATCATCAGTCACGACACACAGAGCTGGAGTAACACGTTGCGTACTGAGCCGCCAGGACCAAGAGCTTTTATTCTCTATCTGTACACGGTCCCGGAAAGGACTTTTTTGTTGAACAGAAATTGCGACGGGCAGTCGTCAATGTGGAAAACAATATTGTCTTCAAGTCTGTCTAGCAGAACCGCCTTCACAACGGTTGATGAGGAATTATTCGAAGGACAAAAATCATGGTCTTGAATATACTCACCAAGCAAGATTTTCTTTATGACCATGAAAGTTGGACGATAAGCAAGACAGCAGAACAGATTTTTAGAACCTTCGAGAGAGAAAGTCCCCGCTGGGTAAATAGTCCTGTTTGTGAGGAGATCGAATGAAGGAGATAGTAGCTGTACTCATAAACAATTTTGGTATATGTTTAAGACTCGATGACGTTGGAACGGAAAGATGTAGATTCTCCGTCTTCAAATAAGTCAATCCGAAATTCGAAAATTCAATAGGAGCTCATGCTTTTCGGCCCGAATTTTAGCAATCTACAAATAAAGAGTTGGCTTCGGTAATCACCAAAGTTGTTTGGTGTGGTTTTGGAATAGCGTCATTACTTGACCCTTTTTTCTCAAGACGACAATGGAAGACAAGTTGCTGCAGCCAAATGGATTTCCGTACCACATAAGCCGTCCAGCAATTGTGTTATTGCTTAGTTGGCGGCTACGTAGCTACGATACGACACTGTAGGTTCGTGAGTTTTTGAACGACGTTTATTCGTGAAATAGGAATAGGAACCAACGGAAATGTTTTGAAATATTGGATGACAAGCCGAGAATGTTACTTGAAGGAAACAATATTCCATAATTAATTATAAGGCTTACTTCTGTCAATGGAAAAATAATCGTGGATAAATGTTTCAGCATTTTTTAAAGCTCTTTTATAAAAAATAAAATGAGGAGAAATCCTTTATGGTTCAAATATAATTTTTATCATTAAATGGTTACACAATCAATTTGTTTATGCAAGGTTTCAACATCACGATGCTGTTTCAGCAGTCGTTACAGTACTTGATGAGAAAGTATTTAAATGCTGTCTTCAGATTTGTTGTCACTGCTATACCTGAAATTTGTCAAATAAGTGCCGGAGTTCAAGAATTCAAGTAATAGTATGAAACTTCTGCATGTTTGTCGAAATCATGACGATGGGAATTTACCCATAATGATTATCAATCTATAGGGTGGCGCATAAAAAATGTTAAGATTTAATTGTTGTATACTTTTTTTTGCCTACGTAATTTTTTTTCAGAATTAACTTTAAAAAACTTGGGATGTTTATGATGGAAAAATTCAGCCCCGAATCAAAGTGGTTCAATTTTATTTCGATAGTCAATTATTCAGACAGAAAGATTTTATCGACACTCCTTCCGTGTTCGAAATGCTCCCAGTGCTCCTACAAGGCGTTGTCTGTGATCTACTGGAAAACCTCGCACAGATCGAAATGATGTGTCCATTACTCGGGTGCAAGCAAGTTCCACCAGGCGACGTTTTCAGCTGCGTTTCAGGTGATGTTAAGGCGATATTTACAAAGAATTTAAAGGCAGTTATACCGTTTTCCATATAAAGTTCAATTGGTTCATGAGTTGAAAACAAATGATCCACAAATACGCACTCAATATGCTCGACGTTTTCAAGAAATGTTACGAGAGAACACAAACTTATAATAAGCGATGATGTCCTTATTCACCTCAACGGTAAGGTCAATAATCAAAATTGCAGAATATAAAAAAAAATTTTTGAAAGTCAAATGCGCCCACTAAGATACTAAGTATGGTGTGGAATAACCTCAGAAAGAATCACTGGTCCACCTTTCTTTCGAAAACGTCGAACAAATTTCGGTTAATGGAATGGCTTTTAATACCGAGCAATGATTGAAATTTTCGAATACCAGAGGTAGAGAACAATTCAAAATTGTGGTGCCAAAAAGATGGAACTACCCCTCACCCAGCTCGTCCAACTATGGCTATCGTGAGGGGAATTATTGGTGATCGGATAGTAACTCGTTTTTCTGATTTAAACTGGCTACCGCGTTCGCCCAATTTAACGGCTCCTGGTTTTATTATGGGGCTTTCCAAAAGTAAGATGTATGTCAAAAATCCAACAACCATACCTTAAGGTCAATATCCGAGAAGAAGTGAAGGGGCTGGGACCTTAAATTCAAAGAAAATACATGGAAAATGTTTTGGAAAGAACACGTTAGGTCGAAGCAAACAATGGGCACCAATTGAGAGACGTTATCTTTAAAGCATTATTTCCAAACCACGATCTAAATTTTAACATACTACTGTGTCCAAAAAATAAGGTGACATATGAATTTAAACTGCGCGCGTCGAAGGATTTGGAAATTTTTCTTTCTTTTTAGGTTGGTAGTACTGTCAGTGACATCTTTGTGAAATTTCATGTCAAAATATATTCATAGTTTTTGAGATACGCGTCGTTTTGTGAGCTGCTAAAAGTGAGTTTTTCGTTTTTTGCGATGTCGAAATTTATCGAGCAAAGAATTTGCATTAAATTTTGTTTGCGGAATCAATTTTCTGCTGCGGATACGTTGAGGATGGTGCAGAAAAAAAAATGTTTACAAGTGGTATAGTGATTTCCAAGCCGGCCGTGAACGTGTCGAAGACGAAGAGCGTTCTGGGCGACCATCAACCTCAACCGATGAAGCTCACGTCCAACAAATCAAAGATTTGGTGTTGAAAAACCATCGATTAACGATTAGAGACCTTGCTGATGAAGTTGGCTTATCGAAAGGCTCAGCCAATACCATTTTGAAGGATGCTTTGGGCCTCAAGCGCGTCAAATTTCGATTGGTACCAATAACATTGAATTTTTTGGAAAAAAGGCGTCGCGTTGAAGTGTGTGAAACAATACTTTCCGACTACCAGGATGTCATGAAACGCATTATAACTGGCGATGAGACTTGGATCTATGCATACGACCCCGAAACAACCGATCAATCGAGCGAATATCGTGCCAAAGGAGAGCCAAGAGACCAGAAAAACCGCGCCAAAGTCGCTCAAAAATCAAGGTCATGTTGACTGTTTTCTTCGATTATCGTGGTGTTGTGCTATATGAATTCCTTCCAACCGGCCAAACAGTCAACAAGGAATATTATTTGAACGTTATGCGTCGTTTGCGTAACGCTATCTGCCTAAAAAGGCCGGAATTGTGGAAAGACAATTCTTGGTTTTTACACCACGATAATGCACCATCCCATACCGCACTCGTAATTCGTGATCATTTCGCCAAAAACTCAACCCATATCGTTCCGCAACCACCGTATTCACCTGATCTGGCGCCGTGGGACTTCTGGCTGTTCAACAAGCTCAAAAGACCGCTCCGGGGACACCGTTTTGATACGATTGAGGAGATTCAAGCCGCAGCGAAGACGGAACTGAAGGCCATCCCGGAAAGTGACTACAACCAGTGTTTCAAAGATTGGAAAATCCGTTGGCATAAGTGCATTCCATCGGGAGGGGATTACTTTGAAGGGGATGAAATGGATTTGGAAGAATAAATAAAGAATTTTCAAAATAAATACAATGTCACCATATTTTTTGGACACAGAAGTATGTCAAAGTGAATTAAAACCGGGAAAAAAAGTTGTTCATCATATAAATCTTAACGTGTCTTATGCGCCATCCTGTATAAATACACTTCAATATCTAAAATTGGAATGAGTATTTTTTTCCGTGAAACTATTCAACCCTGGCTGCTACTGCCGATGATGACTTGCATTAGGGGTAATCTTTTTTTAACCAAACAAACATTTTTCCCCACCTACAAACATCAATTCGCTTCCCGTACTCGATGTAACCAAATCTTAAATCATCGGACCTTTTCATCCGATTGCTCATAGCACAAAAGTTGAAAGTGTACACCTGCCTTTCATCCACTTGAATGGAAGGACACTTCGTGTCTATGATTTAACTCATTTTCCCCAATGCAATTGCAAATGCTGGGATTCATATTTCCAGCTACTCCTTCAAACGGACACCTGCATGAAGCACGGAGCACTAATATAAGGAAAAATTGGCGTTCAGTTTTTTTATTGTGTTCACAACTTATTTAATTTGGATAGAAATTACAGACTTCTAAGTGGACATTTATCAACTCATCGTTACTTTTTAAAATCATCTGCAAAATATGTGTCATCGGATCATGAGATGCATTGAATTCGAAGTGGCGAGCTTTTTCGTTCAACTCCAGAGGAAGTTGATCCGTTTCAATAATATCCATTTAGTTACAATTGAAGTGAATAAAATAAGTGATTGCGCTGTTAAATATGGACTTTAAAAAACACATACATTCCCATCCAGAAGTTGCCGAACAAACAAAATTGTCCGAAATTTCCGCATTGTAAAGAAATAACCATGCAAGAAGAACAGCATACTAAGCATGCTGTTTCAATTTTATCCAAAGGAATTTTTATCGAATCATTCAATCTGAAGACCCGGTAGAGAAGCAGAGGATCAATTTAATACATACTATATACCTCAGTATAGCGCAGGTCTTCACGGTTGAGTAGCAACTTGAAAAGATTTAATACGACCTCAAAAATTTGGTCAAGAAACAGCAATTTTGGAAAAAGTCCACCAGCAACTGAAGTCCTATGGAAAGACGTGTCATTGGTATGGTGAAAAAACGATGCCCCCTGAACCGAGAAGCCCCCACAGTCAAGCGTGGCTGTGATTCCAATATTGTCTTTTTCTCTTCCGCTAATGGTGGATATCTTCCGAAATCAACGAAATCCTTAATTAGGAAAAACAAAGACCAATAACTATAATTTAAGGGATTATGCCTACCCTTATATTTGGAATTTCCAAAGAGCAAGTAGAAAAATTGCGAGAAGAATTGAAAAATAGTTTTGTGGTTTGAAACTCAGATGTATTTTGGTTTTAACTGCTTCGTGGTGGGAGTATTGGAATGGACAACTTTAGTTTGACTTATTTGCATTTGCTTGATTCACAGTATTTTATTCAACATTACTTGATGTACTAGAAATTTATGTTAAGGTAGAACGGTTCATCACTCGGCTGTGAGTGTTATACTTTCACAGCAGATTCTATGACAGATCGGCTAAATGTACGATTATTTTGACGACACGAACTTGGAATTACTGCATGGATAAGCAAATTTTTGGTCAGACTTGATCCCAAAAACTAAATAAAAGTTCAAAACTCACTTTAGGATTTGAGCCTGAGAACTATTAATTGATGTAATTGAAAGGTAGGCGCAACCCTTACTTCGGGTATGCTTTAAAGGCTATGGATTAGCATCTATGCAAGAAAAGGAAAAGAAACATATCCGCAAGCTTTGTTGAGAATACGCTGATCAAGAAAAGTAAAAAAATCGCCTGCCATTAAATCCACTTCGGCACGAACTTCACAGAAAGGTTCGAAAGAAGTGTCCAGCCAACATCGAAAGATACACTTTGGGGAAACCTTCGAGCAGATTGAAGTCCATTACACCTTGAAACTATATAAAAGTAGTTCTATTTACGAGCCAACGTTCGAAGCTTTGTTGCCGAAATAAGGCAGACCTTACTTAAAAAATTGGTGTGTAATATTCAACCGATAAAATGGTCTTCGTATGTGCAAAATTGTAATCAAACACTCGTCACTTTTGAGCTTAAAGAAAACAAAAAACCGACGGATTCCAATACGATCTTTGAAATTTTCCGCATAGATCCAGGACGGTTGGACAATATTCGGTGATTATTTTACTAGTTACATTTATTTTTAGTTTAAACAAATAAGAGTTTTTTTGTTGATACAGAACTAAAAATGTATTCTAAAGTTTTCACCCTAATTTTGTTTCGTGGTAAAAACCACTTGTCTAAAGAATTTATGGATACTTGGATAATTATTTTTGTTTTTGAAACAATTACTGCTTTGCTCAGATTGTTTACAACCAATTGTACAATTATTTTTTATATAAATTGTCTTTGCTCGAATGGATTTAGTTACCCGCAAAAATCGATTAAATTGTTTTCAACAAATGCGGTGAGACTGATTGTGACATCATTTTGACGCATCGACATGCTAAAAATGCATAATAAAACCATAAACATGCGTGGCTTGGGCAACCACTCGCCTGTCAATATAATAAATTGACGATATAAATATGCGGGAATGTCTTTTTAATAGTTTGCAAATATAAACCCTCAAATCAAAACGAATTTTATTGATATCATTGATGCATTAATAATGGCATGCGATTGTACAATAGTTATTTTATTTTCGAAGACCATTAAAGGGATTTGCTATAGTTCCAGGACGTTTACCTTTTTTCAAGGTTGATTTTATTGGCACTTTTACGAATTTGTGAATAAGAATATGACCAAGACTTTAGTCGACGAAGGAGTTGTCCTACTCTCTCGGGATGGCAGCTGCGAAGTTGCGAATTCAGATAATTTACAAGCGTGCAACATCTTGGCAAATCGCCAGTTAACGAAATTTTCAGACCACCAAATTAAGGACAAGGCCAGATTAAGGTCGAAACTCTTCTTCTATTCATCGAGTTGAAAGCCACAAGTGCACGGAACTATTCAAACCGATCATTGGAAAACTGATCCGGTTGCGTCGCACAACGCACAACGCACAACGCACAACTGCGGTAGAGACCAATAATCTCTGGAGTATTCGGAACATGCACCGAATTTAAGCAAGGAAATGAACTGTCTTGTGATTTTTACAATTCTGAATTTTGAGCAGAAATTTTGAGGGGCAGGTGTCAAAATGCGTTTAAGACGATATTGTCATCATGGCCTGCTTTAAACGTACCATCCGAAACTTTCAGGGCGATTGAAGAAGAGGTTGAAAAAGTTCGTCTTTTGCTCATTGATGATAAAAAACAAAGCATATGCAATCAATGTTGGATTGGTCCTTCATGCACCACTTGTGACAAGTCATCACAATCGACAGGAAGGTGGTATTGACATCTTACTGAAGATCCAATGACCATTCATTGACTCCTTATTCGAAGGACAAAATTAATCTTATCAGTTCTTTCTTGTTCGACAATTTGCAATTGCCTGAAAAAGTAATACTATCTGGCCAAGTACCTTATAAGCAAAAACCTAAAAAGTTTATTGTTTCTGACTCCTCTCAGTTCACGGGGGAGGGAGTTCCATAGGTGAGTAGCATGAACGAAGAACTGTCACTCGGAATTTAGCCATGATAATGCAGGTGGAATTAAAGCGAAAGTCCTCTGTGGCCGAGGAAAAACTAATCTGTTATAGAGATAATCAGGTTGATGTGTCTGTATAATATCGTGCACACATGTTAAGGCTCGAAGTGCTAGCAAGTTATCGAACGTACAGCCAACAATGCGTTTGGAAAAAACCGACACGTGATCGTACCGACGGAGGCCATATATATAACGAGCGATGTTATTATATGCAGCACAAAGCTTCCTTTTACTAATACAGTCAACTTTTCCATAGATCTCGTACCCATACAGTAAATTTGGCAAAAGGAGTGTTTTCGCCAGCATTCTCCTTACAGCTGTAGGAGTAAGCACCTGAGTTGACCAGAGCAATCGGAGACTTCCATAGACCTTGCCAATAGCCGCGTTGATATGGTTAGTCCAAGTTAGGGAGCTGTTAAAAATTAAACCAAGATTTCTTGCAGTATCCACAAAGGGGACAAGTTCTCGCACAAGCTTTATTGGTGGCAGTGAACCCAAGTCCTGTGTCTTCCTGCAAATAACGAGAGCTTTCGATTTTACTGGGTTCAGATACAGAAAGTTTCGTTGAGCCCAGAGACGGATATTTTCCAACTCATCGTTTATCTGCGTAGTGACTCGGACTAAGCAATTAACGTTACCACTCAATAGTTAAGTGGACATCATCGGCATGCATGTGTATAAGACACCGATGGACAATTTAAGGCAGTTCATTAATATGTAATGAAAAAAGGACAGGTCCAAGGATTGATCCTTGAGGGACTCCACTTGATACCTTGAGAAAACTTGAATTTTTGCTGTTGAACACAACACATTGCTGCCTATCGACTAAATATGAATAAATAAGCTTTGCAGATTCTCTTGAGAAATGGTACATGTTCTGGAGTTTTCGGCACAGAAGAACATGGTTGACGGTGTCAAATGCTTTCGAAAAGTCTAGGAGGACTAAAAATGTAACATATTTTTTATCCATGGACTTTCTAATATCATCAACTACTGACAACAATGCTGTTTTGCAGCTGTGTTTGGGACGGAAGCCGGACTGATAACTGCTAAGTAGCTTGTTCGCGGACAAATGGGCTTGGACTTGCTTTAACAGCACCTTTTCAAACACCTTGCTCAAGAAGGGAAGAATCGCAATTGGTCTGTAGTCATCGCTTTCTTTTTTCGGGATTGGAATGACTTTAGCCCTTTTCCACTCACTTGGGTAAACAGAAGTGGTTAAAATACTATTGAAAATATGGGTTATGGAAGGAAGAATGTAAGGAAGTTGAAGTTTAATGAACCTTGGATCAACACCTTCGATGCCGGTTGCATTCGACTTAAACGACAGAACCGCTTTTGCAACTTCTTGATCATTAACACATATGAAACCAAATGACATATTTGGGTCGGCACTGTCTGACGGCTCAAATGTATTATTCGCGGGTTCGGTGGTGAAAGAAAATGGTATGGTAATAAATTTGGCGTTAAGGAAATCACAGTCGATGTTATCGGCTATTCTTGGAATCTCCTTTCCAGCCCCAAGCTCCTTAATAATTTTCCATCTGCTTTTTGTCGAACAACTTTGACTTAATCAATTGCCATAGTAGAGTGTTTTTGCAGATCTTATAGCTTCCACCACTTTGTTCCGCAAACGGCAGTAGTCACGATATAGCAGTTCGATTTTATAGCGTCTCCAAACACCATAAGCTGCATAACGTTCCAACATCATCTTCTTGATTTCGGGACTAAGCCAAGGTGGCGATGCTCTACGTACAACTTTTGTTTTAAGTGGGACATTTTTTATCGAACAAGTATCTAATCTGCTCTTCAAAAAACGAAACTTAGTCATTAACCGAAACCTTGTACCTCACATTGTTCCAGTCAATACACTGTATGTCATGCAACAAATTTTCACGGTTTACGTTCTTCAAGTCTCGAAACTGATAACTGATCTCTTTTGGTCTGTTTTTGAAATCTAAATTTAAAATGATGAGATCATGTCTTGAGAAACCAGAAGCTTGGAGCTGACTATACAATAATACCTTACTTTTGTCACTGACAAAAAAGTGATCAATGAGGGTACTTGAATTGGCCTGGAAATGGGTAGGACTGCTTGCGTTAACTGGGAATAGACTAATCGCTCTAAAATTATTTATAAGTTGGGAAGAAGCATATTTATCCAACAAGTCACAGTTCACAAAATCACCGCAAGGGACAACATGTTGTAGTAATTAATATTAAAAAATCCTCGGCAGAAAATATGCAGAAAATCAGGTAACCTTTAAACACAATTTTTAAATTATGCTACAACATTAACATCTATAATCTTTTAATAAATTAAGAACCATTTAATAAAACTTAATTTGTTAAATAATAAATTCTAAAATATATATCTATCGATTTATTTATTTATTTAATAATATAATTCACTAAATTGTAAATATCTTTTTGTGGTATCATAAAATAAAAATAAAATTAATAAGACAAAAAACAAAAAAAAAAACAATTTAAATAATATTAGAGACTTACCTCATCAGTATCGCTACCAACTAATAATAAATCAAAGGGTATCGCGGCTACCAAATCGATTAGAAACCATCCACTTAAATAGTGAACCGCTATCCGTCCAGGATGTGATACAACTTCGTCCTGGCCATTTACGAATGTTGTGCGAAAATTTATTAATATATCTATCACAAATGTTACATCCACTGTAAATGGAAATTAAGAAAAGAAAAAAAAAATTTGTTGTTGTTTCTCTTTCTTGCAACCATTTTCGTTTTTTTTTTTTTTGTTTATTGTTGTTTTTTTCTTTTATTATTATTATTATTTTTTTTTTTGCAAAAATTAATGATAACAACAAAATGTATTGTATTTGTTGGTAAAGTGTATTTATTTATTTAAAAACAAAAAAAAAGAAATAAAATTGTTTATCTTTCTTGTGCTGTAGTTGAGATAGTTGTTGGTAGGAGTTTGTAAAAATTGTTGCAATGTATTGTGTAATGTTTTGGTTTTGTTTATATTCGTTTATGTTTTTTTTTATTAGCTAATAAAACATTATTTGCTTTGCGTAACAAATTGCATTAGATATATAATAACATTTAAGCATAACTATATTCATTTTTTTGTTTTGTTCATATCTGAAAGGCATTCTATGAGTTTGCAGCGATTCAGCGAAATCAACTAAAAACAAAAAAATTAAGTAAAAATCAAATATTCTAATTTTTCTAAGTGAAGTGAGTGAAGAAAGTTGAATGTTTCGAAGATATTTGAAATGAAAGAAGGAATCCTAATAATTGTTTTTAATGCTTGAGCAGGCACATGAGATTTTTGTTTGCGCCAATATTATAAGCGGATTAACAATATTAATTCAAATGTTTTATGATAAATCTTAGTATGACGAAGGGGCGGTTGAGATCATTAGAAGCTTTTGAAAGCAGACAATGATGCTAGGTAATAATAAATTTCGATTGTTATTGATTAGAGTAAAGAGACTTGCAGATACAATTCGTTGTCATAGTGAGAAAAATGTTTTATGGCCCAGTAATTGGGCAGTAAATATACCATGTCTGAAGTTGGGCTTTGATTTGATTGTGCACTCTGCGACGCATTAATTGAAAGGCTATTGAATTGAGGGTCCTTTTAATTTAGCATTATTTTTTTTTATTCTTTTCCAACTCAGTCAAGTTTAATTCGTTGGGTTGGATTGCGATAAAATTAGTAGATCTATTTAAAAAGCTGTCACTTTTATGCAAATTAAGGCAAAAGACTTCTGATTAAGACTGAGCCAAAGTTTGTCATCGAAGGTCATTTCAACTCAAAGCATTTTGCATTTTGCAACTCAAAGTGCTCAAAAGGCAGGTGTCTTGTATTTGACTGCTTTCCGAATGGGAAAATGTATCTTCTGACCAACATACAGAATAGTCAGAGAAGGATTTCCTCGTAAATAACTCGTGAAAAAAAAAACACATAAGCTTGAGCTTGAAGGGTTCCGCACCACCCCACAGTAAGCAATACTTTATGTTTCTTTAATTTTAATTTCTCCAGCAACGCTCTTCCATATGTACGAGTAGAGAAATTAACAATTGTTAATGTTATGTATGATTTCGGATCCTTCTTTATTTTTATTTTTATATATTATTATTTTTTGAAAATAACAATAGCCTACCTTTGACCGTTTACAAGGTACAGCGCAGTTACAGATGGACAGACGAACGGACAGAGAGCGACGACCTACCAATTAGGCTCCGATGGCAATTTTTTTGTACGGGCCCCTTAAAGAGAAGCCGTAGAACGAATGAAAAATATGACTTAAAGGGATAGTTTTGAAAATATAGCGGAGAAAATGAAGTCCCAAACGGTCAATTAAAGGCTTGTGTTGTAAAGGGTTTTTCAACAGGGACGTTACAAAAGTAGAGCAACAGGGGGACAGCAAACGATGCCATATTTCTTGCCGCTTTTTTGACACTCCTCTTCAGTAAGGTTTGCCATTTCATGGTGGAAAGATATACGAGCCAACAACGAGTCAAAATTATTTAAATTTACTACCGAAATTCGGAGTCAGTGGCCTCAACGTTAAGAGCGCTACGTCCAATTTATGGTCGTCATAATCGTCCTAACAGAATTGAGCGTCTAGTGGAAAAATTTGAATCCACAGGCACAGTACAAAATGTTCCCGTGCCAGTGAGACAGAGAAGTGCCCGTAGTGTCGAAAATATTGCTGCGGCTGAGGCTGCAGTTGCAGAATGCCCAAATGTAACTCTCCCACACGTCGTTCTCAAGCGTTGGGCATTTCTGTGACGTCGTTGCGGCGAATTTTGCAAAAAAAATCTTGGCCTACATCCTTACAAGATTAAATTGACACAAGAACTGAAGCCGCTTGACCACCAGAAGCGTCGGATGTTCGTGAATTGGGCTGAGCAAAAACTTGAAAATGATTCAGATTTTCATCGAAAAATCATCTTCAGCGATGAGGCTCATTTCTGGCTGAATGGCTCCGTCAATAAACAACACACGTACACGTACTCCATGAGTCATCATTGCATCCCGAAAAAATGACGGTTTGGTGTGGTTTATGGGCCGCCGGCATCATTGGGCCGTACTTCTTCCGTGATGATCAAGTACAGCACGTTACTGTGAATGGGGCTCGCTACCGTTCAATGATAACCAAATATTTTTGGCCCCAATTGGATGATATGAACTTGGAGGACATGTGGTTCCAACAGGACGGCGCCACAAGCCACACCAACCAAGTTTGGAGAACGTGTTATCTCACGAAATGGTCCAGTCGCTTGGCCACCTCGGTCGTGCGATCTGACGCCGTTAGACTTTTTCCAGTAGGGCTACGTCAAGTCTATGGTCGATGCCAACAAGCCAGCGACGATTGATGAACTTTGTACGAATATCGAACGTGAAATTGCAGCAGTATCGGCCGATTTATGCTTGAAAACCGTCGAAAATTGGGTTCAGCGTCTGGACTTCTGCAAGCGTGTCCGTGGTGGCCATGCAATAGAAGTCGAGTTCCATACATAATGACATCAAACGTACTTTCACAGGAATAAAGACTTTCATTGATATCCAAAACCGTTTTTGTTTTATTTAAAAAAAACTTTTGTAGCGCTCTTATTGAAAAACCCTTTTCATGTATAATATTTATTTTTCCTGCGTAGAATTCGAAGCAGAAGTCAGATGGGTAGTTTAATAACTTTACATTTTACTAGGACGAACATTTCACGCAGATAGTCATTAAATAATCATTTTAAATTCAAGCAACATTTTGTTTTCGATAAGTCTTAGCTAATGAAACCCTTTCTAATTTGGTTCAATATTCATCCAAAATTAAAATAGCTCTATTGCCAAATAAGCTTTGGATGTTTTTTTTTCTTGCGAGCCTTCCTTCCGCTCTTCTCTAATGTAGTCTAATGTTCGACCTCAAAAACTTTCAAAAACTGCCAATTTCTGTGAATCAGTTTTAAGTTTTCATTAAATGAGCAAACTGACAAACTACAGTTACGTATTCGGTCAAAATTCATCCTTAGCGACGAACCACATTTCGATCTCAACAGAAGTGTTAACCAAAAAAATGTTCACTCCATTCCATCGAACTTTATTTCTTCTGCAGTAAGTGAGCGATAAAGAATTATAAGTAATGAGTTTTTAAAGCCCAATATGTATGAATTAGTATAGAGCGACTTTTGGTAATAACACGACTGTATCTCAAGAAATTTTTGAGGATCCGTTTCGAGGTCGCCTAGTGTCTCGTTTTTCGATTCCCACTTGCTGACGAAATTCCCCGATTGGTGTTGGAAGGTTTTGAAGTCGCAGATCTATAAGTATAATCCACAGTCTCTGAAAACTCTCAAAGAATGTATTCGACAAAAGTTCCGAAAGTTATCGGCCCAATTTCTTGCAAAAACTTTTGGAAATTTTTAAAAAAAATGGCTCGATTCGTTATCATCAATGTCGACATCCATTTGACTGACATCACTTTCAAAAAAAGTGTTAATAAACTTTATGGCTTGTTGTTTTACAGACATGGTTGAATTCGGGTGAGTATTTCTCGAAATATAACGCCACTAAAATGTATGGTTGCTTAGTAACTATACGAGTGAATATCTTTGAATTGAAATGCTTGAACCAGAAAGGGTTTGCAAACTGATTTTCAAAGAAATTTCATTCACAAAAGACTTGTTTTTTTTTTCTTGCGAATTCGAATCATATTTGCAAAATGTTTAATGAAATGCGCGGAATCTTTTGTTGGCCAGCGACATAAAAGAGAGTTGAGGGTTGTTTTGAAATTACAAATTGAAATAAACAATAAGATCTGGGAAGGAGAAGAGATTTTGGAGCACTCGGGTTGGTAACTGATAAGGATTTTTGAAAGGAGATCAAAGGTGAAGATTGACATGGAGATTAAGAAGGTTTCTCCAACAACTAAAGGAAAATATTTTGAAAAGTGGAAGTGGAAAAGAATCAACATTTTGTAAAAGAAACCGTGCTTTGACAAATGAATTCGTCACAACACCTTCGGGGTGGAAAAAAATGTCTTTCTATCTTGTTGTCTAATGTATTACAACTTGTTGATGTCAACATTTTAGGGCTTCGTAAATATTATTATTTATGTTGTTTTTGTTATTTGTTCAGCTTGAGTAGTATTATAACAAATAGGTTATTTTTTTTTTAAACTGAATTCGAAACCTCAGACCTGTTTTTACGGATAGGAATAGAGGGAAGTTTCTGAGACTATTTATTAGCATCCAAAGGGGTTCTGCGTAGAACCATGGAAACCCTCTTATAACCGTTGATGATAAACAGTGAGACATTTGCACATTGAATGGAATATGTGTAACTTCCCGATATAAATAAGTAATCAAAATGAGATTACATCGAAAATGTAAAAAGGAAGGTCAAGATTCTATAAACCCATGTCGAACAGGGGCCCTCATTGCCTTACGACAGTATATTAGCCGTGTGGTAGTGAAGGCAAGTCACGTTTAAGGACTAAATCATCCCTCACTTTTGATGAACCACGAAACAGAAGATGATCTTTGCATCTTGCAGTAGCCCTACAATTTGCAGATACCCTATTGAGAAAGCAGCATTCTTAATGAGATCACCGGAGGTCATAGTTCAAGCTACAGAGCAATATCAAAGTGTAGCACATCTTTTACACATCGACATCTACAAGGAAACTGGATCAAGAAACCTTCAACAAAAGCAATGCGCTCGACGTTCCTGGATCTCTGAACATGCCAAGGAATCGACATCAGCTAGGATCACTCCTGAATTGCGGTCTGGAGGATTTTTCGGAATCTAAAAACTATCGCAAGGAAATGATGGAAATTTTGTTATCACAAATCTCAATTCCTCTTAAGACCTGTGGTGGTGTCGCCTTCGGTATGTAACGTTTGTCGAAGAGTGCTGATAGATAATTGGATTTAAGCAGGAGGTATACTGCATTGAAAAAAGATAAGAAGGTTGGAAGGTCAGAAAGGGAAGTACTGAATCATAGGGAGGTTCAGTAAAAGGGATTACGTTTTAAAATTTAACCAACCTCTTTGCTGCTCGCTTATTGCTAAACACCTCTTAGGACAACGCGATGTCTTCGAAAACACAGTTGAAAACTCTAATACGCTATCGCCGATTACTCGAATTCGCTGATGATATTTAACGATTGGAAGTATCAAAACGAAAGAGAGAGTTTATACCTTGGCTGGATATAAAAAAGTCAACAAAAAAGGATACTACACAGGATTAGGGCAATAGAAATATCAAGGGTTGACCATGTGTTGGTTTCAATTTGAATCATTTGTTATTTACGAAAATTTTGTTCAAAAAATTCCTTTTTCAGATGAGTCGTTGTTTCGTCTCGGCGAAATTTAAATAGGCTAAATGTCATAATTGGCTTCAATGCATATTGAATTCGAAAACTTTTTTTATGTTTTTAGAGGGCCGGCACAATTGCCCCATTTTTTGCCCACGACAATAATGGATGCATTGTTACAGTGAACTGAGAACTCTACCGAAGCATCCTAAACATTTTGGAATGGCTATTAATTTAGGTGGCAAGAAGACGGGGTTACGCGCCTCACAAGCCCTTTAACAATCAATTAATGGCATACTGTTGGTGATGTTGCTTAACCGTGAAGGAAATGCGATTTGACGTGTTTTCAAAATTGTTCAAGTTATTCCTAAAATGGTGACCAAGACCATAGAAAATATACATTTTGCAAAACTTGATTGGCAAAATGGCCTACTGCTAAATCAGACGAAACAATCAATAGAGAGAATTGAGATTTTGTTATAAATCGGAAGGTTCTCCCATTTCAATAGCACCCCAATTATTTAAATATTTTGAACAACGTTTTTTTTAATTTCATTTCAAAAAGAAACAAGAACTTCCTGATGGGAAGTTAACCAGTGAGTTAGAAACCCATCTGCTATCCATTCTTCTTCCTAAATTAAAACCATATTTCTAAAGCAGTTTTGACAAGTCATTATTTGGTCCATGAATGGAGCAGGCTAACATTGTTTCCATTCAAAAAATTAGGTGCGCAACTAACTTCTCGCTGCTTGTCAATAGATGGATCTAGCCGTAAGTACTGGTCGATTTTGAAATGTTCAAAATGTCATGAACGGATCTTAGACGCATGGTGTGTGAAAATGTTTGATTTTGTGCCAAATAAAAGTCATTTGTGAAGAGTGTTGATATTCTTCGTCATTCGAAGAAAATGCTAGCTGAAGCATATCGAGAGCTCCAAAAACTTTGCGAAGATGCTGTTCTTGGTTTCGATTGGTTCCATCATTTTAAAAACGGTGATTTCATTGTTGACGACCGCTCGCGTGAATGAAGGCCATCATCTTTCGAAGACACGGATCCTTGGCAAAAGCAAGAACGGCTTACTTCTGCATTATTAGTTACCCGTTAAGCCACGTCCAAGCGATTTCTAACGTGGGAATGATTAAAACAAAGGAACTTAGGTTCCTCATGATTATTTGAAGCCAAGGAACATTGAGCGTCGTTCGTTCGCCTGTGAACAACTGTTCTAGCGGCAAAAAGGAAAGGGTTTTCTCCGTCGCATCTCGACGGATGATTCATAACAGCAATCCGGAGAGAAGAAATCCATGTAGACAGCCTGAACATGATTCTAAGTCATAGATGCAGCCGAATATTCACGCTGCAAAGGTGATGCTGTGTCATAACCATAACTGGGCAACGATTTCGACTTCAATTGATGGGATTGAACCGCGTAAGAGCTGAAGCATAAAAAAATGACTCTCAACGCTCGGCGTCACGTTGCCAAACCCGATAAATCCTACCTGGAAACGCTCTTATGGGAATACCTAGACCACCTGCCTGTTTCCTCAGATACTGCGTCATCCAATTATCAGGATTATCCGTTCGATGGCCATGGTCTGCCTGATCAGCAGTTCCGCTAATGTGAGGACATTTAAAAAAATGACTTAATTCGTGGCTAGTCTCAAAAGATGAACACTTTTATCATAACTGGCAGAGTTCAGACTACCAGAAAGATTAGAAAAAGTTCACGTAAGCGATGGGCAATACTCTGAACGATTCATTTGCTGCCATTTTTTATAATAAAATTCCATTTTCAAAAAAAAAAGGAGGTCTTACTTGCGCAACTAAGATGTTAATCAGACTTTTCTCTTTCAGAAAACATGCTCATTTCTATATTTTTGAAAGAGTCTTGCGTTATAAGAACGTTCAAAAAAACACTGGACCAAAGTCTTATTCTCATTTTTGTAATATTAAAAAAATATATATTAAACAATTAGACGCTTTTTCACTGTAAACTTGAATAGAAAATGTCTTGTTTTCGATTTTGATTTTATTCGATTCGTCCAATCCCGGTAAGGATTTTTCTTCGTTAAGCTAAATCAAATAAATAAAAAAAACATAATTAATTTAGTTTTTAGTTTTGCCAATTATATTAAAAAAATTTCTGCAGAGCTTTTGCGTTTTCCAAATGCACCTATCCGCTGGAGACATATCATTTTCCTGCTGATTTCTTTTTGGATTTAAAATTAAAATGAAAATCACTTTCAGCTGTCGTTTCAAGGACACTAACGAAGAAAAATCCAAACTGAAACATTCATCTTTGGTAATTTGCATTCGATTCAAACGATTATTTTTTTTCTGTTTCTTTTTTCGTAACAAATTGATAGTTGAAGTTAGAAAGAAAAAAATTTAAATGAAACAAGAATAAAACTTTTGTGTTTTTCGTGTCGAAAGGCAAAAAAAAAAAACAAAACGAACTTGTCGAAAAAACGTGTGAAAAAAAACGAATATGGACATCAATTGAAGGGATACTTTTGGTAAAGTGGAAACGATAGATTCAGGATCTGGATTTGGAATATTCACAATGACGTTAATTTACAGATGGTTTGAACTGGGCGTAGGAATTGATTTATTCGTGGTCAGTGAAATCGATCGCTTGGCACGTTTTTGCGTTTCAAACTATCATCGTTTGCGGAATTTTTAAAGCACAAAAAACCAAACAGGGAAACTTAGTGTGTGCAGATTTCCTGATTGCAATGGAATTTTACCTCTTTCCTGATGCGAACTAATTGCCTATCGATATTGTAACGTATGCCTTAATAGATTTGATAACAATTAAAAAAGCGTTTGCATTTCGAAAACAGTACTGACGCTATAGATGTCATGTTTAAAGTGCCAACTGAGAGGGGACGTATTCACGACTCACAACCTTACCAAGTTAAAGTTTTAAGTCTCTTGACTTGACTTGACTTGAAATTTTATTATAATTTTTCTTAAAATGCAGTTCTGAGATGTCAAAATAAGATACAGGCTGCTTAGAGGATTCCAATTTTATATGCTGATTGATTTAAACCAAGCGAAAGCAAGAGACGAGAACAAATATGTGCATCGTTTAAGTTCGTCCAGATTGAAGTCATGAGGGTGGTTGACAACCAATCGATGCAAATCAAATCTGAATTAAGAGAAAATGCTCGAGAAGTATGCTCCTGGAATACAAGACGCATAAACGCAATACTTTAAAAGTATATATAACTTTCAGCTTGTAGTTTTGCTGGATACGAACAACAAGAATGAGGCGTCATTGATTTCGAATCGATATGTATCGATATGTAATTGCCTGACTGTGATTCGCAACGAGACTGATTTTCATAAGACCATTTTAAAAATGCTTACGCCCCAAACGGTGCGACTGAATACTCTATTCTCTGGGGTCTTGGACGTATTCTGCGGGGTCTTTTCGAAATGCAATCTCAAAATGCGACATCAGATCTGAAAACAGTTCAGAAAACAGCTTTCATGGACTGGTCGGAAGGTACATTCTCCACATGCTCGTACATCGGCTTACCCCAATTTTTGCTCACAGACTATGCGGCAAAAATAGTGAAAAGCAGCAAGAGATGAATATGGAGTCAGGCATGGATCTGCATGTGGAAGGCAAACGAGTCCCTTTTACATTTCTAGTAGCCCAATGATTATGGTAAAGATAGGCAGACATTGATGACAAATAGGTTGCAGAAGTTGCAAAGACTTACACGTCTTTGAATAACACGGTCCATGCATGTCTGCCCCACAACAGCTCTTGCATCTATAGTCGGGCTTACTCCACTACCTATCTTCTAAAGGAAGATAGCCGTCGGATACGTCATCAAACTGCAGCTAGATAATAAATACAAGCAAGGCGACCTAGTGGTCCACCTTAAGATACTCAACTCAATCCCTGAAAGAGACATGTTCTGTACAATGCCAGATATCATGGTCAGAGAGCATTTGTTTGGCGTTCCTACACTAGACCCCAGAAGTCTGGTGTGGATCACAGACGGATCAACAATGGATTTTGGATTTGAGATATACCTGGAGTCTTTGAACCCAACACAAGAATCTCTTTTCAAAATGAAATCCTGGCCATTGAGTTCTGCGCCAGACGCAATCTCCTCAAGGGTATTTAGAGCGCTAGAATCCAAATCTTTTCAGAAAACCAGGTAGCACGTTAAGGGCATTTTCATCCAACCTAATGGACCCCAAAACTGTCAAATGTTGCTACGATGCACTGCAATCCCTTGTCAACATCGCTGGATCCCTGGATACAATGGGATTGCAGGAAGCGAATTTGCAGAAGTGCTCACCAGGGCTAGCTCTGGGGTCATAGGTCCTGACCCATATTTCAGGGTTAATGAAAGAACAGTTACTACGCTGACTTACGAATGAAAAACCATCTTCGACTAGATGACTGGACCAATTGGGAAAGTCTTATGTAATCCAAGCGATTAACCAGGCTTTATTCCTGCAACGAAATCTTCAACCTTTGCAAGGAAAGTATAAAAAAGCTAACGAGCCTTTTACTGACCACTGTGGCCTAAACTACCACTTTAACAGAATGAAACTGTGCTGCAATAAGGAATGTCAGCTAAACCTGGAAGAGGATGAAAAATCTGAACACATTTAATGTGTGAATGTCCGGCTCTACACAAGTAAAGGACACGTATTTTCCATTGGGAGATGTTCACTTCAGTGGAAAAAAAGGGATCCACTACAAACAAGGGAAGTAGAACATCTTCTGATTTAACTCCAGCCTTTGATTCAATGACGTCAGTTTGCGTTGTCGTTGCCAAGCGGCATGGGTTGCGTTGTACAAGAGGAAAAAAAAAAAAAAATAGGAAAAGGGCTTGAATATGGAACCCAAAAATCGACGTGTACAACATTGAGATATTTAAATATTTAAATATTTACCTCAGCTTTTATCTACTAGAGGAGAACCTGCATCTTTATTCATCAATCAACCTCGGGATGGCTAAACACTTAGTTCGACTTCATTTTGCCAAAAGTTGGGTAATAATCAATACAGAAAATCTCGTTCTAGTTGAAGGTCTAACCCCATAGATTCGGTATTTCGGTATTTCTTGCGTGATGGGCTCTCCCCTAAAAGAGAGCGAACGAACCCGACCGAAATCTATTAGCTTATCAGAAGGCAAACGTCCGTGGAACTTTCTCGAAGTCGCGGATGCTTGGAACCCTCGTTTTACCAACTGGGAGCACTTTGAAGAACATTAAGGAACTATAGCTCAAGCACAGATCGGCCCAACTTCAAAAGTCTGATGAACAAAAAAGTCATAAGCCCTGAAGAGCCTCCAAGTTCTCAAATTCGAAATAAGACTGCAATGAACAACAATTATTTAGCTTAGAGTTTTTTTTTTTAATTCCGGAACCGTGAAGGAAAGAAAGCAACTTAAACTCAGGCTTAGATCCTTCAAGAATCGATAGCCTGATAATTGAGTAAGTAAGTTTTCAGATTGTCTACGTGACTCTAAAACGTTTGCCTGTCATTACGAAGACAAGGTGGCACTCCCATAGAAGGTATGGCAGTATATGTTGTGGCAAGCTCATACAAAAACGATGTTCGAAAGTGCATCCATGGCCACGTTGTGACAAGTCTTTGAAGTGGAAAATCAGATTATTCGTTAACAAGTTGATCTGCAGACCATTGTGAAGAGATTGTAGCTATATATCTTTGTCGCGAACGTTTTGTACCTATACATGTTAACTATTTTGTAATAGGAACACGTTGTTTAAAGAGAATCGTTATAACCCACTTTGAGGTTCTCTCTATTGACTGAGCCATATTTAAGCCTGCGCTTAATTTAATCCTCGGCAGTGGCGCTCAGCGCCGCACTTTTTTTAAACGATCGTCTCACGAAGACAAATCCGGCGAATTTGGATGACGAACAAGGATGAGCTTTATTTATAGAAATCAATAAAAATTTGGATTTTCATCATTAAAAACAAAATGCTCCATACTTTTACGAAGGTGTGTTCCATAATTTTTGATAGTTTTCGAGTTCCATTCGTTACAAAATGATTTTCACCGATTTTTTACCATTTCGCTTAGCATCCTTCAAAAATAATAATTTAGTTCATTTCTTTTCACGATTTTTGAAAGGGGAGCATGAACACGACGGAGAGGCCCCTTGAGTGGCTTTGACTACCCTTATGATGCCCAGTGTAGTGTAGATGTTCGGTCGGAACAAGGAGATAAACGCATTTGGAAATATGATAGTGTTTCTCAAGTTCAAAATTGGTTGAAAAACCATTAAATCAGATTAAAAATTGGCTTGTCGTTTCAAAAACGATATTATTTTGTCAATTTTTTTAAGAACATACAAAAATATAGTTAGAAAACAAATACAACATTGCAAAAAGGAACAGTCTCTCTAGTCTCTTCCCCCTGGTCAAAACATTTAAACAGTTTTTTTCTATTTTTTTTTTTTTAAAGAAACACTCAATCTTCGAACTTTCAAATTTATGTAAAGGATTTCCAATGAGTAAATGTGCCTCTAAAGGATATATATTTTTCACAATCAAAATGACTGTGCTAATGTGGAATAAAAAGGAAAAGAAAAAGGATGCGTTTCTAAATTTCGCTGACGACAGAAGCAATATAATATTAAAAAATAATAGCAAAACAAAGCTTTTTATAGCACAAAGTGTTTAATTAAAATAATAAAAGTGTTGTGAACAGTGTAATACATTATTTGTGTTGAATAAAGTTTACAAATGTAACAATTGTGTCTTGCGTTCTGTGCTGAGTATGTGTGTGTGTCTGTATATTTATACATTTTTCCTTTTTTTTTTTAAAACCAAAAAATTAAAAAAATTATAGTAAAAATTTACAAATTAACAAACATCTCAATAAAAAAAAAGGTAGACACGAAAAGACATTTGATTTGAACTTACCAATTAAATCTACTATCACAATTGGATCGTTATTAATATACTTATTAGTACGTCGCTGATAATCAGGTTCGCCGAGTAAAAAAGCTGCTACATATGGTGTAAAAATTGCTGTATACATAACTAATATAAGTATTACCCAATCCCACACCGCTTTAAATGGTGAATAATGGAGTATTGTCCATTTATGTACACTAGGACTTTGCATTTTGTATTCTGGCAGGACATCAGCACCAAGCGACAGGACCTGAAATTAAAATGAATAGAAAAGAAAAACACATTTTGTTTGCAAAGCAAAACAAAAAGGTTCCAAATAAAATGTTTATATTAGTTAAATTTTATAAAAATGAAATATTTTATTAAATTTTATTTTTAAAAATATAAAATGCTCATGCATACGAGAGTTTTAATTTTTTATTCGGTGAAAAAAAATTCAAGTGAAAGGATCTCAAAATCCAATGCTGAGTAAGAGAAATCAGCATTAAATGTACACTGAGTTCAAATGTAGAGGCCGTTGTTTCGTTTTTAGCGGAGACACAACTGAAGATAATAATTTTTTTGCACTTTGTTTACTCAGTTAGAGGTAGAAACTTGACTGCCGTAGAATCGATTCAGAGGTTGACCTATTGTCACTATCTGTCACTGACATGTACTTAATGCACAAAAATTAATCTGTTATATCATTACTAGATAATCAAGGCTATGTTTCATATATAAAATGGAATTATATTACTGAAATGCAAGCAGCTTTTGTAACTTGTCCTCTTTAAAACACTCTGATGTTTAGGGTCTTCCATTTAGGACTTCCGAACTTTGACAGTTGACAGCGGCCATATTATCGAAGATACATCTGTCAAAATGACTGTAATTTATTCAACCTGTTTTGCCAAATCACCACGGACGGAAATGACGTTCAACAACACGTGCAAATAATAAAATTGGTATTCTGTTCTGACAACTTTCCCAACACTTCGCCCGAGAGAACTATTTCCAGTGTGGTGGATAAATTTGTGTCCACTGGTTCAGTAAACAGTCAACGTCCAGGCAACGCAATATCAGTCGAAAACGTCGCTGCTGTCTGTGAGAGTGTGCTGGAGAATCCGAGGAAGCCGATTTCACGTCGCCCAATATTATGAGCATCGCGATTTGGGCCTGCACCCGTAATAATTTCAACTGACCCAAGAGCTGAAGGTAAACAACCATAGACATGACGTGAGCTTGCTGAATGGGCTCTGGATCAGTTGGAAACTAGCCCTTATTTTAATCGAATAATCATCTTCAGCGATGAGGCCCATTTCTGGATGAATCCACATGAGATCCAAAAGTGTCAAATGCATCCTGAAAAATTCACTGTTTGGTGCGGATTTTGATCTGGCGGCATCATCGAACCATATTTCTTTGACAACGACGTTGCATAAGCCATCACTATCAACGCCGAGCCCTAAAGGTCAATGATAACTGCTGAATAATGCACATTATCCAGCTCATTGGAAGACGGCGGTGGTGCAACCCATTCCTAAACGGAATAAAGACACATCCAATCCGGCAAATCTCCGGTCGATAAGTCTCCTTCCAAACATCAGTAAGGTATTTGAAAAGGTAATCAAAAGAGCCCTGACCGAGTGGGTTGAGGACATAAATATTATCCCGGATAACCAATTCGGTGTCAGAGTGGGACACGATTGCATACATGCCGCGACTAAACTGGTATCAGATATCAAATGGAACAAAAGTAGGAAACAATGCAATGGTGCCTGCCTGGTCGACCTGGAAAAGGCTTTCGATACCGTATGGTTAGAAGGACTCTTTTACAAGCTGAGTAGGCTGGGCATCTGCAAACCACTGTTATACATGCTTGTTAATATGCTAGTCAATAGACAATTCATTGTGAAAAATGGCAATGTAACTTCTAACGGGCTATTCAAATTAATAAATGGACTGCAACAGGGGGCTGTCATTTCGCCGATCCTCTTCAACATATTCACCAGTGACCTTGTAAGATCCCTTCCGCATGCCATAGCGTACGCAGACGATTTGATTGCGTACAGATCAGATTCGAAAATAGAAGTCATTAGAAATCTCTTGCAGCGTGACTTCGATGAGATTCAACGTTATTGCGAGGACTGGAAGTTGAAGATCAACTTCCAGAAATGCGAAAGTATTTTGTTTAGGACGCCGTTGTCTGGGGCCTCTAGGGATACTATAAAGAATTGGCGAAAGCTGTCAATTGTGGGACCGCACGAACAGCCACTGGCGAGTCGAAGTGTAGTACGATACCTCGGTATTTGGCTAGACCAGTTTCTATATTTCAACAAAAATGTAGATGCTGCTCTAACCAGAGCCAAGGGTGCTTTTGCCCAAGCAAAAAAACTGTTTTATATCCAGCAACTCGATGCCAGGGTAAAAGTAATCTGCTACATGGCCCTCATCCGGCCTATGCTCGTCTATGGATGCCCCGTGTGGTTCAACGTGGGAGCTAGCGTAATGGAAAAGATTCGGTTGTTTGAGAGGCGATGTCTCAGGGCTTGCCTAGGTTTATACAGAACTCCAGAGTCTGAATACAAAAAAATCTATCCCAACGAGGTCCTATACAATAGAGCGAACGTAATTAGAGTAGACAATTTTCTTATAAAGCTGACACGAAATCACGTTGCAAGAGCAATGAACTCTGTCAACAATCTGATCCGCGGTGCCTACTATTTCAATGACAGGTATTACGAGCAGGTGCGCCTTAACGGTTTTATCCCGCCCGAGGCTTTTGTCTATCTAGATACTCATTCAGGATAGATTAGCGGTACCGCTAATCTTCCACATTGCCCGAAGAGCTGTGGATAAGCGGCTTAACTATGAGCGAGACGTTGCAATTAGTTCCACGGAGCGTCTGAGGTTTAGTAGGGCGGTTTCTGATCGCGATATAAAAGAAGCCGAACGCCAGCACCGACATTTTTGGTGGCTTAAGAATTAAATGGAAGAAACTCCATCCTCATAGTCCGATTTTCTTAGTTTTAAGTTACCTCTGATTAAAAATAAATCAACCGCTAATATAGTTGAAAGACAAACATATGTATATAGATTTAGCAATAGGTTTAACTTAGAGAGCCCGCATGGGGTCAGTAAGTTATATAAGAATATTTTTATAGCACTTAAGTAATAACATAATATAGAGGTTAATAAAATTTGCAAAAAAAAAAAATAAAAAGGTCGATGACAACCAACTTCCTTCAGGTTGGATCATATGAACACCATCGACATGAGGTTTCAACAGCATGGAGTTTCGACATCTTACGATTTGACCATTGGGGTTTTCCGAAATGCAGGCTAAGGCGAATAAACCACAAACCAGAGCAGCTCTTAAAGCCAATATAACCGATGTCATCGGTCAAATTCAGCCTGATTTATGAGCCAGTCTTGGAAAAGAGGACATTTCGGATGTGCGCTATCCAGAGAATCTGCGGCATCGATGGGCCTTTCAAACAAATAAAAAATGTCGATGATATCTCACACACACTTGGCTTTATTTCAATATTATTTAAAGATGGGCAGCGCTTAATGAAAAACCCTTTAGAACTTAAGGCGTTCAATCCTGTGACAGCTTGGAAGTTTTTTCTTCTTTAGTTTTTGTTTTCCATCGACGCAACAGGCTCCGCGCAGATGGTCACATAAGTTTTTATTTAACAAATATTTGAAGTATTTTAATGCTTATGTTTATCCACTATAAATGGGGTACCCTTCCTGACCATGTGGGTTTTTTTTAAATGCATTTTTTCACCCCACCACGATTTTTCTCATTTAAAGCTTCTTGAGGTCACCTGGCACGAAGAAGATCACAGTCAGAAGCTTGTTGAAAATGATCGACAAATAGTAAGAAATTTTTACATGTTCTTATTTAAAAAAAGAACATGGAATGGTTAATCTGTTGTTTTATTTTTAAATAGGCAATACAAATTTTTTATTTTATAAAAAAATATAAACATTCCGTAGATTTAAATTACTGCTTTGCCTGCGTCGAATCGAATATCCATGCTGACAAGTAACATCATCATAACGACTGATTCCAAGGTTTTTAAAAGCTTACAATGCAAAACTTATTATAAGATTTTTAGGTGGCTTATACGCATAGACTCTTCCAGCTAGGACCGTAGCATCGGAAGTTGGAGATGACCTTTTAAAGCACAAAAAAAGGGTGTACCCATTATTCTCTAAGCACAATTGTTATAACAATGAGTCTCCTGGATCTCGCTAGTGAATAATCCGAAATCGTGTTAATGTAATACATGTTCAGTTGCTGACAGCTAAGGCGCAAGGAGGTTTTTCGGTCTTAGGCGAACACTTTAACTTACAGCTGCAAGGTACTCCGAACGTACGAACACGTAAAATATATTTGGAATAAACCAATCTTACAAACTTTCTTCCCATGCATAATTTCAACCAAATTTACTTTTCAAAATTCGCAATGTTTCTGCTTAGCTTTTGAGCACCGTGGTGGACGAGTTGAGGAGGCATTAGTAAGAAAAATACAGTTCAATAATATACTTTTTACAATTTTTCTTTACAGCTTACCAACATAAAAACGACTAGGCAATTCCCTCCTATAAATAAATACATATCTCTGAATCTGGACGGACTTCTGTTTATCATATCCCTGGCTCTAGATTTGTGTAATGACGCTCTCAAGCTTAACATATCGTTCGACTCAGATACTATCAACTTTTATCTATACGGCCTATTCTTAGTTCCAAAAAGACCTTTAAATCATAAAAAAGTAAACTCGAAAGGATGGTCATACAAGTCATTCTAACTATTCTTCAATTTTCGAGTTTGTCTATCATCACAAAAGTTTCACTTTAAAAATATAACTAAATTCATCATGGTACTGTTTTGCCTAAGCAAAGTTCAACTTTATCCATTGAGTTAATGCGTTAAAAGTATTTGAAAATTCTCATTTATGTCCTTGCAATTTATTTGAAATGAAAAAAATGAAAACAGAATAGGGAGCGACAAGTAATGTATGCAAGTCACTGAAGCATTAAACTTTCACACGCAAACTAAATGAAGGCGAAAGTAATTTATTCAAATTAGAACTAGAGCACAGGAAAAATGTGTTACGTGCACTTCTTTCATGAATACCTCCTTTGAAGGACATCTTAAAAAATACAAAACACAAGCACAAGTGTTGTTCATTTAATTACTGTAGTTATATGGCCAAACTTTACCCTTATGAGGGAGAATAGTTCATTTAACTACCAATTTAAATACTTTTTCGTAACAAAAATGAAAGAAAAAATTTACTGTGCTCTGAGAAAAAGGAAAACTTTCTTAATACAGAAGGATATTCGAGAATTTTATTTAAGATCGATTGAATGGAGCCGATGGAAATTAAAAGAGTCAAATCACGTTCGTATTTCACTATTTACGAATCATTAATTGCCATTTAGAGTGCAGGAGGCCGAACTGATTATTCTTTGCCCTTTTGTCTGTTTGATGTTCGAAAACATTTGAGACTTCTTAACGATTTTAATTCTTTAGTGAATAAACCTAATCACTGTATTTTAAGGGATGTCCCTAAAAATCATGTCAGTCATTATTTCATTGCAAATAGTCGTTTTTTGTTTAGAAAATCGATGAATACATTTTTTTTAAACTCATTTTGTCTTCGAAGCAGTCACAATCACTAGAGCACTTTTATTGAATCTTCAGATAATCTATTTGGTTCTGATAAAAATCGTCTTGGCAAACTTTGAAGTGGGAAAAAAATTCTCTGAACTGGCTGCTCGAGGGTAGACAAGTCTTTCTCAAGAGGCTGAAGAAGAGTGCAGAGCAATTCAAGTTTAAGTGTGACTTGCTTGCCTTAATGGTGTGAACATGGTTTTGAATAAGTGCGTTGATTTTTTTTCGCAGGGTATCGATTTTAGTTGACGTTTGGCCTTTTTTTTGGTGTAAAAAAAGGAAACCTTTATCAACTTCGCGGTAAGTTATAAAAATCAGTTTGCCTTTGGTCAGATAGACAAATTTTGAGGCCTTTTAAAATTAATTTTCCAAATATCATATTTTCAGTAGTAGGATTCAATTGCTTTTGGAAAAATGCATTTGATTGGAAGTTTCATTAAGACTGAACTAAGCTGTTTAATTTTTGGTTTGGACTTTAGACGTAAGGCTATTTAAAATGAAGCTTAAAAGGTGTTTTAATAAAGCAAGCAAGCTATCACCCGAGTGATTAGAATCCATACAATACCAGTTTCAATCAAATCAAGAATATAACCAAATAGCTAAGGGCCCCATTTGCTTCTGTAACAAAAAATATGATGAAATCGAGTCAGGCTAACATACTTTAGAAAGCCTGAAAGATATCTACTTCATTTTCTGCAAAACTTCAAAATCGCAGTAGAAGATTGGATCATTAATGTGATTCTACGATCTGCACTTAGACGTTGTACCATACTTTGAAAGAAGAATATCCACGGTTTGCATATTGAAGAACTACTTTCAAAGCAAAGAGTTTGATGGGGTAATTGGTACATGTTTTCTGCGGATTAAGTTCAGGCAAATCCACTGAAGAAAAAATCATATGGGGAATGGAATCAACACGCCTACAGAACGTTTCAGTCCTTAAAGCCCAAAACACGAGGTCGGCTGATGAAAGGTTCTTAAGAAAGAAGAAGTTCACTTTGGAAAAAACTCAAAGACAAAAAAATAAGCAAACCACGGCCGTAATTATTTTAAATCTTAAATGCCATAAATCTGAGAACTTACATTTAATAACCAAAACTAAAGCACGTCTTTTTAGGTCTTTTTCAAACATGTTCTGAACTCAGATCGAGTGAGGAACGGTTTGCACAAGTACCACAAAGAATGAGTTGCATCCTACCCTAACTCAGATGAACATCTATAAATTTCTTGAACGAGGCCACGAACGTGGGAATCAAATGGACTTCTTGGAGAAGTAGAAGGGTATGTGAGGGCTTTATGGTCTGTAGGAGTCAAAAAGGTGGCCTGAGTCCTGCAGTGATTCTCAAGCAGAACTCTATGCAAGCGGTATGTTTATGCAAAAATGCTTTCACCCCAACTTCTGAGGCAACCATTTCGGTCGACAATCAAGCTTTTTTGAAGTTGATTTAAACTCACATAAAAGAATCAAATGTTGTGAACTATTGCAACGCTCCTTGCAACTGTGGTAAACATGAAGCGAAGCTATGTTGTTCATGGGCAGAGAAACATTAGAGGGAAATGGTTGGCAACGAATAAGAGCTGTGAACTCATAGACTTTGCGGAGAAGATGCTGCAAAAAACTCTAGATCAGCATGGGAAAAGTATATAGCTAGTCGATGAGAAGAGAAAAAATGACTATAAAATAAGAACGTTCAATCTCCCTGCTATGTGGATCTTGTTGAGAAGGCAAAAATATGTCGACTACAATGGCTCGGCAATATTGAGTCAGCGGCTAAGATGGCTCTTGCAATGAATGAAAGTAGGATGAATAACATGCTGTCTTCAAAAAAAGTCCATCAACGACTTCTTAGAAAAAACGTCACAATAGATAGAAAAAACTTCGAGGAAGTATAGTCTACTTAGGCGTTGTAAACTCCGAAAATCTCACGACTGCGGATATAAAACGAAGAATAACTTTTTCCAATCGTTGTGTCTTTGGTCCCTCTCTCGAAGAACCAAACTATCTCTATATAATACCTTGATAATCCCAGTCACTTCTCCACACAGGAAATAGGGGAACACACCGGGACCAACCAGGGGCCTAAGTGAAGAGCTTATAAAGTTCACCCTAACAAAAACGAACCAACCAGATGTAAAACCACATTGACCTAGTCACAGGACTCTGACAGTCTGGACTCAGATTGCTACGTCATGCAGAGCGAATGGACACCGTCGCTTCGGCTCGAAAAGTTTCGAGTCCAACACCGATGGTAAAAGTGGAAGAGGAGGCCCGCAACTCCGATGATGTGCTTAGCTGGAAAGGGCCCTCAATCATATGGGTGTTCGAAACTGGACGCGCTAAGCTCAAGACCATGCTAGTTGGAGAGATTTGTTCACTGAGGCCTAAAGAAGAAGAAGAAGAAGAGAACATGGAAAAAGATAATGAGAAATTTCGTTTCGAAAATGTCAGTTTCCGTACCTGCTAACCACCGACGAAACCTAGTCAAATAAAACCTGTGCGGTCTGGCGTACTTGTGTCTCTAGCCTGCAATGCAATATATCAACTCCTCAAGGAGCCCCAATAATGAAAGTGAATGAAAGGAAATATGACTGAATTGATAAACGTACTACTGCCGAGGTCCTGCAATGTCCCGTAATGAAACATTACTGTAGGGTTACACTGTTTTACGCTTCAAGCTTCCATGTCAGCGTATATAATTACAACAAAAGATCCAGAGTTTCCATTCACTGCGGAGGGCATTTTTTTAGAAAATTCATGAATGCAATGGTAACTCGAAAAAAATAAAATTCAGACATCGCACTTCGTGATCGGGGGTAACTTTTTCGGCTTTAAATTTCAGAGCCCCTTCAAAATATTGATTGATCTTTGCAGCTAAATGAAAATGAGATTGACATCAGATCTCAACAATGACTATGCCGACAGATCATCCGCTGCTGCTTCAAGGAAAAAGAAAAAAAGGAAGTGGCATTTTTGAATTCATCAAGTCGGAGTCAAAACACGACAAGCAGTGCTTGAATTGATTGTTGAACGTAAAGTTTTAATTTGAACATGAATAAATTCTGAAGACTTGATGAAAATTATTTTTTTGGTCATTCAAATATGACTAAAGAACACATCGTCAGAATATGACCTCATAATTCCGAAAACATTTTTACTCTTCGGCAATTTTCTTTTTTTATGAGGAAGTAAAGAAAGTGGCAGAACGTAGGCTGCTAGATATATTTCTGGCCACCATCTATAGCACTGGTTTAATGAATTCAGTCATGACCGTAAAGGTCGTCCAAAAACGGCCGTTGTGCCAGAGAACATTGATGCCGTGCGTGAACTGATAATGCAAGATCGTCATGTGACATACTGTGAGATAAAGGCATCCCTGGGCATTTCTACCACCAGCATACATTCGATATTGCATGATTATCTGACCGTTAAAACGATTTGTTCTCGTTGGATCGCTCACAATTTTACAATCGCTCAAAAAAAGGCTCGTGTCGATTGGTGCAAAGAAATATTAAAAAAATACGATCGCGGTGCTTCAAAAGACGTTTATAAGATTGTCACAGGTGACGAATCATGGATCTATGCGTATGAGCCCGAAACAAAACAACAATCGACCGTATGGGTCTTCAAAGACGAGCCAAATCGAACAAAAGTTGTTCGTGGAAGAAGCATCCAAGCAAATGGTCGCCTGTTTCTTCGGCAAAACAGGTCATGTGGCGACTGTTTCGCTTGAGTAACGTAGGACAGTCAATTATGAGTGGTACACCACAATTTGTTTGCCTGAAGTCTTCGAAGAAATTCGGAAAAAGAACGAGAGAAGACGAATTATTGTTTACCAATGCGAGCTCACACATATCGGCTCAAACCAGTGCCTTTTTTACCAGCCAAAACGTCGAATCGATGAGTCATCCGCCGTAAAGCCCTGACTTGGCATCCAATGACTTCTTTTTATTCCCGCACATCGAGAAAAAAATGCGTAGTCAATGATTTGCGTCGCCATAACATGCCGTTGAAGCGTTCAAAAACCATGTTTTGAAGGTGTCTCAATCGGAGTGGAAAAAGTGTTTCGATAGTTGATTTGAGCGCATGCAAAAGTGTATAAATCATGCTGGAGAATACTTTGAAAAACAATAAAACCACTTTTGATGATAAATATTCGCATTTTCATTATTAGGCCAGACTTCGTGAATCGCGATTGAATTAATTTTGTCCGGCAATATTAGGATAAATTTTTCCACTTTATAAATCGAATTGTGTGTATTGCAAATGTATTGCAGAGTTGGGGTAGTGCTGCAATGCAACTACGATGCACATTTTTTGACACTCTGCATCAAATTTTGAACTAAATCTTGCATCCCCGTAGCATTATTAGCAATCAAAATATTGTCTATAAATATTTTTAAAATCTTTTCGAAGTAAACGCTAAATTTGTGAAAGAATGACGGTTAAAAACCTCTTAGCTTCGGGGGATAGATCAGGAAAAGGACACGCTACTATAATTTTTAATTTTTATGAGAGCTATACAACTGCTTAATGCACAAGACGCTCCAAAGTTGTCCCCATTTCAACACTGTTTGCCCCCATGGTCCATTTAATATTTATATATCTATATATATATATTTATCACTTTAAATGCTGCAGTGAATCCACTCATGCTTGAAAAAAAATCTTATTAAGTGACACAATTCAAGCACATTTCAAATGCTTCAATGCGCATCTATTATTCAGATTCAGATTTGGTTATGAAAGATTGATACACATTGAAGTACATTTTTCCACGTTTAAAAAAAAAAAAATGTTACGTATACGCCCCATTAAACATCATTTTTATGCAACGCTCTAAATCCTCTCTAGAAAAGGTCTAATCCGATAAACAGTTCCATAAAAAAAACCTTTACTGAGGCCAGTTAAAAAAACAAAAATCCGATTCCATCGAAATATAAATCACAATACGCTTCGCTTTGATTCAATTATTTTGATAAGCGCTTTGCGTTGTCCTTTTTTCGGTCACGCTAAATGCCATAACCAGATCCAAAATAATTGCAAAAAGTGCAGGGATTAATTGGTCCAAAAGCACAAAACCTTAACTAGTTGCCTTTTTGTTTAAGATTAATCTGGTTGGCTTACGAAATAAGATACTGCAAATGCTAGAGTACAAGGATAAAAAAGTTCCTCTATCACATGGACATGGAATCTATGCATTTGGGTATTATCCAGCTGGAGACATCCGTATCTCGTGTCGCGATGTTGATTATTGTAAAAATGACGCCGAAACATCGTCATATGTGAGCGGTGATGGGGATATCTTGGCAAAGGCAGGAAACCTCTCTGCCGCCAACAATGGGGGGTAAGGGCCAAGGATGCTGCAGCATATTCTGTCTGATGTTGTGTGTTTGTATGTGTGTTAAATCCATAAAACAGCCTGGATACCACTTAAGCATCAGCATGAAGGACTCTTTTGTTCAATGTTGTTCCTTTCGTTAGGGTTTCTTTTATTTTATCCCGCCACTAGGATCTGAGCGCTTTGAGCGCAAAACTTTATCAGCATACTTTAGGTTAATTTTTTTTCTCGTTGTTTTGGTTTTTCTTTTGATTTTCATTTGATTTTCATTTGATTTTCTGTAAAAGATTTAAATTTAGATCTGTTTTAATGGGTTTGCTATTGCTTTTGAAGCTTCTTATTGATTTCTCTAACTGAAGAGCTGCTTTACTTTTTCTGTGATCTGAATCGGAAATAGTTGATGGCTCGTTTTTGAATTTTGGAAAGAATCCGCGTTGTAAGTATATTAAAAAAGGTTTATTGATTCGTACTCATTAGAATGAATTATAAGCGATTCTAATTGATTAAACTTTTTCAGCTTTATAGTTCCTGACGACAAAATCGTGTAACCCAGATCAGGGTTTTTCAACAGGGACGCTACAAAAGTAGAGCGACAGGGACAGCAAACGACGCCAAATTTCTTGCCGCTCTTTTGACATTTCTCTTCAGTAAGGTTTGCCATTTCATGATGAAAAGATATACGAGCCAACAACGAGTCGAAACTATTAAAATTAACTACCGAAATTCAGAGCCAGTGGCCTCAACGTTAAGAGCGCTACGTCCAATTTATGATCGTCATAAGCGTGCTAACAGATCAACAACTGAGCGTCTAGTGGAAAAATTTGAATCTAAAGGCACAGAAGAAAATGTTCCCGTGCCAGTGAGACAAAGAAGTGCTCGTAGTGTCGAGAATATTGCTGCCGCTGAGGCTTCAGTTGCAGAAAGCCCAAATGTGTTCCTCACACGTCCTTCTCAAGCGTTGGGCGAATTTTGCGAAAAGATCTTGGCCTACATCCTAACGAAATTAAATTGACGCAAGAACTGAAGCCACTTGACCGCCAGAAGCGTCGTATTATCGTGAATTGGGCTGAGCAACAACTTGAAAATGATTCGGATTTTCATCGAAAAATCATCTTCAGCGATGAGGCTCATTTCTGGCTGAATGGCTTCGTCAATAAACAAAATATGCGGTATTGGTCAGGCAGCAATCCACACGTACTCCATGAGTCATCATTGCATCCCGAAAAAATTACGGCTTGGTGTGGTTTATGGGCCGGCGGCGTCATTGGCCGTACTTCTTCCGTGATGATCAAGACCAGCACGTTACTGTGAATGGGGATCGCTACCGTTCACTGATAATCGAATATTTTTGGCCCCTATTGGATGATATGGACACACAAGCCAAACAGCGAATATCACAATCAATTTATTGGAAACCAAATTTGGAGAAAGTGTTATCCCATGAAATGGTCGAGTCGCTTGGCCGCCTCGGTCGTGCGATTTGACGCCGTTAGACTATTTCCTGTGGGGCTACGTCAAGTCTAAGGTTTATGCCAACAAGCCAGCGACGATTGATGAACTTCGTACGAATATCGAACGTGAAATTGCAGCAGTATCGGCCGATTTATGCTTGAAAACCGTCGAATATTGGGTTCAGCGTCTGGACTTCTGCAATCGTGCCCGTGGTGGCCATGCAAAAATCGAGTTCCATACATAATGGCATCGAACATACTTTCACAGGAAAGAAGAATTTTATTGATATCCAAAACTGTTTTTGTTTTATTTAAAAAAAATTTTGTAGCGCTCTTATTGAAAAACCCGATACTTCTTACCATCACAAGGAAAGCGATAATAACATTTGTAATTGATCACTTAACGAATGCCGGCCAACTTGTTTGCTAATACAAAATAAGGAGCATGGCAGTTAAAAAAAAGTAGTTGCAATTACCTTCCACGTAAGCATACCGGGTAATGAAGAAGTTAGTAAAATTTTGGTATGCATATAGCCTTTCAGCATTTAAAAAAAAGCCGGTAAAAGTCGAGTCGAACAAGCACATTTGGGGTTCCGTATCATTTTTTATATTCTTCTTCATACCGTAAAATTGAATTGTAATTTGTTTAACCTAATTTCCAACGTTAATCTGAGTTTCAAATTAAAAAAAATCTATTTTTTTTATGGTGACGAAAATTGCAAGTGGTTACAGGCGGACGGACGGTCAGCGGAGGCTTTCTAATAAAGGTTCTGTTGGCATCTTTTGTTTACGGAACCCTAAAATGTATTTAAAAAATTGGATTATTTTTCCCTATCTGGTTTTTCAGTATTAAATTTTTGACATATTTTTGAACTGGTTTCGACAAAGATGGCGTTACATGCCAAGAGATATGTTCGGTTAGCAAATTTATTCATCATTTTGGACTTATAAATTGGCCACTTAACCGTGCAATTTGACGTGTTTAGAGTACTTTCTTCAGTGTAACGTCAAATCGTCGTTTTATTCCGATAAGCCCATTAAGTCAATTGCAGTCCCAGAAGACAACATAACACTACTCGAAATTTAACCTTCTGTATGGGGTACGTAATATACGGTAGTGGTCAGCATTTTCCTTCCAGAAATTGGGCAATACCAGCGTGACTTCCGGCACGGTGAACCGACAATAGAATAAGTCCTTGAAAAGTCCAATGAGGTACATCTCGATACTCACTACATGTTCATCCACTTCAAAGTCACAAATTCTCAAGCCCAACTTCGGTCGTACAGTGGAGTATAGAGACTCGTTTATTAGCCGCACAACAACGAATGGGGAAAGCTCTACCCCGCTCGGTATTTCCCACTCATAACAATCTGCAGAAATTCAAAAACAGTGTGCATCCCTTCCACTCGCGTTATGTCCTAACATTTTAAGGGTAGTCATAGCCCCTTGTACGCATGTGTTCGTTTAAAAAACAAAAAAAATTCGGGAACCTTGAAAAATTGATCCACAAATATCACACAAGATGCGATGTTCTGTATACATTTAATCAAGAACCTCCGATTTTTTCAAAATTCGCATGGGATACCGGCAAAGGTACGTACTGTCATGGGATTCTTCCTCATCTGAAACAGAAACTTTGTCTAATCAACTTGAAGAAGTATGCTCTGCACGGTGAAGAATAAAAAGAAGCTTCGGTTCGTTTCGACGATCTGATCAAAAAGTAAGAATCTGGTAATCTTTATTTCAAGCTCATCGATTGCTTCTTATCCAAAATCTTATTGTTGCAAAACAAACGTAAACTTTCCTGTATAACTATTCAAGAAGAGAACTAACAATTATATGCAAGCAACTTGGGGCGCTTTCCCGGCGTTATAAGTTTCTGGAACTTGTATTAAAATTCAAAAATCACTGCTGAGTAAACATCAGAAAATTATCATAAATCTCTGATCTGAATTGGTAAACAAATTCTCACAGAAATCTGTTAAGCTGTAAGCTATTTCGAAACCAAAATATTGTATGAATAACTTAAAATTAGCTTCTGTCGAATTAATTAATATAAACATTTATTTTTTCAACGATCCATTACATTACCTCCTTGCCCAGGTGGTTTCCTTTTCCTTTAAGGCTGTTTGTTTCACTGCCGAATCCATTCAGGTTTAAATTTGAATTCATCGAAATGTGATTTTCAATTTTAATTTTATTTTTCGAGTCCGTACTCAACCGTACACTTGACCATTTTTCCGTTGCCTATTTGTATGTTTTTTTTTTGTGGATAACAATGAATGATATGCGATTAAATTTAATTAAAATTTATTCACTCGATTGAATTAAAAGTGTTCACTTGTAAACTTATGTAATTTGTTTTTAAACATTCCATACAAAAAACAACAATTAACCAAAAATTGGCTCAACAAAAAACAAAAAAACGACTAAAGAAAAATTAACGTTTAACATTTCAAAAAAGCGTTTCATTAATTAATTGTGTGTGACAAATATTAATACTAATGTGTGTAAAATTTAATTGAAGCGTAAGCCGTTTCGGTTTTACTGAAACGAAGGTTCCTTTAAAAGTTTTTAAATTGTCTAACCAAAGACCGGATCATAAAATGGATGTTAAAAGTTTGCTCGTTCCACAACTGTCTCAAAATGTATCACCCTTTTTAAAAAAAGCTAAAAAAATTTTAAATCGTGGCAACTGTGAGTTTTTTGTTTATATTTGTAAGGCACGTAGATGCAGAAAATTCGTCGCTAAGCCATAAAGCTCATTGCATAGAAATTCGTCAATGATCTAAGCGGTCGTGCTACGGAATTCGGTTTAACGTTGAGCAATTCGCCTAAAATGGGGCTGAACAGGCAGTATGGAAGTCTCATTTTGCTTGTTGCGGTGAAAATACTACTTCTGTGTTTGCTCGTAGATCAGATAACGCTCCATCCAATTGGGCATTTCATGTTCGTCTCCCCGGGGAATTTTAGTGAAAAACTTGAAAAAGGAGGATAGTCAATCAGGTGCTGCCTGTAAACAGTCAATGATCTCTTAGTATCGCTCACATTCTCATGAACCTCAACGACACAGCCGACTATTATCCGTCGAAATTTATCATGAGCGACTAGGCTTATTTAGATCTAACAGGCCTTCGAAGCATTCGCAAAGAGACGAAGCACAATCAAAGTCGCACCACGCGGTGCAATGATGAACAAGTTTTTATTGCCGCAAATAGATCAGTCGGACTTGGAAGATTCACGGTTCCAACAGGCCAGAGCGAAGTGACATGTTGAAGGATGCATTTGTACTGATTTGTACTAAATCACTTGATTTGAATGCTCCCTATTTCTGTCTGGAAGCTTTCAATGAGAAAATCGGTCAACAAAGTGATAACTTCTCGAGAAAGCAATTAAAAATTCAGTAAAACAGTCCTTATGGTCGTTAAATGCTCTTTTCATTTTGAGGATATAGCAAAACAATTCCAAATTCGTTTTGTATTTGGGGCACGTTTAAATAAGTTGCTTGTATAGTAATATACGATATATCCTTGCAGACAAGTGCTCTTTTATGCCATTGAAATATGTTCGTAATTTTTTACCACAAAATTGGCGAAATTATCAACTGTCCAAAACAAAACTCAATCCTTTATATGCGTTTGTTGTTCCGTGGATTTTCGTAGCTCAGTGGAAGCAAGATCATGAGCTCCTTGGCCAGAATCTGGGAGCGAACAACTGGCATTTCTTCACGACTTTATTAAGGGGAAGGTGATGATCAATAGTTGTCAGATTAAGGCAACGTTTTGGCCTTAGTGAAGAACAATTTGGAAGCCTTTTCAATTCAATCCTGATTCTGTTCATGATACTCCAATCCACTTAAGACTTTAAGTTTGGCTCAACTCTTAGAAATGAGAGAGGCACAAGTTTCCCTCTAAGTGTTTCCTTCCACATTAAATCGATTGAAAACATTGATTTCAGCTTGGATCTTTTATCCAAAATTATGATTCTTCATTCATAGGCTTTTGCTCTCGGTTCAACTTGAATCAAAAACATTTTTCTCTGCATCTTGTTTCAATTTTTAAATCCTCGATGAATAAAGATACTTTTGTCAAAATGAAGCTATGCTATTGGAGCGTAACACGATCCTTCTTTTTCACTCAGGAATGACTAATATTAATAGGACTACCGGTTGAAAATGTCGTTATTGCAGACAACTTCATATCTATTACTCTGAGATGAATTTTGACCATGACAGCTGTCACATCGGATTATTTCAGTCTAGGTTTTTGGTTATAAGTGAAAACACACAAGTTTTTGTAAAGCCGTAAAATGTCTACATTCGTGCCATCAAAACAACATTTGCGGGAAGTTTTAATATGCTTCTTTCATTTAAAGAAAAAAAACAACCGAAGCGTATCAATTGCTTACCGAAGCTCACCCGGGCTATACTATAGACGTTAGAATGTGTCAGCGGTAGTTTAAGCGGTTCAAAGATAGTGATTTCGACACCGAAGTCAAGGAACGCCCCGGCTAGGTGAAAAAGTTTGAAGACCATGAATTGGAGGCATTGCTCGATCAAGATTCGTTACAAACGCAAGAAGAACATGCAAAATCACTTGGCGTCGCTCAGCAAACCATTTCCGATCGGTTAAAAGCAATGGGAATGATCCGAAAGATAGGACATTGGGTGCCGTATGAATTGAAGCCCCGAGACGTCGAACGCCGATTTTGCATGTCCGAAATGCTGCTTGAACGCCACAAAAAGAAGTCTTTTCTGCATCGAATCGTCACTGGTGATGAAAAATGGCTACAATACGTTAATCCAAAACGTCGGGCAACGACGGATGACGTTCAGAATATTCATGGCTTGAAGGTTATGCTGTGCATTTGGTAGGACCAGAAGGCTGTTGTGTATTGTGAGCTGCTTAAACCGAATGAAACAATCACAGGGGAGGTCTACCGACGACAATTGATGCGTTTGAGCCGAGCACTGAAGGAAAAACGGCCGGAAACGGTCGCAAGACACGATAAAGTTATTTTGCAACATGACAATGCTCGGCCACATGTTGCACTTACTTTGAAACGCTCAAATGGGATGCCCTACCCAACCCGCCGTATAGTCCAGACCTTGCGCCATCCGATTACTATCTCTTCCGATCGATGCAACATGGCCTGGCTGACCAGCAATACCGTCATTTCGATGATGTCAAAAAATGGATCGATTCGTGGATTGCGGCCAAACCTGTCGAATTTTTCAGAACGGGTATCCATGAATTGCCAGAAAAATGGGAAAAATGTGTGGCTATACTTTGAACATTGAATTTATATCTATTTTGCCTCAATAAAGCATTGATTTTTGAAAAAAAACGACATTTTCAACCGGTAGTCATATTATAAAATTAATAATTTATATATATTTGAAAAAAAGTTTTTCTATAGCCATCTGGCTTGGGAAAAAATTGTTTATGTTAGCGTTTAAGCTTGGGCGGCACATAGATATGAACAAATAGAACAGAAGCAGCAGTTGCTGATCTTGACTTTAGCTTTTTGTTTTAGAAACTTAAATCTAGATCTAGAATTCATTGTAGTCACTTTTTGCCGCTGGAATAAAACTGATACCAATGTAGTTATCACTGAAATCATCGCGATCAGCCAAGGTGGCTACATTGTTAACTTGTCATGCTGGAGTTCCATGTTCGTCAAAAAAAAAAGATGAATTCCAACAAATATGAGTGAGACAAAAAAATTTTTCAATACTTCACCTTTTGCTCGAACTGTTCAAAATGAAATACAAAAGTAAACACAATCCCCTCGGAAACCGGCAAAACATCGTCTTAATTGATCATTGGAAATAGAAGTGAGGAGCGTTTATCGAAACTTTTAAGGGTTTAACATTCCCAGACTTTCTTGATGGGCATTTTATCAAGATATTCTGCCCAAATCAGTAAAGAGTGTCGATTGTTAACAGGCCAGGACATGGCATTCTGAGTCGCGATTGTCTGATCGATTGGATGCAATAGTCAATCTTTTAGTCTCAAGGAATGCATATAAAAATTAAATTGAATAGAGGATTACTACTAGCACCCCTTAAATAACGAGTTGAGTACGAATTAAATTTAACCAAAAACACTGCACAACTCAAGGAAAATGAAAGACATTTTTCGAAGTAGGTTTATTTTGTGTCCTCCAAAAGCACTACAAAAATTGCTTGCTATTATGACGAAACAGACGAACAGACAGTCAAACTGAAGTTGCAAGCTAACTAAGCTGCAAGCAAATATCGAAAGGTAAATTCTTTTCCACAACAGACACGACTAAAAACAAAATCATTAGACATACCCAGTTTACGAACGGTTATACGGGACATACGAAAATATTCAATATTCAAAAAGTGATACCTTCGATTCCAAAAATCAATTAAACCTAGCAAATAAAATCATTGGCCCAGAACTTAATTTAACAATTCCATAGAAAAATGCGGGTCCATTGAATGGTTTTATTTATGTTTAGTCATACATCTTGATTTTATTGTGTGATTCCTTCCTGTTGATTCTCATATTTTCATGCCCCATCAATTTAACGTTTGCATTGAATTTTCGGTTGAATTCAAATGTGTGGTGAAGTGAAGTGAAGAAAAATGCAAAATACCGCTATATTTAAATCATGTCCTCTAACTGCAAGTTCTCGTATCTGGTTATCTTTTAAGATATTCAATACAGCTGAGTTCTCAAGCACAATTGCGGTCAATTATAGTTCATTTTGCGTTGAATAAAAAGATCCTTGCATGCGAGACCAAGTGAAAACCTCGACCATAAGCAGTTTTATGTATATAACAAATTTCCACTTATACACATTCACTCAGATGAACAAAGAAAGCAAAACACCATTAGGTGTATATGAAATTAGTGTCGATAGGAGATGGTAACTGCTGGCAGTGGTTAAAGTCTGCCTCATACTTCCTGTGGATCAGGTTTCTTCTAAGGGGTGAAAAAAAAATTAATCCTTGAACTTTAAGTAGTAAAGCGATGCAGTTCTAGGACGAAGGGAGGCTTTCTATTGTGTACGTTTTTTTTTTTCTTCTCATTTCAAATAATTGTATGCGAATGGTAGTGTACTGCAGGACGACGGCAAGGAAGGACGGATTGCTTCGATGAGCATTTGCCATCATCACAACGTTTGCTTCGTGGTAAAAATGTTGATGAAAAATGCAAGTGCCAGAAGGTTTTGTTTTAGAACCAGAATGATATTTGACTTTGGTCAGTTAGTGGCTTGTTTGAATAAGCAACCAAAGGCATGCTTTGTAGTATCTATAAAATTCAAGGTATTGTTGAAGTATTCTCAGGCTGCTGCTGGGTTACATTAAGCATTTTATATCCACTTGAAATGTAAAGACATCCATGGGTTACAGACATTTGCTGAATAAAAATAAATGTCGGGAAAGTACAATCATGACCCAGCTTCCAGTGGATATTGTGGTAGTTGGACATGACTATATAACTATAGTATTCGAAATTTTCAAGAAAAACCAAAGTCATCTGAGTTTCGTCAGTGTACACATCTGTCATTAGAGATTGACATTTGTATAGGCTCTGCTACCGAAAGTGCATCTTGTTCCGGATGTTATTTTTGGAAATTGGATTCACTGATGCAAAAACCTTTGAAATTTAAGAAAAATGTCAGAAACGCTTAAAAAATGGGCGCAAGTTCACCGAGGACTACAAACGCGGTGATAGACTATCGATTTCGAAAGCTGACAACGCCAAAAAACCAAAATTTTGCACTTCAAGTTGACCAACGAAATATTCAAAAATCAAAAAAATTTTAATTGCTCGTAAACTAACGAGGTAAGCTAAGATCATTTGATACACTTTATGTGCGGATTTGCTACCGCTATTAAGTAAAAGTTGTACAATTGGGAATCCTTGGGTTGCGGACGCAAGTGATCTTGTCATGGGACAGCGGCATATTTAATTCACGGCTTGAGTATAGGAAAAAAACGTTCATTTAACTATTTCGCATTCATTATAATTCACAGTATTTTTTTCGACAAACATTATTTCCTTTATTTTAAAAGATGACACCTCCTAACTGACACCTGTTGTAGGACAGACCTTTTTTTGTATTGCCATCAATCTTTCTAAAACATTTTCGATTTTAACTGTGATACTTAGCTTGAATTCCAGCATGGCAAGACGATGCCAAGAAAAACAAAAATTCGTGGTTAAGAAAAGAAGATTTGCAAAAAAAGATTTTTGCGCAATGCACCAGGATTGAGATCTAATCGGAATCATCCGTAACTTCACCGTATTTGAATCGACAAATTTAAATTGAACTTCGATCGGTTTCGTATTCGGTTTGAAAAGAATACAATTGTTGCGGTTCAAGCAAACAAAGGGGCACTGGTGCATTAACCAAACAACCACATAAGCCACTCTTTTCCTATTATGCTTGATCTCTGCTTATTTGTGTTTATAATGTATTGGACTGCTATGAAATCTTGCTTTCGAAACCACAATGCTATCTGAGGAAGAAACAAATCCATTTAAGAAATTGAAAAAATGAAACATCCACGAGAAAAGAAAAAAGGAAATCATCCTCAACCAATCTAGAATTAATTCTCGTAAATGTTACCCAAAGAGAGTGTAAGAGAATATTAGCTTAAACAATAACAACATTTGCTTTTTGAAACTAATGAATTCCACGTGCCATTGTGGCTGTACTATTATGATATGTAGGGAAAGGTCAGGACGATATTGGGTTCACACGCAATCGAAAGCATTTCAACTTAAAGAATACAACAAACGCCCAACGATATTCCGTCAAGTAAAGTATGGTTGTTTATTTTTTTTTGTCCGCGTCTAAAGTAAACACACATCAACCCACCAAAAAGGATTTGTAGGTCTACCACTCGCCACAAAATTGAGAAAAAAAAACGCAAACACACATATAAGTTCACACTTACACTGGGAACCTTCTGAAAGCATACTCGTAGTGTATCCAAAGATCAAGTCATGCATATTAATGAAAAGGATAACCCGTTCTTTGCAGCTGTATTGGCATCGAGATTGTGTTAGTAACTCGCACACTACTTTACTGGGTTTGTTTTCTTCCTTGTTTTCTGTATGTGTGCGCTTGTTTTTGTATTCGAAACACACACAAACGTAACACGTAAGTCAATTTACAAAAGTGCACTGATTGCATTTCACCTCGTTCTTCTTTTGAGGAGTTAATTATACACGCGGTCGTCCTTGATTGGAAATTACCACTGCTGCACCAGGACCTAGTTGCGCACTTAATAACTTACAACTTTAATCCAATGTCGATTAAAAACAAAAAAGAATTAAAATTTTCCACCGCACACGAACCGACAACTAAAACAACAATGCACTGATGCCGAAGTATTCCGTACGTCAACTCACGACTCTATCTGATCTGCGACCGCATTTATACACCTGTCAGCCCATGAAGCAGTCCAGACTCTCGACATCCTTTATTCCACTTTCCTTCTCTCTACTCTCATTTGACTTTTTTTTTTTTTTTTAAATATTTAAACAGATATAAACTTTATTGGGTTTCTTCGCATGTGTTCCCGAACTGTCAAAATTAGATTTTTGACATTTGATGGTGATAGGTTCGCCCAGACGTGAGGATTGAGACTTCATTGGGAAATTGCAGAAAAATGTTCGTATTTATCCAAGGACTCATCAGAATGGGGCAAACAAAATAGGATGAGAAAAAGCTAGAAGTAGAGAGAAGGAGTAGGAGAAACAAGTTAAAAGCAAAGCTTTTCGAGTACTATACAGAAAAATACCACTGAAATGGAGTACAAGTTGGACATCCCTGCGCATTTTTTTAGTAGATTTCTCGTGCCTTGCTGAATTATTGCATTGGTTTGTGCGGAGGCGTAAGAATGAGTGCATAGCGGAATGAGGGCAAAAGTTAAAAGCAACAAAAAAAAAAAGAAACGTGGAAGAGTTTATTTGGGGCACACAGGCAAAGTTCAGTGATGCGGCCGAAAATGGCATCACTAAAAGGCGATGGTGGAGGGCGTCAACGTTAATTAAATTAAAATTTATTGTATGAGATTTTCCTTAACTTTGGGATTAGTGATGCGGATACAGAAAAAGTTGAAGATATTTTTGATATTCTGTTAAAAATAACGTCTGCAAAGATAATCCGAATTGTTACTCAAAGATCTGCCAGACATTGCGTTTAGCATCAAAATTGTCCTGCTCGAATTCCGATGAATTTGAAGCTTATGTCGAAACTGAGATGCCAAGAATGTTTTAAGCATGACCATTGTGGATTATAAATCAAAACTCTCTCATTTGATGGACGGCTGATAAGTTCTGATTCTGACAAACTTATCGGCGAAGTTTTTGCTAACCTAGCTTGTCACTTTTAAGGATATCATTACTCCCTTTGCTTGGTTACTGAATAATTGAATAGTTTTTCCATGGCTATATCATGTCGTGGCCCACCGCCAAGGAGAACGAAACTGATAGTTTGTGCCGTCACAAAAATCCTTCCTGAGAAAGGGAATAATAGCCGACAAGAGTTAAGAGTCCATTTAATAAGACAAGTGCTTGTTCCGCCTCCACTGTGTCCTGTATACCAAAGTATTTTTACAATTGCTTATTGAAAGCATAGAAAATAATTCTATCATATCATTTTTTCGAAACATTTTCTTTGATATTAAATGGCACTCCTCGAACTAAAATTACTGATTACACGATCATTAAGCTTAATTCACAACAACGTACAACCGTTTAATTTCTATCCATAAAAATCGGTGGCTTTTTCGTCTGACTGTTTTGTATTGTTCTCTTGGAAAAAAATGGACAAATATTCGTTATGCCTTAACAGTCGCTTAACAGTCGCTCGCTCAGTATGCATTGAATTCTCCGTGAATACGTGTGGTTTTTTTGAGCCCCAAATACGCCAATTTTAGTAAACTACTTCGACTAAAATTCCTCTTTGAAGCACAAGATATTTTGGGACAATGCAATTGAAAAATTGCGTATTCGCATTGTCACTATGCCAACAATTAAAGCCGGGAAAGATTTCCACGTATTCGAAACTGTGTTCCAGAGAGCGTCGACGATTTAAAACCTCGTTATTCAAAATATAAAGGGTCCGCCAAATAACTTTTTACAAGTACAATCCTTCCGGTTAATAATGGAAAATCATTTCCTTCAAATGGCTGCCTCGGCTGGCCATGCAGTAGCCTATACGATCGGTCGGTGTGCAGCTTTATTTCAGCAATGGCTTCACGAATATTGTCCTTTAAAGCGTCAATTGTCTCTGGCTTGTCGGCGTAACACCCATTTTTGAGGGCACCCCACAAATAATAGTCCAACGGTGTCAAATCATAGCTCCGAGGTGGCCAAACGACATCAGCTCTGCGGCTGATAATGCGATCTTCAAAAACAGGGCGCAAAACATCGAGTGTAGCTTCGAAGAAAAATGGCCCAATTATGCCTCTGGACCAAAATCCGCACCAAACAGTGACTCGTTTTGGGTGCATCGGCTTTTTAATGTATGCGTACGGGAATTTTAAGAAAAATTTTTGATGAGCGACGAGGCACGTTTCCATCTCAGTGGATTTGTTAAATTGCAGATTCTAGGACACGTCCTAAAATATTCATCAACGTCCCTTGCGTTCACTTCGTGTTAATTTTTGGTGTGGGCCTTATTTCTTTGAAAATGATGCGCTACAAGACAATGCTTCAGGACTTCTTCTTTCCACTCGTGTTTCAGCAAGACTGAGCTACCGGTTACACTGCTCGTGAGACAATGAACTTATTGCGCGAAAAAATTCCCAATCACATTTTCTCAAAAACAATGATATTGAATTGCCATTCCGATCGGCTCATCTGTCGGATCTAGAATTTTTTTTATGGCGTTACCCGAAGGTGAAGGTTTATATTAGAAAACCATTAAGGAGCTGAAACTCAACGTTCGAGAAGAAATCGCGCAAATTACATTGGCAACTCTCAAGTCATGGAAAGTTCTATTAAAAGAGCCCATGAGTACCTGCATTGTAATTGCGGTCACTAAGCCGACGTAATACACTTTTATTTGTAAAAATCATTTTTTTCTTTTCATTCAAAAGGAAAGGTAGTTTTGGCCCATCCTGTATAAGCCCCCGGCTTCGATCGGAACATACCCGAAATATTTTACTTATAAATGGTTTAATAAATAGACAATGACAAAATTATAATTAAATGACATGTAGTGCCTTTCTTGACGTCGCTCGATTCTTTAAGCTATTTCATTAATTTTTGACACCATTGTGTAGATTACTAGAATCCTATTTAGTTAGATTTCGACGTTGCCTTGGAAGTTCCACAAAGAAGTGTCCCTATATTGTTTTTTTCTGTAAAACAGATATAAATGTCGAGTAGAAGGAATTATTAAAGCTTCGTTTGTCGACCAAATAGAATGTATAGCAACCAACACAAAAGTCTAGTTGGCGATTTTAAAATTAATTTCCTGATGGGAAGTTAAAAATTCTTTTAATCAAATGTGCGAATGGACAATGACTTGAAGAGCATCATGGTTAATGGGACAAAATCAATGTCCTCCAAAAGTTAACAAAATCATTAACTTACCAAGTTAGGACAATAGGCAGATGCCAAGCTGACTAATTTTTCAACGGAAGCATTATTTACAAACTTTTTTGACTCACGCTTTACAAATTTGAATTTGTTTAAAAGTTAGTAATGTAAATACAATGAGGAAGCCCTGCATTATTTTCGAAAGATATGCTAAAATTCTCACCGTGAAATCAAAAAATGGATAGCCCGACGGATACATGATCCCTAAAGCTTACAGCCGTTAACAATTTATTTATAGTCTCGGCAGTTTACGAGCTAACAAGCGAAACGACCAACGATTTTAATAAATTCTACCCGATATCCCGAAATCGGTATTTCTCAAACGTCCAATTGCGTTAAAGTAAACTGAAGGAAAGGAAAACAGAGGAAAGAATAATATTTCATAGGGAACCACAGAGTGAAAATGAAGCGGATTGCATAGCAAAAAACGAATCTCCTAAAACCTTCAGTGAATCCTTTGAAAATACTTAAGAAGCCGTCACGTTTTTAAGAATTCTTTCCAAGTCACTCGAAATTCGAAGATAATTTTGTGGCCCGTGGACTGAGTCGTAACCCAGATCTTCTGAATATGTTAACGTACCAACTGTACTTATCCACTTTTTGATCATCACCACAGAAAGAGAGAAGAGTAACATTAAGAGGGAGCGCAAATCCGAGCTATGTTCCAGCTGATATCAGAAGCGATAAATTCCTGGCTTAAGTTAGTTTTGAAAAGCTGTTTGAAATGCGTGTCAATCACGTTTGTATACTTGAAGGCTTTAAGGCGACTCTAATCTAGACAAAAACAGATAATTTCGTCCCTTTTCACAATTTTATTAAAGTTATTTCTCGTATGAAAGACTGGACATATATTGCTCTTACCAAGGCTAACTATGCGCAGATCCAAACTATTGGATACAAAAAAGTCCTCTTCCATTTTGCAAAGAAATAATGCGTTAGCTATTCAATCTTTCCGAGCAGATGAAATGCCAACCAGTTCCTAAAAGAGGCAAATCTGCCCTAAAGTCCCTTCTTTCAAAGTTTTCGGGAACACTGAGAAACCCGTCATCTTATGAAATATTTTGCAGCATGGATACTTCTAAACGACCGGCAGAACGATTTTCTAATAATAGGTCCACTGCTGATTTGATGTCTCAGGTGATATCTCATCGAGAAGTAGAACTATACTGTTAATCTTTTAGAAAGGTTATATTGATACGCTTGGTCTTTTAAAAGCATTCGACAGTCTTCGTCATCAGGTTCTATTGTCTGCATTTGCATTAGAAGCCGATGAAACTTTTCATCAATGGATAAGAAACTACATTTCGGACCATAACATTAAAGCAGTGTTAGATGGTTTAAATTTCGAAATCTACCGAATAAATGCTGGTGTACCACAGGGCTCCGTGTTGTCTCCAACTCTCTTTTTAATTTACAGAAATAATCCAATTCATTGCTTCGCTGTTCATGTGAGGGCTCTATTAGAGTGAATATTTTGGACAGAGCATCCTCTTTTGAAGGTTCCTCTTTAGAAGGAAACAGTTTCGAAATAACACACGATTTAAAAAGATACCAACACTCCCTTTGAGAGTAAATTTTCTCCAGTTATCGAAAACAGTTTTCCCTGCGCCTGTAGCGAAATTAATTTGGATCCGAGACGCAAAAAACTTTTTTTGTACAAAAATTCTTTTGAGGCTTAACTCGTTGGATACTTCGTATTAAAATACCTTAAATATCGCAGGACATATTTAAATAAAAAGAAACACCAAAAGTATTTTCGAAAATCATATCGTCGTCAAAAAGTTCTCCACTGAATACGAATTGATGCAACCAAACCGTAATTACTTTAGCATAAACAACAAAAGCCGAGATCATGTGTTTTGAAAAACCTCTCAGCAGCATTCAAAATTTTTTTCACCGCACTGTTCCAACTGTGCTAACATATACAATAAAAACGTTCACTTTATGTCGTTTAGTGTTTCTTATTTCTAATCCTTTCCCATCTTCGTTCTCTTGAAGTGCCCAAGTCCTTTCCGAGGGCGCATGATCCACTCCAGAAGTGGATTTGCCATAAATATAGAATCTTATCAAAAAAGAAAGCTCTGAGGATTCGATATGACAAAAAAGGAAGACAAACTTTGAGGCTGGGATGCAGAGAAGGAGGAGCACAAAAAAAAAAGAAGAAAACACTGTTGATTCCTGGGTATTTCTTGGGTAGATCTTCTTATCTACTTACCACGCTCAGGGGTCGCATACATTTGGAATGCTAATTTGTCGCCCATTAAAAGCTCGCCATCAATGTTAATTGGTTGCTACCACCAGATACCAAGAAGATGATGGTTGTAACTATGTTGAATGAAGTGCAACGTGAGATGGATTCTAATGATGGGATGCCACTAATTGATGCTCCTTGCGTGGATCCCAGTTCACCCCTTTTGTCGCGCCTTAAAGTCTACAAAGTATGCCATCAATTTTTTTTATGTTGCATAGTTCCGAAAATAGTACAAATTGGAAAAGTATAATTCACCTTGTGGGAGGTTGTTGAACATCCTTACAGGAAATGCAAACTCACTATTATTTATTGGCTTCAAGTAAAAATGGAATAGATTTAGGAATGCGATAGAGAGACGGTTGGCCAAGTCGATGGAGCATGAGAAACACACATGCATTTCTTGGGATGAAAATTTAGCTGTTGTTCGAGTGAAGGATTTTTATTTCCAAGGAACTGCTAATGACATGTGAACTTTGCCAATTGAGAACGTAATGCGGATTGCTATTGAATGTTTTTTCTGCTGATGGAATAACGTATAGCACTTAAGACTTGAAGCTTGGTGAAATTTATGTTTTTGCTCTTAATAATCACGTGCGCTGAGGTGGGGATTATTTTTGAAGTGAGGGAGTAGTTTGTGATTTGTAGTGACAGATAATGCATTGGAAGTATTCTGAAAGAAGTGTGTGAAATTGGCCGTGATGGGATTGGAAAAATAAAGTTCTTTCTTGCAAGTAACCAATTTGTCAGAATGTCAGTTAAATTGTTTGGGTTGGTGACGTTCTTTTTTTTGAAAGTGTACTTCAAGTTTCAGGAACGTACAGACGTCGTGTTGATCTTGTTTGTATACGTTATTTGTCTGTGCCAATCTAGTTTGACCAATTTAAAGGTACCCTTACCTATTTTAATGTGTATTTTATTTTTCTGCCTGCCAAATTTATATGTTTCCAATCATTGTTTCGAGAAGTAACTTTATCTAACACAAACCAGATTCCACTCGTCATTGTTGCTCTAGAAGAACCAGCATGGATCATGAACTATTAATTTTGTGGAGCGACAAATGTCATTTAACGGGCATTAAGTTAAAGACCTATCTTTCAATTGGATCAAGTAAAATGTCATAGATTTGAATCCCAAAATATATCGATAACTTCATCGGTTATCTTTTATGACTGAGTCCTGCGATCACGATTTAGACAAGGACTAAGAAAACGCCGATGACATCATCACAATTTTGCAACACGTCAAGACTTACTGGAGTCATCGGTAAGAAAATTTATGCAACCAAACAAAATATATAAAACGAAAATTATGTCGTCGCAAACTTGCCTTCGATGACACTGTCTTTGATTTCTTTGAAGATGATTATCATCGCGAAGAAAATACACTTCGCCATAGAAATCAGGAGATGGTAGATTCGACAATTATAATATTCCATTCAATGTGAATGGATTAGTTCTAAGTTTTAGAAGCAAGGCAAATCATATAAACTGGCGCCCGAGCAGAGACGTATACAAAATACGTTAATTTTTAGTTGTAAACTTTTTTTTCTAACCAAAACAGGAGATTGACCAAATAAAACCTTTCAGCATTGTCTTCACTAAAGAATCAAAATGATTACACCGAATAAGGATACCACGATATTTAAAAAAAAAATCGGTGTTTTTTGTTTTATCAGTTAAAAATGCATAAGAAAAACAAATAATAGACGAAGAAAGAGGAAGAAAATGTATGAGAACATTATTGTTTCAATAATAAATGATGTTTATGTTTGGATCATTGGTACGCATTTAGAATTCGTGTAGGACTTAACACAATTCGTGAACTCGCAATGAACACATCCTGGAAGTGGAGGCAAGACATCATTCGCCATTATTCAAAATCAACAGTCAACTTTTTGTTACCTTGAAAGAAACAACGAATGGATTTCAGCAAAATTTAAGAAAAGACATCCGATGTTGGAAGGTACGAGCAGGAAATGTGGAACCTTATTCTGATAAGAAAAGACTAGGTCGTTGACTCGATAAATATAAATCTACAAATAATACGAACAAGTCACTTTTATTCTGCATTCATTCAATGCCAAATCTGAAAAACAAGGAATTCAATATATTTCTGACTGAAACATCAATCACTATCGGCATGGAATTCGATACAATTCTAATTAACCATCTGGAGACATTTGGCATGATTTCATAAAGCCTGTCAATCAAGAGTAGTCTTTGACGAAAATTCCTCCTCGAGGAGGACAGCTGTGTTGTTAGGGTGCTGAAAGAAAGACATACAAAATGTACCTTGCGTTCGAAAATGAAGGTGGAATTTGAAACGTTAAAAAAGTAATTGAAACTAATTTTGAAAGTCAGCTCACTTCAAATTACACTGAGCCATCAATGATATTAACATTATTCTTTTGGGCAACGAAACGACTTAGAAACAAAGCCTTTTCAACTTCATAGTCCCATGTTCATAGCAAATATTACAAAAAAAAAAAAATGACCTAAATTTTAAGGAACGTAGAGTTCCGTTCCCAAGTCATGATTTCTTCATAAATTGGTCATTGTTATACTATGGATCTTATGGCGAAAGGTTTACGTAAGCGCAAATTTAAAACAAAACCAGGACTGAAGAGGACTGAAGAAGATGTTTACTCAGATTGTTAGGTACTTAAAAACAATAATCGACATCAGACAGCGTGAGCCTTAATCTTGCAGTAATTCCGATAGTTTAGTTAAGCGAATTCCTCACGATAACTTTACGTTCCATAAAGATTGTGTAAGAACTCTTCGAATGCAACTTCAAATCTCAGAGGAACGCATGTCAGGGGCTTTTCGAAAACGTTCAAGAGGACGCAATAGCTTTTTTCAGTTATGGGGTTTAGCTTAACTTGTACGAATGCTTTAGCAAAGACATCATACTTTGACAGCAATCCGCAAGAATTGCATTTAAGGCCTTTGCATTCACCTTCAATCAAAGTCAGACGTGCAATTCCATAAACTGGGATTGTTGGTCGTTGAATTGAGGCTAGTATTTGTTGAGTTGACGATATGATGAATTGAACTGGATGTCCTTTCAAAAGGACGGAGCAGGGGCGTAGTTTTTGAAGGCATCGCTGGGCTCTTTTGAGGGAACAATTTTTGGAGAGCCTTTTCTAAACAAGGGGACAATTTAGGTGGCCAACACACTATCCCGATATGGCTTCATGCAATTTTGTTTGCTTGGTTTTTTGAAGTACTGCGTTTATATCAACCTTCCGAAGACCTTACAAAATCTGCTGGTTTTGTTTAATTTATTTATTTCTTTATTTAAATTTATTTTGAATGCGTTACAATTATACATTATTATTTACGTGTGAAATAATTTTAAAAGATTTGATATAAATATTAACATATTTGCAATTCAGTGGGTATGAGCATTTATTATTGAAAGGGGAACGGTTATAGTTGGTGTGATAGATAGTGCGATACAGAGAACGTTTTGGGTATATTTCTGAAAAATCCTTGCGGTCCATTGAAATCGGGACGAGACAAGATGTATGTACATCGAATCAATGTTATTATCAAAAAGTTTGCTCTCAAGGTTTCGCAAATCTATAAAATTAAGTCTGCTTGTATAAGGTGGGAGCCCCTTAGCTTTGTCATCCCAGTATTCTCAAGGAAAATCTCAAAAATCATTTTTGAGCTCTTTCAATCCTTTTGGTATGATATTTGTAGTGAGGAGACTACACTTGACAAGCATATTCGAGGATCGGATGGACAAATGTTAAGAACAATTGTTTAACAACACAAACGTCACTAAATAAGTTAGACTCTTTATTAATCCAACCAAGTATTGAGCTCACTTTATTGGAAATAATGTTGATGACCTGCTTAAACTCTGATCCAACATAACCTCTAAATCAACACTAGATTTTCGAACAATTTAAATTATATGCGAAAGATACTGGTGAGCTTTTTCTCAGAAAACTAATCAAATTACATTTGTTGACATTTAAAAACAATAAATTATTGGTACACTGCAAATAAAACGCATCAAGATCACGCTGCAGATCATGGCAGTCTCCAATGTTATGCACCTTCCTAAAATGAGTAATATCGTCAGCATAAATAAAGTCTTGTAAGCTTTTCAAAATAAAAGGCAAATCATTTATGAATAAAATGAAGAATAACGGACCAAAGTGGGTACCTTGTAGAACCCCTGAATTTATAGTAAAATTGCTCAAAAAAACGAATAAAAATTACCGAATAGGATCTGGCTCAGGCCAAATTAAGAACTTTGTTTTGAAGCCAGTTTCGTTTAACCTTAAAAGTAAGGTGGACGAAGCATTCTTGGAGTTCAAGAAAAAGAGTAGTTTTAGTATTTGTTGATTAGAGACAATGACAGATTCAACGTTAAAATACCGTGATTCTAAAACTTAGGGTATTCCCGATAGTCTCGCGATCGGACGATAGTTATGGATGTCATCTTGCCGACCCTTTTTAAATAAAGGAATTATAAACGACATGTTCTTGGCAAGAGGAAATGGAACAAAACAGAAAGTGGACTTGACAAATGATCAGCATATCTTTTTAGAACAATAAATTGTACCCGAATGAAGACGGGATATAAAAGTCACTATATTATCAGTAGTTATATAAAAATTGATTAAAAGATTTTAAATGACCAAAAACTTAGTGATTTTCGCCAAGATTATCATAGATTGGAATATTACAGTTTGTAAAAGCAGATTTAATAAAAGTCAGAAAACAGACGAGCTATGACTATGAGGGTTATGACTAGAGTTTGGATTAATTCTTTAGTCACTTTGTATACACGCAATGTAATAAAAATCATTTAATTGATGGTTGGAGTCATGCAAACCTCAGAAATCGGCTTTGAATTTCAAAGTAGTGTCAAAGACAACGTTCTATTATGTAAATGTATAAATACACGCCAAATTCACTTGATACGCCTTGCCAAGAAGTCATCTCGACTTTACAAGACCGAGCTACATTAATTTGACACAAAGACGTAAGTTTGTTTCGGCTCATTATGTCCAAGATATCACCAGCACTCCGAAAATAGTTCACTGATTTCAACTGAATTTATCTGAATTCACTGAATTCAGTTATGTAATTGAAAATAATTCAATCATTTAGTTACTGACTTCAATAGAATTGTGACTAAATTTCATATATCCAACTCATTTTAGTAAAACGACTTCAAATCATTCTGAATGAACTTAATAGAAGTATTTCCCTTAAGGGGGTATTCTGGTCTAGAAATTTAAAAGAAATCTATTTTTTTTTATATTTTCAAAGTTTAACTATTCAAGAATATATCTACAAGAGGATTTTTCAAAATTCAAATTATTTTCGGAGACATCGGTATTTTGCTGACCCGCCATCCAAATTGGTTCGGCCGGAACTAATCGAACAAAAGACATTAGGGATTCTCCGTCAATCTGAATCCATGTTTCTCAGTAAAACCTTTTGTCCTTTGTAAATATTATAATACAAGAACCTAAGGTGACTTGTATCTTTTATATTTAGTGTTCACTTGCGTCTTGCTGCAAACAGTTGAATTCTAATCTTCAAACCACGTGGACGATCCAAAACATATTCATTCCGGACCTAAGATGATTGAAATAGCGACATTTATTGACGTTTGTATTTTAATGAAGGCTTCATTTCTTTTTTAAAAATGATGGAGTTTAAGGGAATGAAAACTGGCCCGGAAGCTCATTCATTTGCTATGAAACGAGACAACGCCCGGATTGACCGCTCCGAGATACGAGCATCCAACGCATCAAAGGAGGCCAGAACTGCTCCATATGAAGAGAAAAACGCAGAAAATAGTTTTTTTTTCGAAATCGAGGTAGGTCCGATGTATGAAGCAGGAATGGCAGATTGAATAAATGTAAGTCTACAAAATCATTTCATGACTAAGACTGCGATTTCTCAGATTCTACTGGACCGATTCTTTATAGCCTTGTCTATATCTGGAACTATCCGCATCCCCAAATTTCTATTACTCTTTTTTTTTAAATTCGAAACAGTCAAAAAAAGTGGTTGGACATTATTCTAGATTAATAATCTTTTTTTTGGTTTCAGATTGCTAGGAGTGTTGAAATCGTGGATATGGCTACGCGCCAAGTTTTTGAGACCTCCACTTCATGAACTGCTAATTTTTGAAATTTTATGTTAATAAATAACTAATAAAAAAATGGATACTATAAAAATATTAATTTCCGTTTCTTATGAAACTTCAAAAATTACATGAAATTCATGCCCTAGACTAGAAGACCCCCTTTTTCAACTCTGGCAGACGTTTGTATTTTATTCAATCTTGTTGTAGCTGTTTTTCGTTTCAATACATCGGTTATAAAATCGTAATATTTGCAAATATCATTTCGCTTTAGAAGATGAATAAATGCACAAAATTTATTTTAAGCTCGGACGCTAAAATGTATTCAAAGTTTTTATCAAATTTAACATCTAAAAGAAATTAAATTTGTGACTGATATAATTTTGTTAAAAAGGCAAGACATTCAGAGAGCTCAATTAGTTTTTAGCGTCTTACCGGTGATTGGTAAGAAATATAGTATAACAAATAGATGGATCATAAACAAACCTCAGACGTCACTTGTCCATTAAATTCTAATTTTAATATCACACCCCGTTTAACAGAGTTAAATTGGTAATGGGTCCACCACCAAACATGACTCAGCTTCAGAGTTTCAAACTAGGCCCGATATCATGTCATAGTGCCACTTGAAATGATGTCAACTCAAATATCAAACTATCGCCATCGGCTAACGAATTGCACATAAAAATAAATAAAGTACCCAAAAAAAAAAACACAATTTTCCCCAATATCCGACGTTTAGCTACGTATGACGAAAAAACCGCACGTCAATCGTTATCAACGTTCAGTCATAGTGGTGGATCGTAAAAACAAGCACATTGACTGACGAATGTCGTCGCTTACAACTGCACGCTAACAAACTCACTCAGAGAACAGAACTATTTCTATGGAAATATCCTTGATGTGGTAAAACCAAAACAGTATCGTACCACATACTTTCTCCACCCCCCGAAATCAGCACTCCCACGCATGTATTGAGGCAAGAGAAATGTCAAAAAATTTGACATACCCCAGATACACAACACAAACCCTTTTTATGGCAACACATGCGCACAGCTTAAACATTTTGTTTTCTTCGTTTATAGGAACTTTAAGGCGACGTCGTATTTTTTTTACGCTTCAATTAAATTTTCAAAAAAAAAAAAAAAAAACAACATTAAAAATTTTTAAGGATGGAAAAAAATTTATATTGAAACCTGTAAACTATGCGGAACGGATTTATTGCGATGCTCCGAGCTCAATTTCTTTTGGCGCACAAAACTGCGACAGGACTTATCCTTGAAATTGAGCTCGAGACCATGGTCACTAGTGTTGACGTTATTATTGGGACTCAGTGCCGGCCGATTGCCACCACTCCCATTGTGCGCCGCAGTGGCTCCATTATTGCCCTCCATGTTCCCATTGCTTCTGTAGCTGATGGCATGCGGATCGAAATAGCTCAGATGATTGGCGTAGTACGCGTTACAATGTTCATTGGCGGTGATGTTAATCATGTTTGTGAAGCTCGTGCTATGGTTGAGGTTGTTGTTACCGTAGCTGGGTGACTTCTTGAGATTTTTATTGTAGACAGCGGCGGGAGTGGTAGTTGCATGGTGGGCGGCGGTGGCAATGGCGGCAACAGCTGCTGCACCAGCAGGACTCTGAACAACACTAGCTATAGCGGCAGCAGCGGAGCAGGAAGTAGATGCAGCAGTAGCAGCAGCAGTAGCAGGAGGGCTGGTTGGTGGCGAATTAACAGAAGCACCACCACCTCCAGCAACAGCGGCGGAAACACAAACAGTAGATGAAGATGATGAGAGTTGGGATGATGATGTTTGTTGAGGTTGCGATGGCGGCGGATTTGCAGCAATTGTCAGCTCAGAACAACTACTGCCAAACGATGGCTCATAGCTACTATTGAAATTGTTCACCTTGTCGTCACTATCGTCTGACGGCGGAGCTGGTGGTGGTGGTTGGTTCGAACCAATGATATTTTTTGTCGCTGATTTCCGTCTGTACGGCGAACGACGATAGACTGTTGTTTGGCCAGGATCTTCGCTGTCTTCGTTGACGTTGTCATCTTCATGACGGGACATATTATTGGAACTACCACCACCGGTAACACCACCTCCATTGGATTCCATGAGCATCTTCGTTGCAATTGCATCGTCATCGTCGTCGCCATCGGAACTATCACTATCTATACCAGCAAAGTTCTGATTGTTCGTATTTGTTAAGATAAGCGGGACACTTGAGCTGTCAATTATACCCGATCTGCTCATTGTATTCTTTTTTATTTACATTTAACTCTGAATTGAGATTTTCTGATTAATTTTTACACGAATTTTGAATGCACATGTATTTTTTTATTTTTGTATTGGATGGAATTTATTTATTATTATTTTACACTTTTATTTCGAAAACACTGCAAGTTGAGATTCATTTGTGAAAGAGGACATGTTTGATATCCCTTTGGTTGGAGTTTGTATGACATTTTTGAAAATCCATAATAATAGTGGTTCAAATTTAAATTACAAAACAAAAAATATGTTATTGATAAATATAAATAAATAAACAAATAAGTATTTGGATGACCTGCAATAATTTGTATTCAGATAACCTGATCTGTTTATAAAAGATCGCAGGTTTCTGTATTTGGATGTACCACACGGCTGAAGTATGGGGCCAGTTTTCTTTTTTAATAAATGTCAACTCATTTTTCTATAGATTTTCTTTGTTAGTCAACAGATTTTTGTTATTTGGTTTTCATCTGCGACATCAAATGGGATCTGAGTGAACGTACCTTTTCCACTTAGCGCTGTCAAGGGGCAGGTTTATAATTCCATGCACCCGAGGGCCAATAAAGTAATGAATGATATAATTCTCCGAAAGTTTTTCTGTAATCGAAGCTACCGCACGAACTGTTTTCTTATTGGAAATATTTGCGAAAACGCTGATTCCAGATCAAGCTTCGTGCATGACACTGCAAATTTTAGAAAATTCCTCTGTGGTGCTCTTGGGTACTTATTTTATTAACAAATCATTTTTTCGAAACAAATTTAGTATGGAATTCCGAAGAAGCTTGTCAATCATTCTTAAGAAAATGTGTCGAAAGTATTGTTTGAACTTTCATAATTTTTTTTACCTTCAAGTCATAATGTAAGATGAGGAAAGCTTAATATTGGATTAACTTGCGATTGATTATTTAAACTGACTGCCTCCATTGGCTTGGCCACATTCCTTTATATATATCTATATGCATAGCATCGAACTATGGCACAATTTAAAAAAAAGTGGAGCAGCATTAAGTCACGGTGACGGAAAAGCCGAAACACAAATACAAAAACGACTGATTATTGAGCTCAGTGGACCATGATTCGCACAGGTGCAAGTCATCTTGATTCGAAAGCACTCTCAATCGAGTGCGATGGTTTAGCCACTAAATTTTTGGGAAAAAATGGGCCAAGAATGCAGACACTCCACAATCTACAGAAAACAGTCGCACGTTCAGAGAGCATTGGCTTTTCAATAGAATTTTCGAGCTTCAAATACGATTATTTAGCTTTTTTACTTAGCCGTTAAAAAAGAAATGCGCCTCATCTGAAAACATGATTTTTGAGCGAAAATTGCTGTCAATTTCGGGCTGGTCGCAAGTCCAAATAGAGAAGCGATGAGAAAGCGTGTTGCCCTATTGCTTCGATTGGGTTGGACCTTGTAAACGAATATCTTGAGATCTTTTTACAAAAGTCTCCTCAAATAAGTGCAATAGATTTTCAGTGGCTGAGCCTTTTGGAGAGTGGTTAAATTCTTTGGATGTGCATACCTATGACACCAGTTGCAGTTTTCAATCAGCAATATATTCTCATAAATTTCTTTCACTAACTTGCATACCCAATTGCCGTTGGTGAATTTTTTTTTAATGAAATTACGTTTCAGAATTCATTTAAGATAAAAGGTAATCCAAAATGGTAAAATCTAGCATTTTCCAGCTACAGAAGAAGGCACTGTAGGCATGAACTCGACCAATCCTTTTTCTTGCTAAGGCTAACACTTCATTATTTCGTAGAGATTCTGGTCAACCACGTTTCAGGTGAACAATTTGGCTCTTTTATTGGCACCATTTTTCAGCTACTCCGGCCTTATATTGGCTCATCAGAATACGTGATTTACTTGACCCGCAAAAAGAAGTCTTAGAAAGTAACATGGCATATTCAACATATTGTCTTGTGGATGACCGGTTGCAGTACACTTGAAAATGAGTTGGACTTGGACCGCTATTTTCACTCCATAATTGAATTGCTTGAATTGTATGAATAATTTTCGAAATAGTTCTTTTTGTATTACTGCTGTTCTTGAAGTTTAAGACAAAAACAATCTGCCATAAGTAGGGGACCTGCAGATTTGTAAAACTTATAACAAGTGGCGTAATTTTATCGTTTGCGGCATCTCATTACTTAATCGTTGCTCAACCAACGTTAAGGACATTATTTTATAATAAATCACTACTTAAGGAAGGTGCAAAAAATGGTATTAAAATAAGTTGAGTTTCTAGTAACTTTTAATTTTAAGAGTAAGGTCGGAAACTATGAAAATAAATTTTGCAGACGTTCCGCAAAGTGTTAAGGACAACAAATTTCTAGTCATGGAATTTTCCAAGCGTAATATTTTGTCCCATAAAATTTCTTAAATAAGAATTGAATATTTTAAATTTTGAAGTTATTGGTCGGCACCTGTCGAATTCAAAGGAATGGTTTAAAATAGCGAAAATGCAAAAACACACTTCAGGAAAACTTGATGAAATATAATAATGTTTTTAAATTAGCAAATGAGCAAGTTTTCCTATGGAAAATGGTATTTCTGTTTCGTGTCGAAAAGCGGAACGAAAACTGAGATTTTCCTGTGCATATATGGACAAATACTTAAGCCTTTTCCAATAAATCGGAAGCAAAGCTTTAGGTTGCAAGACACTAAAATTGAAAATAATTTCATTCCTTCCGAGGAAACGCGATCGCAGTTGGTTAAAAATGATGTCTCATGCACGGTAGAATATGTTAACATAAAACAAGGTGGCGTTTATCCTCAACAAAATTATGTTGCACCTTCTTCTGACGGGTTTAAATGAATTCACGATTTTTTTGTTGCACTACTATTTGATTGCGTTTTTAAATCTCAAAATTCATTTTGATACTTTTCCAGGTCTGTCAAGCCGACTTGCAAGCGCATTGAGGCATTTGAAAGATTTGGTTTTTAATTAAAGTGTTTTGGAAGCCGTGTTGATGTTCATCTGCTTTGGAATTTGATGGAAAAGTTTATTTTAATTGCTTTTTGAACTTCAATAAACCGAACTGTTAAAGCAAACAGGACATTAAAACCTACTTCATTCTTGGATTAAAAGTTTTTAATGTTACTGAATCTGAAGATTCTCAATACTGAGAGTAAAATGGTGCGGTTGGGCTGCAGTATGCCCATTCTCTTTGGCCCCAAAAAGAAAATTTGTTTAGTCAGAATGACATCGAGGAGTCATAGACTTTTTGCCAAACACGTATGTGCGTTCTAATTTTATACCAGATTTAGAAACGGTGTAAACATGTTCTTCCAAAAAAAAGATATATTGTTAATGTCTTTAACGAGGGAGCATTAAGGTTTACAGTGTCCGTTTTCAATCAAAAGCCATTTCACTGGATCATTAAGTTCACTGTTTGTCGAGTTCTACAAAACTGCTTCTTTTGATTCCCCGAGAACACGCACCACAACATAAACCTTACGGCGAAAATATGAACTTTATCTGATCCAGCTATAGGCCTAGTTTTGAAAGTGGCGAAGGTTCAATTACGTATCAAATATGTTTTAAAACTGACTGCGAGAATCTCTTCTGAATAGTTGTTTAAATCTCTTTAGGATCCCGAAATTTGAGCAGAGGAACAAATGCATTTTAATGCACTTTAACTTATTAATGATAAAACTCTATTTGGCTCTCTTTTTCCAGGGCCCTTTCCGTCTGAGGGCTCGAAGCATTTTGCCTGTCCTACCACCAGGACGGCTCTGATTATAAAATGTGAATCTAGCCCCTGGTACTAGCATCACGCAATGCTGCTTCCGATTTGAACAGGTATAGAAAAGGATGTGAGTGAAATTTCATACGTAACATTGTTAAAAAAAATAAATAAATGCCGGAAGAGGAATTTCCGCAACAAAGAACGTGAATTCAGGGGTTGATACATCCTTTAAAAAAATATTAGAAGATACACCGGGTGAAATGTATCAAAGATATTTCGTTTGTTTTACCAAAAGCAATATGCGTAGTTCAAATGTTTTCAAACGGAAGCGCATTGGAATTTCATTCTCATTTTTATTAAAACTATTTTTCTTGCATTTGCTCGTTATAAGTTTACTCGTATAAGAAAGACGTACGCCTAAGTAAGCTCCTTTCGCACCCATAGCGTACAGAAACCCCATTACTAAGGCTTCGTCATAAGTTCTTTGGTCAGAGGCTTGTATTTTCTGAATCGTAATGAGGAGACATTTGCAATTTTCACAGAATATAGCCTACTGTAGCATAAAAAATAAGGTGGATTCAGCTTTGTAAAAAATTTCGTGTTTTGAAATATCGGAACTCAAGTATAGCATTTTAATTTGAGAAATTCTGGTTGGTCTATTTTCGTCATGGGTATTTTGATATCAAAGCATACAGTCATCACAAAAAGCTAAGAAAATGGCCGGTCTGTGTTTGGCTACATTTTAAAGTTGCATACCTTAACGAATTTGCAATAGCAAAAGCCCACCAAAAACATTGCCAAAGAAACCCAAATAGCCATAGGCAATGCCGACTCTGATGAGCCAGGTTTGATACGAAATGTGAGCCTCGGCTTGACGAATAGTGCCAGCAAGCGCATCGGCATTTAAGAAGAAACGAATTATAGATTTTGAGCGTGAATTACCTGAGAAACCAAAAGATAAATAAACATGGCAAAGTTTACAGCCTGGGAAAAAAAGCTATATGGATAAAGCCGAAAATGTTCACGTACAGACTAAGTCGATGCTGAACATACGTAGTGACAATAATTCAATTGAAGCATTGATAGTCAAACGTAGCTTTAATTCAATGAGCCCTTGAAAGTGGTGACACGATCAAGTAAAAAATCACTCTGTTCACACGCTGTTTCTATGGACGAATTATGCAATCGGGCAGTTAATTCCTATCTTGGAAGACACAACCGACATTATTCAAGCATCTTATTTTTCCATTTTCCAAATATGTCAAACGCTCTCGTATCCGTTGATAAAATGTTTACTTCGTGTTCACTATTAAGAAGTCGATCATTAATTCATGAACTGCACAAATTTATCTTGGCAGAGTAGAAGAACTACGATTCAGGTGAAAATTTAAAATAGGCCAGTTAAATTGGGTCCAAGTAAGCTTCTCTTTAGCAAAACTTTTCAATGTTTAGTGGTTACTTTTTAACATTCTAAGTGGCAATTGTTTATTGCTAAGAGTTTCACAATCTCAGAGACTTGCCTTGACTCAGAAAAGTACATTTTTCTTATTATTTTGCATGCGGTATCATAGAATTTAAAATTCTGGCACAAAATTTCAATCCCAACAGAAAAATGATGTCGCGGCTCTGGTCGAACTTTAAAAAAAGTTATATTTTAAAAAAGACTCTCTCTCGGTTACATACGTAATCGTCATTTGAAGTGAGTCAAAGAAATGTATCATCCCAGCCGTATCTTATACGTTTACAAGAGCCTGCAGTTGTTTAGGCACCTGCCTTCAAATTGCAACAATCCAAAGATAAATAGTTTTGAATCTTAAACTAAGACTTGATTTTTTATAAAGTTTTTCGAATGTTGTCAAGTCACCATTTGCCGTGGGGATAAAATTTACAACGCTTAGTCTAATATACTGGAGTAACATGTTCGTGCCTCCAAAAAAATGTTAAATCATAAATCTCATAGCTCAGTGATGAAATACGTTTTTAAATCACGAAAATTTTACTTACTTAAATATAAACTAATAAACCTATAACAAAAAAAATACCGCGAATTGGGTGAATGAAAAAAAATAAATCTTATTTTCCGTACCTATTCAGACACTAACCAAAGCGAAAAAGAGACTAAGAAATATATCTCAGCTGCAAACCACAACCCAATCTCAGTGTCTTATGCATTAAAAGGTTATAATACTTTGAGAACGAGCATATTATTAAGAAGTGGTTGGATTATCGTCATTTGGGCGCTTAAGAAACAGTCAATTTCCTTATTCTTTACCGTGTAGTAGGGTAAAGAGACTGTCCACCATCCAAACCGCCGAAACAATAGCAGGTTCTGATTCCTCTAATCCAGATCATAACACAACTGATTGGAATCAAGAAGAAAAAAAAGATTGGAAACGTTACGTCTGATAAGAAAATGAAGATTTTAAAAGTGGTTGCTTGAAACAAGTTTTTCCGATGGAAAAAGAAATTGAATGCAGCTCGTCAAAAGACAAACAACTTGGCCCCGATAAGGAGAGAGTGATTCAGAACATTGCACGATATTCAAACAAACTCCTTGAAGGCTTTTCAGTACTGAAAAAGGTTACACCTTAAGTGTCGGCCACCATATTGCGTGGTTTCAAAATAATTTATGTGTAAACTTTGGTGCGAGTTTCGGAAGAGTTTCATTTCATTTTTAAAAAATAAAAACAATCAAAATAATTTTCATTTCACCTGATCTGCATCGAGAAATACGACGATATTAGGTAAAAGCACAACGATTCAACTGTCAACATTGGCACCAAGGATATCTGGACTTCAACCACGTGGAAGTAGGGCAAAGCACAAAAATGCCATGCCAGCATAAATCAGGGTAACAAACTCTCAATGTTTACAATCGAATGCATTAAGTGTTCGTATACTCTCAAAAATTTGTGCAAGCAGAAGATCCAAATTTACAGCCTCCATACTCTTGATTAATAGTGTATCCTAACGCCATAAATCAGGATAAGTAATCACTTCATTGGATCCGCCACTCGAAAAGAGCAATCGCTATTGAAACAAACACCAATCGCCACCCATTCCTAAACGTTGAACTTTTTTTAATTATCTTCATTGCATCATTTCCTTAACATAAAAAAAAAATATAAATAAATAAATAAAAAAAAGGAATATAGTATAATTTGCTACAACCACATTTTATCGATTTTCAGAAATGCATACAGTCAAAATTGTATATCACTCATACTATGTACACACAGATGAGTAGAATAGAAAACGAAGAAGAAAACATACAATATCTAGGTACACACTAACTGTACATGTATCTTTCACAATAAAATGTAGAAAACAGAAAAACAATAAATAAGGGCCAATGTATTGAATAAAAAAAAGAAACTTGTAAACATTCACTTGATCCGATTTTTCCTTATAAGAAAATTATTTTCAACACTATTTTTTTTTCCGCACTATAGTCGGTTCGATGGTTTCGAAAACAACCGCAACCGACTGACTCTTCACGACACTTCACTTTCTGAGAGAATATTTAATTTTTAGAATTTTAGTTTTGAAATTCTAAGCACGAGCAAGTCGGAATAAATTTTGGAAATAATATAAAATTTTTTTTTCAAGATTCAGAACGCGTTTTGCAAGGAAAAGAGTAACTGGCTCGGTTCGGTGGTACATACTGCATTGTGTACCCCGACAGGACTAACCCCAAGTATCCTTTGAAACAAGTTCAGTGAGACCAAAGTTAAACTGTTGGGCAATAAGAAGATGCTATAAAAAAAATCGCTCTCTCTTCTCTGTTCGAGAGCGAAACAAAGCTTTTCGGGCAATTCTATGTAAAAGCAACAAACTGAAAACCAAACCTAATCATCCCCTAATTAAACAGTTGAAGAGAGAATGCGAGTATAAGAGAGAGAGAGAGAGGGAGAGAGAGAGAGTGTAAGATAAATGGAAAAGGAGCGTAGGCTGGCTATTCAATTTTTCGTCGATTGTTTTGAACTTTCCCATAAAATAGAAAATAGAAAAGAAAAAAAAAATTGTCAAGTGTAAAAATGTAATGCCGGGTGTAAGCTCTTTCTCCCCCGGTTAACCCCCAATCCTAGTAGCAGAAGCAGCGCCCCTTCATAGTAACCCCGTTCCAGTCAGAGTTTTTGTGGTTTTTCGTGGTAATTTTTTTTTTCATTTTTGTTGTGCTTTGATCTATTTGCAAGTTGAATGCGCTATTTTGACGGCAGGAAAAAGGTGGTAAACGTTGGAAGGAAAAATCGTAAAAAATAAGCCGCACATACATACACACAGAAAGAAGAAGGGGTTGGGGTTAGTTAATCCACTTGACCGCAATTAATTAACTAATTGACATAAAAGAAAGAACACAATTTGTAACCATTGGTATTGTTTATGTTACTCCAATGAAACTATTTATGCATGTTGTTTTTTTTTTAGTGAACAAAAATGGAATTTATTATTTTATTCCAAAGGACTCCCACGAGATGCTGAAAAGCCGTAAGGAATTTTGAGTGACATTACTCGAATGTGTTAGCGGGTGTTGTTCATGGGGGAGTGATTTTGCTTGCAATAAAAAAAAGCTTTTGGTATGATAAGGGCGTGAGAATGAAATTAAATCATCCATTTAGTTAGAGTGGACTTTGTGTAAAATTCATTATTTATAGGGTGGGTCATTTGTTGTGAATCATGAGTTATTTTGACACTAACAAGTGCTATAGTATTTTGGATGTGAAATATTGCAAAGTTATTTCTTAAATGGATGCAGTTGGAAATTTTGAAAAATTAATTCCATTCGAAATAATGTACCAACTGTCATAATGCTCAGTGCTCCAGAGATTTCACGAGCTGAACTGAAGAATTTTGCATGAGGCTAAATTCTTGAAGAAGTCACTGCATCCTGAAGGCGTGACTTTTTGGCATAGTTTTTGGAGTGGCGGTATAATTGGCCCACTACATTTTCAGAACGACAGTGGAAGTGATGATACTTTTAATGTACGGCACTGTCGAGGTATGGTGATCGATTTTAATGGCCAGAAAATCCAATGGCGTGCAATCAATTTATAGCATTCTAAGTTCACCAATAGTGTCATCAATCGTTTTGTTGATGTTTTGTTGATGCCGCGCCATTGCACCTTTTTGTTGGGCGCTATTTAAGCTCGATAGATAGCATTTAGCAACAAATTTGGATTTCAAAATGGCAAGTTAGCCAAGGCAGTAAATAAACAATCTTTGGGCAAATTGAAGGGGTTTTTTCTACAGCTTTTTTTCAATAAGAATCCAACAGTTGGACCACCCTGTATATTATGGAAAAGTTTCCTTTTCAAGAAGAAATTTTATATTCAGATAAAAAAAAGGATTTGGGATTTGCTAAGGCATTGTTGCGCATACAAAAAAGTTTGTCACGGATATGGGAGTAATTCAATTAAGGCGGACAGAAGGGATTATGGCAGTCAGTCTATGATGGGTTCTGTAGTTTCAAAGTATTGGAATTTTCGAGCTTAGTATCTAGACACGTGTAGACATTTTGAGAGAACGAGTTGATGATCAAAATTTCGAGGACTTGATTCTTTCTGGAAAGGGATTAAAACAGGAATGTGGTTTTCTCAACAATTTCTTAATGGAGCTCTTGGAAAAGTTAAGTCTTCTTATGTTTTGAAAAGTACCAAGATATATTCTTTTGACTTACTTGCGTGCACTTAGTTAATTAGCGCAATGAATTGGTTCATTAAAATATGAAATTAATTTGCGTATAGGAATAAGTCTAAGAGTCATCGAGATATTGCTTTGATACTACCGAAGATGACCTAACATATATATATTTATTATATTTATATTTCTATGGAAATTAATATCTGTGTAGCTCTTTTGAATCAGCAACTGAAAAAGCTCTCCAAGTCATCTACCTTAATTTATTTTCTTAAAAACAAATTACGGGGTATTTGACTGAATTCCAAATGAAATCGTGCAGTTTCCGAGCTGCACGCAGGTTCCGACGAAGGTTCATGAGCAGCGCGGTATGAAAGTCGAATCTACCAGCAGCTTAATAAAGGCAAGGAAATATCAAGGAGATTAAACTTTTGCATTTTCTTGAAAAATCTTCTTGAAAAGGCATTATGGTGGTGTTTATATTCTGTAAGGGAAAGCCTGCACATCAACTTATTCCTAATCAGTACACGTAAGAGATCTGTAAGCCATATTTTTACTGTAAGCCTTGAAATGATTTGATGATGCGTTGATGAAAAAGTTCCCGGAATTTATTCAGAAAATTGAAAAAGTACAAGAGTTTCATCAAAATTTATATTGTTCACTTTAAAGAACTCTCCATCGACTGCAAAGCACTTATGCCACCGCCTGAATCAATTCTCAAACCATTTTTTATAATCGGTTTGCTGTATGGCCACCAGAGCCATCTTCATTTTGCCTTGTTTTGAACTCGGGCTCTGTAACGCGTTCCGTGGAGCGGTTTCTCAAGTAGATCGAATAGGAAAAAGTCACAGGTTTTTGTTCCGTTTTTAGCCAAATGGTCACGAATAACGATGATATTGTGACTGTGTTCAAGATCCACGAGTTGTTTCCACGTATTTTTTTTTGATCGAATTGCTTCACGGAACCGTCTTTTAATGCCCAAATTGTTGTTGACGGTTTGGCCTCATGGAAGCAATTCATGATACACAAAAGTATTCCACGAAAACGTTAATCAGCGTTGACGTTGATGGTCACTTCCGAAATGTTCGTTTCCCATTTCCCATATCGTCGAACCATTGGAACTATTTTTAACCGAGTTAAAGAAAAAGTTTTAACGAGTGTTATAGCAAACTCGTTGTTGCAAATTCACTTTCATTTTTACAATAGCAGATGTACTCAAGGCGGCATCAGTTTTACAAATTTAAAGCTATATAGATGAAAATTTCACAGAATGTCAATGACAGATTTGGCAACATAAGAAAAATCCCAATCGGGTTACTCAGACCGCCATATGGTAGTGATTCTGGGTATATTTCGATCCGATCCGATTACAATCGGAAGAGCAGATAGGCTGACACATCTTTACATGAAGGAGGCGGCTCGATCGAAAAATGACCAATGTCAAGAAATTCACTCTGAGTGTCTTTCTGGGTATGGTGAAAGTCTACAACATTATCGACGTCCTTCATAGGTTCCGCCTGAAACAGGGTCACTACTTTCACCACATGCCAACAACTAGTGATATTCAGGTACTCTACAGGAAAGAGCTGTCTTAACACAGTTATGGTCACTAGACGTCGACGCATTTGACCCAAATCCGACAAAGAGCTAAATGACGCTCTGCACTTGGAACAGATCAATGCCAACCTTCATTTCCCTTTAGCGCTTTGCCCATTTAACAGTCGCCATAATCGTCTTTTCGCATTGTAAGGGATAAATTTGAGTCCACGTACCACGTACGTCGACGCAACGCGAGATCTACCGAAATCATCGCCGCTGTCCGTGAGAGTGCAAAGGAGAATCAGATGCACTCGATTTCGCGTCGCTTACAAGACAACAGACAGACAGACAACATTCTGGAGCATTTGGAAACTGACCTAAACTTTCATCGAAAAATTATCTTCAGCGATGAGGCCCATTTCTGGATGAACGGGTACGTCAACAAATAAAACTGGACGATACTAATCGACATGAGAAGCTAGAGCGTCCAATGCATCTCGAAAAGTCACATTTTGGTATGGATTTTGGGCTGGCGGCATCAGCCGTCCATATTTATTTGAGAGCGACGTTGGCCAGGCTATCATCGTAACGACGAGCGCTATAAGTCGATGATTACCAACTTGTTTTGGCCTGATTTGGATCATACGGATACTAATGACATTTGGTTCCAATAGGATGGCGCTCTGTGCTACACAGTTCACGCCTCATTGTAAAAATGGTTATCTCACGTGGTGGTGATGTGAACTGGCAAACGAGATCGGGCGATTTGACTTTTTCTCGTAGGGTTTTCTAAAGTCACAGTCTTATGCGAATAAACCTCAAGCCAGAGCGGCCCTTAAAGTCAACATAACCGACGTCATCGGTCAAATTCAGTCTGATTTATGAGCCAGAGTCTTAGACAATGGGACATTACGGATGCGCGCTACTCAGAGAAGCTGCGGCGGACATTTGATAGACCCTTCGAACAAACTTAAAGATAAAAAGCGCTTAATGAACTGAAACCGTAAAAGGTTACTTAATTTGTTGGCATAATTCTGAGCACCAAACTGAGTTTGGTAGACAACTTCCCTGATTGAGTTTAGAATGCATGTTAGAGGAGCAATTCAAAAACTCGTCTGCTGTGAGAGATCGATACCCACTCTAGCGTCAAAATCAATGTTGAATCGAACGCCAGCCAATAAATTCTAATGGAACGAAGCTGTAGTTCTTTAGATCCCCCTCGTTTCCTATCGCAATGAAATTCCTCAGTGACTATCCCTCAATTAAAAAAAGTTATCCTTATTGCTAGCCGGTGAGCTTATCAGGCGGACCAGAGTGTGAAAATTCTGATCATCCTTTTCCGATCACCACCTTGTCGATAAATTGAGGAATTAAAAAATCACATAATGTCAAAGTGAATGTACTTATTTTAAGTGAATTCAAACAATTTTGGTAGAGTTCACTGACTGAAGTGAATTCACAAATGACTTCAATAAAAATATGAATTCACAGCTGACTATAACTTAGCTTGCGTGAATTGAATTGATTTCCGAAAATGATTTCAATTCCATGATTGTTTAAAATTAAATGCACCAGTCAAAAACTTTCCAAGAAGGGCGATTAAAGTCTTTTCAATTCAAAGTTTTTTTTTAATTCACTTTCATCAATCAAAAGTTTGAATTCTGAATGCATTCTTTAACAACGCTGAAGCAGACTTTTATGCTCAATTTGGACTCTGGATAACTATACAACAACTTTTGTAGAAGTTGTAGAGTCGAGCAGCATATAGAGGTGGTTCGTCAACTGATATTAAATATTGTGTGCAAGCAGAAAGAAGAAGCAATATTCTGGATGGTGGCTTCTTTCAGCGACTGGAAGATCTCTTACTCTTACAACTATGAGATAAATTCTTATAAACTTGTTATGAGAAATGTGTGTGTATGTTTATCTTGAGATATCGGGTTCGATTCGGAGAAGGAGCATTTAAAAATTTGTTTACGGGCCCGGCATTCGCGAGTTACTAAATATTCTCCGAAAAAAAACAACTGCATTGACAAAGCTTCTAATGGATTTTTCATCAGGGACGCTACAAAAGCCGCTCTTTTGATATTTCTCTTTAGTAAGGTTTGTCATTTTATGATGGAAAGATATACGAGCCAACAACGAGTCGAAATTATTAAAATTTACTACCGAAATTCGGAGTCAGTGGCCTCAACGATAAGAGCGCTACGTCCAATTTATGGTCGTCATAATCGTCCTAGCAGATCAACAATTGAGCGTCTAGTGGAAAAATTTGAATCCACAGGCACAGTACAAAATGTTCCCGTGCCCGTAGTGTCAGGAGTATTGCTGCCGCTGAGGCTTCAGTTGCAGAAAGCCCAAATGTGTCTCTCACACATCGTTCTCAAGCGTTGGGCATCTCTGTGACGTCGTTGTGGCGAATTTTGCGAAAAGGTCTTGGCCTACTACCTTACAAGATTGAAATGACGCAAGAACTGAAGTCGCTTGATCACCAGAAGCGTCGTATGTTCGTGAATTGGGCTGAGGAACAACTTGAAAATGATTCGGATTTTCATCGAAAAATCATTTTCAGCGATGAGGCTCATTTCTGGCTGAATGGCTCCGTCAATAAACAAAATATGCGGCATTGCTCAGGCAGCAGTCCACACGTACTCCATGAGTCATCATTGCATCCCGAAAAAAATACGGTTTGGTGTGGTTTATGGGCCGGCGGCTTCATTGGGCCGTACTTCTTCCGTGATGATCAAGACCAGCACGTTACTGTGAATGGAGATCGCTACCGTTCAGTGATTACCAAATATTTTTGGCCCCAATTGGATGATGTGGACTTGGATGGACATGTCAAGTCTACGCCAACAAGCCAGCGACGATTGATGAACTTCGTACGAATATCGAACGTAAAATTGCAGCAGTATCGACCGATTTATGCTTGAAAACTGGGTCAGCGTCTGGACTTCTGCAAGCGTGCTCGTGGTGGTAGTGCAAAAGAAATCAAGAAATGGCATCGAACGTACTTTCACAGGAATAAAGAATTTCATTGATATCCAAAACCGTTTTTGTTTTATTTAAAAAAACTTTTGTAGCGCTCTTATTGAAAAACCCTTTAGTACTGTTTTTCCAATTGAATTCAAATTAATTGATCTTAATTCAAAAGTTAATTACTTATAATTATATTTTCTGCAAAGCCGTAAGTGCTTGTCGGCAGTAGACTATTAACAATTTTTGATAAATTCAAATTTAATGTTGAGATTTCGATTATAAGCCTTTAAATTAAAGAGTTTCATAAACTTAAAAAAGAAAAGCAATTTAGACACTATAAAATATATGAAAAATAAATGAAGGAATAAAAACAAAATAAAATTTTAATAAAAAAAAAATACGTGCAAATCTTTGACTCTTTTTATAAGTTAAAATTTTGGTGTGTTGCGAAGCTCTCTTAAAAGTTCATTTAGGATTGTTGGCACTGCGATAATGTACTTTCTGAGACCATACTCATTCTAGTACCTCGAAATTTGAAAGAAATGTTGTTTATGTCTTCCGATGTTCACTGTTTCGTCACTATAAAAGTTTGTTAGGACTTCCAAATTGTAAATTTATGAGATATTTAGCATTCGGTCTACGTCGTGATGTCTGAATTGAAATTGCCGAATTGTTCTTTCCAATGCCTCCACTTTAAATATAAGTCCACCGTCACATCCAGATATTTGAAGGTCGATACGTTCTCAATGCTTTGAGAACAATCGTTGTCATCTTTCATTAGCTTGTTACATCCATTTCTGTGCAAGCGATATCTGTCATGTATCTTAAACATTAAATTTGTTTTTGTGAGGCCAGCGAATGTGTATAAATTTGGTTTTTATTTTCAATACATTGTTGTGACACCAAGCTGATTAAAGTCTACTTGTAATTCCTGTTACTTACTACAATATCCGTGTCGCCCGGACAAGCATATCCTGTACCTAATTTTAAAACTGAAACCAAATCACTTACATAATAAAGAGAAGTGGCCCCAAATTTTTTTCCTATGGGGCACCATACAAGACTATTACAACAGCTCAGGCATCGACTCTTGATCTTTACTTAAGTTAATAAACTTTGTTACCACTGTGAAGAGTACCTCTGAGTTTAACTTCAAGGCTCTTGGTCATATTTCATCTATACGCAGAGACTTTTTACTTTTTAAGGAATTAATAATATACTGCACATCTGTGGCGGATAAGTGTTCTGCATAAATTTTTTTTTTAACCAGAAAAACCACGAGTTCGAAAAAACAAATGCATTGAAAACTTCAATCCATCTGCTAAATCAATCAAATTAAATTGTTCTTATCCAATGGTTGTCGATTTATGCAAATACCTCTGAAAAGGTTCTTATGACTGGTAAACCCTTTAGCCAATCACCTAGCACGATTGGTAACATTTTATTTTTTAGACCCAACCAAACAAGTAGATAACATTATTGTTAATTAAAGAAAAAGAATGAAAAAAAAGGCAAATAAAGTTCACACCGTCATCGTTGGCGTCGTCCCTTTATATTCGCAGTACCCTCTATTTTAATTTCTTTTTAATTACGCTGATTGATTCCCTCTTGTTAAGTGTCGAGAAAAAAGCGAGTGTTTCGTTTCTTGGCTTTATTAAATGAAACAACAATTTGAAGGTAACGCAACAACTTTGAAGAAAGTATCTTTTACACTCTCCTGCGGATGGCATGGCTCCTATATTGCTGTGTTCACTGGAGAATATATTTTTAGGGAAAGTATTCAACTTTAGTTTTGCATAAAGTCAAAAGGATCTCTCTATTCCTCGACCCCCCGTCTTTCACTTGAGTTATTTTGTAGATATATATATATTTTTTTAATAGCCAATTAACAAAGAGAGCTGATGGGTTCCTTGGAAATGATCAACTTACAGTTTTGTATTATTTCGTAACCAAGGAACAGTTTTTCTTAAGTTAAATGCCGGGATGAAATTCCAGTTAAATTTACGAATCAAAGAAAACTTTCTGCACCATATGATGGAACTATTTGCATTTTACTTGAAGCGAAAACTCAACTCATTATAAGAGAAAGGATCTGAGTGGTTGAAAGTTGTACAAAGAAGGGTTTTTCTTAAGTAAACATGTGGGTGAATTTATATTTTACAATGTCAATGCTTGGATGAGCTTGTCAAAGGAAAAAAAAAGTTTGCCTGACAGTTTCACATGGCCGATCATATTTGCAAAAAACTTGTCTTAACTTCGAAAAATTATTCAAAATGGTGTACCATTCTCAAGCTAAGTTAAGTGCTCTGTACTGCATGAATGTACACTTATGTAACTGAAATCCTGTCAACATCATGAACTTTGTTTTGTCTGCATTAATTTCAGGACCAACTCTTAGACTTAGAAAATATTTTGCCTTTCTTGTTGACAACTGAAACCATAACATTATCTCTGCAAGGCGAAGATTGTAGACATCGCCCTTGGTTCAAACTTCACAATTCAACGCCCAATTTTGAGCGAAAACTGGACCGATTTTTTTCGGATTCGATTGCGATTATACACACTGGAGTGCGATGCATGATATCCTTTGTGGTAAAATAAAAAGAACACCTAATGATAGACGTATTATGAAGATATTTAAGGACTTTGTCGGCCAAGGATTCACATTGAATTCGAAAAGCAACATCAGCGAGGTCAAACGGAGAATCACTCTTGCCAACCGCTATTTCTTTGGTTAAACAAGACAATTGATCAATGAGGCCCTTTGTCCTACGCCCAAACAAACACTATTCAAGCCCTTAATGTAACGTGGTAAAGGCGGATGTAAGTGCTTTAACTCAGCTTGAAAGACTTATTCTTCGAGTGATTTTTGGGCCGTAAGTCTAGGGCACGTAGAACTCCGTTCCGAATAGTTTTAGGGTCCACATCAGAGGTACAACATAGAAAAAAGAAACTTTACCTTCGTAAGCGCACTTAATTTGAAACAGAGCTCAACCAACTTATATACCAAGTTCGAGGATTGGTGGTTGAGGCCTTTGAGGATTTTGTAAAAAAGTAGTTCTATTGAGAGATATTTCGACTCATTACAATTTACAGATGTCCAGGAACAATGTGCATCAGTTCCTGTCTCTATTTCATTCCTGATCCCTACCACGCACGTCATTTGGTATGTCGTGTGTTATGAGCGCGTGTGTATTCGAATTAAAAAAAAAACCATTCAGACAGTTGCACATGAAATGAATTCCACTTAAACAATGACCGGAATTAATACAAATAAGTAAACTAGAATCCAGTCTCAACAGCAAATGAATGAATTACACTTTGCAACCATGGAAATGAAGGTAGAATATTTATGTTACTAAGAAAAAATAATTTTGTAGTCACAGTTGCTCCACAATTGCTATGAGACCAGCATCAATTTTCTGAAAACGATACTTTTGTAGGTTGATGCTGGATTTGCATTGAGTTCTGAGTCAGCACTCCTAGAATTCCAGAGACAAATATATACCCACGGATACTATGACTCCGCCTTTAAGCTGTTTTGAGCTGTGAGCAGAAATTTCAATATTATCAACTAGACCAGAGATTTGCTACTCCGTATTTCATTTAAAATACTACATAAGCGCAAATTCGATAAATCTCTTTTCCGTCCCATAGGCAAACTCTCTTCTTTACCCAAGCCCTTCGAAATTACGAAATGCCTACGACTCAAAGTAAAAACATACTTTCCTCAAAGCAACGCGGATTTGTAGAAGGTAGATCTTCTACAATAAACAAATTGATGCTATAAACACTGACTTCTTCAAGGCTTCTGATAAAAGCTCTCGTCAAAACATTTACCTGAAACTTACGGCCCTTGGGTTTTCTTCATCATTCATCTCCTTATTTGCAAAATCGGGAGTATTATGTTCTTTTCAGATCCTCAGTGTCTGAGTCAATAGTTCTTACCTGCGGAGTACCTTTAAGTATCAATTATCTTTGTTCTCTTGGCGTTGAATGCGTCCTTTCGGACTCTGATCTGTCAATTTACGCTGATGATATGAGAATCTCTAAACATATATCATCTTCAATCGATCATAGTTTATTTCAAAACGATTTGAATCGACACGAGCTAAATGCCGGCAAATGTAAGTCGTTAACCTATTCTCGCAAGCGTGTAGCTCAATCTTCCCGTTTTTCAATTGTACTCCTATTTCCGTAGTAGATTCGATGCGTGATTTTGGTGTTTGTTGCAATAGAGAGCTTAAATTTCGATCACATGTCGATCGAGTCATATCGAGTGTTTTGCTCTCTTATCCTTTTGGCTGTAAGTCGTTCTATGTTACCTTTGTCCGACAACTTCTCGAATATCCAAGTCAAGTTTGGTTTCCTTTTTATGGCGTTCAATCCCTTCGAATTGGCTCAAATCGATCAAACAAACAAACACTTGTAAAACAACGAGACTTTGCCAATATTCTTCAATTGTTAGTCAGAGCAATTGATTCCCCTTCCATGTTACAAATAACAGTAGGCAAATGGTCCATAGGAACCCTATTACTATGCCTCTGCTGTCCGTCCGCACGTCCGTCACAGAGTTGTATCAAATAAGCCATAGAGAGAAATTTGCTATTTTCACAGAAGGTGTACTGCTGCTACAACAATAAATAACAAAATTGATATAAAGTTAAAAATAAATGGGAGTTACCACACAAAGTAAGTTTTTCAATGCGCGGAAGAAATATGCTTATGAATAAATTCTGGAAGACATGATTTCATCCTGGATTGCTGTACGTGTTAATAGTATTTTTCTGTAATGTAAAATTCATAAATTCTTTCCTAATATTAATTTACAGGACTCTAGTACAACCATCGGGCATCTGGAGGTTAAAATGTAGACGCCGCCTCCATTTATGGGCCAAATGGACGAAATATTTGGTAGCAAACCGATTATTTCCAATAATAACACCATTTACACTGGAGTACTAGAAGTATTTAGTAGTGGTAAGTTATGAAATCATATGCAACCATATTTATTTTCACTTATTGAATTTTAAATGCAGGATCACGAACCAATTCCTTCCGTGTCTTCTCCAGAGTTATGTTTGATCTCGCCCACATCCGAATCAAGACGCTTTGGGTCATTTTCATCTTCCAATGATGTGCCCGTATCACCAAGATGATATCTACTTACGGATCTTTAGCTTCAACTAAACGTATTGAGCCTAAGATGACGCGTGCATCTTACTTTGAAAAGCGGTTGAAGCAAAGAGCCGTAGATAGTGAAGAGAAGGCGAAGCACTGGGACTAGTGGATGAAGGCACAGAGAGCAGATCAGTGAATAAAATTTGCTGTCTATTCACAGTTGCACCAGCTACTGAATCTTCTGAATTTATTTCGGCACCAATAACATTTTTTTCAGAAACTCCGACTGAAAACTCATCGTTTAGTTCACTACCGAGCACTTTGAAAGTTGACAGCTGATGTCATGGGAGGGAAATCATCCATGCCAACTTGGAGAGATATAAAATCGACTGGGTTTAACTGGCTGGGAATCATCTAAATGCACGACTGGCTAGCTAGGTTTAAAAAAAAACACGCCTATTGTGCAATATGGGTATGGAAAAATTAAAAAATAAATAATAATATAAATCAATAAATAAATATATATTTATTTATCAAATGATTTTTTTTAATGCAATTGCACTCAATCATCGTCCTTGCCGTAGTTTTTTATTTCACTCGATGAGTATACGCCGAGTCTTATGACAATTCTTCCGGTGAAGGTATCCCAACTCTGTTCATATGCCAAATAATTGTCTTCTGTCCTTATGGCTTTATCGCAGGGACGTTTCCACTCCTCGACGGTAGTTTTTACGAATTCTTCTTCTGCTTATTTTTTGAAGGCATCCAGATTGTAGTATTAGCACCCGCCACTCTTGATTTTTTAGTGCTGATGGCATGGTTGTAGCCAGCGTACCTCATGGCCTACTGATCATATTAAGACGTCTATTTCGTGCTGCGGATCCGTCTTGTTTCGTTCAACTTTAAGCTTTGAAGAGCTGTGAGCAATATTATTTTCTACCAGCCAATAAGTTCACTCAAATTTTGTTGCTGATGAAGTTGGCATGCGGTTGTTTATTTTGTTGTGATATGAAGCATTTTCCATAACAATAATCGACGGTGCATCCAGCTGCTGTAGAACCTGTTCTCTTAACTCTTTTGAGAAATTTTCAAAGTTCGTCTCGTCATGGTAATCACCAGCCTTTGATCAAGATTTGAATATGAGAAGAGCAATATCGACAAATCCAGTTGATCCACCAGCAATAATAGGCCGTGATCCTTTTCCAAAAGGCTTTTTAGCCCTTACGTACTTCCAACAGTCCAAGACATTCCTTTTGTGTGGGACTCAACTATATAAATAAACTGGTATTCACTTTGACGGAAATTCCTGATTTGCCGGATTTCTCCTATTGTCTTCCATCTTGTGAAAGCTTGGTCCTATGCTTTTTAGATGTCTTGTTATGCTTATGTCTTGCTTATGCTAATTTCAAGTCCATCATATATTTTTTGCAACGACATTTTTGTCAAATTGGTGGAAGGAGTAAATTATTAGTGATCCAGTGCTGATGTGAAATTTTCTTCTTGGGTGATCATAATGTTCGAGTTTAATTATGATTATTTCGTAGATGACCCTTTGCGAAAGTCCGACAAACACTGATCTTTTCTTCACAGCTGCTCCTATAGGAGCTCTATTTTCCTGATTGGCGAAATCCAAATTTTGGGTGTAAACTTTTAGCGTAGGCACTTTTGCTGGGAGTGTTAAAGGCTTCAAGCAGTCTATTATATATTTTTTTTAATTTATTTATTTACTTATTTTTGCTTGTGTACTAAATCATGACTTATATACATGTTGGCGATTTTATTACCTAACCTACATACATACAGACAGCTTCATAACTTACTGCATAATTGGGTAAAACATAAAAACGTTTCTTTTTTGTTATTGCAGGATGTAATTAAATTTTGTCAAAAAGATAACGCACAGAAAAAAAACACGCTTATCAATTGAGCACTGTAAGTAAAAGTCGATAGGATAAAATATCAATGAAAATGGTTAAAGTTCAGCCGAATTGTAAATATCATTTACAAATATTTCCATCCTCTCTCTGCGCAGTTTTGTATACGAAAACGATGTTTTTGAAACGATATATAGAACGAATCTCAAAATGTTTCTGGCCAAACATGCTTATGTGTTTTGCTTTCGAGGCGGCATCTTTCTGCATCGGAAAAAGTTCATTACAATGTAAGTTTCTAAAAAAAAACATTATCAAAAAAGTATATCATGTGATTGTTATGTGTTTCCGAGTAAGGATTGTCTTAGCATTTCAATAAACCACTTATAACAGAGGGTTTAAAAGTAAAGAAAAATTCGAACCTTGAATTACGTTGTGTGTGTTGAGCACGAATTTAAGGCAAGCAAGGATATTCAATGTTAAGATACATTTTTTTTCTTAATTTTTAAAACACGTAGAAGGATGTGACACACGTTAGGGTGGGAAATAAGAGTTCGCACAATCACCACTACTTTTTGACGAATTCCAAACGATTTTTTACTAGGTTTTTTGAGAATCAAAGATTCACACATTTCTGCAGTAAGTCTGCAACAAATAATCTTTTAACCTTGTGATCGTTTTAACCTTTTTAATTTCCGAATTGGAAGTTCTTGTTCTTATTTAAAAAACAAGGTAACCAATGTCGAGCCTTAATTTGTCATATTAAATCGTGGATATTTGTGGGTGATGCTATGAGAAATCTATGAGTAATTAGAAGGCGCAGAACATTTCGTGTGAGACTCAAACTGTACTTGGCTACTTTTTAACACAAATCTGCGCAAACCTTAGGATTTCCTTACTCTTCCGTGTGGCTGTCCACCGCACAAACTGCAGCTACCATGAGACATCAAGAATGCTACGCACAGCCAATAGTTCCATTGACTTCCATTTCTTTAAATCTCTTTCGAAAACTCGCTTTCCACGCCTCTTAGTTTTGATTCTTTGTGTTAGTTTTAAGTGTTTTGTGCTTGAATTGAGCTGAATAAAAATTCCGGGTCCTCCATGATACAACTTTACCTATACTTGATTTATCCCATGCAAGCACTTTTAAAAAACAAAAACTATAAAAAAATACAGAAACACAATTAATAATTATATTTTTCAATGATAACTTTTATGGAAAAAAGAAAACCAAACAAAATCAGGCTCACAACAAAAGCAATCTCTAAAACTCTTTAATTGTAGTCAGACATTTGTGTCGTGTTGTGTTGTCAAAAAAGATAGACCTCATTACTTTTCAAACCATTCCCACAAATGTTCACCCACAAATCGATGGCAGACTGCCAAAACAGAAAATCGCTACAAAAAAAAGTACACAAAATTGGCGAGGACATTGGTCCCTTACGGAAGACATGTATAGCAATAAATGCCTCGCTCACTGAATCGCAAGCCAACTATGCCTTGTGTGACCTCCGAAATGAGCCAATTCGTGTGTAAAAGGTATAGCCACCCATTAATCCACACTGTATGCTTATTTAGCCACAATTAACATGGCTTGTAATCCAATTACACTAGACAACGCTGAATAAGTAGGCCGCAAGACTATTGCCAAAATTACTTTTAAACACAAATATGATTCACATTTGTACGTAGTGCCATCCACATACGAATAGAGCTCACCTTCTCTATTTAAACCGATTGCATGTCTGCGAAACATCCATCAGCCTTTGTGTATATTGAAGTTATATTTGGAGCATATAGGATTAAGATAGCTGAAAATCAATGTTCGATTAATTTGGTGAATTAAAGACTTAAATAAAATGCCTTGGCACATGGATTATAATTTTTTCTATTCTTCTTCTATTGGATTGATTCGTAGTCATGCGATTTCAAGTTACTTAAGCGCGTGCCACTTTCTGCTACAAAAGGGCACGTACTCATAACTAATATTTAGGCTTCTTTAAATGCATAAAGTTGGCAACCTTGAGGGACTCATGTAAAACAATGCTTTCATGAGTACACTGTTTGCATGCTTTGTTTACATTGCATGTGCAAAAAGTTTAACTTGTGCGAAGGACGTAAGTTTGAAAAATACGAAAAATACACATTACTCGATTAAATGAGAATCGAAAAGAAGGCACCTGTTATCGAATTGTTAGAAAAGCCATCAAAATAAACCTACTTTAATATGAAAAGTAAAATCTTCCTCAGATCTCTTGTGAGTGCGTTTTGATGAGGCTTATTTTCGTGTTGTCATCTTTGATTCTCACAAGCGAATTGGAAAAGTAATCCGAATTCCAAGTTAACAATGCTCTCTGGTTTTTTTCCGCATATTTAATTACCCTGTGTTTAATAAAATCGATATCGATTGTGTATTCATTTTTGTAGTTAAAATGAAAGGCGCCCATAGCAATTTTACGAAATAGCATTTTGCTTGTCGATTGTTCTTTGAGAATTAATGATAATGGGAGTGAGTGGGCGAGTATGTAGTGCAGGACGCGAAAGTGAGGTTAGGATTTTCAATACGAGTTGAATTGGAATACAATAAATTAGGAAATGTTTTTTCTCTTCAATTTTTTCTCCAGTACGATTTTTTGAAGTTAAGTTACGAGAATAAGCCTTGTTTTTGAACTTTAAGAAAATAGGCAGAAATAAAAATAAAACTAGCTTTTCAGTCTTGCTTTATTCATCGCAGACATATGATAGCATTGTGAGTGTTACACTTACAGGAAAAAAAGGTGATTGAGTAAGAATTCAGGGTAGAGGAGCCTTTAATGGCCGTTTACCAAAATGATGGGCACAAAAAATGATCAAACTTTCGGCTTACATTTGCGACATTTGTGGACGGAAGGAGACTTAGCTTGAATAATTGAAAGCAGTCAGCTATGGTGGGTCAAGTATGGATAGAGTTTCTGCTGTGGATTGGATCCTTTTAGGTTTGTAGGTTTAATAATAAAGTGAGTAAATAAAATTTACGTCTTTTTGGATTCTATTTGATTTGAAAGGGCTTGCTCAGTGATGATTACAATATGCGACATTGTCATGCGTTCTCAATTTAATATCCATTTAACTTTAGTTATAGATTCAGAGTCAAAGACTCTCCGTAAAAACAAATGTTTCGAGGAGGAATGCTGTCCAAGTGCAAGCATAAATGGTTTGAAATCCATTTCGACTGCAAGGAATCATTTGGTTTGTGTGTTAATCGCAAGTTGATAGCTACAAGGATATCATTGGTCACATTTCTTTATGTTCTAGAATCGGTTGACTTATTTAATTTTTAACCCTTATCCGGGCAAGGTGTGTCTTATGGACACACTGCTCATGTTTTTTTGTGATATTTGAAACATTAGTTAACATTTAGACTTGTCGATTTGTGACTTCTCCTTTGGTGCTATAATTAATGTTTTTATAAAAAAAAAATATATAAGATGTTTTACATTATCAGGAAATAAATATAAAAACTTTTTTCGAATGTAAACGGGCAGCAGTGTCCATTAGACACATACCATAAATTCAACTAAAAAACGATTGTACTTTGTACACAGCAGCGTACGCATAGCATTGTTACATTGTTTTAAGATGGCAAACAGAAGAACATTATCTGAGAGAGAATTAGGGAATGTCTTATCTAATTTATCCGATGATGATGATAATGTCGATGATATTGGCTCCGGATCTGATTCTGAATTGAATTACACATCTCTTGCAAGTGAAGCCGAAGATGAACAAATCGCGAACATCAATGATGATATGGAAGATGATCCGGGGGGCGAGAATGTATTACAAGTACAGCAACAGCGTTCGGGCATGTAATATAATAAGAGGTGTCAAGTCGTTGCACAAAGTAAATCTCCCACCAGGACAACAAGTTAATGACCCGGTGAATGATTTTTATTTTTATTTGAACGCTGACATTGTCACTAAAATTGTTCAATTTACAAACAAAGAAGCTTCTCGAGTCTTGATGGAAGAAAATTGGAAGAACACAGAAACTGTTGAGATGTATGCATTTTTCGGCTTGCTGCTGACTCTGGCCATCTCAAACAAAGTTCAACCAGCTACGATGTTTTATGGAATCCTGTGTACGGTCCTCCAATTTTCAGAGCCACGATGGGCTGGAAGCGCTTTAAGTTTTGGTTGAGGTTAATAAGGTTTGATGTCAAAAAAAGTAGATCCATTCGAATCCAAAAAGATAAATTAGCTCCTATTAGGGACATTTTTAATAATATAAATAATAATTTGAAAAAAAAAGTATATTCCAGGCGAAAATATAACGGTGGATGATCAGCTTGTGCCATTCCGAGGACGTTGTCCATTCAAACAATATTGTATGCCTGCTAAACCAGACAAATATGGGATGAAAATTTGGTGGGCCTGTGACTCAGAAGCTTTTTATCCTCTGAATGGTATTCCATATGTGGGCAAAGAAGGAAAAACTGTCGCCAAAGGCCTTGCTGCGCAAGAAGTTCAATCAATAACAGAACCTTTTTATGGGTCTCATGAAAACATAACATTTGACAACTATTTTACTGACTTGGATTTAGCTTACAAAATGCTAACAAATGGATTGACTGTAATCGGCACAGTAAGAAAAAACAAAAGATTTGTGCCGATAGGATTTCTGCCACATTGAAAGAGAGAAGAACATTCATCCATATTTGGATTCGCAAGCGATGTCACATTTTTTACCACAACAAGACCCATTTTCAGAAGAGTCATCAGCAAGAAAAAAAGAAGATGTTATGCAACAAATTTGAGATATCTGCAAGAAAAACCTATGCAATCAGCACAGCGCCAGGTCACAAATTTCTTAAAATTGCCAAAAGAAATAGTCTGGTTTCCTTAGTACTACTTTTTATAAATACTCAAACTTTGTTAAATAAAAAAAGCTTAACTAAACAAAAAACAAACTATTATTCTAATAAAAATTATAAAAAAAACGTGTCATTTTTATATAACTCGATATTTCCAGAGGTCTGTTTGTGTAAGTAAAAGTCTTTGCCCGGAGAAGGGTTAATTAAACAAGGTAGATGTCTTGTACCTGATCTGAACTTGATACATTTTTGAATGGCTTTATTCCATTTGCACACATAACAACTGGAATATAAGTAATCGTACATTCGTGTAAAAGTCTTTTTGCAATTGAATTTGCGCCTTCTTATACTAAAGAGATGAACATACTCGTAGTAAAGGGTGTTTTTTTTAGTGGTTTGGTGTGGCAAACCCTTTTTTTACAAATTGTTAATTTGACAGATGAAAGATGATTTGTAATAAATACGTTTTGCTATTCTATGACGAATTGATTAACGCCAGAACAACGCAACGCAACTGTGCAAAGTTGTTTTGGCAAACTTATCGTGCGCTAAGTCAATTTTACTGTCGACACAATTGTCCATCTGAGCAAGTTATTCGGACCACGATGAATCGTTTTTGTACCACTTATACTCTAGTGGATAATATGTATCAAGAAAAGATGATAAGCAGTGCGAACAGAAGAAGTTATTGCCATTGTGGAGCGCTGTGTTCAGGAGAATCCGTATGAGCCAATTCGCCATCGTGCATAGCAATTGGAGCTTTGCCCGTCCACTTTGTGGAAGATTTATGGAACGATCTTGGCTTAAAAGCGTATAAGGACCCACTTGTGCAGGAGTTAAAACCGCTGGATCAATATTCGTGTCGTAGGTTTGGTGAATGGCCCGAAAACTTGATTCTACTTGACCCTAATTTGTTCTCCGATGAGGCCAATTTTTGGTCAAATAGATATCTAAACAAGATACGTTGCTGATTTTGGAGTGGAGAATACCCCGAAATCTTTATCAAAACACCCTTACATCATTTAAACTCACTTTTTGGTGTGTTTTATGGAATGAAAGAATTATCGGCCCATATTTCTTTCTTCAAGAACGATGCCCGCCAAAATGTTACCGTCAACGGAAAGCAATATATTAGGTTGGCAACTTAGTAATAAGGGATTTCACTCATAGATGGCTTTAGTTGAATTTTTAGGTTTTCTGATGTAATCGAAATGTCAAACACATTTTGTTACTTGATAGTTGGTACTTCAACTGTCAATCAGTAAAAAAAGTTTTTTGATCGGTTGCGTAGTTTTTGTTTGGCGTCTGTTGAAAAATGGAAAATCTAGACGAACATTTACGTCATATTTTGTTTTTTTATTTCCGGAAAGGAAAAAACGTATCGCAAGTGCTGTTTCTGGTGACGAAGCTTTAAAAGAACGGCAATGTCAATATTGGTTTGCCAACTTTCGTTCTGGTGATTTTTCACTCAAAGATGAAAAACGCTCTGGTTGAAGTTGATGACGACCAAATCAAAGCAATAATCGATTCGGATCCTTACAGTACAACACATGAGATTGCAGAGAAGCTTCATGTCTCACAAACATGTATTAAAGATCGCTTAAAACAACTTTGCTATGTACGAAAACAGAAAAATATGGGTTCCTCATGAACTGAAAGAAAATCATTTAACACAACGCATTAACATCTGCAATTTGTTAAAGAAACGTAATGAAAATGATCCATCAGGCCACACACATCTTTGGTCACTCGGCAAAAATTATTGGACCTTGGTTGGGATGTTTTGCCATATCCACCATATAGTCCTGACCTTGCACTATAGGATTAATTTTTATTTCGATCTTAGCAAAACTCCTTGAATGGTAAAAATATCAATAATAATGATGTTGTCAAATCGTACCTGGTTCAGTTTTTTGCTGATAAAAACCAGAAGTTTTATGAACGTGGAATTATAATGCTGGCTAAAAGATGCCAAAATGTCATTGCTCAAAATGGGTAATACATTACAGACTAAAGTATTGTCGTTCCATGAAAAAATTGTCGTTTAATTTTTTTTTTTAAATCCACAATTACTTAGTTGCCAACCTGATAGAAACATGATTTCTGATTTCTTCGTTCCTCAGTTGACGTGACAGAGCTTTGGTTAAAAAAAACATTTCAAACGGCATACGACACTATCAATTTATTGTGGCCTTCACGTTCCTGTGAACTCACAACTTTCGATGACAGAGACGTAGATGATTTGGAAGTCTACATTCGCCGACCCCCAGTTTCCCGGAAAAATTACTTCCAAATATCAAATCGGCACAATCAAGAGGTTTATCTGTTTATGCCGCATATTTGGATACCCCCATGGGGAATCAAAACCAAAAGGGTACTATGTGCATACAAAAGTGGAAAAACTCTTTGAGAGTCGAATGTGGTGAATGACGAACGGAACCTTTGTTGTGTGGCCGGTTTTTTCATACCAAATTGATTCCGATTCTTTGGTGAATCCGAATTCTTATTTGCTTGACTCCTAAAATAAAAATTTAAAATTCCATTCCATGCAAAAAGTAAGTAAAAACTGGACGAAAAAATATACACACCATGGGCAATTGAAGCTATTTCAATCTGTCGAAATAAAAAGGATCAAAACTCGTTCCTCAAGCAACCGAAATAATGCTATACAAGACGAAACCTTAGTGGAGGTCCGATGAAGGGGCATCGTTTGCAATCGAAGCTACTTCGGTTCATACAAACAATGAAGATCAAAACTCCTAACTTAAAGGACAAAAATCTTGCTCTAAAGTGCATATTCTTGTATAAAAAAAGACTGAATGGTGAACGAAAGGCAAACAGCTGCAGGATCTCTGCGAGAAGCTCAACCGCGATTTGAGTGCTGTAATGATTTGGATCAATTCCAGCTAATATACATCGAGTGAATGGGACTTGAATCCCTATAGAAGACAAACTTGTAAATGGAATGCATTATCATAAAAAAAATATATTTTGTTCAAGATATGACGATTGTCGGACGATATCGACAACATGCCACGTACGCTTCCATGTTTCAGAACGTATTCCTGCATTGTGTAGTTTAACAAATACAAATATGCTCCGGGATTCGCATTTAATAAACAGGAATCCGAAAGCAAACAACCTGTTTATTTTTATTCAAATAACAATTAAGAATAAACTCCTACCAAAAGATTTTTTTGAAGCAGAGACACTCAAAAAATAAGATATTTTCAGGGCCTTAAATACGTCCTTAGCGTTGTAATTCTTTCAAAGTTTTAAAGAAGTTTTGCCTACTTGAGAATCACATTCTAATTAAGCGATGGCAAAGAAACATTCGGTACGTTTTTCTGCTTACACTTCAAGTTGCTCTTTAGAATGGACCTTTTTCACTTAAGATTTATTTTAGTAGAGCCTAAAAGGTCCAACTCAAGCAGTCAAAGTACAAAATCTACTTCAACTTTAATTGGCCAGTTTTAGCATTAAATAAATTCACGTTTTAAGCCGCTCATCATAAGGACTTCTAGCAAATTTAAAATACTATCCTCCTTTATTTGAACACGCGTACATGTCTGTACGAAGCATAAAGACAAAAGGAAAAGATAAGCGTAGGAGACAATTCAAGACTCCCATACACAATTAACCACATAAATGGTCTGAAATAAAAAGGATTCACTATGAATGTACATTGTTTGTGGAATACATAACACTGGCATTCCGAAAAACGGACGAAAAAATGTCCTGTTTCTTCAATTTGCTTTACATAAGTTTACTCCTTCAGTGTGTCGTAAAATAAGCGCAAAGCTTAAAGGACTCAAATATAAAAGCCGCATCCCCAAGACGGTTGTAACTTTTACAACAATAAACAAATAGGAGCTATAAAAGCTTCTCTTATTTGGTGGGAGCAGAGAAGCTTGCAGGTAGAAAACAGGACATTGAGTGTTACAGAAATCCTCACGGAGAGAGAGGAAAGCTTTTCATTGTAACAAAACAAACGTAGGATTGAATTTCGATTGTCCTTTGGGTTTCATAAATATTTAAAAAGGCTCAATGCATAAAAATCGTTTTTCAATTTATCCCTTATACCGGTGTTTTCCGCCTGCTTATTGAAATTGGATTTCGATACACTCTTTTGAAAGTTTAAACCGAAATGTATGGAATGTTTCATGGCTTGCATTTCTGGAATTCAATTGAAGTAATGGAACTATGAAGGAGCAGTGATATCTCTTGAAGAGGAACTATTTCCGGGCGAATCCGTAAGTCCTTAGGCTGCGTTTGAAGTGAGCATAAAAAAAGAGCTTGAAACTCAATGTGTCAATGTGAAACGTGAATGCAACACACCTGCTTTGAACTTATGACCTTAAATATCTTCTAATTTACAAATAAGGACACAGCAACAAACCTTGCAAATGTGCCGGGTGAAGATGTAGTTACTACCTCTACGACAACATCATCGTTCTGCAAAACACCATCAAAAGGCTGATAGAATGGTGGCAGAATTGGAACAGGAACCACATCATAGGATGACATGTCAATGCACACAGCGTTCTATGGAGCAGTAGTATGTTAACACTTCGAAACTGATCTCAGCATCATATTGCTGCACAGGTTGAAGCTGCTACGCAAGCTTTGGCCCTACACAAGAAGAAAATATGACGGTGCACCTCAAGATTCTGAGAAAGGTCGATCATATAAGTTAACTCAACCAGAGCAGTGATATCATGAATCCCGTCATAGACTTCAATTAAGTGTACAAAATAATCATCCCTTAAGAGAAAAATATGGTTACAACACTTAGATGAACGTCGATGCCTTAAGATGGTATACGGACGGGGTCGAAATCGGAAAGTGGACTAGAAGCAGGCATTGTGTGACCCAGGTATTATTTATATATTCACCTCTCCCGAGAATCCACAATGTTCTAACCTAAACTCCTCGCTTTAAATGAAGCAGCACATTGCATCGAAAAAAAAGGAAACATTCCAACACTGTATGCACGCAGTACTGAGAGCCGTCAACAGCTTTACAGTCAACCCCAAGGCAGTCTGGGAATATCACAAAAATGTCAATACGCTGAAAAGCTAGCCTGATATGGGTGACAGGAAATGAAAACCATGAGTGTAATGAAAAGGCTGACTTATAAGCAAAACAGTACTCAATTCAAAGGGCCTTTCTTTCTCTTTGGACAACATTTAAATAAATGGTCAAATAAATTCCATATCCAGATTGGATATAGCCAGGTGGGATTTGTACACTCCAAAAAATCCATGAAGCTCGGAGGAGGCCTTCAAAGAAGAACGAAGGAGGCCTTCAAATTAAACAAGCCAGCCCTAAGGTTACAATTTGGCGCACTTTCTGCCCACTTCTTATGCAACTACCACCTGCATAGCATGGGGCACAGCAGCACAGAAAACTCTAAACAATGCGGTCAATCAAAGGAAACCATGGAACACTTACTCGTCGAGTGCTCAGATCTCGACAGGAATAGAGTATCAGGACATTCCATCTAGGGAGATTATCAATTTTCTCAAGACAGCTCTCAAGCCCTAGATCAAGGAAGAGGTACAGTGGTACATACACTCCACTATATTATCTTCAATTCAATTCAATTTAAATTAGTAATCGACAGAAATGGGATTACAATGAAATGTGTACTAAAGTTCTAACCGGAATCGGTGTATAAGATGTTTTTATCCGTCCATTCAGCTTGGAGCTGGAAGAGAAAAAAATCAGTTCGAGTGGGGTAACTCTGTATTAACTAGATCAGTACACTCCAAAGTGGTGGCAATTCATATCCATTTTTACCGACAATGAAATTATTAACTCCGCAGTACGGAATAGTGCTACAAAAACAAAACTTCATAACTTATTTTTCTGTGTGAGCAATCGGCCTATTTTTTGTATTTGGCAGGCTTCTATTTATGATGCTTATGAGGATGCTTAGGCTACCGAAAAGACGATTTGGATAGTGCAATAGTATGATACTTTTCAGTCCATAGTTTCCGCCTAAATTGTATCTAGGCAGAAGTTTGGCGGCACGCCCCCGAGTAGACGGACTATTATGAGGCTAGTAAACATGGTTGCCGAATTTGGAAGCATCGCACGATGACTGTTCCATCGGTCTTAAGACACAATCCATGCTTTTCGACTCCAAACTAATCGGTGCAAGTTGGAGTAAACAGACGGTCATTACAACGTATAAATCATGATGAGTTAAACTTGTCAAAATTACATGCAAGTTCAACTCTCTGGATTTACCTATTCGCCTGGAATTTTACCAAAAAATTATTGAAATCGCCGAAAAAGACAAGAGCGTCATAAATTACTTGTTGATGTCTGATGCGGCTCATTTTTTCTTAACTAATCCAGAAGTATTCCATGAGGCGGAGCTCCACCCAGTCAGAGTCACAGTGTGGTGCGCAGTTTCATCAAGTTTCAAGAGTTTTGTTTTCCCAGAACTACGCCGAAGAAATATCCATTTCAAGGGAATCTGGTTCCAGGAATATGGAACAACTGCACGCATAGCCAGACCGGTAAGGACGGAACAAATTAATATCCAGAAACTCCACTTGTCACTGGCCCCCAAAGGTCACTTGACCTGATCCATGTAGATGAACATGAAGGCCATTTACGGTCTATCATCTTCAAAAAACATTGAATTTTTCTGTACTATAAAAAAAAAATGAAATACCTTAGTTTGAAAAAAGCTATTTGAATTTATTTTTGTAGCACAATTGATGTTCCACTGCCACGAGAATACAATGTGCTCTACGACCAAGAAGTTCGACCGATGCATTCGACATCACATAATCAGTGCGGAAACAAGATTCTGGTCAGCCAGACCATAAGAAGCGCTGCCGGAGTTTTCATCCACTTATTTCACTAATTCTCACAGAACGAAAATGATTCACGGATCTTGATCTTTATCAACGGCTTAAACAAAAAGGGCAGAACGTGCCATTGGATTTTGGTGATGATCGAGATCAGTGCCAAACAAACGTCTTTAATAATATGAAGGTAGAAGCAACCAAACAAAAGTCTAATCGGGATATTATCTGATCTTCTGCACACGCCAAAGAACTCATATTGTCGGATCTAACTATGCCGGATGAATGGAACATCAGGCCTCTTCCATTATTCCAATTTACTACGAAAACGCCAGCCGAAACTAAAAGTGAGAGAAGAGGTGCTTGATGGCCTCATGGCGCTTCATCCAAAGAGAGCATCGGCGTTGTATGTAAAGATAGCGCAAATAAGTTCTTAATGGCGACAAGACGACGGACGTGCCAACTTATTGACCAATTCACTTTCATCTCTGAACGCATTTTAATGAAAGAGTGCGGATAGTACATCAGCAGTTTCCTGTCGGCATTCAGTGGAGTTTTAAATATGCTCACGGTTATTTGAACTTCAACGACGCTCAAAAGCCATTATGACCGATGAGGCCGATTTCCATCTAAACTGACACGTGGAATCCCTTAACCATTGATGAAGAGCAGGGAAGGTTTTACCGGGCCTCATATTTTTGAAGACGCGATGGGTTATACGATTTAGTTGAGAAAACCATAAAGAACAAGTTTTTAATGCCGAAATTGATGGATTTGGACTAAGGGACATTAGATTCCAACAGGACGACAACACCGCATACACAGTTCATGCTATAATGGACATTTTGAAAGATGCATTTCAGAGTCTCCGTTTATCATTCCTTGGGTCCGTTGTGAAGTTAAAGGTCTGTGAAAAAAAGACAGGGCACTGGAGGCTCTCACCAAAAAGACTGCAAATACGGTTCAAAGAACTTGAAGAACTTATGAAAAGCATGCAAAAGAACAAAAATGAAATTAAGTAATTCTATTTGAAGTTCTATCAAAGTGACGTACGGTAAGTGTTCAAAAAGAGTTCGAATAGGCACGCAAAATTTTATATAATTTTGTTTTTGCATTCGCTCAATTCACAGTATTTTCTTTCGCATTTAGTTGAATGCTAGCGAGTGCATATTTTGGAACACAGCTTTATCTTTCTGCTGTCAGGTTTATGTCTTCACAGTAAGCTCACTGACATCACCTTGCGAACCTTTGTCCGTTCAATGAATCTTATAAAAAAAAGCACGGACTTAGCCAAAGGCAAAACCCACGAATCCCAGAAAGGTTGAAGCGAATTATAACTGATGTTATTGGAATGCCAGTTAATGTTGACACGGCTTGACAGAGTAAGTAGACCAAGGCATAGCACTGCAAATGTACGTTAAATTTTCAAGTCTTTCTGTTCGTCCAAAAATTCATTAAAAAAAGCGTTGAACTCTCAATGCGCTTAAATGACAAAATACAATCATTGCGAAGTAATGCTAATACTTGATATGGTATTATATAATAAGGGCTACTCCCGAAAGTCCTTAAGCAGATTAGTTAACAGGATTTTAATGAGTCAATCCAGATAATGGGCGCCGTTAACACACTTCGAGTAACTATCGATTTCGCCAAAAAAAAAGCGAAAACAAACTTCTGTCTCTATTGTTGGATAATAATTTATCTCACAGCACTTAATAATTAACCCAAAAATGTTACGAGCAAGTTGGAAAAGGCCCAGTGTTTTGTTAAAATAAAAAAAAAAAAACAAAATAAAAGAACCATCATTATTTTAGCTGCACGTGTCCTCGTTACTTTTGGGAGCCAATGTTGTGACTTGCGGTGCTTTCATAAAACACAGAGCCAAGCGTACAACAGAAATATCCTTTTAGGATAATTGCCAAGAGGCAGCAATTAGTATTTATGTGTGTCCTTTCATTTCTAAGGACTCTCAATTTTGGTTGTTTTTTCTTGTTATTATTTTTTCTCTTTTTTCGAAAACTAAAAAAATTGATAACATAAAGAAAACAAACTTGAACTACGATTTGAAAAGTCTTAACAAACAGTTTTCAAATTAGCATTTGAATAAGGCGGGTTTTCAACTAATCAAGCACCAAGCGCCATCTCTGGAATTAAAGTTGAAGATGGAAGCTTTTTTGTTTATTATGGCAAGCACAAAAAGTTTAAGTAACTGAAAGCACAACGAAAGCTCTTGAATTTTAAAAGTTAGCATTCTCTTTTAGGCCTTTTCTACCAAAAACCTGTGTAAGTTCAATTTGAACTTTTATTTTTATGGTCACCTGGTCTAATGTTGGCTATAAAAAGAGAGAAAGAAAAGAATTGGAAGAGATTAAAAGAAATCGTGCTTAGAAATAGTAAGCTATGAAAGTGCGAGATGAAGTTCTGATGAAAGCTTAGGGCTTGATGATTTATAGTACTTATACATACACACGGCTAGGCAAACACGCAAGGCAAGAAGTGGAATGATGAGCGAAAAATTAGACTTTATCCACAAGTCACAAGCAAAATTAATTTGTCTTGTTTCAGACATGACGAAGACATAAGAGCTTAAATCACAACTTACACTTATAAAAGGGTTGTGTTTTAAAGAGTTGCAGGTATTTTGTTTTTTAAAAACATAACATGAATTTTGTTTCCTTTAAGGTTTAGGCTTAACTGATGAGGGTTGACAGTATTTTCTTTCAAAAATAAGTTTATTTTTAGGATTTGACTCTCGAGCAGCCATTCTGATCCCGATTCTGAAGATTTAATCCGGAAAAGTCTGGCGGTGAAGCTAATTGCAAATCCCCCATTCAAGTGTAGACAAATAATTAAGGCGGCTGTCAGAAAATTGATATGGATTTTACTCGTCCTTAAAGTCAGGTTCCGTGGGTCGGGTTACAGTTGGTCGCCTAGTTTTTATTCGGCTTAAGTTGGTAAGTTTTTATATGTCACCAGCACCTTTCAAAAGGTTCTATTGAAAGAAGCCGATTGGCGTCTGTTTTTAAGAACTTGTTCGCCATTAAGCTTAATGTTCCCGGGGCATCATGTTCCCAGAGTCGTTTTCTTTACGCCACGCAAAGAATCCCTAGAGTGGCAAGTTTAAATGTTTGAAGTTCAGAATTTGAATTGTAGTCGAAAGAAATAATCTGTCTAAAAAGCAACAAATATTTGTTTTGTTACCCTCCGCGATTTTGATTTGTTTGATTTTGTAATTTTTTCATTCTTTTACTGAAAAGAAATGGCTGCGAAACGCTTCTTCGTTTCACACTTGTATTAACAATGGAAAACATATTCTGAACACTTGTTTCTAGTTTATTAAGCTAACTGCGTATTGTTGCAACCTTTTCTAGGATAAATCCATTTAATAAAGTTCTATTGAAACATGTGTTGGCACTCTGAACGCAATCTTCGGAATTAACCAAATAGAATTGCTCTTAAAGTAGTGAATCGAACTACTGAAATTCTGGTGTTAACGGCCGTTTAAGGGTAGACCCGCTGATCAGTCGGTCTCTTCGACTTCGGTGTCCATGATGATTGTAGAACTGTAAAAATCAGCACCAAGTCTTAAGAACTTCAAACAGACAATATTTTCGAATGAAGAACGATTCTTCGCCAAGAACTTACACTTTAAGGGTTCCGTACCGAAAAGGGAATCAAAGATCTGCTGCCAGTTCTTTCGTTCGTCTGTGACAGGGCTTTATATTCTGAACCTTAACAGGAAAACACTTGCGATTTTAACAGATCGCAACTTAAGTTTACGCCAAGGAAAAGGCTTTGAGAAATGGAAGACTAAAAAAAATATGCAGTGTTAGGTATTGGTCGATGGTGCGGAACCCTTCGTGTGCGTTTGACGTCTGATCTTATGAAAATCAGACTTGGGCGCTTTTTCATCAATGAAGAAATATTCGATGCTTGCTATTTGAACAGCGGAAATTTATTTGAATATGAAAAATAAATTATAGGAATCAATAATTTGATAAACAGATAAAAGACATTCTGCTTCATTTGCAAGGTCGCTTTGTATCTTCTATTTTGTATATTATATTCACAAAAAAAGCAATGGTTGAAGTGAACGATACCGAATGTCCACAGTAGATGATTGTGAACTGAAACCTTACGCTCGGCACCGGACATTCACTTGGAAAAAGAGCTCTTCCTCTAAACTTATTATCAAGTGAAGAAAATGGCGCTCATCAAACCGAAAGGTTTTTTGCCAGATTTATACTTAGTGGTATCCTTTGAATAATGTGGCCACTGATAGGATAGAGGGCTTTAGCTTATTTTTTTTATATGATAGCATTATTTGTTACACTTGACTGTACTTCTAATCCGGGAAAACTGATTATGCCACGCAATGCTCGAATACACGCAATGTGCTGTGCATTTTGGACTAGAGATAAAGAACCTCCGACTTATTCCAACCCTGCAAGGGTTTCCAGTTTCATATGATCTCTGCAACCCTATTTCTGAACTTGATTGCTAAATAATGAGATAGAATCGAGTTTGTACATCTCGGTATAAATACAAACTCCACAAATGACATCTTATAGGGGATTCGATAAAGGACTCATTCTTGTCTTCTTTGATTCATCCAAAAATCTAGGTTCGAAACCCCTGTTTCGTAAGTCAAAAATCATGCTTCGCAAAAAACTCATCCTGTCATTTGTTTTCTACGGAAACCAAATGTCGAATTTTAGGGAACTTGGAAAATATACGGCTCTGATTACAAGGAGGGCGAATGGAAGAAAAGATGTAATCGTGAATTTTTCCAGCCGCACAATGATGTGGATCTAGTGTGGAAGTCAAAAAACCGTCGCATATCATGGCAAGGCCGCACTGACAAAATATATAAAAAAGCTTTAGAGTGCTTTTTAATTTAGAAAATGAACTTCGATTCAACACTTAAGCAATCGTGGTACCAAATAGCTTATTCTTATAATCTGAATGTAATGTGCTTGGAGTGTGAGGATTGAAAAGCAGCTCAAGTTCAGGCTTAGATCCCCCAAACATCGGCATTTTTGAAAAACTGTGCTCGTTTTAATCCGAACTGGAATTTCAAAAATGCTACCCATTTGATGGAGACACTAAACAATAGTTTCAAAAGTGATTTATTTTTTGCGACTTATGGTGTGATGAGTTTCTAAGGTTCGCGATTCTAAAGTTGTCACTTTGAAGGCAACTCAAAGCTACGCACAAATTCGCATTCTTTTTGGCTTTATCTTGTCTTACAGGAACTACCATATTCTAAATGATGTTGATAGCAATTTTTTATTGATTTTTGTAACGAACAATTAAGTTAGACACGTCAAAAGTTCGCTACATTCAGCCTTGGCTAGCTTTTTTAAGTACCGATAAACTGTTTATTGCTACCGCCGACAACACAATGCAATGATTACATTCCAAATGGGCGCAAATAACATTTTTCACTTTTGTATATTTCCAGTTTGTTTTTTTGCATCCGATGATAACTCGTACAAAAGGATAACCTCGTCTTTTGGCTGTCCTTTGGCATTTTGTCATTTCTCTTAATATCTCACTCGACCATGACCCTGTTACCGGAATTGTAAGAGAACGTCATTCAGCTCGAAAATTCGATTCATTGCAGCTCTCCACAATCACGTGCAGATAAATTCATTTCCGTCATTTAAGTTATTTAATGGACAAACGAACAGGCATGTGCCATGTCCTTTTGTCTCGAGCTTCATTTAAATTGAGCCCACAGGCGTTCGGTTACATACGGCGAGGGCGGCGCGTGAATAGAATGAATGTCATGGTTTAACTGATTTTTTCTACTATCAGCGAAATACCTGCACAGCACGTGAGGAATTGTTTACCCCCACGACCACAAACACGCTTCCTATCCCCCAACACCTACCCATCGCATATCCGCTGCATTAACAATTCAATTCGCATCATCACTGGAAATGCGAATAAATTAAATAAAAGTGCAGCTGTGAAGAAAAAAAAGTTCATTCCGATTCCGAAGACGGGAAAAGCCCCCAGAAATACGCTGGCAAGTGTGCAGCTCATGTCATGGAAACTACTTTCCTTGATCCTTTCCCAGCTGCAACTCCAGAAGAGCATTCATCAAATTTACAATTCACCCAAGGATTCCCACGATGACGCCTGGTGTTTCATGAATTTTTTGTCGAGCTTAGGGAGTAAGGAGGAGATCCTCCTGGCCAGTCAATTTGCCATCGCTACGCCAATGCATTATTGCTGCAGTGTCAGTGGGGTAGGTGAGAGAATTACAGTGGATGGGGTTAAAGAGCTATTAAAATGTTTTACAAACGACGATGGACGGGGCGATAAGTCCCCGTGTATGTTGTACATAATCGTTGGCAGCCATATTCTTGGTGTTTCCACGGTTCGGTGCGGCGTTTTATGACTTAAAATGTGCGATAAATATTCCTTTTAATGTGCCGTTAAATGACCCACATAGCAAGTTATGTGGAACGTTTGTGGTTGGATAAAACTAAGCAGAACCAGTCGAGAATAATAACGATCTTAGGCGGGAAGGGTGCACAAACTGGATGATGGGGCATGCACCTGTTCCAACTCAGCGAAATTTTGCCCTTATCTTGAGCTGTTACGAGAAAGTAAAGTCGTTTGAAGATTACTAATTGGCATTTCTTATTGCTTCATAAATGGTAATAAATTTCTCTCGTTTAATGTTAAATGAGTGGTTTTAAAAATACGGCGATGGCTATTGAAAACCGCTTGATGGACATTTAACAAACGTTAAAAAAAGGGATTTCTAACGAATCAAATATTGAAAAGAATTGAGTTTAACAGGCTATATTCAGCATAGACGAATGAATTTTCGATAACTGCGGCCAAGAAGAAAAATAATGCCTAGAGCGCCACAGGAGTCGATATTAGGACCCTTGTTATTTTCTGTTACTTTCAACAAGTTTGCTTTAAAAACTACATTGATCAGATGGGTTCGGCCTTGTCGATGAGTCTGCGGGTAGTTTATATAAATCAGGGATTTCATATACCTCCAAAGAAGGGAGTTTGGCGCAGTGGAATTGTCGACTATGTGTGCTTGTGAGGCCCAGTTGGATCAACACCACACTAGATCATCGTTCAGTTTCGCTCTTCGTGCTGCATACAGCGAGTTCGAAAACAAAAATCCCGATTATGCCATCTACTTTCCCGGTGGGCATAGTTTAGACGCGACTGGCTCATCTTCTGTCACGTGTAAGTGAAGGTTCTTCAGAAACAAGCTTCTTTATGTCTTATTTTTTGAACAGGTGATGTCGGAAGGCTAGAAAACTTGCAATGAAATTCATATCGCTTCAAAATCATTTTTTCACTGTTTCTTTTATTTTTTAAAGCCAAACCCCTGTCCAAGTGACGGACACTGCGGTCTTAAGGAATAGACCTGTTGAATCTTGGCGAGTTTGTAAGGCTAACAGACATTTCATCTTTCTGATGAAGGTCAGAATATCTTTAGCAATGAATTGTCTAATGTGCAATGGGGAGCATATCTCTTTGAGGAAGAAACGGCTTCTTTACCAAATTAGACATTCACAAATGGACGATCACAAAGAATGTGTACAGCCGTTTCGTTATCTTCCAAACAGAGTCGGCATTCGGTGGTTGTACTGAGCCCTAGTTTGGTTAGATGTGATTTCAAGTGGCAATGGCCGGAGAGAAAGCTCACAAGCTTTCTAATGTTCTCCTTGTTGTGTTTGAGCTTGCTTTCTCACGTACTGGTCACACTTGTGTCTGTAGTCCAGCTTACCCTAGCTAGTTCGACCTGGACCGCTTCCTTACCTATCTTTATTACCTTGGGCGATTGTAAAGTTTCGTAGCAGCTAAAGATTCCATTAAATTGGATGACAATGCCTTGAGCGCTGCTTGGCTGTCTGAATATATTAAGATTCGGACCCTTTTTTGGCCTTTTGCAAGTTTGTCAATGGCACAAGAACCGATAGCAAGTAGCTCAGCCTCGAAAACACTTGGATGTTTTCCCATGCGCATGGATATTTTTGTGTTAGGCCCATAGACACCGGCACCTACCCCATTTCCCATTTTCGAGCCATCAGCATACGAGATTAGGTTTCGACCAATGACCACGGTTAGGAATGTCTACCTCAAAGAGACGCCCAAACCAGTGTGTTGCCTTCATACTATCAGGGATAGAGCAGAACATGTCTTTATCCGTGATGAAATTTATTATTCTCAAGTGTCCCGTTTGGTCACCTGGTTTGTATTTCATTGTCAGTTGTCAAGAGGACACAGCGCAATGACAGTTTACAGTGCTGCCCTGGGGCAGGTGCTCATAACACCAGTGATGCTTTAGAAGTTGTTACTTCTAAAGTTACTGTTTCTGGACCACATTCCATATGTTTATGCCATGTTGACGATTAAAACAAAAAACTTTTGCGAATTATTGTAAGCAACAAAGATTTATCACAGAAATTATAGCAATTCATTTAGAATTCGACAGACTTTTTCGTTGTTACCTTAATTTTGGACTTTTGCTTAACTCATATTAAATTATTTGAAATTATCTTCTACGATTTGGAGTTGTGATAAAATTTTATTTAATGCAACTTCTTAACATGTACCTAGAAAAAAAAATCCGAAATCTAAGAAGCTTTTAGTTGATGAGGCGTGCACACTTTTTTATGAGATAAAGGAAAACAAAATACGCTCTTCATCAGTTACGCAACTAAGTAGTACTAAGTAGTACTGAAGGTAAACAAACACGAATACTCACAATATTTATGCAATTCCAACATGGCAGGAATAGGAACCGTGGAATCAGCTATGAATCTAGCTTTGTTATTCATGGACTACTTAATATTTAATAACTTTTGTGAGTTCTATGATCATGACGGAAAGATTTCCCTAAGATTTCACAATTTACCAAAAATCGCAAAATAATTCGTTTTGAAAAACTGATTGGTCTGTTTTGTTTTCTCATCGACTTTAGTTACAAAACTCGACACGAAACTCCCTTATTTGCAAACAGGAGTGTAACTTATGTTAACCCTATTAAATAAATATTATAATTTTTTAAAAATTTAAACATTTTATTAACTTATACTCTTTATAATATTGTGTATCAACCTTAAAGTATAGAAATACGTCATCGCGGAATTTTTTAAAGAAATTTTTGAGTTTGTAAACTTTTTTTTATAAAATCAATTAAATATCTATTGCCGTTGAGGCAGCATTCGCTCGACCGTTCTCAAGTTACATAATAAGTCGCCACCAGAGAGCCTTTTATTCAAACATAATTGTATAAAGCATAAATTCATTCCGAGGGTCTATTGTAAATATTGGTGAAAGAATTTTTTAAATCGGAGGCGTAGATTCGAAGATTACCTCATACATACAGACAAACAAACATTGCCTCTTCATAAGAATAGATTATTATTATAACTCTTTGAAGAGCATGGCTAAAAAGGCCGGCCGAAAAGAATATGGACGTCAACTCAAGTGAGCCATCATAAGAGAGAAATAAAGGGAAACCGTCATGAGGTATACCTTCTCAAACCGTATTTGGACTTGTTTTGCTACGTCAGGATTATTTGTATGAACGCATAGAGAATCATGAGACAATGCAAAAGAACGGTTTCACGAATTGCGGACAATCAAAGGAATTTGAACAAAAATATCCTTCATAACAACACTTCCACTAAGACTGAAATATTCAATTGTAGAGTGACATCCATTGGTGGATATTTCGGTTCACAACAAATAGTCACCCAAGTTAACTATCGATTCGGAATACATTTAGTTGAAGTCAAGGTTCGAATGAGGATTTTGGAACTCCGGGATGAATTCATAATACCATGAAAAGCCCCCGAACGATTGATTTCTCAAACGTTAAAAGGGGGTCATAACTTATACAATATAATGCTTGAAGGCTATAGGGCTTATAGCTCTAGAACTTTGTCTACTAAAAGCAGATATCAGAACGATAAGAACGCGTGTCACTAACGAAACACGAACGCGTTTATTGCATCCTCAAGAAAAAGTCAAGCGGGGAGATTCTACGTCCGGCGGCTTGCTGAAAAGAGGATACTATCTAGCTGGACATCAGCTATGTCGATAGAATAATGAATGAAGAAGAGAATATTCAAATATACAGGCCCTTGATTCCCTGTTGAGGAAACATATATTTAGAAGAAAATAACTTGACGGGCGTTCCTTGAAGAAGTTCAAAGATCAGTGATATTAAAGACCATTATTTCACGACCAAAGTGGTTCAGATACGATGGGATTAACAACTCTAGTACCCAAGTCCTTCTTAAGTTCCTTTAATTTGGTCATTTGGTTAGGTAAACATTACACTGATCAAGTCCTAAAAAACAAATTTAAATAATTGAAGTATAAAAAACAGCTCGTTTAACATGAATTTCTCTGACACAATGTTTAGATGGAAGTGTTCCTTAACTTTTCAGTGTCTGTCTTACCGAGGAGTTTCTCTACAGAATTTGTCCAAATTCTCTTTAGCATTAGATTTGCACACTTCAACTGCAGCGTCCTCGAGCTCAAATTAATTGCATAAAATTCTCAAAAACAAATTGTGGTCTTTGCCTGTGGGCTTGGGCATTCTACATACCTGGTGTTGCTTGGAAGCAACAACCTCAGATCTGACCCTTTCCTTTGCAACCACAAACCACGCCACCTCCACCATGCCACTGCCAAAGTTTTTCCACACACACATTTTCATTAATTTCAAAACCCTTACTCTGTTTGCACGCTCGATGCACTTGTATGCCTTAGCAGCGTATACAAATACAAGGTTCGCCAAGTGACAGGAAACATAAGGACAGACGTCTGTGCTAAGGACGTCCGTCGCGTCAGCAGCAGCGACGGAAAGTGGAATAAGCGAGTCTTCCGGTTCATACCCGCTGACCAACCACTCCTGTTTGTGTTAGTTAAGGTGAAAAGCACGTTACTCGTGAGTTACATCATCGTTGGATGTGCTGCCACCGCATCGGTTATGGTACCAACACAATCAGCCTTGCTTCGCACACACATCTGTCTGCTGTTGTGTGCGTATCCTTAATGAAGTGACATAAAAGTTTTATGAAAAGCGGTGGATTTATTTGTGGAACGAATTGGAGCACATGGTTGAATGGAAGGACATTCGTGGGTTAGTTTTTTATTATAAAAGAGTCCTTATGTCAAACTGAAGTGAGGGAGGACCGTTTGATTTAAATGAAAAGCGTTCTATAAAAAGCCAATTGTAAAGAAAGGAGTTGGTTTTTGCTAACTTTTTCTTGAAGCAAACTGGTTGGAAGTTTTTTTTTTTACCTTGAAGGAAATGCTTAAATGACAATAGTGAAAGTGAAGCATGGAGTAGCATGCTTGCAATTTAAAAGAGAAGTTCGAAATATTGAAGCATTACCACCTTTTCATTGTAACCATTTAGATAGCTCTAATTATGAACGCCTTTCAAGTAAACTATTCAGTAATTGTACAGATGGAGTAGCTTAACATTTCTGTGAGTAAACGTGACATTTTGAGCATTTTGAAACGACATTGTGATGCACTTAGTCTGGATGTGACTTTAATGGCAAATATGAAATATGAGATATTCAAAGTTCAGTGGTCCTTAAAATGAAAGTGTCTATAAAATCGAAACATCGGAAGAAACATTTTGTGAGAAAAAGCTGAAAATAATAAGTTTCGAACTAAGACTTTTGGACTAGTGACTATTTGCAGAAATGTTAACGTTAAACGAGACTAGTCTGTTTAATAAATATATATCCGCCCTAAAAATCCAGTTCAGTTCGTGTTACTGTTTTGCTGGTAGTCAACCCAATGGCCAAGGAAATTGATCGGTAGGTCAGCCAGATTGAGTTGTTTTGAAAAACATTAAAAAACTGCGTCAAAATGCATGGATGACTGCTGAGCTATTTGAACAAGATTACTTAATTGAATGTAGATATAGAGAAAAGGATGACAAAAACTCTTCGTTTTGTGGACAACTGAAGGACTTTCAATATATGCAAACAGTACATCGATGTCCTGTCCTCAGATGAAATCATAATAAAGCCTTTTTAAAAACCTTTTACTGGTGGAAAATTGTTATGCAACTCTAGGAGAGTTTTGAAGAAGGAAAAAATTATGATGTTTTCAGCAACAGTTTAAGCCCACAAAGCTTGGAAAAATATAGCTTCACAAAGAAATATCTTCCGGCGAAGCAACTGGAAGACTATATTAGGCCTCATTTCAGGACTTTGTCCACTGTGAGTATAGTAATCCTTACCGAAGATGAACCTTAAGAGCAATCGGGTGACGGAGAAGAAATAGATCAGAAGTTTATCCGTGAAGTGGCCAAGCCGTTTTTTCGAAATTGTTTCTGTTGAAAGTTTGATACGTTGTTTGAGGGCTGACAATGGTCTTCTGAATCAGAGCCATTCCACGGAACTTCGTGCGCTGTGAAAATTGAAAGACATCGTCTTGTCGGAAATAATGGTGATGCGACGGTGAATGGATTGATTTACCGAATGATGCTGACAGATTCAAAAAAAACTTCAATAATCAACTAGGATCTCTGGCCTTGGTCCTTCATATGTTAAGGTTAAAGTCAATGACAATAACCAGCAACCATTTATCCTCTGAAAAAAAAGCTGAGATGCTAATTTCAAAATATGGCCGCAATTAAATGCGAAGAAATAAAGGAGCAATTCTTCATAAAAAAAAATATTTGTAGGCAAAGCCAAAACAAGGATTCGGCAGCAACAAAATTTGTATCTTTCATTCGGATGTCAAACGTTTTTTAAAATTTGCTAATTTTAATAAATTATATCTTTTGTTCGACTGTTGGACAACATACGAGATCACTTTGGACTCTTGCCAACTAACAAATTTCTATTCATCAAAAAGACAGGCGATATTAAGAGGGCACACCTGGTTTAACCGATCCTTTAATTTAAGGCTGGGTGAAGATCAGATCATTGACTTGTGGGCGCGAGTTAAGATCACATTTTTTTATATGCAGTCCAATCGATCCGATTCAAATACAAAATAGTCTTCCAAAATGTCCCGAAAAATTTGGCCCAACGAAGACGACGCTCTAAATGGCGCACGATGTAATCAATTGAGTTTTTTTCAGTGCCCTAAAAGTGGCCATTTTATTTGTCAGCAAAATTGAAATATTCTTCAATAATTTTTCACTTAATATTTCGGTCTTCTGTGCTGAGATGGAAGCTCATGCATGGCAACTTCGCAACAGCTCCTGGTCATCTTTCTGCAGCTGTTGTGACATTTGAATTTAGGGTATGCTCATATGAATGGGTTATCTTGAAACAATTATCAAAAAACATCTTGGCATGATCATTTCCACTGATAAAGTCTGAAGCCATTTATTTGACATACAAATTGTTCAATACCAATATTGTTTCAGTTTCCGCAAATCGACAACAGGACAAATTTTCCATGTAAGAGACCAATGAATTTCAAGTTGCTACTCATGGTTGAGTTCAAGATCCCAGCAAAGCTGATCGGGCAATGTCGTACAACGTTCGAAATCCTTTTGATGTCTTCAGCAGTTTAGGCTAAGAACTGCTGAATTATTCCAAATGTTGGTGCTCACATAACTGACGCACAATGTGCCGCCATTGAAGGTTTCACGACGATTGAATTTGAAGACCGAGGAGTTGTTCTTGTCGAAAGATGAAATCAAAAGAAAAGTACATGTTGTCGAAGAAACTCTTCTTCGAACACTCGACACCAATCGACAGCTTAACCCTTATGTCCATACCCAACTTTACCAATACCGGCACACCCGGGAACCCATACTTGTCATTATTGGATTTTTTTAGATTTCAGTAAAAAAAAAAAATTAAGTATGATAAATTTATTTAATATTAAGGTAAGTTTAAGACGCAACATATTTTTGGTTTTCATGAAAATGACGATGTGCTCCTACGTACCAAAGAAAAAGCAAAACGGTAGTTTTAATATAATCCATTCATTCGGATACGGCTGTAAGTGATGATGCAAAATATAGTATAAACCGTACATGATAAATTATTATAATACACCCAACTCTTTTTTTACACGGTTGAAAAAAAAATGTTTGTAAATTTTTTTTAATCTAGTACGGTTTCAAAATCACTGTCTTGTAATTATGTTTGTTTTTACCACACTTGGCACCATTGCTGAAATAGTATAGTAGTAACTAGGAAACCCCCTTATTCGATAACTCTTACCTACACATTTTGTTCGCATGATATTTACATAAAATATTGCATAATTAAAGTGTTTAAAGTTTATTAGCTCGCAATATTTAATCAATTGTTCGCGCTATCAATTGGAACATTTCTGATCTTAATAAGTGAAAAAAGGTATTTTATCAATGAATTTTTAGTTAAGCTTTAAAATAAAATTTTTGCCCTTACTAACAGTTAACAAAATGTCCAAAATTTCAAAGATTCGTAAAAGGCAAGCCATTTCTTTCAAGAAAAAAATATTGGACTGTCTGGCAAGAGGTGAAGTTTCAACATCTTTGGGCAAGGATTTTGGCTTAAACGAAGCTAATATCAGGACCATTAAGAAAAATGAGAATGAAATACGCTCATCAAAACATAGTTCCAAGACATCGTCATAGATTAGAGATGAAGTGTTAGTAAAAATGGAAAAATGTGTAGTGTTTTGGATTGAGGATTTATTGCAAAAGAGAATACCTATAGATGGAAATATTATAAAGCAGAAGTCACTACGAATTTATAAGCAACTGCAGATATCGGAGCCATCAACAAGTCGTCAAGATCAGAGAAAGGAATTTTCTGCTAGTGATGGATAGCTAACAGGATTTCTTAAAAGAAATGAATTTCATGATTTAAAAATTAAAGGAGAAATCGCATCAGTTAAAACCTTTCCAGCAGAACTAGCCAAAATAATTGAAGATGGGGGCTATGTCCCACGACCAAATTTTCAATGCCGATGAAACGGGTTTTTTCTGGAAACAAATGCCTTCTATAACTTTTATAGCTAAATACGCAAAAATTGCTAGTGGTTTTAAAGTTGCTTTAGATCGGGTAACATTTGTATTGTCTAGCAACACTTCTGGTGACAAAATTTTAAAGCCTCTTTTAATTAACCGATCATCAAGGCCATGTGCTTTGAGAGGAAAAAACATTCAAGAGTTGCCGGTTCATTGGAGGGTGAATAAAAAGGCCTGGATGAAAGCAGGTCTTTTTACGGAATAGTTTGAAGAGTGCTTTGTTCTTGAAGTTGAAATATATGTGAAACAGCAATGTCTTGATTTTAAAGTGCTTTTGCTCATAGATAATGCGCCAAGTCATCCAGTTTAAGAGCATCCAAATGTTCAAGTAATAATTTTGCCACCTAATACCACTTCCTTGATTCAACCATTTCTTAAAAAATTATCCTAATATGGAACGTGCCCTGAAATTCTAACGAGATATTAATAATTATATTGCTGGGTATAAAGAGTTGTATAAAGAACTTAAAAAACCAAAAGTTCAGCTTTCTATAAAAGATTTTTTAATAAAAAAGTCGACGGCGCAAGACTTTTCCGAAAGTAATCCGACAGTTCAAAACTCTATTACCGGACGAAAGTCACCATTGGATAATTTGATGGATATCACCAGTGATGATACCGCCTTAAGTCGGTATTGAATAATTATGTAGCTATGTAAATATTTTTTCTTTATTTCTATTAAAATTTTTCTGTTCTTAGTTCTGGATTAACAGATTTCTTTTGTTTTTTGCTTGCACTACCAATTTTTCACCTATATGAACTATGTATTTTAAGTTTTCATGCTCATATGAACATACAATTTGTATGCATATCTGAAATTTTATAGTTTTCAACATTTTTTACACGGTTTTTTTTACACGGATTTCTGAGGAACGTATCTACCGTGTAAACAAAGAGTTGGGTGTAAATGAAAAAGTGGTGTTGACACAATGGATCAAATGGTTAGAAGATCGACGACCCAACGCAGATGTTCAATATGTGGCAAAGTTCTTCAACATGTTAGACATCGCTTCTCTCACGACATATTTAATTTATTATGGAAATAATAAAATGCTCAAAAAGAATACAACAGAATGACTAAGCAAGGAACTTACCAACCCAATGATTGAATCACGCATGGCAAATCCTCAGGTAATACGAAATTACACCACAAGGATTGCTTTTGAAAGCATTATAGGCCGTCAAGTAGCAGTTTTTGAAGAAAATCATATGGTTGAGCGGGATTCAACGGGAAGGAAGAAAGTTACGAGGTCTTGTTATATTTCTCAGAAAATGACAAAAAGAAGGAGAAGGAAAACGTGCAAGAACTGCAGCGAATGCGAACTGCCAGTTTGTGATGAGCATTCAAAAAACATCGTCAAATGTTTTGAACCCAAAAACATGTAATTTTGTTGAAGCATATATTTTTCACTAAATAAAAAGTTCAATGCCAGAAAAAAAGAAATACTTGGAATGTTTTCGGCTTCATTATCGTCGTTGGTAACCGGGTGCGAATGCTACGATGGCTTAAGCCTAAGCTCAATTTTTGGTTTAAAAAAACAAGAAAAAAAATTCTAATTTCTCTCGTAAAGACCTAAACAACGACGAACCGGAAGGTTTACATAAAATATTAATTCATTCCCACTTTTTTTTATGGAAATATAGCTCAGTGGGTATGGAACATAAGGGTTTAGTATTAACGTACCAATCTTAGTTGATGTGCTCTGAGCTAATGTCAACTCCCCAAATGGCACTTTGGTTGAGATGCAATGGAGACTCGGAAACTTCGGGAAGAACAAACTTCTGGCTTTGAGATCAAGCAAAATCGGATTCTAGAAAGCTGGCCTAACCGACTGGAAGCAGCGTGTTTGAAATCGATAAGAAGTCAAAAAAGCTTCAGTTCAGGCTCAGAGCATCAATGGATTGAGGTCTTGTAAAATTTGAAAATAGCAAATTTGTGAATTTTTAACAAACATGATGGAGAGGGATGAGAAAAACACAGATACGTAGCAGTGCTCTTTTTCACTGCATCAATTTTCTATGATGTTCTTACGTATGATTCGATCGGCGCATGGTTTACTCCAAAAAAGTCGTACATTCTTCTCCGTTTCTTCTGATTTGAAAAAGTATATAAAAAAGGTCTAAATTGAAAAAATCTGCTTCAAACTGACATGGTGGTAAGAAAATCAGCCTGTAATATTTAAGGCACACAGTCAAATGTTAGGTTCAATAGAAATACATATTTCAATATCAAAGTTGTCAAAAATCGATTCGATTCCAAAAAGGAAATATCATCTTCTGGCAACCAATATCGCTAGCCAAATTTCTCATATAACATTATGAAGGCACCATTGTTTATTTTGTAATGTTAGGACTGTCGTCGTCAAAGCCGTCAATGATGAATGTCACTAGCTCGGCCTCTGGAACTGAAATTTTGGTGGCCAGAGCCTTCATCGCAATTTCGAATTCTAGGCACGATTCGTCGGGTGAAATTTTCCGTTGTTCCAGCTGTCGGTACACGTCTCGGTGGGTGACTTGCCTTCCGAACGTTCTGATGAGAGCGTCCTTCAACTCACTATAATTCACCACACCTAGTGTTCCCAAGAGCTCCTTCGCTGTCTCCCTGAGGAGCCTACGCACACCCAAGCACATGTCATCGGTGGTACATTCGCGTGTCGAACTCGCTAAACCACTTGCGTATGTCACTTTGATTTTTTCCAGTGAATGGGTTAAATGAGTTCTCCATGTGCTCAAAATTGGCACCTCGGTGGACGTGGCTTTCCCTCCTCTCGATGCCCTACATCTCGCGGATCTGCTGCTGCAGAAGAAGCATCTCGCGTTTCATACGCAAAACATTGACTTGGGCCTGCAATCGACGGGCTTCAATTGTCTCGGGTATCGCCGTCGTATGCACGTCCCTTGCGGGTTCTCGTCTGGCATACCCAAGATATTCTTTCTCTGGTTCGGCAACTGTCTCAACGGCGGTGGCAGTGGTTGGTACGACAGGGACGACGGCGGAGACGGCGGGGGACAGCGTCTGGTTCGGCGTTTGTTTCGGCAACTGGTTCGGAGGCTGGTTCGTCGCAAAATTCGTAGGCGGCTTCAGCGTCCTGTCCATTCCTCCTCCTCAATTCAGCTGACTCTTGTGGGGCCAGCAATTCGTCGTTAAATGGGCGCAATTGCGCCAGCGTAGCACTTGGTGGAAACGCTTCATTTACCCTTGAGAGCGCCTCCACAATCGTCTGTCGTGCTGTCCGTGTGCTTGACATTTATATTTTTTTCGATCAATACCGAAAATATTTTGATGTATACGGTTCTCACCCTGTTCTGAGGCTCAACCGCACACCTGAGATTTAATTTGAGGTCCGATGAAACAAAATAATCTGGATTTTAAATCTTTTCTCTCGCGCTCTTTCTTAAATCAACTTTTTCGATTTCCATCCAGGACCGGAAATCGTCCATGCAAAAATGGCCGTGTCCAATACAATCTGGTCGTGCCTGTTTTTAACGTTTTTCTTACTTGCTAATAGAGGGCGCCCTAATACAGTACGTTAAGATTTAAATTTATACATTTCAATTTCTGAAAAGCTTGTGACACGAGCCCGAAGATCTTTCTAATCTTTGCTAATTATTTTTGTTATAATTTTTCAATTTTCTCAAGAAATGTGAATAAAAACTTCCAAGACTTCTGCCATCACTTTACATTCATTTCCTTTTCGCCAATCTTAAATCTTTGATCTGATTAATTTTCTATTAACCAGGAAAACATATTCAAACCTCAACAAGAACAAAGCATCCTGCTTCACCAGCCTTATTGCCAACAAAATGGCACAAAGAAAGACTAATTTTCTTTTTTTTTGCTGGTGTCGCTGAATGAGCTTCAATTTAATGAACCCTATTTTTTAAATAAAAATATTCCTTAGCCGATACTTAACGTTTAGCACACAAAGCGTCGAACAAGAATGCATAATACAACAAACAAGAAATATCGACTCCAGCCAACAAAGGCATCTGGTTCAGGTTTTGAAGCACACACGTTCGTCCTCTGAGCGATGATGATGCTTCCAGCAGCTAAGCAATTTCAATAAGCATCACTTGACTTGCCAGAGGCTATGTACCCGACAGGTATCTACATAAAAAGCACAACAGGGAAACAACTTGACCTTTATCAAAGCATTTGGTGGGTAATCTCGGTAGGGACACGAGAAACACGGAAGCTTATGGGACGCAACATTGATTCGGAATTTAACAAGCAGTGAAACTAATAGGATGGAAAACCGACCTCATTATTAAGCAAATCATTTCGATGATATCGTTTGAGAAACGAAACACCTGGGTGCATTTAGAAAGGAATTCAACCATGCCGCTTGGAATATTTTTGACACTTATATTCGGATAGTCGCCTTTGGGCTATGGAACAGATAGGAACTCCAAGGGTAACCATCGATTGATAGCGTACAATGAAGGGCATTGTTCTATTGTCAAATCGAATACAATGGAATAGCGATACGGATATTTGATGTGTATTCGATATCGAGGTTCAAGTTTTAATATTCACAGCACAATGAACTGGCGACGACGCGACGAAGTTATGCGGTGAATTTTCAAAAGGTCCTTTGAGGAAATGATTGACATTCAATGTGAGATTAAAGGACATTCTATACTAAGAATTCTTAACTTTTTTTTGGAAGAGCTTTTATTCCCTGTGGCAAATTCAAAAAACGAAATTAAATCAAACAAGGCGCATATAAGTATTTTTAAAGATTTAGATTAAAAGGAATCTGCTTGGACTTGAACATTTCTTTTATCCTGGTGATTCCATCTAGGCATGAAATGATACGAGTAAATACAGAGTGTAATTAATCGATATTTTTTTGTATCGATACACAATTGCGTATTAGTAAAAAGTTCTCGGTAAAGTATACTCATAGCCGTTTCGAATAAAAAAAAAAATTTTGAACGCATTCTTGTCTGTGATTTGCGCAGTTGGCAGGCCCGTGTTTATGTCAAGGATGAAAATCCGTATGCCAGTCGCCATATCTATTTTTTCGTCATTGGTTTCAATCTCGAGCGTAATCCTTACCTCTTTCCGTCGTCGACGGTTATGTGGATTGAGTATTAGACTCTCAGAACATGATAAGTGTCTTGACGAATTTAAAATGTCAGACCCACGGACTTGTGTGTGGCAATATTTTACAAAAAAGGATGCTTAATGGTGGAAAGATTTTAGGATATGTCAAAAATTACTTCGCAACTTTTTCTTGATGCTGCGGATAGTCCTGCATTTGTGACCGAACAGGATATTAAAATAGGAAGTAAAATTGTTACAACCATTCCAATTTGCCACTAGAGAATCTTAAGGCCCGAATTATGTTACCTTATCCAGAATCATACCCATGATTATCCTACGACACATTCAACATCAAAACCATGTGTTTGAGTAACAACTATCGGCCCACGTTTCGAAAACCTCTATTTCCAAAATGTATGTGCATGTGGTAGGGTGTTTCATAAGTAAAATAAAATTTATTTAAAAGCAAATAGATTTGAAGAAGAAACTTTTGATTTTTCGTTTCACCACAAATAACTACCTGTTGATCAAAGTGTCGAAAAAGTAACTCAAAAGACAGTGAGATGTCAGCGCATTAAAAGCCAATCAATAAGAGATTGCAAAAACTGCAGAATAAGGCTATGCGAAGCATTTTGAAATGCAATACGTATACTCCAATAAGTGGGATGGTGGAAGCGCTTAAATGCCTTAGCGTGCGACGAAAACTGAAACTAAATACCCTTATTGCTGTTTTTTAAATTAAGCGCAAAGAAACACCAAATCTCATATGTGGAGAAATTAGCAGGGTTATAGATGTACAACCATACCATTTACGCAATGAAGATGACTTTCGAGTGACAAAACACATTTCTTTACAAGGGGCTGGTCCTATTCCATATCTTACCAAGTGAAATAAGGACCGAAACAAATTTAAGAATTTTTAAAAAGAAGTAAAAGAGGTCGCATTTACATGATTTTTGATTTTCTTTTGTAAAAATGAACTAATTTGTGTAAAAATTAATTTGAACAAATTTATTTAGTGTAAATATAAATGAATGTAAAAATAAAATATAATTTGTGATACCTAATCAAATCTTATACATCAAAAATGTATACAACTAAGAATTGGAGGCCACCGTTTTTTCAGATTTATATATATAAAGGCCGAAAAATTTTGAATATTTTCGGTATCTCTGTACCCTGCGAAAGGTTGTTTTTCAAAGCTGACTCAACAATTGCTGCATTTAGAGCTCATGTAACAGGCAAACATGTAAAAATGTTGGGGAGCACAACAAAAGCAACATTTTTTCATTCCTATAAACGATATCCAAAAAAATAAAAGCGGTCACGGATGCCATAGCACTTGGGTTATGGCATGTGGTGGAAGGTGAGAGCGGAAGGCTACTGTGTCTCCGGCAGAGGCTTTTCACGAGTCGGGAGCCCGTTAAGTAAGTAAGTGTAAGCAAAATCAATATATTTTTGTTTTTATTCATCCTCAATTAAACGGCTGGGTTGGCAAGATTGGACCCGTTGGATATTGGGATCAAATTAATGACACTATCACTGGATTGTTCGAATAGCGAAAGTAGACGGACTGATGGGTGGCGTTAGCTCTGAGTTCGTGTTGTGGTCTGTGAAGATTTATGTGAAGATAGCACTGCTGTGATGGCATAAAACTGACAGCAGGGTGCTTAACCAAATCTTCATAACTTTCAATAAGTCGATATCACATCAGCCGTTCCATCCGGGGAATTGAATTAAAACCAAATACATTTGAGTTACTTAAACCACTACAAAAAATCTTTCATTCTTCTCCTCATTCTTCCACTTGCTCTGTGCTACTTGCATTAAAAAGAGTATTCATAACGTCTTGAGAGGGAGCTAAATTATAAAAAAAAAACAAAATATTCAAAGTATCGATATTTTTCCATCAATAACAAGTCAGTATCGATACTTTTCGACCGATCGATACCTCAGTGATATCTTTACATCCCTTATTGTATCTAGTTGGCTATTGACCGAGGAATTCCCTAATCGGATTTTAAGCTGAATCGGGGGTCCTATATACAAACAGTTTTATCTTAAATTTCTTACTCATTCATCTTTTTTTCACGTACTCTAAATAACCTTGTATTAGGTTGTGATCTCTTTTATCGCCGTCATAGTCTCTCAGCAGATTTGTATACTTCATTTTATTACCTGTCTATTGGTTAGCTCTTCATTTCATTGAAAGTACCCATCCTGAAAAACCGATACAAATGATTTCAGTGGGTAATATTAGTATGGTCCTGGTCCCGACTCTGATACAACTTTTTAGATGTCCGTGGGATTGTTGATTCCATCGTGATAGAAGGAAAGGACGAGTATCCGATTCATTGAACTAGAAACTATATTTCGGAAACTTTTATACATGAACTGTTGATTGGCATCATAACCGTATAATTATTTTGTTTCCTTTTTTGCTCCGCATTAACTCTCTTCTTATTCTTCGTAAATAGTCTTTCGTCTACTTCAACAATATTGTCATGTTCTTTTGCTGTCATCAGAGATACTACGATCAGTTTTTTATAATCGTTCGAAAATCCACTGCACTCCATATTCGACTTTCAGAATAGAGCTTCGGGGTGTTTTAAACTCATTAAAAGGCGATATAAACAGATTTGAATATTTTTTAAATACAAGTTTAGAACGACCACAAAACCAAGAACGTACAAAATACTGCGAAAGCTCTTGATTTTCTGATGTGATGTCTGAAATTCTGATGTGGCTGTCGTACTTCAGTGTCGCCCCGCACTGGAGTATCAAAGCCAAGTTTGTGCAGCTGCTCCAAGAACTGCGTTGAACCTACTCGACAGAATTATAAGCCCAATGGGAGACAAAATACTACAACGTGAATCGACTTGCATTAAAAAAGATTTTTTTTTTATATTAAATTGTCTTTTTAGGGTTCCATACCGCAAAAGGAAAAACGCATTTTTTAGGAAAATATCTTCGTGCGCATATCAGTCTGTTAAAAACTTTTTGTCAGAAACGCGTGGAGGAATCAAGATAAAATGAATATAAAATAATTATGAGTGCGGTCCTTTTAACCTGTAAATCATGCTTTTTGCCACATAAAAATTTATGAAATAATGAAAGAAAAAAAAACAATACAAAAACGCTTAATTCGTTGTTACATCACAATTATTTTTTAAAATTGCAATTCACCATGAAATTCGAAATTAAAAATGTATGTAGGACGTTGTACGGTGGTACGGTTCCCTTTGAGTTCGTGAGCGTCTCGCACTTGGCCACTTTTTTCTATAAAAAGATCTAGAGAACCAACTGAGGCAAACTTGCAAACATTATAGCATCTTCCGATAGGGTGATACCTCGTCAACTTTTGTAATGTTCGAGAAGCTAGTAAATTACTGATGAGATGAACTGCTGATGCATTCATCGTACCAAAAAAAACTCTACACTGCATTATCGACAGCGACGTGAAATATGCATATTTATGATGACTGTTTAGCATATTAAAAACTACCATACAAAAGTTAAAGTCATAAAAACACTCGTTATCAATATTAGTTTTGAAAAACAATCAAAATCTCATTGAAAACAAAAATAAAGCAACAATCGAAGCGAATGACAAATCTGCACTTTAATTACAAACATCAAACTTTACAACAGGTTAGTGGTGCCATTAAAAAGTCTACATGTACGCAACTATTCACACATCGAATGCATTAGCTGATTACTTCAGCTAAGTCGTCTCATTATCGCCAACCATTAAAACTGTTGCTCTATCCGCATAATCTAAGTTCTCTAATGCGATTACATGAGCGAGAATATCGTTGTACTGCTGCTCGTCGATGGACGCTTCCACATGCGAAAAAATAAATGAGCGCATATCATTGCCGCTCATGCAGAAGGAATTTAGCAAAGACCAAGCTTCGGAACAAAAGGGAAATGCAATTGTAAAGGGACCGATAAAATGGCAGGAAAATCATTTGAGAATGATGGAACGAGGGAAAAGTTATCCGAAATGCTTCTATTATTATTATTCAGGTCGATGAATCGATGAGGTTCTGAATATTAAAGTCAAGGTTCTTTTGAAAAAAAGCTCTACACATTTTGCCTACACAATGTCTTGGGGTAAGTATTTCCGGGTTGTTGGTTTTCCATCATCTTCAAGAATCATAGAAATAGCTTAACGAATATATATACACCAGTAAAATATGCGATGAAAAGAGCGAATGGCTTACAGAAGAGATTTATGGAGAATGCGAAATTGATTTTCCAAACAAGGCGTAGGAAAATAATTGATTTTTTGTCTTCGAGCGACTAATGCAACAGTTAAGCCAACTGCTCAATTACCCATGGGATAGCGTAACTAAGCATGATTGATGAATCAACTGAAGAACGAAGTTGTAAAGTGATTTGTTACTCTTTTTTTCAATTCGAGCTGTGTTGTAAAAAGGGCAGTTAAACGAATGCTAGAGCTTTGAGTTTATAGTACAGATTATGTTGTGTTTTTTTTACTGAAAGATTATCTAAAAAGAGATTGCTCTTTGACATTTATATCATCCTTGGTAAATCGTCATGAAAAGAATCAATGCTTCTTTCATCGCAGGATCCGTCATGCGTACAGACGAAATTTAGAATGAATGTAACGAAGAATCATTGGCGCTCTTGCATACATCACATTTTCCGGGTTAAACACATAATTTTATCTGGCTGCCCCAAACTCAGCTTAGTGAATAAAAATTAATCCATATTTTGTTGGTGACTTAAAAACGGCTGGGCCAATTTGACTTTCTTTTTTTTCAAATGTTCACATGGTCCAAGCCAACAGACTTATATGTTTTCGCGCAATTCGGAGTAAAGGTATTGAAGACTCGACTAACAGATGGATAAGATCCATGCTAGAAAATCGAGTTATAACTTCCTCGCTTGGAAGCGTGTCAAAGTCGGTCACTGCAACGAGAGGTTGTCCCCAGGGAGGTGTTCTGTCACCTCTCATCTGGTCATTGGTCACAGATAACCTTACTATAGGCTATGCTGATGATCTGGCTATTGTGATAAGGGGCAAATTTGACACTACAATCACTAGCGTTATGCATTCAGCATTAATGCATGTCTAAGAATGGTGTAAGCGTGAAGGACTCTCGTTCTGGTTCCCTTCACATTGAGGAGACAACTGACTCTGTCTCGAATTGTTAATGAGGATACCTCTCTGGGATACTTCAGTAAAGTCAAGTACCTCAAGATATAAAACTGAACTGGATTTTACATATCGTCCATCACAGAACGGTTGCGCGTTCCATGTGGGCCTGTAAGCGGTTCTACGGTAGGACTTGGAGTCTCAAACCTAAGATTACCTACGCAGCCATAATTTGGTGGCCCAAAACTCTAGAACTAACAACTGTTAAAAAGCCGGAAAAAGTTCAACGTTTAGCTTGTTTGGGCATCACCGGTGCTATGAGCACCTCCCCTACGGCAGCACTGGAAGCATTCATTGGCCGTCTCCTCTTCACATCCAGGGCCAGAAATGCCCTTAAGATGCAACTGGCAATAAAATACAAACCAGGTGACCAAACGGGACAATTGAGAATAATCTATGGAAAGATGAGACAGCGTGTTCATAGGACGGTAATTATGAAATGAAATAATTTTATTCTTACCAAAAGGAAATATTATTCAGACCGCAATTTAGCCCATTCGACATTTGTATATATGTATATTTGTATACATGTAATGGTATTGATATTGACAAATTTTTAAAAAATTTTAAACGATATTGCAATAGTTTTTGGGCAACTCTTTTTTTTGGAATAGCTTCATGCTGCAACACTCTGACGGACTTATTTTAATGAAAATGAACTTTTGTTAGAACACATGTCGGAAGTTTCGCAGGATGTATTGAAATGGCCACCTCAGAGCCCGAATCTCAATACAATTGAGAATGTTTGTTACTTCCTTAAGTTAAAGATTCAAGAACAAATCGGAAGGCCATTGGATGCGACTTGGAGAAAAAACAAATCCTTAAATGTGTCAATTTTTGTATCGTTTATCGAAAATTCCTACATCGAAACACAATTGCTGAGCTCAAGCCGAGGGTCGGACAAGACAACGTTTGTTGAGTTCGTTAGTTAACACTTAAAATAATTAGTTGCAAAAAAAAATAGTTTCCCAAATTATTAAATTATTTACCACGACACGAATTGATGAGAATCAGAAAGTAGGAATAAAGAAAAAGAATCAATGAAAAATATTGCGGCGGAGAACAGGAATGATAATTTACTAATATTTAATAATAGCTCATAATAATTTAATGTATTTAATGAAAGTTGGTGGAATATTGGGTTTAGAGAGAAAGTTTTTCCATCAACATTATCTCGCGTTGTCTTCACAAGGCTTTGCAAAATTATAAATAGAGCGTATGCGATAGAAATAGCGATAAAATAAATATCAAAAGTGACATTCATATGGATTCAACTTGACAGATAACTTCTTTTTATTTTCTATCATTGGTTTCACCGTTTGCGTACAGCTGTCCTTTCCTCTTTTCCATTTGGTTCCCTCTGCATGGAATTGCCATCACAAAAAAAAAATTGCCTTGTTCGGCAAATAGGATTTGTATTCTGAAGGCTTGTGCTCATTTAGATTGTTACTTTTATTGTTTATTAATTCAACGCTCATAAACTTATAACGATAATTTCATGATGCAAAACTTAATTCCAATTTGCAAGCAAGCAATCTTTCCTCAGCTCAATGCCCTGGATGATAAAATTCTTAAAACTTATTCCCTCTCATGAATTTCATCATCCACCATATCTATGAACATGTGGAAATACTGCAATACAGTGTGTGCTCCTGCAACTGCACACTCCCAACCAAATACGAGTCGCATATTTGTGTTGGTAGAGACTTTGGTTCAAAGGATGAACCGTACTCGATTGAAGTCTTTGCTCTTGAGATGCTCCTTTTAATCCGATGCACCCTCTCATTCCATGAATTCTTGCGGCGGCAAGCGTCCCCATGCCTCCTCTTTTGCATTGCTCATTTTCCCCAAAGAATCCTACGGACCAAGAGCATTTTAATTGTTCGAATGTGAGGGAAAAATATGTTTGTGTCTGGAAAAATGACAAAACGCTTTTACTGCGCTTCATCCGGTTCCTGGCTGTGAAAACAAAGAAAAATAAAACGAGGTACAAGCCATAAAATAACCGCATCCTTTATTCTTATCTCCTTGCTGTGTTATGAATGCGTGTGTGTGGGTGTGTTTTTTTTTAATGCATATGTGGGTGTTTTGTTTTCGCGTAAAAGAAAACTCATAATAAGGGTTAAAGTGCCTAGCAATCTGGTTGCATCAATATTCTTGGAGTGAATTTGAAAGTGGCAACTTCAGTTGAGATGATGATTGGATGACTTTTAAGATCCTCTTAAGAATATATCGAAGAGAAGTAGATTTGCAGCTTTGCTAAATGTGCATATTCAAGATTTAACGAGCTTCGCGGAATGTTGAAATGTTTTTGAAGGAAAATATTTAATTTGCATTCCAGGAACGGATTAGCAATTAAGAAGAAATTTTAAGCTCCAGACCATTTGCTGAAAAGGTTCGTAAATCTCATTTCGGCTCCGTCGTGATACTATTACTTTTAGGGATACAGAAACTTTCGTCGCGGTAGTTTTAAGTTCACTGCTATTTATATTTATTTAGAAATTTTAAAAAAAGGAATAAAGATGGAATGCTTGAGCATTCTATAAAGTCCCAGTAAAGCCTACATTTGTTATGAGACACAACACTCAACCAAGACTTGGAAAAAGAATTCCTATTCAACACTCACCATCTTCATTGATTTCAAAATCGCTTACGGCTGCGTTGTGAGAGAGGGTGTTATAGAAACAAATCCCATTATGCATGCTGATGGTGGAGAATCTTCACTACTCCAATGAGGGCGAAAACGATCTTGCAGAGACTTTAGTTACCTTGAAAGGATGACTTAAATCACCTGCTGCCAAGATTGTCCAGTAACTTGCTTATGCAGAGGACAGTGACAAAACTGGAACGACGCAAATCGAAAGGGCATAGTTGTGAAGGATTTCAGCAACATCTGACTGATTTAACTTGTATTTAAGGACGCAGAAACTAAACGATGAATCTTCCCTTTCAACCAGTTTAAAGGATTTCAAAGAAATCAATTGAGCTATAATGAGCTAATTCCAACGACCTTACTGTTATACAAGGTTAATGGTTGTCCCGGTTGTGCTGCAATGTGCAGAGGCATTGACTTTATCAGATGTGGATTGAAATGATAAAAAATTCTCAACAGGTTAATGCGATTGATGTTCTTCTGATGTGATCTTTAATGTGTTGACAACCTCAGTGTCAGGTTTCATACTATATAATCAAGCAGCAAACTAATTTGTCATCTAATTTAGGAGAAAACTTTTAAATATCCATTTGGTACCGCAAAAATATGATATTAAACTTCAGATGACGCATTCTGTCTTTATAAGTACACAAAACAATAGAATCGCGAATTCAATAAATTTGCTACAATTTCGAAGAAAAGTCTCCAGTTTTATCGACGGGCGACCAGAAAGTAAGGATTCGTTTTTCATTGGCTGTGTTTAAGCAGCTGTCAAAGTTACCGATGCCTTCCAGAAGTCAAAACATCCTGGAAGTTTTGCCGTGCGGAAACTATTTAAAAATATTATCAATATTCGTTCGGCTTATTTTGGGGTTGGATCCATGCAAGATTGTCCTGACGCAAGAACTGATAACAGACGACCTTTAACAGCGCCATGAGCACGCTAATGTTTTGTCGGAGATAAGGATCTTTGGCAGAAAATCATCTTGTCGGATGAGACGCATTTTCGGTACAGTGTTATTGGGCCACGTTTACAAGGGTCACTGTCCGAGCTAACATGATGTCACGAAATCGTGAAGGTGAAATGTGGTGACTGGATTATCTCACGGCAAGCGTACATCAATCGGCCGCCGTGGCTTGACACCACTGGATTTTTTTTTCTGTGTCAAATCCTTTGTCGAGGCTAACAAGCCAACCACTTTGAAAGACCTCGAGGACAATGCTCAAGAGGCTATTGTTGGATCGACCGCTTGAAGCGCTGCCAGTGTAGACGAGGCAATCACTTAAATGATGTGCTGTTTCACACATAATGGCATTAATGCAATAATAAAAAAAAATGGTGGGGCAGTTGCTCTTTTGAGGGCCATGGAATAACTTCACGATTTGTGTGGGCTTCCTTGATTTTTTACAAATGACGGACCTTTAGCTTATTGCCGACCTCAAACGGAAACAGGTGCTTATTCTTGCCAGTTTTTACTCGACGGAGTACTTTTCAGTCACTGGTGGCGTGTGGGTCCGTGAAAATATTCCAGATGTTTTTAGACGGATTCAAAAGCGGGTCTCCGAGTTCCGGGAAGAGCAGACACACTTACCACTGAGCCATGGTACCCATGTAGCTTTAAAATAAAGCCTGAATTACTGAGGAGAAGTCCAGCAAAATAATCCGTGAACGTGTCAATATTACGATTTTATATTTCGGTCTGCGGACCGGCCTTAACCAGCAATAAGCTGTTGTAAAAATACGATACCATAAAAAGAGTCAAGATCGATAAAGTGCAAATGGTCTTCATATGGTGGAAGACGAAAGAATCATTCCAGCCTTATTTGCGAAGGGCACAGTGAAGAAATTTAAGCTGCACAGACTCGATACGCTCTATTTGCGTTGAGTTATATCATAACCAAACATGGGTTGCATATTCGTTTTGTGGACGAACAAACAAAGTGTACACGATATGTGTAATTAATGAGCATGAAAACTCTTTGCACGAAACTTTGCTCAATATTAAGTGAAGATTTTGAAGGAATTATACTCAGAAGTTCAAAAATAACATTTTATTCGAACACCATATGATGAAGAATAAAGCATGATTTGCGAACGGAAAAGGACCAATAGGACATTCCAGTGGTACTCTTGATGCTTTAAAGATTAATTATCTCAAGATACTTGTTTATCCGCTCAACAAAAGGCTCAGGAGAACCAAGTGATTTCATTTTAAATTTTATAAGCGTATAAGAAGAACAATAGAAGGGATAACTTAAGTCAGTGCGAACACAATTGACTTGATAACGTTCTTTTAAGAATTAAACCTTAAAAAATTTTGTTAAAAGTTGTTGTTTATTAACTTTATGTTTTTAAATTGAGCTTTTGTTGAAAGTCTTTCAATTTCTTGACACCAGATAAATTTTTCGGTTCATTATTTAATCCTTTTTTTTAATCAAAGTGTGCTCACAAGGTGTCCAACTTATTTTAATCACATCAACATTCATTGCTATGTCTCTGCACCTGCTGGAACAATGCACAGAAAAGGTGGCCCCTATTTAAGGCATTTTCAGCCTGGAAAAAATATTCTACTCGGGGAAGAATAGAGAGGTTGTCAGACCAGGAGTTGGGCTCCTAAATTATTTTTGATGCAAAATAAAGTTGACGCATTAGCTCTCGGTAGGACTCTAAAAAACTTCTTCCCCGGTAGTCTTTTTTATAAAGCATCAAATCTCAATAAACCTTTTATAACATTTCAAAAGCTCATTTTATTGAATAAGTAGAATAGAAAATTTCCTTGCCATCAATAAGCCAATAACAACATCAATAAGTGAACACTTTGTGTTCAGATATTTTTACAACAAACTTGTTCTATTTGAAAAATCTCTAGAGCCTCATTCTTCCTATTTCATATAATTTCATTTCGTCCGATTGACTAAACAGATACACAGTTTTTGACCCCATTTCATCGCGGGTAAAAGAACCTTTTTTATTCTAGAAAATGAATGTTGTTTTGCTTGTGTGAAGTTCTCTGTCTTTTCTGAATCGTGCAAAAGGGCTTAGCTTTGCGCACATTGAATTGGCATACACAAATCGTATCCAATCACCCGAATCCAGAAAAGAAGGAAAACACTACCCACAAGTGATTGAGGACGACACGCGATACCATGACACACATCCACACAAATTTCATCGGAACTGGAAGCTTTCATGTTTCCACATCCGCTACAAAAAAAAAATAGATAAACAAAAACATATCTAAAACTGCACCGCGGGTAATTGCCTCGGCAGTAGTAGTATTTCCAGTGGCCCACTTTTTAAAATGCTATCTTACCGAGATACAAGAACCTACGTTTACTTTTAGACTTGTCACATCTGCCACCTAAGTGGGTGGTAGTTAACAACCCCCTGAACTGGCAAAATCATCATTAACGCCTTCCCGCCCGAACTGTTGATAAATTATATCCTGTCAAGTGTGAGTTCTAAAATAAAGCTCGGCGCACACAGTTTTTTGCGAGGCGAATCCTAAAAATTCCGTCAGTCGTGCGAGGATGTGCAAAATAAGTGCCTACGACGGGGAATGGGGTTGCATTTGTATAAACAGCAAAAAATATGAATGTATGTTTACTGCTTTCGAGGCAGTGAATTATTTAGTTTGCTATGAAAAAAGAATAAAATTAAATTGCCTAAGGAAAAGTCTGTTTCTCTTTTAGTTGGAGTAACGAGTTCAAAAGGCAAATGTCATCGCTCTTGCAGTTGAATATCCTTTTTACATGCAAGCGGGCAATGTCAATGTTTGTCTCTTAGTGAAAGAGCACAACCTAAATTTTGTTGACGTTCATTTGAATAGGCAATTGTTTGAGTTCTGAACTTTAGTCTGATCTTTTGAGGAGCTCTGCATGCAAGTCGGAAACGGAAGGAAGTCGGTTCATTGTTTCTTCGCGTTTGAGTTGAGAATTTTGTTGCAAAATAATTGGCGATGGCTTTTTGTAAAGGATAATGGTATGCAAAATATATACTTACAACATAGACATTATACACAACAGGATTATTTCATTTTTTTCTCAACATTTTCCAAGTTTTTGTGAAAAAGGTTAACAAAACTCGTTTGATTTCCTGTCTGAATAAAAGCAATTCGATTATTATCTGAAGTCGAAAAGTACATAAAGGAAGCTTTTTTGATGTTAACAGTGATCTACATTATGGTTTAATAAAAATCTCAAGCCGATCCAACTAAAGCCTTCGATAACATAAATCACTAAGTTCTCCATGACATGTTTTCAGAGCTGAAACTTATCAATGCGTGAAACTTGATAAGCTTGCGCAGAACTAGGGCAATGGTTCACTTCACTTAGTAAATAAATAAGAAATGCAAATTCTTCAAACATTTGGTTTTTTAATCACGTTCATGGCCATAAATGTATTGTTAGCTTTTTTTTGAAGAAAGTTCTTGAGACTTTTTTTTTTACTGATAACTGAACATATTCTCATACTTAATGAAAGCGAGCTAGGAGCTCAACATCAGTCGTATTGGTCTGCGAAGAATCTCGATACTCGCTCCGATATCGCTTTTCTATTTGTGCTTTAGAGCAGCTCGAGACTCACAATAATTTGGTTTCAAAACATGTTTATTTCAGATCTGAAGCCTGCCTGAATGGGAAAGTCATAAAATATTGCCAATCCAAGGTCTAGATCTCATGCTGCATCCATGGGACATCCAAAGGTGTTTTATGCACCTCCTGGATATACACTGTCATCAGAGATATTACCAGTAGATGAAATATCTGGTGGAATATAATAACAAAAACGTACCCGACTGCATTGGGTTAGCGGGTACCCATCCTTAAATCGAACACAGATCGGAATCGGAATCGGAGGCAAAGAAGTTGATAATATTCTGGACTTCGATTACAGGCTTTTGAATTAAATTACATGGAAAGAAATTTTTTTGTAGGATGTAGTCTGCTCCAATGAGGAGCAAGCCTTCTGAAAACACAACCCTTGGAAAAATGATGGAGATGCCTATTGGTAGATGGTATAACTGTTATCCATTATATTTAATGGAGATGGCGTTAAGGACTCTGTGATTGACATGAAAATCGCTTGCCAAAAAGGCACAAATAGAAGCTTAAGACTATATCACGGCAATGCGTGTCATTTCGTCCATCAAAAATTAAATAAAAATTCCAATTAGCAATCTTCACTGATAACTCAGTATGGAAATTGTAGAAAGGACTCTTGCTAAAATATTTGCGAAAGAAATCGAACGAACTAAATATTCAGTGATTCTTTGAATTCTTCAAACAAATACGGGGCTCGCTGCTGACGTTGCCAAGTTGTATATCCTTTATGACTTGCATTATTTTTAAATGTTAAATTTTTTTTAGTTTCGGCCAAGAAAACGACAAAAATTAAACTTTAAATAAATGTCAATACACAAGGTTTTAAAAACAAATAGTATTCAAAGATCCACTTTAGAAAACAGTAGTAGAACCAAAAAATTTAAATAGTTTATTTGCTATAAAGAAACCATCGTAAAAGGCTTTCCTCGCTGCAAATTTGGGACTTTGGAGAATATGTTTTTGTTTTTTTTGCAACGCCAAATATCACTTCACCCACGGGTGATCTACGTGGTTATACTTATGAGCAAGTTTGATGAAAAGATGAGAGTTTACTCGAAGACATTTTTCCTTCGGTGAAAAATCAATTTCAGAGGTTTTCAACCCAAATGTTATCTACCACGAGAGGGTGTGTCTAAATTGCCTTGTCCCATGAGATGCTTCACTAATCTCCACTTCCAATTTAAATGGCTTTAAACATCTTCTTCGCCGATTTTCTTTGTATCAGTTTAGTCTACGGGGTAGAGGTTGTCTCTTGTTTTCCAGCTTTATAAGCTAGATAACGTTAGTTCGTTTCTTATTTTGGAATTTAATTTTGATGACGTACGTTCTGTTTACTTAGCGTATACAAGGTAGAGTCAAGGAAACGCCAAAATTTTTCCAATGAATGCTACGGGTGGCTTGCGACAGATTTTCAATGATTTCTTTTTCCACGAATTACTTGATAAACTTTTTTCATAACTTTTGTAATTGCACTTTTCATGTCATCATATCAATCCAATCTTAAACACATAAATCGATGGAGAGTTTTTAAGGACAACTTTCAACTTATGGTCCCATCAAATTTAATATGTACAGCCGACTTTAGAGTGCATTTTGGAAAAGTTTAATTGATTTAGAAATAAACAAGCGTATTCCATACTAAAAATGAAACATTTTTAACTCATTCCCTGCACTGATTCTTTCAAATTAATTTTTTTCTTTAATATCACATGTCCCCTACATGTATGAAAAAAAAATTTGAATTGCTTAATACTTTGTTGGATTGCCTGAATTATTCAGCACTGTCTGACAACGTCGCTACATTGAATCCACTAAACGGTTGCAGCGTTCTGGTGTTATAGCGTACCAAGCACTCTGGACTACTGGACACTGTTTGTCGGCTTGGAGTTATGGACAACCATTTTTATATCTCCCCAAAGATTTTCAGTTCAAGTCAGGAGACTGAGTTGCCCAGTCCAAAACCTGAACTCGATTGACCCGAAACCACTCTTATGCTTTTCGACTAGTGTGTTTTGGGTTATTGTCTTGCTGAAATATCCATTTTAATGGCATTTCCTCACTGCAGTATGGCAACAGTATGTTTGTCAACATGTTTACATACACATTTTGATCCATTGTGCCATCAATTTTATGTATTGGATCAACTCCATAGTACGAAAAACATCCCCAGACCATGATTTTTTAAACCACCTTGCTTAACAGTTTTTATGGTGAACTCAGGCCGATATTTGGTTTTCGGGGGACGACTTACGTATTGGCGTGAACCAATGCCACAATGTTTCGTCTAATTTCGACAGAAAATCCAACAATTTTTTTTAAGCAAATTCCACGCGTTTGTCTTTATGTTTTTTTTTTCAGCCATGGCTTGTTTCTCGGACTGTTAAATTTGCTTCTCTGACTCTTCTTCTTATTGTCATATTACTAACAGGCAAATTTAATTCTATAACCCTCTTGTTTCTTGTTTTTGTTCATATTTTATTGCGCTTGCAACCATTGTGGATGAACAACAACAAACACGCTGTACTTCTGAGTACGACTTGCCTTGCCTATGCAGCGCCAAGATCATTTGCCTTTGTTCGTCGGTGCAGTGCTTACTGCGACCCACTTTGGTACAGAAAAAAGAAAGAAATGAAGGTGCTACTAAATTTATCTTAAGTCATTTATTAATTTAACATATAACTTACTTTTTTCATTTTCGAAAAAAAATCTAATTTTTTGAAAGAAAATCAGACATTAAACACCGCACTGGTATTTTAATTTTAACATCAAATTCGACCATCAACACCAAAATACACTGTTGTCCTTAGTTGTGGCATTTTTGCATATAGTTTTCTCGTTCCTACTATTCTACTTGTTTTGGTGTTGCGCTGAATACATTTATTCTGAAAGTGCGAGTTCAGAACTATTAGCAAGAATTTTACTAAAAACTTTACTGCTATTTTCGTGTGCACAGCTGTACATATTTATTTTAGAAATTCGTTAGTAGGTTCCGCTTTATCTAGTATCTCTATCGATTACAAAAAAACTTATATTGTATCGATAGCTGCAATCAATTGAAAAAAGTAGTCAAGCGAAAGTTCACTCTCACACGAAAGGTTCCGCGCCTCCTAAGAGTGTGCAACAGCATACATATATAATTTAAGATTTCTCATAGCATTGCATATACATATTATGTACGAGTAAGCATCTTACATCTAATTCCAATGAGAAAGAAAAATTCGAAATAAAAAGGATTGAAAACGATCACAAGATTGAAAGCTTATTTGATGCAAACTTATTTTAAAAAGTATTATTCTGAATTTTTTTTTGTCAAATTTTTGCGTGGTCAAATTTTTGCGAGAAAATTATTCGTTCGGAATTTGTTGTGGTTTTAGTGTGGACTCCAAGAAATTGATTACAATCGCATTTTTTGAAGATAAAGAATTAAAGGCAAGTATATCATCTGATTCTGGAGCGTGCTTAAGTTATAGTTGTCAACGTATTCAAGAAATTGTTCAAAGAAGGGATTGAAAAATATTGGAAAACAAGAAAAAATATATCTAACATTGAATTTGCTTTGCTTTGCTGTTTTTAGGGGGGAAATCACAGTAAAATTTTCAATTTTTCGAAACATTATTTTTCGCTAAAAAGGTGCCTTAGGGTCTTAAAAATAATATACCAATTGATAGAATACGGCAAATGTGTCCGAGTGACCAAATTTTTCACTCTGCGGTAACGCCTCTCCGGTATGCTCGTAACTTTTCATATTGTTTCTCGGTACTTAAAACTTCAAACGCGTTTTTCTCAAAACCACTTTTTTTGAGCTCGCCGAAGACATAACTCGAGCAAATCTTTACCTATCGACTTGAAATTTTGACAGTAGCTTCGAAATATCTTTCTCCAAGGAGCTACGTAGGATTTTTTATTTTATATGGCTTAATTTTTTTTATCGACGATTTTATGGCGTTTTTTTTTTTTTGTTAAAAATTTAACTTTATTTTCAAACATGCACCATTTTGCAAAAAATCAATATATCGAAAAAAACCTACGTAGCCGGCTAGCTGTTGTTATATGAAAACCAAAAAATGTTGGTGTTTTCTTGCAGGTCAAAAATTAAGGAGTCTACGTCTTCGGCCATCGACACGCTTTCCAATATAAGCGCCTTGGGGCATATGCAGCGCAGCCGCCATTTTTAAATATTTTTTATTGAAAAAATTACGTTGTGTACTTTTTTAGTACTGCTATAAAATGTTCTTTACAGATTTTCGATTGATACTTTTATTCAGCCAAAATTAGTTCCCGAAAATATGCCTATTTTTTGTGTGTTTCTGTGATTTCCCCAATTAAGTTATTTATTGAAATACTTTTAAAAGTTTTTAAGATGCTCCATAAAACTCATTGTCAACTCATGGGAATTAAGTTAAGTTTCGATTTTATGAAATTCTTTCTTTATATAGTGAACCCCATTTATTTTTTTATTTATATCATTTTTATTATTTATTATTTTAGCGGCAAGATTGGTACAAAATCTGTGAAAATTGCAAGTGCCTCTCCATAACGGTTTCGGAAATACATCTCGGTGAGAGAATGACGGACGGACAGACGGCCAGCGGAGGCTTAGAAGGGGCTAGTAAAAAGGTGTTTACCCTTTTTTCAATGTTTATTTAATCCGTTTTGTGTGATTTGCCAAATCTGAAATTCAATATTTCGACTTCACGGGAAACAGAATCAATTCGGAAAACACTATACTTGTTTAATCTCCATTTAAAGATAATCATAATCAGAATTGACACTGCTTCAGGTCAACAAGCTTGCTTGTCTTAAATGGATGCAAAAGTATTACTTATTGGAAATCTTGTAATCAGTTTTTTGTATATGGTTACAGCATTAATACTGCACGATCTAAGGTTACATAATATGAAGAAATCTGTCCAAAATCTGCGGGATGGGGAGTATCACTTTAAGGCAACAATCCAATGATTATAACGATGGCAACACAAATGCCAAAGCAACGTATCCAACTTAACCGATGACCCCTGTCACAGCCAATCCGATAAGTAATTCGAAAATGGTCACCACATAAATAAACCCTCCTTATCCTCTTCTTTTGATAAGGCTCTACAGATGAAGATTTAATCCCTACCCAACTGAATTTAATCCTGCATCTGTGCGCTTAGAAGAGACAAGACACTTTGCAAGTCAAGTTAATTACGGGAATCATTAATTTTGATTGCGTTTGAATTGTAACGAATCGGATTATGATGTAAAACCGGAATGCCTTAGCAAATCAAATTAAATTTGCTAATATCTTATGTAAATGAGGTTGTCTTTAAGTATCTCTTGAAAATGTGTGTGTACATACAATCTACTCGCATATGAATTAGTTGCAGAATTTCAGCCTTCCTGGGACGATGTGCCATTGCCACCACCCACCCACTCCTGGCTAACATAATTCCACTTGTGCCTGAACACCAATTAATTCTCAAAAAGAGAATGTATGAAAATCCATAGTTCCGTCGATAGAAGTCTCTTTGCGCACATGGAAGGAAAATGAACGTTCTCGTACTCGTACTCACATACTAAACATAATTTTTAGCTTATTATTTTTCTGTCTACTCGTCGATAAATTGCAAGGTCGCTGCATTCAAGCCTCTTTTTTTTTTTGTTGTTCCTCCCATCGAAATGCTTGCAACAACAAATGGAAGAAAAAAGGTCACAACGTGTTCTCACGGTTGTGTCTTTGAGAAATGAAGCTCAATAAGACGTGATTCAGTTCCGCAAAATTTAGTCTATAACGATTTGTGCTAGCGATAGTTCTCAGACAAGTGCTTTGCAGGGTCATAGAATGTGCAACACTATGATGGGTACGCACACAATTGTTTTCAGAAGTCCTTTTGAAATTCATCATTTGTGTTGTTGTTCAATTAACAGAGTAATGGCACAGCTTTGGATGGCAAATTTGACACAGATTTGGCAAACCATAAAGAGTCTAAACAAATAACATGTTAATTAAAGTGTGGGTGTCCTCGGTTCAGAAGTAAGTGCGTCATACTTGGCCTACCTAGCGAGTGCAAAAAATATGTTTCTTAGTCCTTTAAGTTCATTCACATTCAAACATTCTTCACACATTGTCTGATGGCGAACAAACTAAGGAAGACACTGGAGCCCCCTGTTCCACTTCGATTAAGGCTCTTTTCAGTACCCTGTATTGGCTTTTCTCTGACATTCTATTAAATCAAGAAATGATTTTGTTCACTCCACGAACCTCGTAGGGGACTTCCCCTCTTCCATTGGGTATAGAGTACATAACCTCAAAACCAAACTTCGCCTCCAACTTCGAAAAGCGTATGCCACACCGTAAGGAGTAGGATACTGTTCTGTCGATACTGAACGACTCCATCACGATATCCACTGATGGGTCAGAATAAGATGTAAAAGAAGTGAGTGGTATCTCTTCGAGTAATCTAAACCTGGACTGCAGTGCCGAAATTAACGCGATTTACGAGTCTGTAAGCTTGCTGCTGTGAAAAAGCATTTCTAAAAAGTACATTGAAACCCCATTATTTTTGGTCAAACTAAATATTAAAAATAAATACATCCACCTGGCAAATGAACCATCTTGCAACATTATCATACAAACCTTGCTCCTTTCTAACATACATAGAACTAAGCAAGCGTCGCAGCTCCTCAGGCGTTCTCAAATCTGTTCTCACGGAATTCTATCCTATTGGAAGAAATGCGGAAAGGCAAGGCTTGCTATCTATTTATTCAACAGAAGATACCACTCCGAAGAGGAGAAGATATCGTCACCTTCATCCACTGTGAATGTTCGGCAGTAGCAAAATCAAGATTTAAAATCCTGGGTTTTCAATTCTTCACAGCATTACCTGAACCTGCTCAGACAAAGTCAAAAGACCTCGTCCGGCTCATAAGAGAAACAAACTGATACTCTCCAGTTACCGTTTCTTCATCCCCCAGAAGGACCTCCTCTCAAAACCCTCGTCACTTTCCTGCTCCAACATACATAAGTCAATCCACAATCCTCGATGTTTCACAACTGGCCAACAAACTGGCGTAAGTGTGCCGTACGGCAGCCGCTATTACCAGCCAAATGCATTATATTAACAAGTTTTTTGTTTGTTTTAGAGGCGTTTATAAAAAATTTTTGGCAATGGAGGTCTATTGGGAAACAGACGTAATATTTTTTGTACTAATAAGACGTACAGCTTTCCAGAAGCTCGTCAAAGTAGCTACTGCTGAGCTACTTAACGCTGAGCCAGAGACAAAGACGTTTGAAAACAAATAAAACTCAGGAAAATTAAAAAGGAAATGAAGCTCGCTAATTTTATAACATGTAGAGACATTTCTCCAATTCCAGATCATCCGAGTTTTGGCTTAAAGCTTGAGTTAACTTCAGAAACATGTTTTTCAGTAAATTTTAATAAGATACTAAAATATTAATTCATTGAATTTCTATTTCTGTGAATATTTTTATGTATTTTTTTACAAGAAATATTTTTATTTTCGATTGTGTTTTTGGCAACTTTGACAATAAATCATGATAAATGGAGTCCAAAAATAATGCACTGAAAAATTGTTTTTCTCTAAGCACAAATTTAAGCTCTGGTTTAACTCTGGTTTAACTCAGACAACTCAACACTGAGGTTGGGTTGAGTTAATATTATCAGGGTATATCAGGTTCGCCTGACGTTTTGATAGCCTTAAAGAATCCTCACATCAGCTGAATATAAGATGGAAATTTCATTCCAGATCTGCCTTAATTTTCATTTGAATAACTTATTAATGAAAGTCTTTAATACAATTCAGACTTAAGCATCAGGTAGGAAACCTCATTTTGGTAAAGTACTCGCTTTTGGCTGTGGTGCAAAGGCGAGTTGCTTCAAGCCTCTTTCTTTTAACATAATTTTTTTTCTCATGTTATTTCGGAAGTCGTTTTTCGGTGTTTAATTTAGGATTTTCAGTGCCCTTATGGAACTTTCTTTTTTAAAAAATATGATGATGAAATTCAAAATTCTTGTGTCTCTTGTATACTCTGCGTATATATATCTCCTTTTTCCAGAAGCGGATAAGGAACATCTTTAGTTATTGAATCTCGTGATGACTATTAGTAAAGTATTCGAAAAAATTTATCAGAAGAGTCGTTTTCTAAATAGGCAGAGGTCAAAAATAGTTCAAAATGCAAACAAACAAAAACATTTCCATTTGGAAATCAAGTGCCTGAAATCGGACAAGGACTCCATAGCATCCGACCTATGAATTGAAGTGAATTTGTATTTTATTGAATTCGAATGCTATTATGAGTTTAAAAAAACAACAATAAAACAGTTTAAGAATATTGAAAATTTAATTTAAATATAACTTTTTTTTTAAAGAAAAAAGAAAAAGGAAAATTGTACTATCTGGCTAAGTTCCTCTTAAGCAAAAGCCTAATACGTTTATTGCTTCTGACTCTTCTCAGTTCACTGGGGAGGCAGTTCCATAGGCGAGAAGCATGAACGAAGAACTGTAGCTCGGAATTTAGACATGAAAATGCAGGTGCAATCAAAGTGAAAGTCCTTTGTGACCGAGGAAAAACTAATCTGTTGTAGAGATAATCAGGTTGAGGTGTCTTTATGATGTCGTGCAAACATGTTAAGGCTCGAAGTGCCAGCTAGTTATCGATCGTACAGCCGACAGTGCGTTTGGAAAAAACGGACATGTAATCGTACCGACGGAGGCCATATACTATATATTACGAGCGTTGTTATTAGTTGCAGCATTAAGCTTCCTTTTACTTATACAGTCAACTTTACTATAAATCTCGCACCCATTCAGTACATTTGGCAGAAGGAGTGTTTTCGCCAGCATAGTTCTTACAGCTGTAGGAGTAAGCACCTGAGTTGACTAGATCAATCGAAGAGTTCCATACACCTTGCCAATAGCCGCATTGATACGGGTCGTCCAGGTTAGGGAACTGTTAAAAAATTAATCCAAGATTTCTTGCTGTATCTACAAAGGGGACAATTTCTCGCCCAAGCTTTATTGGTGGCAGTGTAGTTAAGTCCTGTGTTTTCCTGCAAATAACGAGAATTTTCGATTTTACTGGGTTCAGATACAGAAAGTTACGTTGAGCCCAGAGATGGATATTTTCCAACTCATCGTTTATCTGCGTAATGACTTATTGTTAGACTAAGCAATTAACGTTACCACTTAGAGTTAACTGAACATCATGGTATTGACTCAGCGGTATAAATACGACCGGAGTCTTCGACTTAGAGGGTAATCGTCATGCAGCAGAACCGAAGCGGTGTGCATACAATAATAAATTAAGCACTGAAAAAGTAACGTTGCGTTTATTCTATTATTATTTAACAATCGGCATACATGTGAATAAAAGGACAGGCCCAAGAATTGATCCTTGAGGGACTCCACTTAATACTTTAAGAAATCTTGAATGTTTGCTGTTGACCACAACACATTGCTGCCTATCGACTTAATTGCAATAAATCTCCGGAGGTTCCTCTAGAGACATTTCTCTACTTCGATTCCTAAACTGTTTGGCAGCGTCGCTGATTTTCGTCGTCACTTAATGCATCTCACGCAGTTCCCAAGACTCGCTCCATTTTCAAAAGATTTGTAAAGAATTTCCTGGACGAATTATTTCCAAGTCAGTTTGGTCTCTATTTCTTAAGAAATAGAAAAAGTGTAAGTAAGTGTTGAATGGCTTATAACACTACGCTAAGCTTAGATCGTTTTAATTCTGCCATAATTGCTTATTTCGCAAGCTTCAGATAATGAATTCAAAGTAATGCCTTTATGTCTTGTGTCCGTGTCATTTCAACTAAAAATTAACTAACTCAGCTTATTTATGGGACCACAAATTAAATGTGTCCTTGGCCCCGTCATAAAAAAAAAATTAACTCCCGACATTTGACTTGTATGTCTTACCAATTTGCGGGAACTCAAGCAGAAAAATGGGTCACGAAGTCTCAAATTTAAACAAAAAAAAAAGCAGCATACTTCGTAAGCCTCCTCTGCCTGATGGTGCCCATTCTTTATGACTCATTAAACTTTGCAAAGAAAATATTTCATCCATCATTCAACCATGTTTATTTTTTCGTTTGGTGAAAATGCGAAAATCGATATTAATTTTTCAACTCCTACTCGACTGCAAGGAGAGAAATATTTTTTCCGAATTGAAAAGAGAAGGGGGCACACTTTGCAGGATAACACTTTTCGAAGTATGAAATGTGCATTTCCCTCCGACAATATAATTGCCAAAACAAACAGAAGCCAACGATGGGGAGCAGAGATGATGAACCAGCACCAGGTCGGAGCCAGGTTGATGGATACTCAGGAGCCAAAATGTCTGCACAAAAGCTGGTCAAGGTGGCATTGCATAGTTTTGAAATTTCTGTGTCCTTTTTTTTACTCCTCGTACTCTTTGTGTGACTCAAAACCGCAGATGGTTCCTTTTTGGTTGAATCTTCTTGAAGTAAAAAACCCACAGCGACGGCGACAAGTGAAAGCACATTTATTGCCTTGTAAATTTAGCACAACGTAAATCGATAGTCGTGTTCAAGAGGAAATTGCGAGGTAAGTCAGTTAGCCATTTCCAAGGATGGAGATTTAAATATGGGCATAGTGGGTGGCTGTCGGAAGCTACATCTGACTTAAGGTAAAACAACAGAGCTTTAAAGATTCATAGATAAGGAAATCAGACAAAATCAAATCTATAACTTTACTGAGGTCGTTTAAAAGTCGGATTACTGGGTCTTTCGTCCGTGCTTCCATCAGCAAAGAACTACGCTCGACAAGGTACTATGCCTCTGGTAAACAGTATTGAAGATAAAGCGCATCATCGTACTTGGAGAAGTGGTGATAGAATTGTCAGAGATAAATCTGTGTTGACTTCTTAACTTACACCAGGCTCAATATCGTGAACCATGGTGATGAGCTAACCTACGTTAATATATTAAGCAAGTGATGAATAAATAGCGAAGGCATCTAATCTGCGGTCCTTGACTGAGGGAGAACCACAAATGATCGTTTTCTTGACTGGGATGAACTTGTTGCTCAGAACTACATCGGCTTCATTGATTGAATTTCAGAATTCACAGCAGCAGGTCCATGGACGAAGTGATGACAACGCTATACAGCCTTATTTCAAAAGCCATACATGGTGCATGCTTGAGGACGTAATTAAAAAACGCGAAGCTGTTTTATAAGGCCAGGAAATCCAAATTAAAGGTCAATACCCTGCATGTAGTGGCAATACAAAAAAATTGTAAACAATGTCAAGAAAACAAATTGCCATTCGCACCTTTCTTTGCTGATCAAGCTGTCAAATTTGAAGCCAGGCGGAGCTTAAGTCACCCTCAAATAGGTGGGGTTCTTGGGATCGACGTGTATACATATACAGTGCCGTTCGAAAATTGTTGGTCAATCCCTTTATTACCCTTTTCGGACGCAGTTCTTTGAAATTAAGAGAGCTACGATGTTTTTTTTTGGCACTAGGTGGCAAGTGTTAGTCAATGTCATTAAGACTAAGAGATGCATTTAGCTTGTGATAGTAGACCGAAGCGAAACGAATAGTGAAATGGAAAAAACTGAGTTCGTATCACAAAGCTAATATCTTGTGTCTGTCACTTTTCAATTCGACAAAACGCGAAATTTCTAAAAGATTAAATTCTGCTCAAAAAACTGTGGCATGGAATTAAAAAAAAAATGAGCCCGGGACTACCATCTTAAAGAGAGGTTCTAAATTGGACTCAAGATATGTGGAACAATGTTATCTTTTCTGACAAATCAAAATCCAAGTTGCATGGTGGAGAAGGGAGAATTGTTGCGTGAAGAAAAATAAGATTTATGCAAGGTTAATATCAAGTTTGTAAATAAGCTGGAACTTTTATGATTTAAAATCATATTTGAATTATATTTTATTTCTTCGGTTAGTAAATACTTTGAAGAAAATAGTGTCAAAATATTTATTTGGCCTTCCTGCAGTTCAGATCTCAATCCAATTGAGAATATTTGAATAATGAAACTTAAGATTGTGAAGAAACGTCCGGAGTCAACTCAAAACATAAAACATGTATGTTTTTAAGTTTATGTAAGTTTATGTTCTAGGCATGCGAACACCATTTTTGCATCCACATGGAAAACCTATATGAATCAATCAATATTTGCATCAACAATATATTCATAAAATAGAGAATGTTTCTGAGAGGCATTAAAAAAATTCTGCAGCAGTAAAGTATTTATTTTTAATCTCCAAAAATGTGTCAAGTACACAAAAAAAAAACATTTTTCGATCCAACAACTTTTTGCTGGTTTGTCTGCGTGTGAATGTATCATAAGAATTCATTTAAAAAAATTAGATACTGCAACAAATTTTGAGAAAAAAAAATTGAAAAAATTGTTTTCATGCCTTTATCTTCGTGCATGTATTCAGGGCCTGAAGACATTTTTATCTGCTTCTGAAGTTATGCTACGCCTAGAGTGCAACTTACCCTTCCTTTATTTTGGATTAATTCACGAACAATTGGAAAAGACCCTTCTTCTAAAGATGAGAGGCTGCCTGACATCAAAACAGCTTGACTCCGGTTTAATGAAATGAATCGTAGAGGATCTTAGGAGCAGGGAAATTAAAGCTTTACTTTGTAGCGGCATTAGGTTTTAAGTTTAAATGGTTCTCAGAGTTAAATTTTCAAATTTGTGTTCAGTTTTCGATTCTCTTGGCTATCAGTAGCTCAGAAATCGTAATTTTCGATTTCAGGAAAAAAGTGCATTTTGAAGTCATAGTCATAGTCAAGGCTATAGTCCAGCAGAATTTTGCAAAAAAGAATAGGAATTCAAATCTTTATATTTTTGTCAATAAATGGTTCTCAGCGCTAAATTTTCAAATTTGTACTCAGATAGAGATACTCTTGGTTATCAGTATCTCAGAAATAGTAATTTTCGATTTCATGAAAAAAGTGCATTTTGAAATCATGGGCTATAGTCCAGCAGAATTTTGCAAAAAAGCCCCGGAACTCGTATCTCTATATTTTTGTCAGTAAAAGGTCCTCAGAGCTAAATTTTCAAATTTGTACTCAGATAGAGATACTCTTGGCTATCAGTATCTCAGAAATAGTAATTTTCGATTTCAGGAAAAAAGTGCATTTTGAAATCATGGGCTATAGTCCAGCAGAATTTTGCAAAAAAGCCTCGGATTTCAAATCTTTATATTTTTGTCAATAAATGGTTCTCAGCGCTAAATTTTCAAATTTGTACTCAGATAGAGATACTCTTGGTTATCAGTATCTCAGAAATAGTAATTTTCGATTTCAGGAAAAAAGTGCATTTTGAAATCATGGGCTATAGTCCAGCAGAATTTTGCAAAAAAGCCTCGGATTTCAAATCTTTATATTTTTGTCAATAAATGGTTCTCAGCGCTAAATTTTCAAATTTGTACTCAGATAGAGATACTCTTGGTTATCAGTATCTCAGAAATAGTAATTTTCGATTTCATGAAAAAAGTGCATTTTGAAATCATGGGCTATAGTCCAGCAGAATTTTGCAAAAAAGCCCCGGAGTTCGTATCTCTATATTTTTGTCAGTAAAAGGTCCTCAGAGCTAAATTTTCAAATTTGTACTCAGATAGAGATACTCTTGGCTATCAGTATCTCAGAAATAGTAATTTTCGATTTCAGGAAAAAAGTGCATTTTGAAATCATGGGCTATAGTCCAGTAGAATTTTGCAAAAAAGCCTCGGATTTCATATCTCTATATTTTGGTCAAAAGAAGGTTCTCAGAGCTAAATTTTCAAATTTGTGTTCAGTTTTTGATACTGTTTATTATCAACTTCTAAGAAATCGTAATTTTCGATTTCAAGAAAAAAGTGCATTTTGAAATCATGGGCTATAGTCCAGCAGAATTTTGCAAAAAAGCCTCGGAATTCATATCTCTATATTTTGGTCAAAAGAAGGTTCTCAGAGCTAAATTTTCAAATGTGTACTCAGATAGAGATACTCTTGGTTATCAGTATATCAGAAATCGTAACTTTCGATTTCAAGAAAAAAGTGCATTTTGAAATCATGGGCTATAGTCCAGCAGAATTTTGCAAAAAAGTCTCGGATTTAAAATCTTTATATTTTTGTCAATAAATGATTCTCAGAGTTAAATTTTCAAATTTGTGTTCAGTTTTTGATACTGTTTATTATCAACATCTAAGATGTCGTAATTTTTGACTTCAAGAAAAAAGTGCATTTTGAAATCATGGGCTATAGTCCAGCAGAATTTTGCAAAAAAGTCTCGGATTTAAAATCTTTATATTTTTGTCAATAAATGGTTCTCAGAGTTAAATTTTCAAATTTGTGTTCAGTTTTTGATACTGTTTATTATCAACATCTAAGAAATCGTAATTTTTGACTTCAAGAAAAAAGTGCATTTTGAAATCATGGGCTATAGTCCAGCAGAATTTTGCGAAAAAGCCTCGGAATTCATATCTCTATATTTTGGTCAAAAGAAGGTTCTCAGCGCTAAATTTTCAAATTTGTACTCAGATAGAGATACTCTTGGTTATCAGTATCTCAGAAATAGTAATTTTCGATTTCAGGAAAAAAGTGCATTTTGAAGTCATGGGCTATAGTCCAGCAGAATTTTGCAAAAAAGCCTCGGATTTCAAATCTTTATATTTTTGTCAATAAATGGTTCTCAGAGTTAAATTTTCAAATTTGTGTTCAGTTTTTGATACTGTTTATTATCAACATCTAAGAAATCGTAATTTTCGATTTCAAGAAAAAAGTGCATTTTGAAATCATGGGCTATAGTCCAGCAGAATTTTGCAAAAAAGCCTCGGATTTCAAATCTTTATATTTTTGTCAATAAATGGTTCTCAGCGCTAAATTTTCAAATTTGTACTCAGATAGAGATACTCTTGGTTATCAGTATCTCAGAAATAGTAATTTTCGATTTCAGGAAAAAAGTGCATTTTGAAATCATGGGCTATAGTCCAGCAGAATTTTGCAAAAAAGCCTCGGATTTCAAATCTTTATATTTTTGTCAATAAATGGTTCTCAGCGCTAAATTTTCAAATTTGTACTCAGATAGAGATACTCTTGGTTATCAGTATCTCAGAAATAGTAATTTTCGATTTCATGAAAAAAGTGCATTTTGAAATCATGGGCTATAGTCCAGCAGAATTTTGCAAAAAAGCCCCGGAGTTCGTATCTCTATATTTTTGTCAGTAAAAGGTCCTCAGAGCTAAATTTTCAAATTTGTACTCAGATAGAGATACTCTTGGCTATCAGTATCTCAGAAATAGTAATTTTCGATTTCAGGAAAAAAGTGCATTTTGAAATCATGGGCTATAGTCCAGTAGAATTTTGCAAAAAAGCCTCGGATTTCATATCTCTATATTTTGGTCAAAAGAAGGTTCTCAGAGCTAAATTTTCAAATTTGTGTTCAGTTTTTGATACTGTTTATTATCAACTTCTAAGAAATCGTAATTTTCGATTTCAAGAAAAAAGTGCATTTTGAAATCATGGGCTATAGTCCAGCAGAATTTTGCAAAAAAGCCTCGGAATTCATATCTCTATATTTTGGTCAAAAGAAGGTTCTCAGAGCTAAATTTTCAAATGTGTACTCAGATAGAGATACTCTTGGTTATCAGTATATCAGAAATCGTAACTTTCGATTTCAAGAAAAAAATGCATTTTGAAATCATGGGCTATAGTCCAGCAGAATTTTGCAAAAAAGCCTCGGATTTCAAATCTTTATATTTTTGTCAAAAGAAGGTTCTCAGAGCTACATTTTTAAATTTGTACTCAGATAGAGATACTCTTGGTTATCAGTATATCAGAAATCGTAACTTTCGATTTCAAGAAAAAAGTGCATTTTGAAATCATGGGCTATAGTCCAGCAGAATTTTGCAAAAAAGTCTCGGATTTAAAATCTTTATATTTTTGTCAATAAATGGTTCTCAGAGTTAAATTTTCAAATTTGTGTTCAGTTTTTGATACTGTTTATTATCAACATCTAAGAAATCGTAATTTTCGACTTCAAGAAAAAAGTGCATTTTGAAATCATGGGCTATAGTCCAGCAGAATTTTGCAAAAAAGTCTCGGATTTAAAATCTTTATATTTTTGTCAATAAATGGTTCTCAGAGTTAAATTTTCAAATTTGTGTTCAGTTTTTGATACTGTTTATTATCAACATCTAAGAAATCGTAATTTTCGATTTCAAGAAAAAAGTGCATTTTGAAATCATGGGCTATAGTCCAGCAGAATTTTGCAAAAAAGCCTCGGAATTCATATCTTTATATTTTTGTCAAAAGAAGGTTCTCAGAGCTACATTTTCAAATTTGTAATCAGATAGAGATACTCTTCGTTATCAGTATCTCAGAAATAGTAATTTTCGATTTCAGGAAAAAAGTGCATTTTGAAATCAAAATTTTGCAAAAAAGCCTCGGAATTCATTTCTCTATATTTTTGTCAATATGTGGTTCTCAGAGCTAAATTTTCAAATTTGTACTCAGATAGAGATACTCTTGGTTATCAGTATCTCTGAAATCGTTATTTGCGATTTCAGGAAAAAAGTGCATTTTGAAATCATGGGCTATAGTCCAGCAGAATTTTGCAAAAAAGCCTCGGCATTCATATCTCTATATTTTGGTCAAAAGAAGGTTCTCAGAGCTAAATTTTCAAATTTTTACTCAGATAGAGATACTCTTGGTTATCAGTATATCAGAAATCGTAACTTTCGATTTCAAGAAAAAAGTGCATTTTGAAATCATGGGCTATAGTCCAGCAGAATTTTGCAAAAAAGCCTCGGATTTCAAATCTTTATATTTTTGTCAATAAATGGTTCTCAGAGTTAAATTTTCAAATTTGTGTTTAGTTTTTGATACTGTTTATTATCAACATCTAAGAAATCGTAATTTTCGATTTCAAGAAAAAAGTGCATTTTGAAATCATGGGCTATAGTCCAGCAGAATTTTGCAAAAAAGCCTCGGATTTCAAATCTTTATATTTTTGTCAATAAATGGTTCTCAGAGTTAAATTTTCAAATTTGTGTTCAGTTTTTGATACTGTTTATTATCAACATCTAAGAAATCGTAATTTTCGATTTCAAGAAAAAAGTGCATTTTGAAATCATGGGCTATAGTCCAGCAGAATTTTGCAAAAAAGCCTCGGAATTCATATCTCTATATTTTGGTCAAAAGAAGGTTCTCAGAGCTAAATTTTCAAATTTGTAATCAGATAGAGATACTCTTCGTTATCAGTATCTCAGAAATAGTAATTTTCGATTTCAGGAAAAAAGTGCATTTTGAAATCAAAATTTTGCAAAAAAGCCTCGGAATTCATTTCTCTATATTTTTGTCAATATGTGGTTCTCAGAGCTAAATTTTCAAATTTGTACTCAGATAGAAATACTCTTGGCTATCAGTATCTCTGAAATCGTTATTTGCGATTTCAGGAAAAAAGTGCATTTTGAAATCATGGGCTATAGTCCAGCAGAATTTTGCAAAAAAGCCTCGGCATTCATATCTCTATATTTTGGTCAAAAGAAGGTTCTCAGAGCTAAATTTTCAAATTTTTACTCAGATAGAGATACTCTTGGTTATCAGTATATCAGAAATCGTAACTTTCGATTTCAAGAAAAAAGTGCATTTTGAAATCATGGGCTATAGTCCAGCAGAATTTTGCGAAAAAGCCTCGGAATTCATATCTCTATATTTTGGTCAAAAGAAGGTTCTCAGAGCAAAATTTTTAAATTTGTACTCAGATAGAGATACTCTTGGTTATCAGTATATCAGAAATCGTAACTTTCGATTTCAAGAAAAAAGTGCATTTTGAAATCATGGGCTATAGTCCAGCAGAATTTTGCAAAAAAGTCTCGGATTTAAAATCTTTATATTTTTGTCAATAAATGATTCTCAGAGTTAAATTTTCAAATTTGTGTTCAGTTTTTGATACTGTTTATTATCAACATCTAAGATGTCGTAATTTTCGATTTCAAGAAAAAAATGCATTTTGAAATCATGGGCTATAGTCCAGCAGAATTTTGCAAAAAAGCCTCGGAATTCATATCTCTATATTTTGGTCAAAAGAAGGTTCTCAGAGCTAAATTTTCAAATTTGTACTCAGATAGAAATACTCTTGGCTATCAGTATCTCTGAAATCGATATTTGCGATTTCAGGAAAAAAGTGCATTATGAAATCATGGGCTATAGTCCAGCAGAATTTTGCAAAAAAGCCTCGGCATTCATATCTCAATATTTTTGTCAGTAAAAGGTCCTCAGAGCTAGATTTTCAAATATGTGTTCAGTTTTCGATTCTCTTGGCTATCAGTATCTCAGAAATCGTAATTTTCGATTTCAGGAAAAAGTGCATTTTGAAATCATGGGCTATAGTCCAGCAGAATTTTGCAAAAAAGCCTCGGATTTCAAATCTTTATATTTTTGTCAATAAATGGTTCTCAGAGTTAAATTTTCAAATTTGTGTTCAGTTTTTGATACTGTTTATTATCAACATCTAAGAAATCGTAATTTTTGACTTCAAGAAAAAAGTGCATTTTGAAATCATGGGCTATAGTCCAGCAGAATTTTGCAAAAAAGTCTCGGATTTAAAATCTTTATATTTTTGTCAATAAATGGTTCTCAGAGTTAAATTTTCAAATTTGTGTTCAGTTTTTGATACTGTTTATTATCAACATCTAAGAAATCGTAATTTTTGACTTCAAGAAAAAAGTGCATTTTGAAATCATGGGCTATAGTCCAGCAGAATTTTGCAAAAAAGTCTCGGATTTAAAATCTTTATATTTTTGTCAATAAATGGTTCTCAGAGTTAAATTTTCAAATTTGTGTTCAGTTTTTGATACTGTTTATTATCAACATCTAAGAAATCGTAATTTTTGACTTCAAGAAAAAAGTGCATTTTGAAATCATGGGCTATAGTCCAGCAGAATTTTGCGAAAAAGCCTCGGAATTCATATCTCTATATTTTGGTCAAAAGAAGGTTCTCAGCGCTAAATTTTCAAATTTGTACTCAGATAGAGATACTCTTGGTTATCAGTATCTCAGAAATAGTAATTTTCGATTTCAGGAAAAAAGTGCATTTTGAAGTCATGGGCTATAGTCCAGCAGAATTTTGCAAAAAAGCCTCGGATTTCAAATCTTTATATTTTTGTCAATAAATGGTTCTCAGAGTTAAATTTTCAAATTTGTGTTCAGTTTTTGATACTGTTTATTATCAACATCTAAGAAATCGTAATTTTCGATTTCAAGAAAAAAGTGCATTTTGAAATCATGGGCTATAGTCCAGCAGAATTTTGCAAAAAAGCCTCGGAATTCATATCTCTATATTTTGGTCAAAAGAAGGTTCTCAGAGCAAAATTTTTAAATTTGTACTCAGATAGAGATACTCTTGGTTATCAGTATATCAGAAATCGTAACTTTCGATTTCAAGAAAAAAGTGCATTTTGAAATCACGGGCTATAGTCCAGCAGAATTTTGCAAAAAAGTCTCGGATTTAAAATCTTTATATTTTTGTCAATAAATGGTTCTCAGAGTTAAATTTTCAAATTTGTGTTCAGTTTTTGATACTGTTTATTATCAACATCTAAGATGTCGTAATTTTCGATTTCAAGAAAAAAGTGCATTTTGAAATCATGGGCTATAGTCCAGCAGAATTTTGCAAAAAAGCCTCGGAATTCATATCTCTATATTTTGGTCAAAAGAAGGTTCTCAGAGCTAAATTTTCAAATTTTTACTCAAATAGAGATACTCTTGGTTATCAGTATATCAGAAATCGCGACTTTCGATTTCAGGATAAATGTGCATTTTGAAATCATGGGCTATAGTCCAGCAGAATTTTGCAAAAAATCCTCGGATTTTAAATCTCTATATTCTTGTCAAAAGAAGGTTCTCAGAGCAAAATTTTCAAATTTGTCTTCAGTTTTTGATACTGTTTATTATCAACATCTAAGAAATCGTAATTTTCGATTTCAAGAAAAAAGTGCATTTTGAAATCATGGGCTATAGTCCAGCAGAATTTTGCAAAAAAGCATCGGAATTCATATCTCTATATTTTGGTCAAAAGAAGGTTCTCAGAGCTAAATTTTCAAATTTTTACTCAGATAGAGATACTCTTGGTTATCAGTATATCAGAAATCGTAACTTTCGATTTCAAGAAAAAAGTGCATTTTGAAATCATGGGCTATAGTCCAGCAGAATTTTGCAAAAAAGCCTCGGAATTCATATCTCTATATTTTGGTCAAAAGAAGGTTCTCAGAGCTAAATTGTCAAATTTTTACTCAGATAGAGATACTCTTGGTTATCAGTATATCAGAAATCGTAACTTTCGATTTCAAGAAAAAAGTGCATTTTGAAATCATGGGCTATAGTCCAGCAGAATTTTGCAAAAAAGTCTCGGATTTAAAATCTTTATATTTTTGTCAATAAATGGTTCTCAGAGTTAAATTTTCAAATTTGTGTTCAGTTTTTGATACTGCTTATTATCAACATCTAAGAAATCGTAATTTTTGATTTCAAGAAAAAAGTGCATTTTGAAATCATAGGCTATAGTCCAGCAGAATTTTGCAAAAAAGCCTCGGAATTCATATCTCTATATTTTGGTCAAAAGAAGGTTCTCAGAGCTAAATTTTCAAATTTGTACTCAGGTAGAGATAATCTTGGTTATCAGTATATCAGAAATCGTAACTTTCGATTTCAAGAAAAAAGTGCATTATGAAATCATGGGCTATAGTCCAGCAGAATTTTGCAAAAAAGCCTCGGAATTCATATCTCTAGATTTTGTTCAAAAGAAGGTTCTCAGAGCTAAATTTTTAAATTTGTACTCAGATAGAGATACTCTTGGTTATCAGTATATCAGAAATCGTAACTTTCGATTTCAAGAAAAAAGTGCATTTTGAAATCATGGGCTATAGTCCAGCAGAATTTTGCAAAAAAGCCTCGGAATTCATATCTCTATATTTTGGTCAAAAGAAGGTTCTCAGAGCTAAATTTTCAAATTTGTGTTCAGTTTTTGACACTGCTTATTATCAACATCTAAGAAATCGTAATTTTCGATTTCAAGAAAAAAGTGCATTTTGAAATCATGGGCTATAGTCCAGCAGAATTTTGCAAAAAAGCCTCGGAATTCATATCTCTAGATTTTGTTCAAAAGAAGGTTCTCAGAGCTAAATTTTCAAATTTGTACTCAGGTAGAGATAATCTTGGTTATCAGTATATCAGAAATCGTAACTTTCGATTTCAAGAAAAAAGTGCATTTTGAAATCATGGGCTATAGTCCAGCAGAATTTTGCAAAAAAGCCTCGGAATTCATATCTCTATATTTTGGTCAAAAGAAGGTTCTCAGAGCTAAATTTTCAAATTTGTGTTCAGTTTTTGACACTGCTTATTATCAACATCTAAGAAATCGTAATTTTCGATTTCAAGAAAAGAGTGCATTTTGAAATCATGGGCTATAGTCCAGCAGAATTTTGCAAAAAAGCCTCGTATTTCAAATCTTTATATTGTTGACAATAAATGGTTCTCAGAGCTAAATTTTCAAATTTGTACTCAGATAGAGATACTCTTGGTTATCAGAATATCAGAAATCGTAACTTTCGATTTCAAGAAAAAAGTGCATTTTGAAATCATGGGCTATAGTCCAGCAGAATTTTGCGAAAAAGCCTCGTATTTCAAATCTTTATATTGTTGACAATAAATGGTTCTCAGAGCTAAATTTTCAAATTTGTACTCAGATAGAGATACTCTTGGTTATCAGTATATCAGAAATCGTAACTTTCGATTTCAAGAAAAAAGTGCATTTTGAAATCATGGGCTATAGTCCAGCAGAATTTTGCGAAAAAGCCTCGTATTTCAAATCTTTATATTGTTGACAATAAATGGTTCTCAGAGCTAAATTTTCAAATTTGTACTCAGATAGAGATACTCTTGGTTATCAGAATATCAGAAATCGTAACTTTCGATTTCAAGAAAAAAGTGCATTTTGAAATCATGGGCTATAGTCCAGCAGAATTTTGCAAAAAAGCCTCGGAATTCATATCTCTAGATTTTGTTCAAAAGAAGGTTCTCAGAGCTAAATTTTTAAATTTGTACTCAGATAGAGATACTCTTGGTTATCAGTATATCAGAAATCGTAACTTTCGATTTCAAGAAAAAAGTGCATTTTGAAATCATGGGCTATAGTCCAGCAGAATTTTGCAAAAAAGCCTCGGAATTCATATCTCTATATTTTGGTCAAAAGAAGGTTCTCAGAGCTAAATTTTCAAATTTGTGTTCAGTTTTTGACACTGTTTATTATCAACATCTAAGAAATCGTAATTTTCGATTTCAAGAAAAAAGTGCATTTTGAAATCATGGGCTATAGTCCAGCAGAATTTTGCAAAAAAGCCTCGGAATTCATATCTCTAGATTTTGTTCAAAAGAAAGTTCTCAGAGCTAAATTTTCAAATTTGTACTCAGATAGAGATACTCTTGGTTATCAGTATATCAGAAATCGTAACTTTCGATTTCAAGAAAAAAGTGCATTTTGAAATCATGGGCTTTAGTCCAGCAGAATTTTGCAAAAAAGCCTCGGATTTCAAATCTTTATATTTTTGTCAATAAATGGTTCTCAGAGTAAAATTTTCAAATTTGTGTTCAGTTTTTGATACTGTTTATTATCAACATCTAAGAAATCGTAACTTTCGATTTCAAGAAAAAAGTGCATTTTGAAATCATGGGCTATAGTCCATCAGAATTTTGCAAAAAAGCCTCGGATTTCAAATCTTTATATTTTTGTCAAAAGAAGGTTCTCAGAGCTAAATTTTCAAATTTGTACTCAGATAGAGATACTTTCGGTTATCAGTATATCAGAAATCGTAACTTTCGATTTCAAGAAAAAAGTGCATTTTGAAATCATGGGCTATAGTCCAGCAGAATTTTGCAAAAAAGCCTCGGATTTCAAATCTTTATATTTTTGTCAATAAATGGTTCTCAGAGTAAAATTTTCAAATTTGTGTTCAGTTTTTGATACTGTTTATTATCAACATCTAAGAAATCGTAATTTTCGATTTCAAGAAAAAAGTGCATTTTGAAATCATGGGCTATAGTCCAGCAGAATTTTGGAAAAAAGCCTCGGAATTCATATCACTATATTTTGGTCAAAAGAAGGTTCTCAGAGCTAAATTTTCAAATTTGTGTTCAGTTTTTGATACTGTTTATTATCAACATCTAAGAAATCGTAATTTTCGATTTCAAGAAAAAAGTGAATTTTGAAATCATGGGCTATAGTCCAGCAGAATTTTGGAAAAAAGCCTCGGAATTCATATCACTATATTTTGGTCAAAAGAAGGTTCTCAGAGCTAAATTTTCAAATTAGTACTCAGATAGAGATACTCTTGGTTATCAGTACATCAGAAATCGTAACTTTCGATTTCAAGAAAAAAGTGCATTTTGAAATCATGGGCTTTAGTCCAGCAGAATTTTGCAAAAAAGCCTCGGATTTCAAATCTTTATATTTTTGTCAATAAATGGTTCTCAGAGTAAAATTTTCAAATTTGTGTTCAGTTTTTGATACTGTTTATTATCAACATCTAAGAAATCGTAATTTTCGATTTCAAGAAAAAAGTGCATTTTGAAATCATGGGCTATAGTCCAGCAGAATTTTGCAAAAAAGCCTCGGATTTCAAATCTTTATATTTTTGTCAATAAATGGTTCTCAGAGTTAAATTTTCAAATTTGTGTTCAGTTTTTGATACTGTTTATTATCAACATCTAAGAAATCGTAATTTTCGATTTCAAGAAAAAAGTGCATTTTGAAATCATGGGCTATAGTCCAGCAGAATTTTGCAAAAAAGCCTCGGAATTCATATCCCTATATTTTGGTCAAAAGAAGGTTCTCAGAGCTAAATTTTCAAATTTGTACTCGGATAGAGATACTCTTGGTTATCAGTATATCAGAAATCGTAACTTTCGATTTCAGGAAAAATGTGCATTTTGAAATCATGGGCTATAGTCCAGCAGAATTTTGGAAAAAAGCCTCGGAATTCATATCACTATATTTTGGTCAAAAGAAGGTTCTCAGAGCTAAATTTTAAAATTTGTACTCAGATAGAGATACTCTTGGTTATCAGTATATCAGAAATCGTAACTTTCGATTTCAAGAAAAAAGTGCATTTTGAAATCATGGGCTAATTTTGCTAAAAAGCCTCGGATTTTATTTCTCTATATTTTTGTCAGTAAAAGGTTCTCAGAGCTTAATTTTCAAATACGTGTTCAGTTTTCGATTCTCTTGGCTATCAGTATATCAGAAATCGTAACTTTCGATTTCAGGAAAAATGTGCATTTTGAAATCATGGGCTATAGTCCAGCAGAATTTTGCAAAAAAGCCTCGGATTTTATTTCGCTATATTTTTGTCAGTAAAAGGTCCTCAGAGCTTAATTTTCAAATACGTGTTCAGTTTTCGATTCTCTTGGCTATCAGCATCTCAGAAATCGTAATTTTCGATTTCAAGAAAAAAGTGAATTTTGAAATCATGGGCTATAGTCCAGCAGAATTTTGCAAAAAAGCCTCGAAATTCAAATCTCTATATTTTTGTCGAAAGAAGGTTCTCAGAGCTAAATTTTCAAATTTGTATTCAGATAGAGTTACTTTTGGTTATCAGTATATCAGAAATCGTGACTTTCGATTTCAGGAAAAATGTGCACTTTGAAATCATGGGCTATAGTCCAGCAGAATTTTGCAAAAAAGCCTCGGATTTCAAATCTTTATATTTTTGTCAAAAGAAGGTTCTCAGAGCTAAATTTTCAAATTTATACTCAGATAGATATACTCTTGGCTATCAGTGTCTCAGAAATCGTAATTTTCGATTTCAGGAAAAAAGTGCATTTTGAAATCATGGGCTATAGTCCAGCAGAATTTTGCAAAAAGCCTCGGATTTCAAATCTTTATATTTTTGTCAATAAATGGTTCTCAGAGTTAAATTTTCAAATTTGTGTTCAGTTTTTGATACTGTTTATTATCAATATCTAAGAAATCGTAATTTTCGATTTCAAGAAAAAAGTGCATTTTGAAATCATGGGCTATAGTCCAGCAGAATTTTGCAAAAAAGCCTCGGATTTCAAATCTCTATATTTTTGTCAATAAATGGTTCTCAGAGCTAAATTTTCAAATTTGTGTTCAGTTTTTGATACTGTTTATTATCAATATCTAAGAAATCGTAATTTTCGATTTCAAGAAAAAAGTGCATTTTGAAATCATGGGCTATAGTCCAGCAGAATTTTGCAAAAAAGCCTCGGATTTCAAATCTCTATATTTTTGTCAAAAGAAGGTTCTCAGAGCTGAATTTTCAAATTTGTACTCAGATAGAGCTACTCTTGGTTATCAGTATATCAGAAATCGTAACTTTCGATTTCAGGAAAAATGTGCATTTTGAAATCATGGGCTATAGTCCAGCAGAATTTTGCAAAAAAGCCTCGGATTTCAAATCTTTATATTTTTGTCAATAAATGGTTCTCAGAGTTAAATTTTCAAATTTGTGTTCAGTTTTTGATACTGTTTATTATCAACATCTAAGAAATCGTAATTTTCGATTTCAAGAAAAAAGTGCATTTTGAAATCATGGGCTATAGTCCAGCAGAATTTTGCAAAAAAGCCTCGGATTTCAAATCTTTATATTTTTGTCAATAAATGGTTCTCAGAGTTAAATTTTCAAATTTGTGTTCAGTTTTTGATACTGTTTATTATCAATATCTAAGAAATCGTAATTTTCGATTTCAAGAAAAAAGTGCATTTTGAAATCATGGGCTATAGTCCAGCAGAATTTTGCAAAAAAGCCTCGGATTTCAAATCTCTATATTTTTGTCAATAAATGGTTCTCAGAGCTAAATTTTCAAATTTGTGTTCAGTTTTTGATACTGTTTATTATCAATATCTAAGAAATCGTAATTTTCGATTTCAAGAAAAAAGTGCATTTTGAAATCATGGGCTATAGTCCAGCAGAATTTTGCAAAAAAGCCTCGGATTTCAAATCTCTATATTTTTGTCAAAAGAAGGTTCTCAGAGCTGAATTTTCAAATTTGTACTCAGATAGAGCTACTCTTGGTTATCAGTATATCAGAAATCGTAACTTTCGATTTCAGGAAAAATGTGCATTTTGAAATCATGGGCTATAGTCCAGCAGAATTTTGCAAAAAAGCCTCGGATTTCAAATCTTTATATTTTTGTCAATAAATGGTTCTCAGAGTTAAATTTTCAAATTTGTGTTTAGTTTTTGATACTGTTTATTATCAACATCTAAGAAATCGTAATTTTCGATTTCAAGAAAAAAGTGCATTTTGAAATCATGGGCTATAGTCCAGCAGAATTTTGCAAAAAAGCCTCGGATTTCAAATCTTTATATTTTTGTCAATAAATGGTTCTCAGAGCTAAATTTTCAAATTTGTGTTCAGTTTTTGATACTGTTTATTATCAATATCTAAGAAATCGTAATTTTCGATTTCAAGAAAAAAGTGCATTTTGAAATCATGGGCTATAGTCCAGCAGAATTTTGCAAAAAAGCCTCGGAATTCATTTCTCTATATTTTTGTCAGTAAAAGGTCCTCAGAGCTAAATTTTCAAATATGTGTTCAGTTTTCGATTCTCTTGGCTATCAGTATCTCAGAAATAGTAATTTTCGATTTCAGGAAAAAAGTGCACTTTGAAATCATGGTCCAGCAGAATTTTGCAAAAAAGCCTCGGAATTCATATCTCTATATTTTTGTCAAAAGAAGGTTCTCAGAGCTAAATTTTCAAATTTGTACTCAGATAGAGATACTCTTGGTTATCATTATCTCAGAAATCGTAATTTACGATTTCAGATAAAAAGTGCATTTTGAAATCATGGGCTATAGTCCAGCAGAATTTTGCAAAAAAAGCCTCGGAATTCATTTCTCTATATTTTTGTCAGTAAAAGGTTCTCAGAGCTAAATTTTCAAATATGTGTTCAGTTTTCGATTCTCTTGGCTATCAGTATCTCAGAAATCGTAATTTTCGATTTCAGGAAAAAAGTGCATTTTGAAATCATGGGCTATAGTCCAGCAGAATTTTGCAAAAAAGCCTCGGAATTCATTTCTCTATATTTTTGTCAGTAAAAGGTCCTCAGAGCTAAATTTTCAAATATGTGTTCAGTTTTCGATTCTCTTGGCTATCAGTATCTCAGAAATCGTAATTTTCGATTTCAGGAAAAAAGTGCATTTTGAAATCATGGGCTATAGTCCAGCAGAATTTTGCAAAAAAAGCCTCGGAATTCATTTCTCTATATTTTTGTCAGTAAAAGGTCCTCAGAGCTAAATTTTCAAATTTGTAATCAGATAGAGATACTCTTGGTTATCAGTATCTCAGAAATCGTAATTTTCGATTTCAGGAAAAAAGTGCATTTTGAAATCATGGGCTATAGTCCAGCAGAATTTTGCAAAAACGCCTCAGAGTTCATTTCTCTATATTTTTGTCAGTAAAAGGTCCTCAGAGCTAAATTTTCAAATATGTGTTCAGTTTTCGATTCTCTTGGCTATCAGTATCTCAGAAATCGTAATTTTCGATTTCAGGAAAAAAGTGCATTTTGAAATCATGGGCTATAGTCCAGCTGAATTTTGCAAAAAAGCCTCGGAACTCATTTCTCTATATTTTTGTCAGTAAAAGGTCCTCAGAGCTTAATTTTCAAATATGTGTTCAGTTTTCGATTCTCTTGGCTATCAGTATCTCAGAAATCGTAATTTTCGATTTCAGGAAAAAAGTGCATTTTGAAATCATGGGCTATAGTCCAGCTGAATTTTGCAAAAAAGCCTCGGAACTCATTTCTCTATATTTTTGTCAGTAAAAGGTCCTCAGAGCTAAATTTTCAAATTTGTACTCAGATAGAGATACTCTTGGTTATCAGTATCTCAGAAATCGTAATTTTCGATTTCAGGAAAAAAGTGCATTTTGAAATCATGGGCTATAGTCCAGCAGAATTTTGCAAAAAAGCCTCGGAACTCATTTCTCTATATTTTTGTCAGTAAAAGGTCCTCAGAGCTTAATTTTCAAATATGTGTTCAGTTTTCGATTCTCTTGGCTATCAGTATCTCACAAATAGTAAATTTCGATTTCAGGAAAAAAGTGCATTTTGAAATCATGGGCTAGGGTCCAGCTGAATTTTGCAAAAAAGCCTCGGAACTCATTTCTCTATATTTTTGTCAGTAAAAGGTCCTCAGAGCTAAATTTTCAAATTTGTACTCAGATAGAGATACTCTTGGTTATCAGTATCTCAGAAATCGTAATTTTCGATTTCAGGAAAAAAGTGCATTTTGAAATCATGGGCTTTAGTCCAGCAGAATTTTGCAAAAAAGCCTCAGAGTTCATTTCTCTATATTTTTGTCAGTAAAAGGTCCTCAGAGCTAAATTTTCAAATATGTCTTCAGTTTTCGATTCTCTTGGCTATCAGTATCTCAGAAATCGTTATTTTCGATTTCAGGAAAAAAGTGCATTTTGAAATCATGGGCTATAGTCCAGCAGAATTTTGCAAAAAAGCCTCAGAGTTCATTTCTCTATATTTTTGTCAGTAAAAGGTCCTCAGAGCTTAATTTTCAAATATGTGTTCAGTTTTCGATTCTCTTGGCTATCAGTATCTCAGAAATCGTAATTTTCGATTTCAGGAAAAAAGTGCATTTTGAAGTCATGGGCTATAGTCCAGCAGAATTTTGCAAAAAAGCCTCGGAATTCACATCTCTATATTTTTGTCAGTAAAAGGTCCTCAGAGCTAAATTTTTAAATTTGTACTCAGATAGAGATACTCTTGGTTATCAGTATCTCAGAAATAGTAATTTTCGATTTCAGGAAAAAAGTGCATTTTGAAGTCATGGGCTATAGTCCAGCAGAATTTTGCAAAAAAGCCTCGGATTTCATTTCTTTATATTTTTGTCAGTAAAAGGTCCTCAGAGCTAAATTTTCAAATATGTGTCCAGTTTTCGATTCTCTTGGCTATCAGTATCTCAGGAATCGTAATTTTCGATTTCAGGAAAAAAGTGCATTTTGAAATCATGGGCTATAGTCCAGCAGAATTTTGCAAAAAAGCCTCGGAATTCATATCTCTATACTTTTTTCAATAAATGGTTCTCAGAGTTAAATTTTCAAATTTGTGTTCAGTTTTTGATACTGTTTTTTATGAACATCTAAGAAATAGTAATTTTCGAATTCAGGAAAAAAGTGCATTTTTAAATCATGGGTTATAGTCCAGCAGAATTTTGCAAAAAAGCCTCGGATTTCAAATCTTTATATTTTTGTCAATAAATGGTTCTCAGAGTTAAATTTTCAAATTTGTGTTCAGTTTTTGATACTGTTTTTTATGAACATCTAAGAAATAGTAATTTTCGAATTCAGGAAAAAAGTGCATTTTGAAATCATGGGCTATAGTCCAGAAGAATTTTGTAAAATAGCCTCGGATTTCAAATCTCTATATTTTTGTCAAAAGAAGGTTCTCAGAGCTAAATTTTCAAATTTGTACTCGGATAGAGATACTCTTGGTTATCAGTATATCAGAAATCATAACTTTCGATTTCAGGAAAAATGTGCATTTTGAAATCATGGGTTATAGTCCAGCAGAATTTTGCAAAAAAGCCTCGGATTTCATTTCTTTATATTTTTGTCAGTAAAAGGTCCTCAGAGCTAAATTTTCAAATATGTGTCCAGTTTTCGATTCTCTTGGCTATCAGTATCTCAGGAATCGTAATTTTCGATTTCAGGAAAAAAGTGCATTTTGAAATCATGGGCTATAGTCCAGCAGAATTTTGCAAAAAAATCCTCGGAATTCATATATCTATTTTTTTGTCAGTAAAAGGTCCTCAGAGCTAAATTTTCAAATATGTGTACAGTTTTCGATTCTCTTGGTTATCAGTATCTCAGAAATCGTAATTTTCGAATTCAGGAAAAAAGTGCATTTTTAAATCATGGGTTATAGTCCAGCAGAATTTTGCAAAAAAGCCTCGGAATTCATATCTCTATACTTTTTTCAATAAATGGTTCTCAGAGTTAAATTTTCAAATTTGTGTTCAGTTTTTGATACTGTTTTTTATGAACATCTAAGAAATAGTAATTTTCGATTTCAAGAAAAAAGTGCATTTTGAAATCATGGGCTATAGTCCAGAAGAATTTTGTAAAATAGCCTCGGATTTCAAATCTCTATATTTTTGTCAAAAGAAGGTTCTCAGAGCTAAATTTTCAAATTTGTACTCAGATAGAGATACTCTTGGTTATCAGTATATCAGAAATCATAACTTTCGATTTCAGGAAAAATGTGCATTTTGAAATCATGGGCTATTGTCCAGCAGAATTTTGCAAAAAAGCCTCGGATTTCATTTCTTTATATTTTTGTCAGTAAAAGGTCCTCAGAGCTAAATTTTCAAATATGTGTCCAGTTTTCGATTCTCTTGGCTATCAGTATCTCAGGAATCGTAATTTTCGATTTCAGGAAAAAAGTGCATTTTGAAATCATGGGCTATAGTCCAGCAGAATTTTGCAAAAAAATCCTCGGAATTCATATCTCTATATTTTTGTCAGTAAAAGGTCCTCAGAGCTAAATTTTCAAATATGTGTACAGTTTTCGATTCTCTTGGTTATCAGTATCTCAGAAATCGTAATTTTCGAATTCAGGAAAAAAGTGCATTTTGAAGTCATGGGCTATAGTCCAGCAGAATTTTGCAAAAAAGCCTCGGATTTCAAATCTCTATATTTTTGTCAAAAGAAGGTTCTCAAAGCTAAATTTTCAAATTTGTACTCAGATAGAGATACTCTTGGTTATCAGTATATCAGAAATCATAACTTTCGATTTCAGGAAAAATGTGCATTTTGAAATCATGGGCTATTGTCCAGCAGAATTTTGCAAAAAAGCCTCGGATTTCATTTCTTTATATTTTTGTCAGTAAAAGGTCCTCAGAGCTAAATTTTCAAATATGTGTCCAGTTTTCGATTCTCTTGGCTATCAGTATCTCAGGAATCGTAATTTTCGATTTCAGGAAAAAAGTGCATTTTGAAATCATGGGCTATAGTCCAGCAGAATTTTGCAAAAAAATCCTCGGAATTCATATCTCTATATTTTTGTCAGTAAAAGGTCCTCAGAGCTAAATTTTCAAATATGTGTACAGTTTTCGATTCTCTTGGTTATCAGTATCTCAGAAATCGTAATTTTCGAATTCAGGAAAAAAGTGCATTTTTAAATCATGCGTTATAGTCCAGCAGAATTTTGCAAAAAAGCCTCGGAATTCATATCTCTATATTTTTGTCAGTAAAAGGTCCTCAGAGCTAAATTTTCAAATTTGTACTCAGATAGAGATACTCTTGGTTATCAGTATCTCAGAAATCGTAATTTTCGATTTCATGAAAAAAGTGCATTTTGAAGTCATGGGCTATAGTCCAGCAGAATTTTGCAAAAAAGCCTCAGAGTTCATTTCTCTATATTTTTGTCAGTAAAAGGTCCTCAGAGATAAATTTTCAAATTTGTACTCAGATAGAGATTCTCTTGGCTATCAGTATCTCAAAATCGTAATTTTCGATTTCAGGAAAAAAGTGCATTTTGAAATCATGGGCTATAGTCCAGCAGAATTTTGCAAAAAAAGCCTCGGAATTCATTTCTCTATATTTTTGTCAGTAAAAGGTCCTCAGAGCTAAATTTTCAAATTTGTACTCAGATAGAGATACTCTTGGTTATCAGTATCTCAGAAATCGTAATTTTCGATTTCAGGAAAAAAGTGCATTTTGAAATCATGGGCTATAGTCCAGCAGAATTTTGCAAAAAAGCCTCGGAACTCATTTCTCTATATTTTTGTCAGTAAAAGGTCCTCAGAGCTAAATTTTCAAATATGTGTTCAGTTTTCGATTCTCTTGGCTATCAGTATCTCAGAAATCGTAATTTTCGATTTCAGGAAAAAAGTGCATTTTGAAATCATGGGCTATAGTCCAGCAGAATTTTGCAAAAAAGCCTCGGAACTCATTTCTCTATATTTTTGTCAGTAAAAGGTCCTCAGAGCTTAATTTTCAAATATGTGTTCAGTTTTCGATTCTCTTGGCTATCAGTATCTCAGAAATCGTAATTTTCGATTTCAGGAAAAAAGTGCATTTTGAAATCATGGGCTATAGTCCAGCAGAATTTTGCAAAAAAGCCTCGGAACTCATTTCTCTATATTTTTGTCAGTAAAAGGTCCTCAGAGCTAAATTTTCAAATATGTGTTCAGTTTTCGATTCTATTGGCTATCAGTATCTCAGAAATCGTAATTTTCGATTTCAGGAAAAAAGTGCATTTTGAAATCATGGGCTATAGTCCAGCAGAATTTTGCAAAAAAAGCCTCGGAATTCATTTCTCTATATTTTTGTCAGTAAAAGGTCCTCAGAGCTAAATTTTCAAATTTGTACTCAGATAGAGATACTCTTGGTTATCAGTATCTCAGAAATCGTAATTTTCGATTTCAGGAAAAAAGTGCATTTTGAAATCATGGGCTATAGTCCAGCAGAATTTTGCAAAAAAGTCTCGGATTTAAAATCTTTATATTTTTGTCAATAAATGGTTCTCAGAGTTAAATTTTCAAATTTGTGTTCAGTTTTTGATACTGTTTATTATCAACATCTAAGAAATCGTAATTTTCGATTTCAAGAAAAAAGTGCATTTTGAAATCATGGGCTATAGTCCAGCAGAATTTTGCAAAAAAGCCTCGGAATTCATATCTTTATATTTTGGTCAAAAGAAGGTTCTCAGAGCTAAATTTTCAAATTTGTGTTCAGTTTTTGATACTGTCTATTATCAACATCTAAGAAATCGTAATTTTCGATTTCAAGAAAAAAGTGCATTTTGAAATCATGGGCTATAGTCCAGCAGAATTTTGCAAAAAAGCCTCGGATTTCAAATCTCTATATTTTTGTCAAAAGAAGGTTCTCAGAGCTAAATTTTTAAATTTGTACTCAGATAGAGATACTCTTGGTTATCAGTATATCAGAAATCGTAACTTTCGATTTCAAGAAAAAAGTGCATTTTGAAATCATGGGCTATAGTCCAGCAGAATTTTGCAAAAAAGCCTCGGATTTCAAATCTCTATATTTTTGTCAAAAGAAGGTTCTCAGAGCTAAATTTTTAGATTTGTACTCAGATAGAGATACTCTTGGTTATCAGTGTATCAGAAATCGTGACTTTCGATTTCAGGAAAAATGTGCATTTTGAAATCATGGGCTATAGTCCAGCAGAATTTTGCAAAAAAGCCTCGGATTTCAAATCTCTATATTTTTGTCAAAAGAAGGTTCTCAGAGCTAAATTTTTAAATTTGTACTCAGATAGAGATACTCTTGGTTATCAGTATATCAGAAATCGTAACTTTCGATTTCAAGAAAAAAGTGCATTTTGAAATCATGGGCTATAGTCCAGCAGAATTTTGCAAAAAAGCCTCGGAATTCATATCTTTATATTTTGGTCAAAAGAAGGTTCTCAGAGCTAAATTTTCAAATTTGTACTCAGATAGAGATACTCTTGGTTATCAGTATATCAGAAATCGTAACTTTCGATTTCAAGAAAAAAGTGCATTTTGAAATCATGGGCTATAGTCCAGCAGAATTTTGCAAAAAAGCCTCGGAATTCATATCTCTATATTTTGGTCAAAAGAAGGTTCTCAGAGCTAAATTTTCAAATTTGTGTTCAGTTTTTGATACTGTTTATTATCAACATCTAAGAAATCGTAATTTTCGATTTCAAGAAAAAAGTGCATTTTGAAATCATGGGCTATAGTCCAGCAGAATTTTGCAAAAAAGCCTCGGAATTCATATCTTTATATTTTGGTCAAAAGAAGGTTCTCAGAGCTAAATTTTTAAATTTGTACTCAGATAGAGATACTCTTGGTTATCAGTGTATCAGAAATCGTGACTTTCGATTTCAGGAAAAATGTGCATTTTGAAATCATGGGCTATAGTCCAGCAGAATTTTGCAAAAAAGCCTCGGATTTCAAATCTCTATATTTTTGTCAAAAGAAGGTTCTCAGAGCTAAATTTTTAAATTTGTACTCAGATAGAGATACTCTTGGTTATCAGTGTATCAGAAATCGTGACTTTCGATTTCAGGAAAAATGTGCATTTTGAAATCATGGGCTATAGTCCAGCAGAATTTTGCAAAAAAGCCTCGGATTTCAAATCTTTACATTTTGGTCAAAAGAAGATTCTCAGAGCAAAATTTTCAAATTTGTACTCAGATAGAGATACTCTTGGCTATCAGTATATCAGAAATCGTTATTTTCGATTTCAGGAAAAAAGTGCATTTTGAAATCATGGGCTATAGTCCAGCAGAATTTTGCAAAAAAGCCTCAGAGTTCATTTCTCTATATTTTTGTCAGTAAAAGGTCCTCAGAGCTAAATTTTTAAATATGTGTTCAGTTTTCGATTCTCTTGGCTATCAGTATCTCAGAAATCGTAATTTTCGATTTCAGGAAAAAAGTGCATTTTGAAATCATGGGCTATAGTCCAGCAGAATTTTGCAAAAAAGCCTCAGAGTTCATTTCTCTATATTTTTGTCAGTAAAAGGTCCTCAGAGCTAAATTTTTAAATATGTGTTCAGTTTTCGATTCTCTTGGCTATCAGTATCTCAGAAATCGTAATTTTCGATTTCAGGAAAAAAGTGCATTTTGAAATCATGGGCTATAGTCCAGCAGAATTTTGCAAAAAAGCCTCGGAACTCATTTCTCTTTATTTTTGTCAGTAAAAGGTCCTCAGAGCTTAATTTTCAAATATGTGTTCAGTTTTCGATTCTCTTGGCTATCAGTATCTCACAAATAGTAAATTTCGATTTCAGGAAAAAAGTGCATTTTGAAATCATGGGCTAGGGTCCAGCTGAATTTTGCAAAAAAGCCTCAGAGTTCATTTCTCTATATTTTTGTCAGTAAAAGGTCCTCAGAGCTAAATTTTCAAATTTGTACTCAGATAGAGATACTCTTGGTTATCAGTATCTCAGAAATCGTTATTTTTGATTTCAGGAAAAAAGTGCATTTTGAAATCATGGGCTATAGTCCAGCAGAATTTTGCAAAAAAGCCTCGGAATTCATTTCTCTATATTCTTGTCAGTAAAAGGTTCTCAGAGCTAAATTTTCGAATATGTGTTCAGTTTTCGATTCTCTTGGCTATCAGTATCTCAGAAATCGTAATTTTCGATTTCAGGAAAAAAGTGCATTTTGAAATCATGGGCTATAGTCCAGCAGAATTTTGCAAAAAAGCCTCGGAATTCATCTCTCCATATTTTTGTCAATAAATGGTAGCATCTGCTGGCAGCTGTCGTTACAGGCCTTAGCTTGAGCCTTCTTGAAACTTATCCTGAAGAATACGTTTTGTAGTTTTGGTTGAAAGGCCTTGGAAATCAAGTCATGGCCTTTTAAGGAAGCCATGAACTTTATCGTAGAGAAGCAGTTTTCCGTGAATTGAGTGCGATTTTTTCATACAGGCAGAATTTGGAGTTTGCTTCCGCTGTAGCCCTTAAAGGCTTGAATTTTGCCATGTCAGGTCTCTTAAACATAGCGAAAGCTTTGACATTACTAAGCTTGTTACTTAGGGTTTTTTTTGCCATTGTGTGAAACATGTACTGTCTGTCTTTCCGAGGTAGCTTATGCCTTATCCTATTTAACAGAAAAGTTTTGGGTTCCTTTTGGACTCAAAATTTGCATGTATAGACTAAAAACTTTAAGTTAGAAGCCTCCCCTCTAACAGTCTCAATGCCATCTTGGTTACTTGATATAAATGTAAAAAAAATAAATATAATACTAATAACATGTCCATTATATGGATCCACAGCATCTAATGGGTTGACTGGCATCCTGAAGAAAAAGATGGTTTTATCCGCCTACTAAATAATCTTCTACTTTCGTGGAAGCCATCTCTTATCTTACCGCACAATTGTGCAAGTGTTTAAGTTTTCATTAGTTGCCTTTGAACCCACACATCTACACATATCCTCCGATTAACTCTTTTGCGAACATCTGCACATAAATTTTTCGTATTTGCAATTTCCGATGCGGAAATATTTTCTTTGAAAATCGAGTGAAAAGCACGTCACCTAAATTAAGTGCAGGAACCGCATTTTCTGTGCTCCTAGCTATTCATGCCATAAAAAAATAGGAAGAAAAATAAAACTGAAACGGCATCCTTTTCAATGTTAATCACGCTCGAAGGAGGAAAAAGAGTTGGATTCTGCTTGCTTTCAGCTGTCAGAATTTCACAAAAATATAAAAAGAGAAAACCACGAAAGTAGAATTATTCAGAAGCGGATTAAAATTCATTCATCCGCACACAGCTGCAAGGCACAAAAGTTAACAACCTTTAAATTCGAACCCTGAAAAAATTAAATATGGATTTAAATAAAAAATTAAAGTATACGTACAGTTTCGACGGGCTCTGGCAGTTTTAAATCCATTTTGTGGCCCAGCAGAGCCTCCTTGTCCGCGGTTTCCGGATCATGATCGCTATCCGTGTGATGCGCGTGACTCCGCGCCGATATTTTTCGGCCGAAGATTTGAGGGGAGAACTTCGATCGAAGGCTGCCATGCGTTGAGTCACGATCCGATTCGCGGTCCTTAAGGCTTGTTTCGCTAGACTTCACCGACTTCAAGCCGATCCCTGAGCGGCCAACGCCTGCGGTACTGTCTCTTGATTTCCGAGAAAATAAACCTCCGCCACTTGTTGACTTGACGCAGATCACATTGCCCCTCTCGCAGTTATCACAAATGCAAACAGATTCATTGCGCACCGATAACCTTCGCAGTTTCTGTGTTTGGCTCAGACCCTGCGGGGCATCAACTCCTCCTGCTCGAGCATCATCGTTCTCATTTATCAGCACCGATCGATCAAAGGAGCAATGCTTCTTATTGACGTACATATCAGGGACTCCCTCAGCGGCGACTGGTTTATCTCGATCCTGGCCATCCTTGTCCAAACTAAAGTAACGCTTCGGACCCTCAGGGTCTTTCTTTTTCAGAGCAATCGGCGTGGACAGATCGTTGTCACTACCATCGAGACTGCAGCATTTCTTCGAATGTTTCAGATTCTTGTGATGCTTGTGGTTGCAGCTTGAGCTGCTACGATCGTCATGATGTTTGCCGCCGCTTGAGATCGTGCCTTGCATCAGAAAATTCGCCTCCATTACAACATCTGAGGCTGATGTATTGCGGTCGAAGCTTCGATTCAATTTCGAGACTAACGAAAGCAGCTGGCTTGCGGATGATTCACGAGTTTGTGCGACGTTCGGTGGCAGTTTCGTGGACGTTGTGAGTGGTTTTGGAAGCGTCGCTATGCTGGTGCTGGCTGCTGTGGTCGTGCCCGTAATCGATGCACTCGTCGCTGGTGTGCAGGTATTGCGACCAGCTACCTCGTGGTCGACCTCGCTGCGGGAATTGCCCAGACTCTCGCAGCAGTCCATGCAGATGTTCTCACAGCTACTTGTCTCACATTGTGTCAGCAGATTGTCGAGCTTGCGGATTTCCGAGAGTTCTATGCATGAATTCGTTCGAACATCGGAATCGGACATTTTTTACGTTTTACCTTGCCATTCGACATGAACATAATTATTATGCGTCTTTTCCTTTCACTGCACTTGTTTCCTAAAGTTTTTCACAAACACTTGTCGTTTGTTTCATTTGTTTACTGATACGAAGCTCGTTATAAGATTTTATTCTGATTGGTCTGAATGAATGAGTGAATAAGCTTTTAGTTTAAGTTGAATGCGGGACGTTTGGAGCAGAGCCGACTAGAGTAGGAAATGCTTTTAAAAACTAGAATAGTGGGGATACAAGTTTATTTAAGTCACTATCCATGGAAGTGACCTCCTCGCGATTCAACCGTACAACAACTTATTTTCTGTATAAACACACCGTAAACGATACGATGAAATGTACTCTGTTTTTTTTTTTAGGAGAAATTGCATCAAGGAAAGATCGTAAGAATTTTAGCAAAATAAACATTTCATTTTAAGGGTTCTGTACCCAAGCGGTATCAACAGAAACTTATTACATATAAAAACCGTTCTTCTAAAAACCGCAACTAATATTTAAGTCGAACAATAGCTATGAGAAACTATGCAGTACATTTATATGTACATTTTGGGGTATATTTTTAGAAATAAGCTGTTGTACGGGAAGAAATATCTGACATTTTTTCATGACCCGAACTTTTGCGAATGATTGAATTTTTTTGGAGATTTTTGCGACGGATAATATTGCCAATCACTGTGCCGGCGTAGACGCCTTCTCTAGAAGAATCAAGCAACCTCTACATAAGACCTTGATTATCCTAGTCAGACAGCAGGACGCAGAAGCAAAGCTTATATCAAATGCGGACGAAAAGATTATTGGTCTTTTGGGCTGAAGGAGTTTGGAGGAGAAGATTGAATGATAAACTCTACGAGATGGGCAACCATATCGACATGAAAAAAATTCGAAGACCTCGCCCTTGATGGTGTACGAAACTAGAGGCTAAGCTAAGGACCGTGCTAGTTGAGGAAGTATGTCGACTGAAGCGAAGTAACACAGCGGACTGTAACGCCCACTTAAGAAGAAGAAGATATTTTTACGGTGAAACGGAACCCTTCGTTTGCGTGTCCGACCATTACACAACTCCTTTCATTTGTATCTTCATATGCCAGGCCGAAGTCTATCGGATCTTGGCTTATTATACCAAAAAAATGTTCAACAAGTTGAATTATTAGGCCACGAACCGTTGTCCTCTTGAGCTTAGCGAAAGACCTACTTTACTTGGTAACGAAAAAGCTGACAAATAAGTTAGGAAAGGAGTAAGAAAAAGATACCTGAACGCTGCTAACGAAAAAGGCATCTCGCTGACAGTTTTTAATGATTGGCCAACCTAACAACATGCAGAATGGCAAAATCTATAATAATTGAACGAAGAAACAATTTAGCGAAACGAGCTCTGAATTTTAGCAAGACGAATCTACGATTAATGGTGGGACTGGTAATAGGGCACATTAACCTTAATCTCCGATAAAATATACTTGGACTAACTGAAAACTCAGTAGGCGAAAGCTTTGAGGGGGAAGGGGACGATATGGAGCAACAGCGAGTCTACGAGACAAAATACTGTGATCAACACTGATACTAGATCCATCGCACCTCAGAGGAATTGAGATCCATGAAATCATGGACCAAGCCGCTTCTAAAAAATACCAATACATCCTCCCATTTCACTTTCACCAAAATCTTTTCCATGCAGGAAAAGGGGAATACAACGTGCCCAATCAGATGAATAGGTGAAGAGAACATAAAGTTTACCCTTACCAACCGGGGAAAATCTGCGATTAAGTCGGGTAGAATTATGCCCCACAACTTGATAACTATTGAGAAAGATCCAAAGATCATTCATGCTCGGAAACATTCCAGTGCTCATCAAATGACGATCAATTCTCCACGTCATTGCTATTGGACGAGAATGGAGGGAACAAACAATACAATTGAATCGCTGTTTGCGCCAGAAAGACAGTAAAAGAACACGGTTTCCTAGGCCCGTACCGCGGTGTAAGTGGCAGTATACCAAAGCCAGCAAATGGGTTCGGTTAATATTCCAGACATCACATGATTAACGATAGAGGTTAGCTCAGGAATAAGGAAGCAGGCTAGGGCGCAGGTTTCTGTGAAGCTGTTTTGGCTACAACTTCAACGGAGAATGTCAAAGTCACAATTTGAGGAGTTTGCCCACGATGTAAGCGCGGTCATCGAACAGAAAGGGTTTTCTGGAATCTTCAAAGATATAAACCCAATTATTTTCAAACAGGGAAAAAACAAAGTCATTCGATTCTTTGTCGTAAACAGTCTTGAGGATATCCACATGGGTGACGATTGTAACCAGCCAGTTTCTAAGCCTATGTTCGGTGATATCATCGCTGGATGTGGTGTACCTAGACTTGTGTGCAAGGACTCGAGGCTAAGAATAACAAACAAATCGATTGTGTTGTACTAATCTGTAAGAAGGAAGGACAATTTGCTTTCTAAGAGGGTACCGTGCACAGTTTGGGACGTGTCTGCATAGACTCCATAGCTGCTTCCAGGGACTAGAGGATCTCATGGAGTATGACGCTAATCTAAAACAAATTCTGAAATTCGCACCGGCTCTTCAATTAAAGGCTTAGTAATTGATGGACTTTAAAAAGAAACGACCGATTGTAGGTTGGACTTACGCTTTTTTTGTACGTGTGAAACCTGCGAGTTTCAAAACAGCCGTATCTTTTGACCGCATAGATTTAGAATATTGAGTTTTTTTAAAGCTTAATGAAACCCAAATCATAAGTATTTGGTATTAATTTCAACTTGAACCAATTGCGCGTTCCTGTGAGAAATACGGTGGCGACACACAAAAACGGACAACGAAGTTATCCTATAATATTTAAGAAACCATTGAATTGTCATAATGACCGGAAAGACTGCTGAGTCAATCACTTTAAAAAATTGAAAGTATTGATAGCAAAACTGAGATTGTTTGAATATAGAAGATCAGGCTCAGTCAAGAGCAGTTCAGGCTACGAACCACTTGAGACTCAAACCCGAAAAGTATTTTGGTCTACAGCGCCTTAAAAGAAGAAAGTGTGCACCTTCTCCATCTCGTAGTATAGCTCCAAGATTAATTTGTTTCCAATATCAGGCATTTTTTGCCCAACAGTTTTATTTAAAAAGATCCGCTCAAGACAAGCAAGACACGAGCATTTCATTAAATTGCCTGATTCCAATTACTAAAGTCTTCAAATTGAATGGTTATTCTGTGACAACGAAAATGGGCCACAACAAAAAAATCTCTGAATCAAAATAAAAAAAGGAACACAAACACAATTACTTTTGAAAATAATTCATACAAAAAAAAAATTGCGATGTTCAAGGGTATCGACACTCCCTACTGGTATCCCGAATCCATTGTTGGTTCATCAAAACATCTTCGGCAACATATTGAAATTTCTCTTTCCTTGACAGTAAACTATGGACGGCTTACGGCCTCCCTTAGGGCAAATCTTTAAGGTCACAGCCATCAAATCCTTTCCTCGAACTCCCACTGTGCAATCAATGTCAAGAAAAGAACAGAAACGATTAAAGTGATTTCTCAAAAGAATTAATGACATTTATGGGAGACAAAGCCACCATCAATAAGTCTGTTCAGCCGCCCACTCAAATGCGCACAATGACATTTACGAGTATTCGAGTTGACTGTCCAAACACTCTGTTTGCAAATGTCAAATAAACCCAACGTTTTTCCAGTCTTTGTCATGCTCGCCATCTCAAGGTAACCAGAAATGTTATCACAATGTGAACGACTTTATTACAGCACACCACAGCGACCGTGTCAAAATATGAGCTTAACTGCGTTGAAAACAGATGCTCCTTATCAAAAAGTTCCCTTTGCAACCGTCAACCATCTGTGTTTCAAAAACGCACATCTATTCTTGTTTTTTCCATGGAAACGTTTTTCATTGTGTTTTGGTTTTTCTAAGGGTCTTGGTTTGATTTATAGTCCTGTGGAAACCTTATACCTGTTCAGTATTCAAATGTAATTCATTATTCTCGCGAACACTTCAGCTCCTCCTTGGAATCCAAAGACTCGAATTTCTTTCTTTTTGGGTCCCTTCTTATGTTTTCCAAATAAAAATATGACGACACAGTATTTATGCTAATCCCGTATTGATTTCCATTCTAACATCCCCACAGGTTCATTTTAACTTAGGGTGTTTCGTTTTTTACAAAGGGGTGCGTATAAGTTTCAGAATACGAAAAAGGGGAGACTAGAAAAGGGTCCTATGTAGTCATATAAAAGGCTTGGTTCTGGTTATTTCTTCTCCTCCAAGGAGAAGCAAAAAGGACGAAGGATGAATGTTATACTCGTAATAATAATGATGAGGAAATAATTGTGTATCGCCATTTTAAGTGACGACAAATAAAATCGGAGGAAATGCTATGTGCTCGAATTGCCGTTGTCGCGTTATGAGCGATATTTATAAGAATCCAATTCGGGGGTTGTATTCGGTGAAACGATTTCGTTTGCTTTCAAAGCCCCTGACATGAACGATTGGAATAATATTGTAACGATTTGAGCTTTTTATTATTTCAAGGATGGTGGAAGAATCGATTCGGGAACAAACAACAACGTTAGACAATCGAAATTGGTAGAAGTATGATTTTGAGTTGCACCCAAGTGGAGCAACTAAATTTTAACGAGAAACAGCGCGGCGAGGGACATGACGATTATGAGTTTCTTCAATTTCATTGAATTGAAACAGGTTGTTTGTTTGTAATGGACTTCATTTTAATAGAATTATGACCGCACCTTAACTGACAATGAAAAATTCGTGGGTTGTGTGTTTTGAAACTCAATTTTACTTTGGGCTTATTAAATGAATGAGGCAATTTTGGAATTGTCATTGTTGGGAAGATAATTAATCTTGAAAGCAGAGGGTCTGTGAAACCAATTAAAATTAAATCCAAAGGATGACAATCTACGGTCCGGAACAAAGAAATAAGAAAATCGAAAATTCCATTTTATGGTTTTGTTTATAATGGCCAGACGTTATGGCTGGAAAGCGGAGATGATTAAACGTCTGCGTTTCAACAAGATGAACTGGAAAATTACAAGTTCGAATCTTGTCTTGAACTTTATCAGGATTCGAAAATATATATATAAGTGGCAGCATGAAGTGGGAAGGCGTGCTTGGGAAGGTAACTTGCAGTTGCTAGTATTTCAACTTATGTCAAATAAAATACTGCGAATCAAGCGAATGGAAATAATTCGATATCAATTTTTTTTATCGATATTCGAGAGTCTCTCAATTCTCCTCCTAATGCTTATGCTCACTCCTTACAAAGGGAACTCAAACAATAGGCATAAATTCTTGAGAGCAAGAGTCTTCCATAATTCGTAGTACAAAAATTAGTGTCATTTCGACCAAAATATTCAACACAAATATAAAAAAACATTTTTGTGGAAAGCCCTGCACCTCCAAAAGCACTAAATAGCAACAAAGGCGTTTCGTCGTCTTCGTGAGTCAGCACTCACAGAGTCAGACTGTACTCAGTCCTAACTTGGTTAGATGTGACCTCAAGCCAGGAAGCTCATGACCGTTTCAATATACTCCTTGTTAAGTTTAAGGATTTCTCTGTAAGAAAAGGGGTTGTCAATAATTTTGATTATCTAAGCTCCGGTTGATTTCTCCAGTGGATGATACCGAGCTGGTTTTCCCATTATTATTGATATGACATGTGGCCGTAGCCCATTTTACGTTACAGAAAGGTTCTGGACCAGTGACCGCAGTTTAAGAACTAACCCTGGCTAGTTCGTCCGCGATTTCATGGTTTTCGATTCGATGATGACCTGGAACCTATCCTTACCTAACTTGGTTACGTTTGGCCAGTGCTTGTAAGGCGTCGCAGCAGCTTTTGTCAGATTTGGATTCTATTAGATTTGATGACATTTCCATTAGCGCATTGGCAGATATTCGGCCTTTAGCTAGGTTAACTATGGTGCAGGTTTCAATGGCTTGTATTTTTGCCTGAAAAACACTTGGATGCCTTCCCATAGGGAAAGAGATTTTAGTGTTGGCCATTTTTGAGCAATCAGTATATCAGATTAAGTTTCTGGGATCGGGGACCGGTGTGTTACTCGACCAAATGTCACGGTTAGGAATGTCTTCTTCAAAGAGTCGCGCAAAACAGTATGTCGTCTACATACTAGCTGCGATCGAGCAGAACATATCCATATCCGTGATTCAATTGAGTATTCTCAAGTGCCCCGTCTGGTCACCTAGTTTGTTTTTCGTTGCAAATTTATTTTTTAGAGCATTCTGGCGGCTGTTTTTATAATGAAAATGTCTAAATGAGACAGCTTAATGACAGGTGTTTAGTGCTTCCGTAGGGCAGATGCTCATAGCAATAGTAATGCACAAACAAACACCTTTGGAGACAATTGTTTCCTTTCTCACTGCTCCCTTGCTTCAGTAAGATAGGGCATCTTTTCAAGTCTGATGAGAATCTTGAAACATATCTTGACAACAACAATCACCATAATTACAAAAATTCTGTTCCTATACCATCTTCACAAAAAACGTTGAATTTAGACCCAATGCAATTCTTTCCCATTTCAGTTAACTATGTGAAATAATTATGAGCATAAGAAAAGAGCAATTTTTAATGTCATACCCGACGAGGCTTAGAACAAAACACAAAAAAACATTGCAGCATGTCTAAGCAACCAAACACGGCAGTCAGTATTCGGATATAATGTTGGTAGAATCGGGTGCGTCACCAGAGTCTGTTTTAAAACCCTTTTTTGTTTACTATCAATAAATGATATCTCTAAAATTCAGTTTTAACAACACTGAGTATTTAAAATGTTGTTCAAATTTACCGAGAAGTACCTTAAACTGAACAATAATCGATGGCTGATTTCAACGTAGAATTTAGTTCATTTAATTAATTTATATAAGCCAGTTCTGGTTAGGATTTGGGGCATATTTTTCGGTTGAAGTCAAACAAAGCCTTTTCAATATAAGGTCTGAAAGCTTAATTCTTTCATGCCATCATTTTATTTGGCTTCTTTGATGTTTTTAAAAATCTTGCTGAATAGTCACATCAAGATGCTCATAAATGGAAGGACACCTATCTCAGTTGTGCAATATATTTTTACCCTACATTGGTACTATCAAGACCGATGGTAATCCAAAGGACAGTTTTTGTGGCCACAAAAAAAGGCTTGGGATTATAGGATCAGGTGCCTACATCAAACGCTTGATAGCTTTAGAAAGTATGCCCGATAAATGGAATGCCAACATTGATTTACCATACTCTTCAGGGTTGCAAATAGGGCGCAATAAATTTTTTTTCAACGCACCCTTTAAGATAGACAATACATTGTGAGCGCTGGTCCATATCTGATCAGGTTTGGTATAGAGAAGTCCATGTTTGACGAAATCTTCATCCCAAGACAGATTGGGGAAATATACACGAATTTCTTATCACATTTCATACATTATTTTGGCATCGCAAAAATGAGTTAATTCAATTTTACAGAATGACCATGGCGAACGCTGATTGTTCCGACAAGGCTAGTGATGGTCTAGCCAAGACCGGTGATGTTAGAAAAGCTTTTTAGTTATCCGAAGTAGTGGCGCGAAAAATAGATACGTCCGATAAGACAGATACAATTTTTTAAGTCATCATCATTTCGTGTGATAATAATAATTTCTACTTAAGCATGATAAACTGTGAAATAACAATAAATCGTTCCATCCAAGCGGGTATTTAACGAGTCATTACGTACATTCACACATATTATCTCATTTCCTATTTGTTGACCTTTGTTTTGTGAAACAATACCTATTTATCTAATAGAACCCATTCTATGACCTCATTAACGATACCACCGCCAATACAACCGACGCCCATTCAAACAGTCCTACTATTAACGTTCTGTACTCCATCAATAATAAATTGCCGGCTTGTTTGGCTTGGATTATCCCACAAATTTCAAATAATGGGCACAGACAAAATTAATAATTGAGGCAGAAACGCATGCTTGCCCGTAATTGTTTGCTCATCATTAAAGCATTATCCTCACTTTTTTCACATGTCCTTTTGTTATTTAGAAACCACTAAGAAATTCACTTTCCTCATTAGTTGAAACAGAAGTAGGATCTTTCTGTCATTATGCTAAGGATTCCATCTTTTCACATAAAAAAAATTATAAGCTGACTTAAGCAACTAATCTTCTTTCAAATTGCTCAACAAATGAGGCAAAGGGATAAACACTGCTTTGTCTAGGACCGTGCACCGGCAAGTTGTAAGGTTTTCTAAAAATAAATCTTTAGCTTTTTCATTCGTTTCAGATGAGTCAGATGGGGACGACTTTATTGAGCAGTCCCTTACAAATGGAAGGCATTAAGGAGACGATAATAAGTACTTATATGGCTCTGAGCTAAGGTATCGATTTTTGAAGCTTGTGGTCATGAATGTATCCAAATGAAGACATGCAAATGAAATTATACTCTTACTGCGGTTTCCTTAACTCAAATCTACCGAAGTTTCTTGTTTCTAGTCTGTTATTACTTTAAGATGGAATATGATACTTTCAATCTTTTTCCGGATGAAAAGTGAAGAAATTATAAGCGGATAGAAACTGTTGCAGAGCAATGAACTTTTAACTGACGTGTTTAGGGTATTTTCAGTACTTTTCTTATGCCTAGACTTTCAATGTAATGGCATTAAATATTGTAAAGAACAATTGGCGAAAGACATCAACCAAAGAACAGGCTAAGCCCTGTATGCATTTACTAATTGTAAGTTTGAAACTAAAGCACACACAAAAAATAACTTTATTGGAGTGGCGGTCAAAAATTATGTTTTTAAAGTAATGTGATACCTTAAATCAGTTCTCAGACTGTTTTAGACGAGCAAGCAACTGTTGAAACTGAGAATCAAACAACGGTGGTATGCATTGTCATTTTCTTACATCGATGCCATAATATAACGTTTCGCAAGGCAAGTATATGCTTGCCGAATGTCCGTTTGCCAACCCTGGACTTTCTTATATTTCGCTTAAGCTAGGAGTTGCGATTAAAAGGGCAAAGGAGGATATTGTGGGTATACAATTAGGACTAAGGGAAGTGTTGCAAAGGTGGAAGTCGAGATCTATACTTGCAAGAATTAAAAATAGCTTTACATTCAATAATATAATATTTTAGTGGTTTTTGGGGCACAAAGTATAAAAACCTATTCAAATCATTTTGCAGCGAGATGTGATCATTAGGGGATGATATTTAATTGCTAATTCTCAAATCATCAGCATACCTAGAAAGATAGATCAGAGACAATTCATTTGTGTGTTACATCGTTTATAGTTAGAATAAAGATAATGGGACCTAAATGACTACCTTGGGGTACTGCAGAGGATCTAACCTGGACCCGGTACTACCGATGCTGAAAGTAAAGAGTGGGTATAACTGAGTGCATTAAGCTTAAAACGGACGAATCGGTGCGAGATTTTATCAAAAGTCTTGGAAAAGTCGTTAAGGGTGACATGAACTTTATAACCATCGAGTAATTGTTGCAGTTTTTTGGAAGTGAATCCGGTGCGATTTGTTGTTGAAGATCGTCCCTTAAAGAATTCATGCTACTTAGAAAACACTATGGACCTTCCCAACCTTAAGCTGATTGAGTAAGGCAAAGTTGAGTGGGATACTAATATGACGTACTTTTTGAGAACAATTGCGAACTAAAAGTCGACTCTCAGGCTATTCATTCTTCCAATTTCATAGCTTATGGAAATTAGAACAGTGGCTAAGGTTTATTTAATCGGTTGCTGGAATCCTTCGTTCATATTTTCAAAGAAAATAGGGTTTGTGTAAATGACATGTCATTGGCTCTGGTGTGTAGCTGTTGACCTTTACAAAGGTTTTTAAATGCAGATTATTAAAATAAGACTTTGAGATAAGATCACTTAAAAACCGATCTAGTTTACCTTACATTTTTCGCTCTTCAGACGGAGAACAGCCTTTAATAATAAATAAAATAAAAAAATAGATCTTCTTTACTATTGCCGCTTAGTTATCAAGTCGAGTATACGTGCGGATATGCAAACAGGTTATTTGGTTAGTCCATTATTGATAAACACTCGTCAAATTAAATTCAGTAGAAGTGAAAGCAACAATGAGCAGAAAATCAAAAGATAGTCGCCTTTAATTTCTGAACTGGCTTTGGTCGTTTTTGGCATCCTGGCAATGCAAGTTACTGTCAAAAGAGCCTCTTCTTCTTGACTCTTCATTTCAAGCGAGAAAAGAAGAGCTCTAGCTCTATGACCCTTGAAAGTTTACTTTAAGTTAAATTAAATTCATTTATATTTACGATATAACTTTCACTTTCACCATATTGACCATATTATGACAAAACGTTCGTCTATATCTACCAAATACTTAATAAAACAGGTGGGTGGTGGAGTTGGAAGAGCGCCTGCCTTTCAATTGATTCAATTGATAGGTCCCAGGTTGGATTCCTTGAGTAGTCTAGTTTTTCGAATCTAGTCCAGTCGCCATTTGCCATTGGGATAAAGTTAATGGCACTATCACAATCACAATCACAGCAATAGCAGTTTGACCAATGGGTGGCGTTATTGTAGTGGTTGTTGTATCGGCTAAGTATATTATTCGTGTTTTCAAAATAGATGTGGCATAACACTGACAGCGGGGTGTCTAGCTAAATCTTTCAAACTTTCAAAGTTCATATATCAAACTAATGTCGAATAAAATCCTGCAGATTAGGTGAAAGCTAAAAGGTCGATATCAAAACCCTTCGTCCCGAGAGTTTAAACCAAATACACCTAAGTTTCTCAAACCACTACAAAAATCATTCATTCTCCTCCTAATTCTTCCGCTCACTCTGTGCAACCCGCATTATTAGAGTACTTATATCCTGTATATAAGTACTAATAATATAATAAAAATTATTATATATTTAAAATAAAAGCATCGATTGAATTTTATGTATATAAGTTTTAGGTTGATCGTTTTTCTTGATTTTTTAAAAAAAACATCAACAGAGCGAAAAGCAAGAAGTATGATCAATAATATATGTATCTTGGAGCAAAGCCTAAAAGGCAGTATTCAAAACAATAGCTCTCAGAGATAAACCAAATGAAATTCAAGGTTGTGAGTTATTTTCAAGCTCTGAGAAACACAACATTTTAGTACGAGTGAAACTTCACAATCCTCGCCAATTCCTTCTTTTCGCTTTGTGCAATTAAACAAGCATTATAAAATTAGTCATAATCTTTTTAAGACGAGAAGATTATAATAAATTACAGATAATAAGTTAAGACTTTTACGATTCCTTGGTCCGGAAACAGCCTGTTGCGCTGCATTCATCTGAGTAAACAGGTAAGGAATTCATAAATAGATCCACGGCAATGGCAAATGTGTAAGATTTACGACTCTTCGATGAGTAGTGAATCTATAAAAACAATATTTTACGGTCTGAATAAAAGTGAGAGCATAAAAAATGTTTTACAGTGTAGTCACTCAAGCGCCCTTGCTATTTCACGGTGAGGCATCCTGCATAATAGCAAGATGCAATTTAAGTGCATTGGTTTGGATGATATTTATTATCATTTGAATATATTATACATATCCTTTTTAGGTAAACAGAAAACAATTCAGAGAAGTACTTAATCAATTGAGTACAGTCATATGCAATTCAGCAGAAGGGAAAATGATATCTTTATCATCGTTACTTTAGATTCAGTGGGTATATTCAAATTAACAAAATCTAGTCTTTGTTTATCATGCAAAAGCATACAAACATACCAAGTTTACTATCAATCGGGTATTGTTAAAAATACATTTATTATAATAATTGAAATAAGAGGAATTGATTTGTAAATATTTCAGCAAAATAATAAAGTGTGGACACATAGTTCACCGTTCGCTTAACAGAGTCAAGGAAATCTTCTCGATAGCATAAAATCTTGCTTTGTCGAGCTTTTGAGGATTAAATGAGGTTTTATCATCATAGTGGCCACAAAGGAAGCTCCTTAAATTAACCTGTATATTTATTTTGCCAGTGTCGAGTCGATCTAAGATTGAGCTATGAAAAAGGTTAAGGTTTGTAGACAAGAATACCCACTCAAGATGTGCAAAATGGCACAGAAAAGTCGAAGGAAATCTCAAATCATACCAAACTTTATTTCTGTTGAATCTCTGGAATACTACCGCCTCTATCCGTGGGGTTAGTTTCGTTTCAGATTGATAGAAGATAAAGTATACAGACCGATGAGCATGCAGCACAAAGATCCGGAAAAACATTTTCTTGACTCTTAAAGGTTAACGTTAAGAAAATCCTTCTCTTCAAAACAAAAGGCTGTGTTCATGATCCAGTATCATAATTGAACAGTATAGGGTTTGCTCAAAGACAATGCACAGAGACCATCTATTGTCTTTCCAAAAAAGTCGACGGGAAGTCGCATTCTTTCTGTCGGTTTCTCGATGTCTGTCATTTTAAAGACAATAAGAACTTAGAAATTGACAGATTTTTTACAAATGGCTGAAATGCTTTTGAAACAAAACAACTAAAGTTTTACCGAAAGACCTAGCTTGAAATATTCTTTAAAAAAAATTGTCTGGTTGAAATCTTTTTTAAAAAATCGAAGTCTTTAAATAAAAGTAATATTTTGGATATACCTCAAGGATCTGTTTTTGGCCAAATTTTTTTTTTTAATTTAGATAATTTCCTTCTTTTGACAGCCACGCATAGGAAATGTTTAAATCTGCAGTAAGGCCACAAAATTTAGTTCCTGACGTGCAAATATTAAGGTCGTTGTTCGAGGAATGCGACCGAATTATGACTCAAATGAATCGAAGAAATTGCAGTCACATCTTATGCGTCTGATTATTAAAAGTTTAATTTTTTTATGAATTACTGCGAGAGATCTTGTTTTCATCCTTAATTTAACTCAAATACTACAGATGCATAAAATCCTTCAGTTTTGAAACAAAACAGCGACTTATGGTTCCTTGTAATCAAAAGCTTTACTTAATTCGATGTAGATGTCATCAACTTGACAACTTATTTGTATTCCGTTGAAAACAAGACTCATATTCTTTTTTATATATTAAAGTTCTTCCATTCTGTTTTTATTTATTTAGTTTAACACTGAATAGAGTGACACATGATTAAACGAAATTTTTGACAATTCAACAATTTTAGCATAACAATGATTGTCAGCTTAAACCAATATAAATTATTGAAATAAAAATGCTACAATTTAAAATCGTTACATCAAAAGTAACAACAAATTTTTTTTATGAGTACTGCAGTAAACTTATTGAAGGAAAAATCAATGAATTTGTCATTGACTGAGTGATAAAAGAACCCAAAAACCATTCAAAAATATCGAATGCCATGATTTCATATTTCAATAAAACATTTCTCCGTTCACAAGGACTTCCTATTTAAGCAGAAACAGAATCCATCGCTGCAAGGAATTTTATGGAAGCCACTAAACAAAAGTGGCTAACTTTTGATTCCATTTTAAGAATTTTATGGGAATCAAATGAAAGATTCCCGCTTCTTACCACAGAAATCCAATTAAAAATGTTTCTTCAAATAAACCGGGACCATTCTACTATCTACTTGCTCCAACCCTTTATTGGTAGAGACAATTTGTCCAACAACATAGTACAGTGCAGTGTAAGAATACTCTTGTTCATGGACTCGCCAGTCTGTCGTGGTATACCAAGGACAATGAAAACAAAGTCAATATTGCTTTGCAAAAAAAAAAAATAGTACGTATACGCCACAGTGTGTGAAATAGTTTTCTTGGCCAGAAGCAAATTGCAAAATTGAAGTTTCTTTCGTTTTAATGAATTTATAGATTTCTGTTTTGTCGAGAATGTTATTTCCTCCATCAGGACTCTCAAATAGCACTATTGGTTTTGAAATTGAAGACCGGCTACGTTATCAACAGGGAGTCTCCAGTAAAAGTTATGTCCTAGTTGTTTCGAAATTTATTATATTAAAAATGCTATTTGTGAATATAAATTTGTTTAATTCACCGACAATTAACCCGAAGATTAATGTTTACGAGAATTGTAATTGATGGCCAGACGAAGTGATGGTATCGTTCCGTTGCATGATACTTTGTCATTCAGTTGGAATTCACGAGGCGCTCCATGGAGTATGCGAAGCTAAAAATGTTAATTAATTTAATCAAAGTTTGAGTAATGACATTTGATTGCAAATCAATAGAAAAACAGAGGAATTGCTTTGGTTAATCCTCCAAATAACAAAAACATAACAAGGCATTGTGGCGCAGTTTGTTTAAACTGGGTCATTTGATAGGAACTGTGTTAAAATCGAAGATGGAGTCCTGAACTTTTACATATTCGGATGGTTTTGATGTATGGGCTTTTTTTTATATCGGAACTCCGAGTTAGTGTTAAAATAGTATTGATGACCTGTCACTGGCTCTGCTTAAAAGGGTGAGCCATTCTTTCAAAACATAATTTTCAAGTGTATCAAATAATTCGAATAAAAAGTTGATGTCGAACTCACCCTCTCAATTCAGACTTCAGTTATGGAAAAACGGAAATCATAAAACTATCTCAATTTCAATCTACTCCACAATATTTTAATTCTTCTACAGAATGGCGTATAAGAAAAGTTAAGATTTAATTGTAGAATCCTTTTTTTGTTTTTCATATTTTTTTTTTAAGAATCAGCTTGGAAAGACTTGAGAAATTTATGATGGACGGATTAAGTACATCACAAAGAATTAAATTGGTTCAATTTGAAAGTCGACATTCAACTATTATTATTATCATTAAAATTATATCGAAATTTCTTTCATGTTCGAAATATACAAAGTGCTTTCAACAATTTTCCGATTGGTAATGTAATCTTCCGCGTGCTCAAAGACTTCATACAGTAAAAAATGATGAGAATATTGTTTGGTTGCAAGCAAGTATTGAGAAAAATCCTGAAACTTCTAACAGACGTTGTTCTCAGCACTTAGGGATGTCTAGGTGGTCTTTTCAAAGAAATTTAAGGCATTCACAAGTTTTTCCATATAAGATTCAATTTGCTAATGGACTGAAAACAAATAATAATCTACAAAAACGCATTCAGTATGCTCGGCCTTTTTAAGCCATGTTCCGAGAGAACATCGAGTTTATTCACAAACTCATTATGAGCGATGAGGCCCAGTTTCACCACGTAACGTAAGTAAACTTGCAGAATACGGCGTATCGAAAATCCAAAAATGATTATTGAAAGTCAACACAACGACTTATGTTAAGCCAACCGGGCAATGATTGAAAATTCAGAATTGTGATTCCAACAAGATGGAGCCATAGCTCACACAGATCGTCAAACTATTCCTGAGAGAAATTTTTCGTGACAGAATATTATCGTGTCATTTTGATTGTAACTAGCCACCGCGTTCAACCAATTTTAAGGCTCCAATTTTTTTTTCTATGTGGCCATCTAGTCAATAAGCCAAGAATTACACAACAGCTTAAGGCCAATATCTGAAAACAAGTGAGGGTGCTGGGACCTGAAATTCTAAGAAAAGTAATAAAAAATGCTCTGGATAGAGCACATCAGATCGAAGCAAACATTGGAGAGATATTATCTTCAAAACATAATGTTTACAAACACTAATCTTGATTTTAATAAACGCCAAAGTTAGATAGAATCAGAAAGAAAAATATTATTCATCACATAACTTTAAACCTTTCTTATGAGCCACCCTGTATTAATCCTCGTTCTGTGCAAAATGCAATATAAGGGTAGTCTTTATGCCTTGCGAGCGAGCAAAAAAATTATTGTAAAAACTTTAATCGAATTCGCATGAGAATCATTCCCAAAAAGAAGTTGAACAATGTCAACAAAACAACATGGAACAATGCCAGTGCCTAAGGTTTTATTTTTGTGTGAAATTTCACACAATATCGCAAACGGAAGACGATTGAATGGCAAGGATATTACTTTGTTCCAAAAACAAGAGATAAAAGACTATTAAGTTGTCTTAAATGTATCAGGTTGCATACTAAAATGGCAACGTTAATAACAAGGATATAAAATTATGGTTGTAAACTTTGCTGTGGGTACCTTTAACTAGATGTGCAGATGTGTCTTCGTGTTGATAATTCATTTAAATAAGAATAGAAATATTTACTGGCACTGAACTTTTTGTGGCTGCATTTGAGAGGAATTAACGACTGTTTCAAGTTTGGTTGCATAATTTCTAACTCAAGATTCTCATGTCTCTGTGGAAAGTTTAAAAACAATTTAGGTTACAATATAGCTAGCAAATGAAAAATATAGCCGTTTTTCGATGCCTTAATTGATCTTGCCGATTCAGGACTTTCATTAGAAGTTTGAAATTTCTTTCTGGCGCATATTTTACGGGAAATCTAAATTTCTTTTTACTTTGCCTAGCCTGTATTGAACTGGTTCGTTGCATGACAAAAAAGGCTGCGCATACGCCCGAGTGTTTGAGAAATAGTTTTTAATTTGCATTATGACAATGCTTATATTGCTTTAAACTGACAATCAAAGTATCCTGGATGTTTGTTCCTTAAAATTAAATATTAAATATTAATAACCATGAAATGCAACTTTTTGGGGTAAACAAGAAAGAGAACAATGACACCTCGATGGTCTTTAAGACCATTTATGTCATTGCAGTCCCCTTAAACAGTGAGAGATTTGGAATACTTTGGTTTCAATCGATTATCCCTATTTGAATAGCAGGTGATTTTTTAAGATTCAAATTACTTTCGGAGATATCGGTATTTTGCTGACCCGGTATCCAAACTGGTGTGGCCGAAAATAATCGAACAAAAGACAGGGGATTCTCCGTCGACCTGAATCCATAATTCTCAGTAAAACCTTTTGTCCTTTGTATACATTGTAATACCAGAACCCAAGGTGACTTGTATCTTTTATAGCAAGTGTTCACTTACGTTCAGCTGCTAACAGTATATTATATATATATTAGGTGTAGTATTATTCTGATTCAGTTGATTACATGAAAAATGTAGTTTGGGCTATTTATTACCATAATAGTTCTACGAATGAAAATCCGCAACATATGTTTTGCCCACCTGGTGCGGAGAATTGGTGTAAATGACAAAAAGGCTGCATCTGAAGGTACATTATAGGAGTTTGACCACAAAAATCCTCCTCTGTGTGATGAAGTTTTGAAAATTATAAGGCCAATTAACGAGAGTTTATCATCAGAGGAATTATTGACTCGATGTTTATGTTCAGAAACTCAAAATAATAATCAGTCTCTAAACTCTTTGATTTGGACTTCCGATCCAAAACATATTCATTCCGGACCCAAGATGATTGAGATAGCGACATTTATTGCTGTTTGTATTTTTTATTAAGGTTTCATTCCTATTTTAAAAATGGTGGAGCTTATGAAAATGAAAATTGGCCCGGAATCTCATTCATTTGCTGTGAAACGAGACAACATCCGGATTGACCGCTCCGAGATACGAGCATCCAACGCATCAAAGGAGACCAGAACTGCTCGATATGAAGAGAGAAATGCGGGAAATAGTTTTTTCGAAGTCGAGCAAGATCCGATGTTTGTGTTCTTTATAGACTTGTCTGTATCTATAGGGAACTATCTCCATCCCCAAATTTTTATTCCTTTTTTTTTTTAAATCGAAGCAGTCAAAAAAAGTGGTACAAAAATTGTTTTTTTTCAGGCAGCCTCCATTTTGTGAGAAAAAATCTTTCCAACTTTTCCAAAGTTCCAGGCATTGCGACATTATTCTAAACTGAAATCGTGGGTATGGTTTAGTGGCAATTTCCCCCCCCCCCCCCCACTTCATCAACTGCTAATTTTTGAAATTTTCAACTTTTTTTTTATTTTTTTCTGTATTTTTGTTATGTTAATAAATAACTTACAAAAAATGTATAGTGAAAATATTAATTGCCTTTATTTTATGACACTTCATGAAATTCATGCCTCTAGACTATATAAGAATACCCCCTTAATGAAAAAAAGAAGAAAGATTATTTAACCAACTTTGAAAATGACATTCAAGGAAATTTTCTACTCCCAAAGGGTCAACATTTTCAACTTCTGCAGCTATCCCTGAACCTATTCAAATGTATCCTTCCTCGACGCTCGTTGTAATTCTCATAGCCTCATTTTTTTATATATTTCTTCAATAAGGAAGGTCTGTCGTAGTGTCCTCAGACTTCCGAATGAATCTTCCATTAAAGAAGGCAGTTCTTAGACACAACTGGGCTTTGAAGAATTGATGCCTTGCTTGCTTGCTTGCTACATTTCTTCAGAAGGTTTAAATTTATTGCTGTGGAAAGATAAGCTTATAATAGTTTTAATTTATTTTCGCGAACCGAATTAGATAATGGTGAGACTGGAGCTTGATTTCTTGAGTCCAGTCTCAGCTCTGGGGAAATTACCCACAATATTTCAAGCGAAACTGCATACTTATATGGCATATTTGCTCGTGCATGGACACGCTGATAAGTAAAATATGCTTGCTTGTCTGTGACAGCCAAGATAATCTTAATTCCCTCAACTCCATTTGGGTAAGCCTCAATCTAATCAATCACTAGGCAAATTCAATAAAGTGCCCGTTGACTCAATATCAGGTCACAATGGATTCTAAACTAGTGAACTGACTTATCAAAAGAGGCTTTCATTGGATTTCCACTAAGTATTCTAGCCAAATACTAGGCTTACTCAAAAGGCAAGGGACAAGCAAAAAATTTATTTAACCTAATAAAGATCGAGGGAAGGCAAGAATCCAAAGTGCAGTGGCAACTTAGATTGCGGAAAAAAAGATAGGCGAGCACTACTCCTTTGACAAACGTGAGCTTTTGGAGTTGTCCTATTATACTAGAGACACAATAAAAGAGTTCTTGGCACAGGTTTTAAATTAAAAAAATAAAAAAAAACCTTTTGGAGTATAACATGATCTCAATCAAAACAAGGTCACTGACATGGCTTCATTGCTTTCTTCCCGTCATATTGTAACCAGATATTAATGAAATCATACAAAAATCCTTGCAAACATCGAGCTTTCTTTAACATTAACAAATCTTGTGAATATTTAAAGCACTCTTGAATCAAATGTTTCCATCATCACTTCTGGGTAAGTAAATTCCTTAAAGCTTGTATAAGAAGCCATCAGCTTCGTCAAGGCATAAATTTCAGCTCTTCATGTTCAGTTTCGATAATCTAATCAATAAAAGCTTATCGAATGAATGAAAATTCCAAAACATCGGGAAGCTATGGTATGGAATTAAGTAACAGCCACAAAGGAACCATCGAGTGCACTTCATCAGGACGTATTGAGTGAACGAAATACTTTGGGTAGGCGGAATAATTCAATCAGGAAGTTTATATCGACGCAAGCATTATGAAGATTTATTTAGAATGAAAACAAAATCTCTGTGATAACAGCTTAAGGCTATAAGACATGGCCAATACAAGAATGGCAGGACACGTTATCCTTACTGAAACTTTGTTTCGAGATAAAACATTGTTAGAATAAGATTCTAGCTACAAACTGAGGCTTTACCGAAGCTCAGTGAGGGAATTTCTTTGAAGAAATAATATGATATAAAATAAATTTAATTTGCCTTAGTTTAAAATTGACCTTGGTAAAGACCCACTCAAATGAATTTTAAATATTGCAGAGGAGATATTAAAGCAGCACCCTCCAGCACACCCTTAAATTTTTTCATGAAGAACGAAAGCACTCGGGATAATTTCATTTCGCTGTGTTGTCCTAATATTGTAGATTTCAGTTTTGCAAATTTTTTTTTTATGTCAAGATTACCCAAGCGGCCTCCCTCATATCATCAGTGGCACAAAACAAAGCGAAGCCAAGCCTTCACAAACAACAACAGCCTTGGTCGTGTTACATTCAATTAAAAACAAAACTTAAACACCCTAATTTGTCAATGTCAGCACAGTCATAACATCAGCTAATAATTCTCCTCATCAGGCGGGCGTAGTTTCATTATTAATCATCACCCAATCTCAAACTATTGTCGGATATGCTCCTCACGTCCTCCACATTCCCGTCCTTGTGCAAAATATTATACCCCAAACGCACGGTGTTCTAAAATATTTACGAGTAAAAACACTAAAATTTTTACTAGTTATGTAAGACTGCAGGATGTATCCAATTGGAAAAAATAAATCACTAAATACATTTGCACTGTTTACAAAAAAAAAAAAGGATTCGAATTCAAGACTCCAACCTTGAGCAGCAATTAACTTGATTTTCTTTACACTCAAATATACGAATTCCATGAATTAAAAACAAGAAATTTCACTTTGAATCCATTTCGGGATGGCTTCACTTGACATTTTGGTCACCGCGACAGGATGGCGAATGCATTTATAATTTATTGCGATCAGATTCGTGCAGAGTTTTCCCCCGCACAATGGCCTTCCGCGGATTCACTTTTGGTCACTCTTGGCGACGCTTCACTTCACTTTGTTTTGCTTCTTCTTTTTTTTTTTTGTGGAAACACTTCGATTAAGAATTAATGCAAAATATTTATAAAGGCTCCAATTTGGCCGCGGTGGCCAGACAAAGAAATCACCATGAATTGTTTGAAAGGAAATTTGCGCGAATCCTTAATTTCGATTCGTAGAAATCCGCGCCCGACGATGACGACGGGTCATTTCTGAGTCTCGTCGATTGTACGAATACATTCACTGTTCACTGATGACGTGTCAAAATTTATCAATGACGTCATGCATCCCTATTTTTTGTTGTTTTTTTGTTTTTTACTATGCACCACCCTCACGCGTATGTGTACACTTGGCGCTCGTTAAAAGGAAAACCGTACAGGAAAGCAGAAACGAAAACGAAAACGAAAACGGAATCTTTGTCCAAAGCAGGAATGGGGACGAGTATCTACTCTGGTATCCAGGGAGTGGAGAGTCGTGAAAATAATAATATCCTGCGAGAGTATTCCAATTTGCGTAATGTAACCATCCCCAAAATGAAGTGTCCTTTTTTTGTGTTTAGTTTTAGAAGAAATGTTTTGTTTTTTCTTATAAGAGGATAGAACCGCCGTCCGACAACGACACCGGCGACAGTCGTGACGATATTTCCACCCTCACTGACCGTTATAATCTGAGCCAAGTATGTTTGCCATTCGAATAGGTTTGTTGCAAAATTAAACTACTCTATCACAAAAAAATAAAGAGAGAGAGAGAGTGAGTGCCTCTCTAAGGGTTGAATGCGAGAGAATCCTTGAATGTGTTTGTGACAAGGTGAAAGCTTTTACTGCCAGAAACTTGAGTTGCAACCAAGCTGAGTTAACAACGGCGTTGTCGATTGGTCACAAAATATATGGTATCACATCTACCCGAGAAAGTGGTGGATTCCGATTGTCAAACGGAAAGAGAAATGGCAATGACATTGCATCGGAGAACTTGTGAACTGGAAAAAACAGAAGATTTATTTGAGAGCAGCATGGGCACGGATAAATGGAATCGAAAGTCAGTTGATTTCTTTATCCCAAGTGGGTTTTCATCTACAGTGCAATTTTGGCCAATGAATCGTTACCTCAGTTGAAGAGTAGGAAGAGTAATAAAGGAACATTATATTGTAAATGAGGACATATTAGAAAAAGTAAATGTTTAATTGCTCTCACCACCCTTATTGCTTGCGCCTAATTTTCTTCGTCCATTCTCATAAAGAATTTAAGCGACCATTATGAGGATAATTCCTATCAGATTATCCCAGCGAAATTGAGATCTAAACACGTCGCATTCCACAGAAGCAATTTGATTCACTTTCGGTAAATTATGTCATTTTAAGGATGGTAAAGTTCATTACAAAAAAATCAAAATTTCTTGCAGCGACAGTTGTTTTATGACCCAAAGTCAACTTTCTAAAAAAAAGCACAGGATAACAAATTCGGTACAACTTTTATACCCCAGAAAAAAAGGTTAGTTCTAATTTTTTTTTGTAGGTTTTCGCAAGATCGTCAAGATTTTGAGATTCTGCAAGTTGGCAGCATTGTGTTGTTCGATCGCCCATTTTACAGTCATCATAATCGTCCTTCCGAACGGACCATTCGCAGTGCGAGTGAGTCCTCTAGTTCAGTAAATGGTCAAACAGCACAAGATCTGCGAAAACATCGCCGCTGACAATCCGAGGCATTTGACTGCAAGTCTCTTTCCAGAACTCAGCCGTTCGCAGACCACAACTTGGCGAATTTTGCGTCGGTACAAAATTCAGCAGACCCAACTTCTTTTGGCCTGATTTGGATCATATGGACACGAATGGCATGTGGTTTCATTCAAGGTGAACCTCAAAACTGTTGAGTTCTAAAGTCAGAATTTTCTTGCGTATTCCTCTAAAATTTACCAACTTTGGTTAATTTCTCTGCCTATATTTAAAAATAACCTTATTTTCATGGCAGTATGGCCCATTCGGTCAACCGCATATTGATCCTGTTTTACAGGTAAAAATACAGTCAAGCGGCATTATATAGAAGCTCCGGGGCGGCCAAGTTAATTGTCCAAAATCGATTGTTGAATGACATTTGTGCCTCGTTTTTGACTGAAGCGTTTCTTCCACTCAAGTACGTGTGTATTTCTGAGCCCCAAAAACAGCAAATTTGCTTGTGATTTTTTGAGCAAACCAGTCATCAGTTTCGAGCCAAAATCGTACCAGAGAAGCGAAAATGAAGAAGGTGGTCATTCTGCTTTATTAAAATGAGTCAACAGGACCTTAAAAGCGAAAATTTTTTTATCTTTTTACAGATTTTTAAAAAGTGGTGGCGATATTTTGATTGGGATCATGCACCAAATCATTTGCCAAGATTGGGAGGATGAAAGCATACGCCACGACTGGAATATCGGCGGTATATACCTCGTCTTCAAAAAGGGCTATCCTATGAATGTAATAACTACGAAGGCATATTGTGGACCAAATTTTCATATTATGCCGAGTCCTGGAAAACACCAACGAGTTTCAAGTCGTTGCCAAATGCTTAATTTGGGATCTAGGGAAAAAACTGATCAAATGCTCAAAAATAAAAGGTGCATCATAGTACAGTTTGGACGCGAGGAGATGCACTGTCATTTGACTTCTTTAATCTTGTCTTGAAACAGATAGTACGATGGGCAGGCGTCAATCTACGGAACTATCTTTTTCAAGCTTCTGAAGTTGAAGCATTCAGGGTGATTGAAGAATTTTATGAGTATCTACCTCGGAACTTATATATCCTCCACAAACAACACCACAATAGAGATCCAATGAAAAAAAAACTCCAGGCAACCTTGCTCCTTCGGTCTGTCAAAATAAATAGGATCTTAACTCCTTACACGAAAGACAGAAATACTACTTAAAAAGACACTGATTTTGCCCATCCTATTTTATCGAGCCGAATCCTGGACGATTAGCAAAGTAGCTGAGCAAATATTGGGAGCTTTCCACTGAAAAATCCTTCTTCGAATATTTGGTCGTATCAGCGAGGAGGGCAAATGGAGAAGAAGGCATAGCTCCGAACTCCTCTACCAGATCAAGTAATCACGGTCGCTCGAAAACTTGGTCCAACCAACTTAAATCAGCGTGCTAAGGACCCTATAAGTAATTTAGTAAGTTATTCAAGCAGAGTTCTCTTCAGGCTAGTAGAACTAACGTTCGTTTACTGAGATCCACGACTGTCCATGAGTCCGCAAAACTTCATAAATCTAGCCTTTACTTGCACAAGTTGCACAGAAGCAATACGATACGTAAGCATGCTTTGAAGTAATACTCATTATTCCCTACATCTACGAGGACTTGAAGTGCACTGCAGTGACGGACGCAATGGATCTTATGGAATCGATTTTTGAGGCGGCTCTTGTCAAGATGGGCATTCTTACAGATCTTTACTCAAGGGAGTATTCTACAACATACTGCACATTAATCAATCACTCAGACTTTCAGAGTAATGAATTGTTTTTCAGGCCGAAATTTTCGGGAAATTTTCGGAAACTTCAAAGGACCTCTTATCTATTATACACGCTATAGCGTCGTCCCGGCCTCAGATCATCAAATACCTTTTGTGTGAATGCTTTGTCTTCAGCTGCAAAGCCTCCGTTTAACAAGGAACAGAACGAACGCATCAGAAACTTGGAACATGAATCAATTTTTAAAGTATGCTATCCGGACCTCCTGCTGACCTCTTCAGGGAACCCATTCCCTACAATCAAGCAAAACCTTTTTCTTAAAAGTATTCGAACCATAAAGGTACTTTGACATTGGACAGCATTCAACTCATTGGCATCCGTTTCTGAATGTGATTGCAAAGAAATAAGAAAACAAAATAACATTTTATAAGTTCTGGCAGCGATTCAAAATATTATTTCAACTGAAATGCGGTTCTACACAACCATTTACGTTTGACAATAAATCAATAAATGCGTCATGACCTGCAAGAAGTATGTTCCTGGACCATTATTTACCACAATCATTATGATTCTAATGCAACACATTTTGCCAGAAAACAATTATTATTACTATTTTTTTTTTTGGTTTCATTGTTTATACATCGAGCGAGTTCAAGCTATAAATATGCTTGACGATCAAATGGGCGCATATAAAAGAATTATAGATGCCACAAGACATAAAGAAAAACTTTTTAATATTGCGCGTAATATAAGAACCATGGAACTTCTCAGCGCACGAATTGTTATTGCAACTCTCCGATATTATTGTTACACAATTTATTATAATTTATTATGATAGGATATTTTGATTATACGAGTATTTCGTCCATAAAGTTTAACCTTAGTGTACACGACGTACACTCTTCCAATGTTGTTTAGATAACCAACTGGGATAATTTTACAATATTTTTATTCCTAATGTTAACTTGACTTGGAAGTTTATTTGCATACTTCATTGAATTATGTGCGAGAATTTTTTAAAAAGTTTTCAACGTATTTTCATTCGCTATTTTACTCTCATCGATCACCATCATGAGCAAAAAGCTCTAAAAAAAAAATCGTTATAAAGGTTGAATGCGCAAAATATCCAAACGGTATCTTATTGCCAATGTCCCATTGACCGTCAGCGCTATCTGTTAGCAATGTCTGAATCTTCTGAACCATAAAAGGTACACCCTTGCAATTTTCACAAAATGCGGACCTCATTCAAAAATCGTGTTTTTTAAAAACCTCAACTCAATATTAGAGTAGGCAATGAAAATAGATGCATACAAAAATTCAACATTGTTTAAAAATACAAACCAAGGCAATCCGTTTCATGGCGCGATTGAAACCAAATACATCTGAGTTTCAAAGACAACACAATTTTTCCATCCGTCGCCTAATTTTTCTGCACATTTTATGGCAGATGCATCATAAGGGTGAGTGAGAAATGATGACCTCTTGAGGCCGAGAAAATAATAACACAAGAAAATGTAAAAATTACAATATTAGTTTAATCGTAAATGAGCGAGATGCTTTAAGAAGTAAAGGGTTTTCAAATTGGGTCTTGAGAACTTTGAATTAAATTTGTGAACCCTTTCTTTTATCATTTGACTTGACATTTTCATAATGGTAAAGTAAACGAACGAGCAACGTTTGCAAATTATAAAAATTTTCTACCGAAATTCGGAGTCGGTGACCGCAACTTTAAGAGCGTTAGCTCCGATTTTGGATCGTAATTCTCACTCTTGTAGAGAGGCAATAACAAGTAAAGTGCAAAAATTTAAGTCTACATATTCGTTGTGTGAGGTTGCCATATAAAAGAGACAACGGGTTAGTGGAAGTGTCGAAAATATCGCTTCCATTCAAGCGTCCTAAGCAAACGATCCAAATCAATCAATTCCACGCTGTTCTCAAGAATTGGGCATAGCTCAGACCACATTATGTCACATTATGGGTTTACACCCACATAAGATCAAGCTGCCTGAAAAATTTAAGCCGATAGACCATTTGAAGCGTCGTACGTTCTGAAGAATTTCATCGCAAAATCACCTTCAGTGACGAAGTACAATTTTGGCATTTTTGTCTGAATGGGTTCGTCAATAAGCAAAATATGCATTATTGGTCGGGTGAAAATCCACATCCGCTTCATGAATCACCACTTCATCCACAAAAAATAATTATTTGGTGGGGTTTGCCAGCCGGCTGTGTTATTGGGCCATATTTTATTGTCGACGATAACGATCGTCATGCTATTGTGAATGGCCGGCGTTACTGCGCCATGATTACCGATTAATTTTTGCCCGAATTGGAAGATATGGACTTGGACGATATGTGATTTCAACAGGATGGTGCCACAAGCCACACAGCACACCTTACAATAGAATTTTTTTTTTTTAAAGTTGGCATGCCCTTATTGGAAACTCCATATATGCGATTAAAGAAATATAAGATGCTGCATATTGTACGGTGGCGCGGAACCCTTCGTGTGAGATTAAAACTCGAACATAGCCTATTTTTTATCAATCTACTAAAATTGATTCAATTGCAGATGTTTGCCTTCTTGCAGATGTGGGTCAAAGGAACTCGTACGTACTGCCAAGTTGCGCATGTACTTTGTTATGACTCTTCAAACTGGCTATTCCACCCGGAGCTGTATTGAAAACTGATTCTTGATTAATAAAGGCAGTGTATATTTTGATTCAGGAATGAGTATTCCCAAGTATACGAACTCCTTAAGGAATAATTGCCCGGTGCTCTAAGAAATTTTTTTATTTGAAAAATGTATTTTCAAACAACTTTTGTAAAACATTTTCTTACTATTGTATTTTTCAATCGAACCTCTAATATATAATTGCATTTTGGCTAGGTACGTACTGGGAAAAATAAATCGAAAGCAATCAAAGATATCCTTTGTGTCGTGATATGAATGGTTGTCCTGTCTGTTATCTGTACTTCTTTAAAATATTAAAAACAATCGGAATCGGATAATATTACTTGCAGATTAATTTCTGTATATAATATAGGTAGAACGTTTTTGAATACTGTCTGTACCGAAATCGAAACTTTTTTTTGTTTCATCTTGAAACTTTTTCAACAAATGTCTACTATGAGAGTTATGACATCTTCTGGACTTTTTTGGAACTGTGACAGACATTGCATATTATGATGCATCAGAGTGTTTGTTTTATGAGATTCTGGTATAACGAGAAGCCGTCCTTTTTACTTTGGAATAATGTAATTAATTGTCATTTGGTTTTTTATTATTTAATTCCATTTTTTCGATAACGTTAACTACTTTTTCACACGTATTAAACTTTTTTATGTTAAACTCCACTGAAGTGATTCTGAAATTTATTTAATACTTTACGTATTTTACAAGAAAATGAAAAAGTGTCATCAATATAATTATCTCTTTAATTCTGATATTGAGTTATGAATGCGAAGCATAAATATATTTAAAATTATTTGAAAAAAATAAATTAAAAATATAATAAAAAATATAAAAGATTTAAATAATATAAAAATAAAATGAATACAAAAATCTAGATTGTCGATAGAGTAATCACCACCTACTTATAAGGACATCAGTGACAGCTTGCTTATTTGAAGTGAACGGCAAATTGTGAGATTCGACAAAAACTGATCCAATCCATTAAATATAACTTCGGTATATCCAACTAATTAGGATCAAAATTCCAAGCTCGAAGGACCAATTTTATGCTGCATATAACACTCTGCTTTCTTTTTCTTCTAAAAAGAGCTGAACAATAACCAGGAATGCGGAACAGATGAAGGAATTTCAAAGGAAAAAGTCTCCCTTGGATACGCGGTGAGAAGGACGAATTGAGAAGCTGATACAACTGCGAACTCTACAAGTTGTAAAATGTTCTGGATCTAGTCCGAAAGTGAAAATGCGTCAACCTCAATTTTCTGCCACACCGAGTAAATTAACAGCTTTGAGTGTCTTTGAATCATACAGAAAAGAAAGACTGAACGCAATTGCGAAATCCAGGAAAACTGTGAAGTCTCGATCTTTCAAGGATCAATTGCCTGACAAATAAAAAAGGATTTGCAGATACACAAACAATACAGTCCGAACCTCTTCCGACCAAAAAAGCGAAAATTTGTCAGCGAATTTTGAAAAGATTGTCAAAAAGTTGCTATCAACTCAAGGACAAGTAATATATTTCCTTAAAAAAACATTACCAGTGTAACCAATGCAAACAACCGCCAAATGTACTCAACCCAATACTCTTTCAAACGGCAGTATAGCAGTTTCCAAATTCACATCAAAAGCACGTCTCATCCACCCACACTCGCTCGGTCATTATATCACCGAGTTGACTGCACCCAAAACACTATTCTCTTCCATTCGCGCTTTGAGAAAGAGAAGAACATTTTAAAACAGAATTTTCCCTTCATTTTGTTTATTGTTCTTTTGTTAGAATTCCATTTTCATTTTCACTGTCACACACATTCAAGTGCAACTGGCAGCTGTTGGTGTCGTAATACGCATGCACGAATGGAGTTCGCCCTAAGGGTCTACTTAATTCGCCCTAACGACAGGAGCTGAGCAAGTCACGTCTGTAGTTGTACGAAAAGCTTCATCAAACCCTTGATGAGCATTCCTCTGTGAATGGGAAAGTTCACCTTTGATGGTGTGTGGCATGAGAATAACATTGCCAATGTGACTGACAGCTGTGCACTTGTTAGAGGCGCTTAATAACGGCACTACGACATTTTATTTGTTTGGGATTCGAAGTTTTTATAAACTTTGAGGATTCACGAGCTGTTCTCTGTTTGAAAATGTAACATCCTTTTGACAAATTATGACTTTGGGAAAACCTTGATTAGAACTTCGAAACAGTGGTCTCCGACATCGTTGGAATATTAAGATTTTGCTATCATAGCGAATCAAATGACAAGAAGGTGCATAAGCCTGATTGGGTCACCGCAAGGAGGAATATTATCACCCATTTTCTGGGAATAAATCTTAAAGAAGATTCTAAAATACTATATTAGAAAAAGCATGTGCACCTAAAAACAATGGGTGAGAAAATGAAGGTCGAAAACAAAGACAGTGAGGTATAAGGTCAGCCCATGAACTGAACCCAAGAAAACCAGTCTGTGCCCTCTTCACAAGGAAGACAAAGGCAATTGATTTCCATATTCCCCCACTGGTAGATGTATATCGACGCATACGATAAGGATGCAAAGACAGCTCAAAATTAAATGAGGTTAATAAATGTCAAAAAGGTTGCATTGAATAAAATAAAGAAGAGTCAAGAGGGTGTCATGGGAATTGAAATCAGCGCAATATTTCTGGATATACTATACCATTTTAAAACCACAGATAAAATATGATATGGATGTCCAAATCCAAAAAAGTGCAGAGGAGACGATTTGGGGCAAAAAATCTTACGAGACTTTTGGCCAAGAAATAGATGGAACTTTGTAATTTTACTTTTAACAATATCGAGACAATATTCCTAGTTGTAGCAGAAGGCGTAACACACTCATCCATCGTAGCTACATTTTGACGATCGTCAGTCATTTCCTTTCTTAGCGTTTTGCGCTTTCTTTTTTCTGACAAGGACAAGCATGCAACGACCAATCACGTCCCCAATCAAGCTACGCGTTTACATATTAGGTGTGAAATGAGTTAAGACTAAAATAGAGAAAACAAAGTAAAGAAAATAAAGCTTTTTTTATCTTTGCCTCCTCAATTGGTGACCCCAACGTGATCTGAACACTTAATGAGAACCGAACCATCAGCCGCTTCTTACAGTGAAACAGCTACTGCTTTATATTCCCTTCTGGCAATTCCACTCAGAAGGAAATTAGACACCGACAATCCCAGCACCGAGGATATCTCAAAGATATCCGTGAAAATTCTTTCATTTTGGAAACTTCAACAAAAACTTTCGTTTTCAAAAGTGGAAAAACGAAAGTTGTGGCCGCCGTCGAAAGCAGCATCATATCTCAAGTAAGTGACATTGTTCTGAATCTCCCGGCGCAAAACCCATCCACTACTCTAAAGGAGAGGCTTATCGCTGAATTTGCTGATTCAGAACATAAACGTTTGCGAAAAATGTTGCAAGAAATTGAATCGGGCGACAAAAAACCTTCTCATCTCCTCATAGAAATGAAAGAGTTAGCAAGAAAAACCTTAAATGATGACCTCTTGAAATCGCTTTGGTTGCAGTGTTTACCGACAGATATGCGTAACGTAAGCAAAGCTGTCATACACAGCTGCAATCCACAAGAAACCAACATCTGTCTCTAGCGTACCAAAAACTTCAACTCACTATTCAAATGAAAGAGTATTGGACGTATGACAAGGAACGTCGGAAAATAAAATCTAAATCGGAAACTATGGATTACTACCCCAGCCCACCGATAGTTCCTAACAATTTGTTGTATGTGATTTCAATTTTAAGTATATTTTCACTGTCTGGGGGCCTACATTGATGATGATGAAGTAAAAGCAGAGGTCGAGTCGAAACCCTTGTTTTTTAAAACGAGAGGCCGCATTCTTGGTCACTCAAAAAAGCTGAGACAAATTTTCATTTCTCAACCTCAAGAAGCATCATTTGACGAGGGGCTTAAAATTTGTTGATTTTTATATAATAAATGAAGTCCTCGCTTTCAAGGGACAATGAATACCTTTTGAATGCATTTTGCAAAGAGCCAGCGAAACGAGTCGAAGTAGAATTGAAAAATTTTGCGGAAAGAGTAATCACTACAGCAAGACCGCTCGCTTTGTTAGACTACTATTGGTGGTCGACCTCTCTTGTGACATTGACATTGAACTGGAACATTTGAGGAAAAATCATGGTTTACTTAAGGATTTTAAGCCTTGGAAATGTCAATTGAAAACAAAGTGTAAATTTACAAGCTGTAAATAAATCAAACGTTTCAATGAGTTTTTAATGAGGTTTTACACCCTCGAATTCTAAAGGGTTTTTCAACAGGGACGCTACAAAAGTAGAGCGACAGGGACAGCAAACGACGCTATATTTCTTGCAGCTCTTTTGACATTTCTCTTCAGTAAGGTTTGCCATTTCATGATGGAAAGATATACGAGCCAACAACGAGTCGAAATTATTAAAATTTACTACCGAAATTTGGAGTCAGTGGCCTCAACGTTAAGAGCGCTTCGTCCAATTTATGGTCGTCATAATCGTCCTAGCAGATCAACAATTGAGCATCTAGTGGAAAAATTTGAATCCGCAGGCACAGTACAAAATGTTCCCGTGCCAGTGAGATAAAGAAGTGCCCGTAGTATCGAGAATATTGCTGCCGCTGAAGCTTCAGTTGCAGAAAGCCCAAATGTGTCTCTCACACGTCGTTCTCCAGCGTTGGGCATCTCTGTGACGCCGTTGTGGCGAATTTTGCGAAAAGATCTTGGCCTACATCCTTACAAGATTAAATTGATGCAAGAACTGAAGCCGCTTGACCACCAGAAGCGTCGTTTGTTCGTGAATTGGGCTGAGCAAAAACTTGAAAATGATTCGGATTTTCATCCAAAAATTATCTTCAGCGATGAGGCTCATTTCTGGCCGAATGGCTCCGATAATAAACAAAATATGCGGTTTTGGTCAGGTAGCAATCCACACGTACTCCATGAGTCATCATAGCATCCCGAAAAAATTACCGTTTGGTGTGGTTTATAGGCCGGTGGCGTCATTGGGCCGTACTGCTTCCGTGATGATCTAGACCAGCACGTTACTGTGAATGGGGATCGCTACCGTTCAATGAAAACCGAATATTTTTGGCCCCAATTGGATGATATGGACTTTGAGGAAATGTGGTTCCAACAGGACGGCGCCACAAGCCACACAACGAATGTCCAGTCAATTTATTGGAAACCAAGTTTGGAGAACGTGTTAACTCACGAAAGGGTCCAGTCGGCTTGGCCGCCTCGGTCGTGCGATTTGACGTCGTTAGACTATTTCCTGTCTATGCAAATAAGCCAGCGACGATTGATGAACTTCGTACGAATATCGAACGTGAAATTGCAGCAGTATCGGCCGATTTATGCTTGAAAACCGTCGAAAATTGGGTTCAGCGTCTGGACCTCTGCAAGCGTGCCCGTGGTAGACATGCAAAAGAAATCGAGTTCCATACATAATGGCATCGAACGTACTTTCACAGGAATAAAGAATTTCATTGATATCCAAAACCGTTTTTGTTTTATTTAAAAATTTTAGCGCTCTTATTGAAAAACCCGATATAAGTGGATAATGATCTTGGGGTCGGAATAATTTTCTGTTGAGTGAAATCTATCCTTTCAAATACTAACAGCTTGTTCAAAACTTTTTATTCACAGAGAAAAGCGTTTTCGAAAGGTTATTCCAATTTTCCTCGACCTATCACGACTTCGTGAGAACTTTAGATCGATAAGCAGTTCTCGAAAAGAGGGGCTTTCATTTGGTTGGCAGCGCTAATGGAGCTTTGATGCTATTCAGAGAATTATCGTCATCTTTACACAATCTTCCAAATTAAACAATTTAAGTTTAAATGCTAGTTCTGATTTTATTTTTTCGAAAAAGTATCGCTTCTTTAAGGATGACGAGTAGGTTAAGATTTTTATTCCACTCTCCTAGAAAAAATTAATTCATCAATGACAAGTCATGTCCTGTGACTTTGTCCGCGACGGATTCGCGTCACCTTGTGAAACCATGGGAAACTGATTGTCCTTAAAATGTTACAAAATTTCCTACTTATAATTATCCTGACAGACTGAAATTCTGTCTATTTTAACAATTTGTATTTTAACCTTAACATACGGAGATATCTCATCGTGGACTTTTTTATAGAAGCTTTTAACATTTTTTTTGAAAGCAAGTAAGTATATCTAACTTAACTTTAACAATTGGTCTCCCCGAAAGGACCTTTTAACCAAGTGGGATAATTTTAAGATCATTCCCAATGTCCATTGAAAGTATTGGTGGAAGAATTTTTGAAATCGGGTGGGTCGTATCGAAGATTACCTCCTAGACATAAACCAACAAACCTAAGAACTTTTACTCTTAAACAAATTGTATCAAAACCTTAACATATAGAGATGTGTCGTCGTGTAAAAAAGGAATCGCTCAACCGTTCTTGAGCTACATAATTGGTTGCCATGAAAGACACTTGTATATGAATAAGATAATTAATAGCCTTAGTTCATTCTAAAGGTCCCTTGCAAGTATTCGTAAAAGTGCTTATGAAATCGGATGACCAGTTTCGAAGATTATCTCATACATACAAACTTACAAATATTACCTCTTCATAATATTAGTACAAACAAAATAAAGCACAAAAATACACTTTCCTTTCGCCTTTCTCAAAGTAAATAAAAGAATATTAACTGATTTCGAGAGCGATCCCAAAATGATCATCCCATTCTTCATCCAAATCGCGCTTCGTTTCTACTTCTTGTATTTATCCATAAGCCAAACAGAATCACCAAAGATAAGCATCTCAATAAATAAACAAAGTTGATTTCATATCCTCTGGCATTATGTCTCAAAGCTCAAGGCTTTGGCATCCTTCACCAAACACATATTCAAAAATTATTTCACACTACGTTAAGGATTAGTCACAATTGGCCAACATAAGTGAGTGTCGAGTTAAAACCCAGAAATGCGAAATACAATCATTCCATTTGGCAAGTCTCCAATTTGCAACCACTTGTTGCCGGCACACCCTGATGCAGTTCGTTTGTGCTCTGTATGGCCTTTCACTTGGATTATATGTCTTCGTTTAGAGAGTAAAAAAAATAATAAAAATAATCGGAACTCGCCGGATGTGTACACAAGAGTGAAACATAACCAACAAGGACGACAATGAAAGTTGGCTTTCGCATTCAAAAACATGGAAATTGCTTGATTGGGCCGAAAAAAAAGCGAATCCAGTACAAGCCAAAGGATGTGAGTCTGTCATCTGCAATGGGGGCAAAGGATGGTAATTTTATTTACCTATTCATGGAGATGCCAATTTGATTTTTTTGGTTAGAGTCGATTTTTAAAAGCGTATTTTTTCCATTCAATCCGTGTACAGAAGTTATTGCAATAGGCGCAAAACAACCATGCAACGATGGAAGGGAAAAAAAATCAAGTAGGACTTTCCTGAGCATAATTAAAACAAAGGAGTCCCATTATTGCTGGCACTCAACCACCTACGTTTCAACGGTGCCGTAAAACAAAGTGAAGAGAGCACTTACCTTCTCCTGTTAATTGCATAATTTTGTCGACAACGTGTAATTGCATAGTTAAAACCGCACTAAACTGTGAGAAATGTTTAGAGAAAAAAAGAAGCTTGGCGCGGTTGGGCTTTTGTTTTATTACCAACCGACAGACTTAATCGGGATAAGTATTCTTCTGCTTTTGTAAGAGCCGAAGGCTTTTGTTTATGTTTTTTTTTTATACCCACAGTTTTAATTGGTCTTAGGTTACATAAGTCTGCAAAAAAAAAGGTTAAGAACTGTTTTAGCTTTTTTGCGTAATTCTCAGGATTTTTGGTATGCTGAATCCAAAAATGACAAATCATTTTGTATAGAACGTCACGTTTTCTGACAATGTGGGTATCTATGTTAAACAAGAATTTATCAGCTTAAAATAAATGATAAAAGACTATATTTTTTTTTTAATTAATAATTGCGAAACTTTGCTTTTAAACTCAGTATGCAACCTTAAGCTTGATGACCTCTTTAAAGGAAATACATCCGTCTCTTTGAAGATCCTTCATGGTTGTGATGAAATGTGGATCAGCCATAAGTCATCTAGTATCTGGTCCAATAAAAACACATTCCTTCCTTCAACTTAGCCTCCGAGAGGCCTGAAAACTTTGAAATTAAGTATTTGAAGCAATATCCATCTCTTGGAAGTGACTTTACAAATTGCCTTATCAATCTCAGCTTTATGTGAAGCGATGGTAGAAGAACTTTTTGAGGAGGCACCAAAGTTTCATGCAGATTGTTCTTTTCACCAACTTTAAGCGATCCCAGAGGCCAACACTTTTTGGTCCAGTGATTTGCTCGGCATCTTCTATGCCAGAGACAAGAGGGAATTTGGTAAACCCAGATTTTTGTCCCAGCAACATGCAGAAGATTTTGGAATCACCACACACATCTGCCAACCGTGGTTTTATTTTAATTTGCACAGAACCAATTTCATCATCATCATTTCTTTATTGAGACTTTTTTTTTAATGGACTAATGGTTGGAAATGTCGATATTGCAGACAACTTCATATTTATTACTCAGAGGTGAATTTTGACCATGACCAGCTGTTACATCAGAAACTTCATGTCATTGTCTAATTATTTCAGTCTAGGTTATTGGTCATTAGAGAAAACCCACAAGATTTTGTAAAGCCGTAAAATGTCTACATTCGTACCATTAAAACAACGTTTGCGGGAAGTTTTAAAATGCTGCCTTCATTTAAAGAAAAAAGCAGCCGAAGCGCATCAATTGCTTACCGAAGCTTACCCAGGCTATACTATAGACGTTAAAATGTATCAGCGGTGGTTTAAGCGGTTCAAAGATGGTGATTTCGACACCGAAGACAAAGAACGCCTCGGCCAGGTGAAAAAGTTTGAAGATCATGAATTGGAGGCAATGCTCGGTCAAGATCCGTCACAAATGCAAGAAAAACTTGCAAAATCACTTGGCGTCGCTCAGCAAACCATTTCCGATTGTTTGAAAGCAATGGGAATATCCGAAAGGTAGGACATTGGGTGCCGTATGAATTGAAGCCACGAGACGTGGAACGCCGATTTTGCATGTCCGAAATGCTGCTTGAACGCCACAAAAAGATGTCTTTTTTGCATCGAATTATCACTGGTGATGAAAATTGGGTACATTACGATAATCCAAAACGTCGGGCAGCCTATGGATACCCCGGATATGCCTCAACATCGATGGCCACTCAGAATATTCATGGTCTGAAGGTTATGCTGTGCATTTGGCGGGACCAGAAGGGTGTTGTGTATTATGAGCTGCTAAAAACGAATGAAACAATCACAGGCGAGGTCTACCGACGACAATTGATGCGTTTGAACCGAGCACTGAGTGAAAAATGGCCGGAAACGGTCGCAAGACACGATAAAGTTATTTTGCAAACTTACCTTGAAATGCTCAAATGGGATGTCCTACCCCACCCGCCGAATAGTCCAGACCTTGCACCATCCGATTACTATCTCTTCCGATCGATGCAACATGGCCTGGCTGACCAGCACTTCCGTCATTTCGATGATGTCAAAAAAGGATCGATTCGTGGATTGCGGCCAAACCGGTCGAGTTTTTCAGAACGGGTATCCATGAATTGCCAGAAAAATGGGAAAAATGTGTAGCTAGCGATGGGCAATTCTTTGAATATTGAATTTATATCTATTTTTCCTCAATAAAGCATTGATTTAAAAAAAAAAATTACATAACATAATTTTTGTTTTGATTCTCAAGAAAACAATTGTGTAGCCGGCTTAAGCACTATGCCTGGCTAAAAATTTTAAAAATTGCAAATTATTTTTACAAACAAAGGAAATATCTAGATAGATATGCTTTATATGAATCAGTGTACAGTGTATATTTGCTTATGACATAATCCCAAATTTTTTTTTTACGGTTTGGTGTGGTGGTTTATGGGCCGGCGGCTTCATTGGGCCGTTATATCAAGACCAGCACGTTACTGTGAATGGGGATCGCTACCGTTCAATGATAACCGAATGGTTTTGACCCAATTGGATGATATGGACTTGGAGGACATGTGGTTCCAACAGGACGGCGCCACAAGCCACACAGCGAATGTCACAATCAATTTATTGGAAACCAAGTTTGGAGAACGTGTTATCTCTCGAAATGTTCCAGTCGCTTGGCCGCCTCTGTCGTGCGATTTGACGCCGTTAGACTATTTCCTGTGGGGCTACATCTATGGTCTATGCCAACAAGCCAGCGACGATTGATGAACTTCGTACGAATATCGAACGTGAAATTGCAGCAGTATCGGCCGATTTATGCTTGAAAACCGTCGAAAATTAGGTTCAGCGTCTGGACTTCTGCAAGCGTGTCCGTGGTGGCCATGCAAAAGAAATTCCATACATAATGGCATCAAACGTACTTTCACAGGAATAACGAATTTCATTGATATCCAAAACCTTTTTTGTTTTCTTTAAAAAAAACTTTTGTAGCGCTCTTATTGAAAAGCCCGATAGTTATCCTCCAGACTTTCGATTTTGTTTGAAGCCAATAAAGATCTAATGAGTGGACTCAGTTTCTTTAGACTGAGATTTATTAGGTACGTCGTAAGAGGAATCACTTTGCAAGATTTGTCTATGACTCTTTTTGGGACCAATTTTTTGTTTGCTCTTCTGAATTGCACACAACAAAATCTTAGAATTTTCCGTTCAAAGTTTTCAATTCTTTGGCAACTCTTGGTGATATGGTGAATCAGGAGCAAAAATCATATGCTAAGATAGGCCTTATAAGCGTTTTGTATACGAGAAGCCTTGTAGGAGTTGACAGTGCACTTGACTGAAGTAAGGGCTTAAGCGTGGCGGTTACTGCATTTGCCTTTCCTTAAATTTTTCTTGCATGCTCATTTAATATAATTCTGTGATGAAAATAAATGCCTAAGTATTTCATTTGGGTACGCAGAGGTATGCGCTGATCATGAATTTGCAGCGTTAACAATTTACTTTCCTTTAGTGGTAGTCGATGTCCCCTTCCACTAGCGTTACGAAAACACGTGATGCCACATTTTCCTGCGTTAATTTTCAACCCCCACTTTTCAAAATAACTCGTAAGTACATATAACTTCTCTTTAATTTTGTTTTGAGCATTGAATCTCGTATCCAATTCCAATCCCAATTCCAAGTTCTTGTAGATTTCCTTGAGGTGTACGGAATGACCGACAGGAATGGAAGCATAGACCCCGCAAATGTTTAGCATAACTGCTTTAAGGCTTCTTTTTGAAGAATCTTTGAAAAGACGCCAATGTGCTGGGTCGTATGAGATCTTAAATGTTTCCATAAAACCCTCAACCCTCTTGGGTAAAGTTGGAAAAAACTGCTTCTCACGATATCTAAACCAGGAGAAAGACACTTTCGGCAAAAGTAAGTTCCTGCTTTTGAGCCTTGATCCAAGCAGCTCAGCAGCATCTTCGGGAAGATAAAAGTCTTTTACCAAATCATTTAGCTCGGTCTGGGAAAATAATTTCGGACTGCTGTCAACTTTAAATTCAAAACTTGGATTGTCATCGGGTTCAGGTACAGCAACATCTTCGTCTGAACTTTGAATCTCTTCCAAGGTAGCAGGGGCCTTGGGAACTGGTATTTCGGTCCCATGAGGTATGGGACGAATAGCTGGATGCAGATTGGGGTATGAAATTGATAACTTCCGTTTTGAATAATATTCTTTCACATTTGACGAACAAAAGTAGCAATTATCACTACGGTTCTTTTGCCCAGAAGGTGAATCGCATATCAGAAGGCTTTTTTCTTACCCTTAAACCGAAGGTCTTCAATACATCGTATGGGGGGTGCCCAAACCTTATCCTGAGTATTTTTTTTTAACAAAGTCCGTTATATTAAGTTGTTGCATTAATACCACGACGAATTCACACACTTCCGCGCAGACGACTTTGGACTATATTGAACCAAGTTCAATAAAACAATGACGAGTTAATAAGTAATTGTATTGCGCCACTTTCTTCACAATCAGAGCGCGCACGTTCAGGTGTTTATGTTTGTAAATTTAGCTCCCACAAGACGTTCTTTTTCAAGAAAGAAATTATATTTAAGGCCTGAATACATTACAGTAATGAAAATAAAATTGTACCCAATAAATATGACTTTAAGTTAGCCCAAAAAACACCTTTTTTATAAAAACATTTTGCGTATTTTTTTAGTTTTCAAAATACCTGAATTAATAGAAAACAGTTAAACACATCCAGACAGCCTTTTTGTTGCAGACCTGTGTTATTCAAGCTTAAGAAAAATGGAAACAAGAACATTCTTTGAAGGTCGCTCCAAACCATACAAAACTCCATTTGAACTTGTTGTCACCGAAAACCTTGACCAGTTAATGAATCTAAATGCTTAAACATCATAAAGATATACAGACCACCCTCTAATCCAATTCCAAAGTATACTATTGACATGTAATTTATCCCTGACAATGAACTGTCTACACACACAAAGATTACAGGTCATAAGTAGCTCCATCCAACATGGCAATGAGAGATTCTCAATCCGACACTGTCCATTAAAATTGTTCTGAGACCATTAAAGCTGCCGCCATAGTCAATTGGTTAAAGGCAATCCAATTACCCGCTTGGCATTCCTATTTTAAAGCTCAAAATGACTCTTCTCCTAAAGTATGACACCTTATTATTAAAATGACAAGTGTGCTAGATGTATTCTGAAATTCCTTCCCGCACATGTCTCCAAATGTCAAATTCAGCTCTTGCGATTGCCGCTCTGCATTTCAAATGCAGACGACTGACATACAATTGGTAATGAAAACGAATGTGGACAGGAATAAATCAAATTAAGTTGAAAAATACCATTTACCCGACCGTCGGTCGAGGTTATTCAAGATTTATTGTTAAGCAACATTTTAGATGGGAACTTTCAAGGCATTGTGTGAAAGTTTTAACGAGCGAATAGTAACAAAATCGTTTGCCTAGCAACTGTGCAAAGCAATTCTTCTGGGACACTTCACAGATGTATAGACGGCGAATCCATCTGTCGGCCTGAAAAGTCCCACTTTTGCAAGAACTAAACTGGGAATGGGATCTAGGATCTAGTGGGTAAGCAGGGGTACTGAGAGAAAAGGAAACATTTATCCTATACCTCTCATAGACATGACCTACTTAAAATAGAAAGTATTTTCCTGCGCAAGTACTTTTTTTTATTTCGATTCAATATACTTCTAACGTGTTTCTTGTTTGATTTTTTTTATCGATGTTAAAGCTTTATTTAAGCACCTTTATTTAAGCACCTGAGTAACTTGGACATCAACAAGGGCATTAAAATTATAATCGTTCAGTTGTTCGAAAATTCAGAAAAAAAGAGAAGAAAAAAAAACATCACGAGAAGGTATTTTGCCAATCCTCAATTCGACTTGTAACTAGGATTTGTGGACATTTATTTAAGAAGATTCAGGATTTATTCGGTTTGATATGGATGAGTATTATTTTATGAGAATCAGAAAGTAGGCTGGGATAAAATTTAAATTTTTAATAATATTTAAATGAATCCCTGCTTCCCTTGGCCACGCCAATCCCATGTAACTTGAGAATGACTATACCGATTTCGTTCATCTTTACCTTTACTTTGTAGAAGGTACTTACAGGGAGCAAAATTAAGTTATAAAAAAATGGTTTATTTGATAAAACTTAAATGCTATTTTAACTTCGTGCGTTTGTCGAATGTGAATGAAGCTGTTTTTTTTCAAGCAAAAGAATTGTCTATGAATTTTTTTTAATATGTGTAGATGTCAGCTACAGTGACACTCATCTCGTGTAACGGTTCGCTTGCCGCTTATCAGCTTAATAAAAATCAATTTTGTTTATTTTACAAGAAAGTAAGGTAGGTTTATTAATAAGTGTGACACCCTCTTTGGGAATTCTGACTATTTTTTTTTAATGTGCTTTGTGGTTTTATTTTTATTTTGCACAGAAATATTCTTGGAGATGTCACTTTAGTTCGTATAACTTTAAATTTCTTAAGTATCTTTTTTTATAGTGGGTACAGATATGTAGGAAAAAATATATTTTATGTCAATAAATTCCATAATAAAAAACGCGTGAACAAAAAACTGTGGAAAATAAATTGACAGGCCATAAGCTCTGCATTGAAGTGGAATGATGTATTGTATATTTTGAAGAATCAAAATAATCAAGTCAACCAAATGATTTCGTCATCTGGAGGCTGACCAAAAACCCACTGATGAATGTGCAACATACTATATGTTAAAGAAGAGAAATAATCAAGCGCGACCAAATATATTTTTACCTTAGACGTTGCAAAACTTTTTCTCTAAAAAATGTTATCATTATGATAAAAAAAAAACAAAATGCGGATATTTAAAACAGGGGATAAAGTGTTTTGACTCTGTTTTTGAATTTGCGCTTATCAAAATAAGAAATATACAATTTTAACATTGATGTTATTCCCAGTAATAAGCAATCAACCGCAGAGAAAAAGAATCAATTTCAAGCTCGAGGAATATAAGCGAAACTTCAAGAGTTGATGAACCATATTATTGTGATTAACTTTATTTAATTAACCAAATGCGTTTGGACATGAAATTATTGCAGATGCAAGCATGTTAATGGCTTCTTAAGTTCGTCCGCAGAGTTAATTATGTTATAATTTGCAAAATAGATGCAAAGTATTATTCAAGGTGCATTTACAAATTTAAGAAAACAAATTGATGAACTGATGATAAATAAATTGATTCATTAACAAGAAATTTTATTCAACAACGATAGATGGACAAATTTTGAACGATATTACAAATCCGAATAACATTGTTCAGAAAACAGAGAAAAGTCTCAAATCCAGAAGATGCAACTGATGGACATAAAAACAAATATGAAAATTCATCACTGCTTGCTTCACACCACAACAGGTGGCCAAGTGCAATGATGATTCATACTAGGGATAAGCTCGAAGCGAAAAAAAGGAGAAAACGCAAAGTGCAAGAAGAATTTCGCCAACAGCTTGGAAAAATTATAAAGGGTCCGCCATCTAACTTTTTTTTTCAACTAGTGCTTATTTCGTGAATGGTAACACTTAGCTCATGTCTGATTTGACAGATAATTAGTTTTATCCTTCCGCTGAACGAATATGGTTGTGTATACGCTTGAACAACGCTGGAAAATATTGCGACATTACTTTGAAAATCATGGTAATGTTGCAGAATGTGTGCGAAAATTGCGTACGGATTTTGGAAGAAGAGAAGCACCGCCAGCTCCGTATGTTCGTTATCTTGTGAAAAAAGTGAAAGAAACTGGCATCCTCATCGATAAACCAAAGCGTGAAAAGCCAAAAACAGTGCGTATACCCGAGAATATTGCTGCTGTGGCAGAAAGTGTGCGTGAAGCGCCATCAACATCAATTCACCGTCGTTCTCAATAATTGAACATTTCGGAGACATCATTGAGATGAATTTTGCATAAAGACCTTGGTATGACGCCATACAAAGTCCAATTGGTTCAGGAGTTGAAGCCAACTGACCATTCAATGCGTTTTCGCTTCGCTAAGTGGGCCTGCGATCGACTTCCAGAAGATGCCGATTTTGCCAAAAAAAAATCATCTTTTCAGATGAAGCTCATTGTGGCTTTGGCGGGTATTTAAACAAGCAAAATTTTCGCATTTGGGGCACAGAAAACCCGCACGCATACATTGAAAAGCCGATGCACCCAAAACGAGTCACTGTTTGGTGCGGATTTTGGTCCAGAGGCATAATTGGGCCATTTTTCTTCGAAAATGAGCAAGGAGTGGCCGTTACAGTCAATGGCGATCGTTATCGGGCCATGTTGAACGAATTTTTGTTCACAAAAATTGAAGAGGAGGATATTGGCAATATTTAGTTTCAACAGGACGGCGCTACGTGCCACACAGCCGAAGCTACACTCGATGTTTTGCGCCCTGTTTTTGGAGATAACATTATCAGCCGCAGAGCTGATGTCGTTTGGCCATCTCAGAGCTGCGATTTGACACCATTGGACTATTATTTGTGGGGTGCCCTCAAAGATAAGTGTAACGCCGACAAGCCAGAGACAATTGACGCTTTCAAGGATAATAATCGTGAAGCCATTGGTGAAATACAGCTGCACATAATCGATAATGTGCTTAAAACCGATCGTGTAGGCTACTGCATGGCCACCCGGATCAGCAATTTGAATGAAATTATTTTCCATTATTAACCGGAAGGATTGTTCTTTCAAATAAAAAGAGGAAATTTGAGAAAATATTCAGCAGTTTTTTTATAGCATTTTCAAAAAAAAAAATTTATTTGGCGGACCCTTTTGATACACCAAAACACCTATGGCGGAAATACATAAATACATGCGAAAAACGAAGATATGTTTTGAATATACCTACAGCCTCAGACATGTGCGAAGGTCCTAATAGGTTAGTCGGTTCTAGATTTATGATTTTCGTATTTTCATAAAATGTACGGAGTGTTAAATTGCTCATCGAAAGTAAAATCTAAAACTTAGTTTCAGATGTCGCTTAGTATATATGTAGTAAATCGAAAATTCGAACATCCAAAGAACGTTTGCTGAACCCTGGTACAAGCTTCGACCATGACAACGTCTGTCGGGTTCGCTAGTTTTAAATAATTTCAAGAAATCTTTAAGCACTTACTTATGAACGGTGACGGGTATTTTAAGAGGTGTTTTAAGATGAATAAAAGAAAAAATAATAATAATACAGAAAACTATGTGAAATTAAATTTTTGGCATTTGGTCACTGCAGCAACGTATGTAAAAGGCTATCCTTTCGCTCCTATTTGGAGTCACTTTTTCCAGAATAACCACCGTCAATTTAATCAACGAGGTGCCAAGTAATGCTTAATTATCCATTAAATTTAATTTTTAAAGAAAATATATTCTGTATCTACTTTGACAGGGATGTTTATGATTAAATGAGGATCTGCAAACTTTCTGTAAAGATTGGAAACTTAGAATAAACTTTTCCAAATGTGAAACCATACTGTTCCGCACCACAGTAAGACAGGGTAATTCAGACTTTCGACGCAATTTGAGAAACCTGGCAATAACGTCCTCAAGTGGACTTCGCATCGAGTAAAAGACAGTTGTGAAGTATTTGGGTGTTCATTTGGACCATTTTTTGTACTTTAATGAACATATAAATACTCAAATAAAAAAAGCAAGAGCGGCATTCATGTCCTTAAGAAGTCTGTTTTACTCCAACCATCTAAGATCCGATGTGAAGGACATTTGCCTTTGTGCGTCCAATCCTGACCTATGCGAGTCCATTATGGTGGAACATAAGCCCTTCCTATATGGAGAAATATCGAGTTTTCGAAAGAAAGTGCTTGCAAGCTTGCACCCGATTGTACAGAAGTGCTCAATCCGACTTTCGGCATTACGTCTCTAACAAAAGACTATTGGATGCTTCCGGAGTGTCCAGGATTGACGACGTTATCCTGGCAACCACTTTGCGCGATCGGCAAATGAAATTGAGAACGAACTCATACGGGCTTGTTTTATCCTAACCCGGGATATTTTAGAAACTCATTAGAAAAGGGACACATACCACCGGAGGCATTTTTGTATCTAGACGCACATGGCTGCTTGTCGGACTCGAGCAATGTTCCCATTATATACCATGCTGCAAGAAGAGCAACAGATAAAAGAGTTCTGGATATGCCAACAGAATCTCGTGAAAGAACTCCTGTCTGGTGTTGCTGCATGAGCGTACCTGAAAAAGATATACTTAATAATGAAAGGCTAAATCGCAGCAAATACTGGTGGCTGGATTGGGTGCTTAGGTTCAGTGTTTTTTATGTTTTTTTAGGTTAATTATTGTAGATGGTTGTAAGTAGTTTTTAAGCTGAGTTGTTTTTTTTAGAATTATAATAAAAAAAATTATTAATTTTTCCCATTTTTTGTTACTTATTTAACGACATTAGCATAAACATTTTAGTTATAATATTGTATAAAGACCAATTTTAAATATGTTTAATTTAAATATAGTTGTGAGCACCGTTATTTATCGGTCATTAACTTTGTACATAACATTCGTTCATAAGTTTTTAAATTGTTTTGCTTTAAATTGTAGTAAAAGTTTTTTTAAGTTATAATAAATAAGTTTTTTCAAAAAAAATGAGAATCAGAAAGTAGGGTGGAATAAATTTTAAATTAATAATAATTTCAAGAAATCTTTAAGCACCTGCTTATGAACGATGACCAATTTTGAAGAAGCTTTGATTGTGCTCAAGAAATAGTCAAGTTAAACCCAAGGCAGCAGCTAGAAACGGATTTTCTATGGAAATGTAGAACAAAAAAGGTAAATAAGTGATATGACCAGTATGGTATATTTGATTAATTAGCTTGCAAATTTTATGGGCATTTTTAGGATTGTGTTACTGCAGCATTAAGGAGGCCACCCTATTTGGAATCACTCTTTTCAGCATGTCCATCTTAATTTCAGCAGTTCCACGTGACAATTTCTTACACGAGTGATGCCCACAAAAAGGAGTCCAAAGTAACAAGTCCTAGGCGCTCAGTTGAAAGTTCTTATGGCATGTTGGGCTCATTGCCTTTGTCTATTAGATGAATAGTTTTCACTCAGGGAAGCAAATCGCCATTCATTTGCTTGTAGCTTGTTTCAGATTTGTATCGGACCAATACTGCCTCCAGCATGCTAACTGCAAAATTAAATCTCGAGAGCGACAATTTTGTGTGCTTATGCAGCTAATAAGCCGTAAATGTATAATATCGTTAAAGATGAGCCCATTCAACGATCGAATTTATATCTTATATTCCTGCACTATTTCAATCTTTAATGTAGGCTTTGGAGTATAATCTTAATCTTCCAGAAAAGAGCAAGAAACTGAGAAATTCAGTCATGCTCACCTTTTTGGAGGCTTCTTGGGTGCATACAATATGGCTATTATTGAATGAATATTATCCATTAACATACGTAGAAATAAATCGTATTGCATTAAAGGTGCTCAAAGTTTACGAACACAATAAATTTGGTTAAGAGCTCTGAAAGTTTGACGAACAGAATACGTACTTTGATTTCTTAAGTTTGTATTGATTAAAGTCTATGCATGAAAATTTTCCTCGGCGATGCCTGTCCGACCAAATAGCTTCTTCGACCCATTCGAAAGATCTGTCCGCCTTACCGTTAAAAAAAGAACACAGAAGTCTTCAATGTAATCAAGAAGGCAACGTATCAATTTGCACTATGGTATGCTTTTCATTGTTCACAATGCGAAACCGGAGGACTTACATCAAATCCTTTTCATATTTTACCTTTCCAAAGTCTGATTACAAGAAGCTAGAAATATAACTTCTCACTTGAAATTCAAGCTTGTTTGAAAGAACCTCCATTACCCCGGGTCGCTTTGAAGTTCTTCATTACCTCTTGTCACGTTACATTTATCCAACTTAGACCGGAACCAAGCTAAGGGGTCCGCCATCTATACCTCTTATTTCCATGCATTTTTATTTCACTCTAACTAATTTCCTTCACGCAAATTTCAGAATTCACCGTGCGGACTTACAATGGGACAAGGGTGAGGTTCTGCTGGTAACACACAGAATCGAAATCAGACTAAAGGTGGAGGCACCGCGCTCCGGTCAGGAGCTTACTGGTGTTATCTGTGTCAATCGTTAGCGAAAATATATTATTACAGCCTAGGAAATTATAAAGCAAAATATTTTTTTTCGTTTTGCATTTGTGTGAACAAAATTTTGGAAGGAGAATACAGCTTTTTTGTTGCTTTGTAGTGAGCAGGAGAACAAAAGGAGCGTTATGGTGTGAGTAATTAAGGATATTAGGTGGTTTTCTATTTAATTGCGCCTTTTACATGAAATGTGAAGGAAACGAGGTGTACAATTATGTTTTGAAAGAAAAACTTGCAGTTCCTATGAACTATGAGCGTAAACAATTTTGTGTTTTCACTTCGGCAGGTGTTTAATAATTTCAACAACAAAATAAATAATCTTACAAAACAAAGACCTACCACTTACAACACTACAATTTATGAACGCACACATTTGCAAAAAAAAAATGTCAGAATCATAGATTCACAAATTTCTACAGTAAGTCCGCATCAAATAATCTTCTGTTCCATTCAAATACGAGCCCATTCGGTAATAGCAAAATGGGTTCGTATACCCATTCACTCACTGCTAACACCGTACATTTGGCCACTATCCATTTATAGGTCAAGAACCCTGCAAAAACGCCTCGCTTACTTTGCTGTTGAAAAGAAAAGTGAATGCATCAATTAAATAAAAGTTTTCCGGCGAATAAAAACGCTGAAAATCGACTTACACGTTCTCATAGAAACTAACACCCACATTGAAAATCCTTTGATTCTCCAGCCTATTCAGTATATCAGCACTACGTCCTCCATACACGCTCAAACAAAAGAATATTTCTGCGTGTTGGTGGAAATCGCGAAAGTCCTTAAAATCGATTTTTTTTTCTTTTGATCTTTTTTTTTAACTTTCTTAAAAGAAAACAATAAAAGATTTTACAGCTATTGACAGTCGTCCTGTGGAATTATTTGGGACTTTCACGGGGGGAAATTATGTTGACCTACGTGGCTCAGATGTTAATGTTAAACTAGGTCAAGATAACGATACACAAGAAGAAAGAGAGATATCCTCCAGTAGGTAAAGTTCAAGTTATATAAATGAAAGGACATTTTATTAAATTATTGGTGATTCGATAAAAGCCTCGTATGCATGATCATAGAAGCAAATGACATTTGATTTTAAAGGATTCACTATGGACTTACCTGTGCTACTTTCTCTCCCATGTTGGGCGTATGACGACTTCCTTGAAAAAATTTCCCCGAGCCATTATCCTGAAAGGGAAGATCAATAAAGAGGAAAATATATTGAAACAGCTTACGCATTAAGCTAATGCTGAATATATATTTTAGGGATAAAAATAGACTACACATGCAAACAAAAAGAACTCTAATAAATTTGGATGGAAAGAGTTCCTCTCTAAGGAATTCGAAAATAAGGTTTTTTTTTTTTAAGGATGAACGAAGAATTTAATATGATTAAAAAATATGTTTAATTCGTGTTGCACTTAATATCTAATCTAAATCTGAAAGAAAAAAGAATTCATGCTAATGATTTTATTTAAGGTCTTGTACTATACCCACTAAAGTATATATTGAGCCTTATACCTACAGCTAGGTGTGACACCCATTTACGAAACTGGGTTCGGCAGACCATAAACAATTTTAATGTCCAAGTTATTTAATGACTGAACTACGAATCGCACGAGGGAATCGCTTTAACTTAAGAAATGGAAAGAAAAAATCCATATCAAGTGGAGCATCGAGCAAGGACTTAAGGTCAATTTTAAGATATGCTTTGGTGCTAAATGGACGCATTATTTAGTTTGAGAAAGGAACATTTGGGAAGAAAATGTTGCACATACGCCACCGCAAATTTACACTGTCGGGCAAAAGTTTCCGGACAGTTGACTCTGTCATATAAATGCATTAAAAATCCTACCTTAAGGTACGTCATGTACAAGTTAAGCTGCCAAATTAGGTATTTAATCAACTTTTTGATAGTTTCCAAAATTATTGACCTCCAAGTTTCCTTAGATTAAAATGAAGTTTGCCGTTCGAGCTGAGACCCTGTTTTCTCGATCGATAAAAAGCAGCTCTATTGTGGTATCGAACAAAGCCTATCAATCGCAAGTCTGTTTTTTCGTTTTAAAATTTTACTTAACTTTCCTTTATTCATGATGGAGAGCTCTTTTTAATCCATGGGGACACGCATGAGGTCTCCAATACCGGCGGAAGATTAACCAACCCAGAACATTATGAAACCGCTGCCATACATGACTACTAAGACTAAAAAGCAAAGCGAACTTTTGCTTTTAAGGGTTCCGTACTTAAATGGTGCCAACGAAACCCTATTTGTAAGACTCCGCCATGCGTCCGTTTATCACACACTTGCAATTTTGAAAAAGTGTGTTCTAAAAGGGCTACTATAGCAATATTAATAAAAACAATATCGATAAGATAAAAATAAAGGCAATTTAACTTAAAAAAAATGTTGTATTGCATATTGTTTGGTTGTACGGAACCCTTCGCATGCCCATCCGATTTGCACTTGATCTATTTTTTTGTTCAACGTTCAGCTCGTTAGTCCATAGGGTTTTCGACCAGTTGGTTGAGATCTAGCTGCTTGAATTTGTAACAAAGGACTTCGTCCTAAAACTCGATCATGAAGACGTGCCGTTACTGAAAGCCTTTTTATATGTTTTGAGTGCGAAGGGTTAAACTTTGCACAGACCCTAGAGCTCAGGAGTCAATAACTATTTAAAGCAAAGTTATGTACTGTCGAATTCCATATTTAAGGTTTGCCTCTAATATCAAGAGCAATGCGGAATTCTCCGTTCCGCAACGTTATATAGAACCTCTGTTTTTTATCGTTTGTAGTAGAATATAAATTGGAAGAATTCGTACTCTTCTTAAGCAGCAAGTAAAAGTAAGTAAGTTAATTAGCCAATCATTCTTTTAGAACTCTTTAATCGTCTTGAGATGTTTAGGGTGAGCCAACTGGTGGTTTCTTAAAAAACAATTTTAAAATTACTCTCTTATGACGATCCTGTTAAGCGAATTTTTCAACACATTTTCGATGCTTTCTTCAACTACTGAAAAAGGACTACCGGTTGAAAATGTCGCTATTGCAAACAACTTCATATCTATTACTCTGAGTTGAATTTTAACCATGACAGCTGTCACATCAGAAACTTCATGTCATTGTCTAATTATTTCAGTCTAGGTTATTGGTCATTAGTAAAAACACACAAGATTTTGTAAAGCCGTAAAATGTCCACATTCGTGCCATCAGAACAACATTTGCGGGAAGTTTTAAAATGCTTCTTTCATTTAAAGAAAAAAGCAACCGAAGCGCATCAATTGCTTACCGAAGCTTACCCGGGCTATACTATAGACATTAGAATGTGTCAGCGGTGGTTTAAGCGGTTCAAAGATGGTGATTTCGACACCGAAGACAAAGAACGCCCCGGCCAGGTGAAAAAGTTTAAACACCATGAATTGGAGGCATTGCTCGATCAAGATCCGTCACTTGCAAAATCACTTGGCGTCGCTCATCAAACCATTTCCGATCGTTTGAAAGCAATGGGAATATCCGAAAAGTAGGACATTGGGTGCCGTATGAATTGAAGCCACGAGACGTCGAACGCCGATATTGCATGTCCGAAATGCTGCTTGAACGCCACAAAAAGAAGTCTTTTTTGCATCGAATCGTCACTGGTGATGAAAAATGGGTACATTACGATAATCCAAAACGTCGGGCAACGTATGGATACCCCGAACATGCCTCAACATCGACGGCCGTTTAGAATATTCATGGCCTGAAGGTTATGCTGTGCATTTGGTGGGACCAGAAGGGTGTTGTGTATTATGAGCTGCTAAAACCGAATGAAACAATCACAGGCAAGGTCTACCGACAACAATTGATGCTTTTGAGCCGAGCACTGAAGGAAAAACGGCCGGAAACGTTGGCAAGGCACGATAAAGTTATTTTGCAACATGACAATGTTCGGCCACATGTTGCAAATATCGTCAAAACTAACCTTGAAACGCTCAAATGGGATGTCCTACCCCACCCGCCGTATAGTCCAGATCTTGTGCCATCCGATTTCTACCTCTTCCGATCGATGCAACATGGCCTGGCTGACCAGCACTTCCGTCATTTCGATGATGTCAAAAAATGGATCGATTCGTGGATTGCGGCCAAACCGGTCGAGTTTTTCAGAACGGGTATCCATGAATTGCCAGAAAAATGGGATAAATGTCTGGATAGCGATGGGCAATACTTTGAATATTGAATTTATATCTAATTTTCCTCAAGAAAGCATTGATTTTTGAAAAACATTTTCAACCGGTAGTCCTTTTATATAACTATTGTATTTAAATGATAGTTCTTGAATGGTTGAATCGAGCAGCATCGAATTACGCCCCATATAAAGATGTCCAACGGCGTCAAATTACAGTTCCTTAGCTACCGTTGAATACCACCAGAACGACTGATTACCCTATTTTTAGATAAGAAAATCATAAGACGGTCCAAACCTAATATTAGCTCGCCCAAGTAAAAATCCTTATTTGAAGAACGACATTTTTTATCAGATGTTTTTTAAGATTTGCTTGTTTGCAACACTTTTGGAATAACTTTTTAATATTTCCCATCGTTCGGAGAATTATGGACGGGAGTGTAATATGTATTCCTGTGGCAATATCTGTCACAAATGCATGAACAATCGTCTATCGGTTCTTTTTACCCAGACAGGTATCATTTTATAAAAAAAACTGCCCCTGAATAAATGTGGCTGCTTTTGTCTATTCATCTCCGAAGCAAGAAGAATGGGTATCAGCGTGTTACACCTAATCATTTCAAAGCTTTCAAGTACATCCACAATTATATCCTTTTTCAATAAAATCAATAGCATTTATTTCATTTTAAAATAAAATTTTAATCTTAGAAAGCAATGTAGTCTAGCCTCTTTTTAATACAAGCTTTATTCAGATGCCAGGGTAAGCCTGAAAAATTATTTCGCGTGAATAAAATTGTCCAAAAAGACCTAAAGTGACCGTTTACCCGATGTCCTTTTGCTTGTCTTATTAATAAAAAATGTCCTTTAACTACTAAACATGTTTAAATGCATCGAACCAGCAAACTTTCTATTTAATCGATTTTAAACGAAGCTTGCGAAAGTCACATTACTAACAAACTTTTGCACAGAAGTTGAAGTGACCCCAAAAATAAATAGTTTCTGCAAAAAAGTTTTACCTCCTGTAAAAACTTTTCAAGCCCAAAACTAATTGTGTCCTGCTGGCGAAAGACGAAAAAGTTCACCCTCTACAACTAACCAAATGCCGCTAGTTCACTAAGTTATGGTTAACTTTATGTACAAAAAAAAACATATAAATACGCATACATAATTTATTTATATAAAAAAGGAAAAAAAAATCTACTGGCAAAATCAGTCTACAGGATCAAGTCTTTATAGACTTTAAGATTTCCGAATTAAATCTGAGAACGAAGTAAAAAAAAAACTAAGAATTTTGTCAATAAAATTCGGGCTCGAAAGGGGTTGTTTTAACAGCTACATTATATTAAAAAAGAAATCTAGCTACTAATGGGAATGAACTACTTTATATAATATACAAATCGAGAATACGTTACTTTGATTTCATGCTTATCCACCATCGGCTTAGCAATGCTTCTTGGCGTGCTATGCGTGCTCAATGGCTGATTTTTGTTGTGTTTTTTTATAATTTTATATAATTTATTTATTCGTATTCAAAAATGTATACAATTTCGATTATTCGTTGTAGTGGTAAGCGTTTATTAGTAGAAAGAATATACGAAAAAAAAGAAAGAAAAACGATATCCTCTTAAAGCGAATCCTTCATTTCAACAGCAGCAATGAGCTTTTTTGTCAAGTAAAAGGATTTGAGGTGAGGTTTATTTTTTTTTTTAAGAACACTTTGAGGTTAGAAAACGTGTAAGCAAGTTAAAAATAGGTGTAAAATTATGTCTGAGTGGGTATTGTTTTTTTTTTTTGACATTGAAAGCGATTTATGTGGGGAGGTTTGTGGTTCTTTTACCTTAATCCGATCTGATTTCAAATCTGAAGGCACATTTGACAGTGATGAACTTGTTGTTCTTTGGTGATGTGTTTCACTTTGACATGCATTTTGACGGACTGGAATTGCTTTGTATCGTTGTAGATCACTTTCTGAGGAGACATAGGGAAAATATTGTCTGGACGTTTGACCAGTTGAACCTGTAAAAATCATTATAAAATATTTTTATTTAAAAAAAAAGTAATTTACCCAAATATAAATTTATTATAAGATTTTTTTAAGATAATATTTAAACAACGATGACTTAGAATACGCTGAGAAAGACTTCAATTTACCTTTAAGCGAATATTTTTTAGATGAATTTTTTGATTATAAGTAATTCAAATACTAAGTCATTGATGCTCACTGTTTTTTTTTTTTGCTTTTTTATTTTATTTAATAACAAATAAGCGGTTTACAAACTTGCAAATTATTTGAACTACACGATGCAAACACTCAACACATTTTTCTTCTAAGGAAAATTATTATAAATCTTACAAAAAATAAAATTAATTTAATATTATTCTACGAATGCATAAATGTGAAGTTGACTTTTTGTTTCCAAGGAAGACAAGAATTATTTTAATATGAAAATTTACTAGAAAATTGTTCGAGGGGAATGCTTTAATCTAAAAAATCACGTGAAAGATTGCTAAAAAGAGAAAACAGTCAGAAAAATGGAGAAAAACCATGTGACTTGGACGCACTCGAAAGGGTTCCGTACCTCCGTGAAAAATTTTACAAATTTTTTTGATTTGAAATTTCTCATAGCCTTCTTTTTGGCGTAAAATTGAGTTGCGATTTTTATAAACACATTATTACGTTTTGGAACCGACCCCCTTTATTTTTAATCGAGTACTATTGCAAGTGACGGACGAACGGACAGTGGAGCATACCTTAAGTATAGAGCCCTTAAAAACTAACATAAGGCCACCATCAACTTTCTAAAAAATATAACTACCAAGGATATGTGTTCATATGTCCAAGGTCCTCTGTATCCTACGGTTGCACGATGGTTCGAGGAGCATAAGCTGAATGGAACATCCACACAAGACGAGAATAGTGAAAATCGGTCATCGTCGTCTTAAACAATGGGGACTGTCACCTATCAAGCTGATGTCCTGCACATTTCATATGGCGTCATTCGGAGGATCTTTCATAAAGAACTTCGCACGAACAGGGTGTCGGCTCGTTAGATACCGATTGGCGAAGAGTAGATCTTAAGAATTCCCAAGCTAATATGGACAGATTTTTGAGGACGACAACCGGATCCATCACTCTAATCCTGAGGTGAAACAACAATCTTTGACCGGAGACCTACTTCGCCGATATCAAACAAGCTTTAAATAGTAAGTTCGGCATAAAATGTTATGGCTTCAGTATTTTGGGATTGCAATGTCAGATTACCTCGAAAATGGAGCCTCTTTTCATGCAGTTTACATCAGACGATTGTGAGAAGCTGTAAAGGAAAACAAAAACCGGTTCAAACTTCGAGCTAGAGTGCATCTTATTCAGGGGCGGATTTTAAATGCTGCCAATCCTATTTTCGAGATCTGGAAGCGATCTGAAACGATGCCCTCTTTTGTTTTGAGTGGGTAATAGTGCGGCTGAGGTAATAGAAAATTTAAGGTAATATTGAGAGCGCTTTTTAATAGGTAAAACCTAGTAGGCATTTATAGATAAGTGCAATGCATGGTCAGCATTATTGTTACCTTCAAACTATATTGCATTAATGTAAAAAAATTTAAGTGAAGGCTCCAATGCTTATTTTCAACTGTCTAGATACGAAACGAATAAGCATTTGTGCTTCGAAAACCCAAGAGAAAGGGTGGAAAAAGCTTTCAACAACGAGTGACAGTTAAGTGTGATTTTTCGGTGGGCGGTTTTACTGGGCCATACATTTCGAATGTGAGAACGGATTGATTAAGCGAACGATATTGACTTAGATTAACTTCTGCAAAACGACTTCTTAGCTCGTAAAGCATCAACTTTTTAAATTCACCAATTAATGGGTTAAAGGTTCAAATCCAAGTTCAAACCTTGAGCCTCGACTAGTAGTTAATTCAGCCTCAATTGTACGATTGTTTCTAATTAAAAGCGCCAGCACTGAAATACTTACTCCACAAGGAGTTTGTCGAATAAAAACAAGTGGTGTTAGAAGCTTACTAAATTTTCCTTACCGTGAACAGAGTGTTTGGGCGTATAGTAAATAAAATACTGCAATCGAATGGGTCAGGCAAATTTTTCGTTCCTTTTTGGTCCATGAGAAAATATTGTAACCCAATATTTTTGAGCAGACACTTCTTCCATCTCACTTAATTACGAACAACCAGTTTTTGTTTTAATTTTACGATGGATGAAGGATTTTTTATGTTTATTATAATTATGTTTATATTTATTACAAAAAAGTGGGATTAAGTTGATGAATGCAAATTTTATGACGCTGTTACCAAAGAGGTCATAAAATTTATCTGTTTTTTTTTTTGTTATCCTATTTTGAATCTACCTTTTAGAAGTTTATGTAAATAAATTTCGGTTTCAATCGATACTTGCTTATCGCTGAATCACTTCAAGTAGTTTGCCGTGTAGAGATTCATAGAGTGCTCTTTTTATTGCTTCAATTATCTGTTCTGTTTCGTCATGTTGGCATGTTCTTCATAGACTTTTCTTCAAAGCTAACCCCACATGTTTTTCATAATGTTTAAGTCGGATAAATATGACCACCATGCCATTAGGCTTACATTTTGGTTCTGAATCCAGGCTTTTATTGTCCATGCGGTATGCATCGGTGCATTGTCTCGTTGGTTTTGTAGTTAATTGACGTGATTTTGAAGCTTTGGAAATCCAGCTCCACAGTTCCGTAATAACTTTTTGCTCCTCATACCATATTACGAGCTCCTTTCTTGTGCCGTCTTTAAAGATGTATTTCTTCTTTTTTACAAATCTTTGAAATAACAGCTGTATCCATCAGGTTTATCAAAAAATACAACGATTTGCCACTCTCGATTTCGCTTGAAATGAATTGTTTCAAAATCAAGCCGCTGTATTTAACGTACCGAATTCAGTGGTGGATTTCTCTTAATTTTTTCATGGCAAATATCACGCGTTGAACAGTCAATCTGCTTGCTGAAACTCCAGTTTCTGTCTTTATTTTATTTGCGAAGGCCTTGAATTTAAAGCAGCCCTCAGTATCGACCGCCTTTCCTGACATGTTGTTGCTTTGCAGAGTTTTCCTTTGCTGTGTACATAAGTGGCACCTCCTCCAATCCTCTTGGATACGAAACGAATGGATTTCCCTTGTTCTCGGTAAGATCGACTTTGGCCTTTTTTCTCCTTTCCTTTACCCATAGTTGTGGATTGTATGAAGTTATTTCTTGAACTGAGCTCCCTCATACTCAAATTATCCTTTTATTTGATTTAAAACATGGTAACAGGAAGAATTGGCTACTGTTAGAAATCAACTGAGACGAAATAAAAACAGGTCAACTGCTTGTTGGTAATTTAGTGAGACTTAGTTTAATTCCTTGTGAGTCAACTCAAGCCCCTGCTCAATGTCGGGCTTTTATGTATGACGCAGTTTTAATCACTCTTGTGTCTTTTCTCTTCTTGATGGAGCGCCCCACCATATGAGCACGGGAGCCATCAAAGTAGCAACAAAGTAGCCGTGATTTTGATATTGGATTGCTCTACCGCATTATAAACTTAAAAGCGGCCATATGAAGAAAAACAGAAGCCAATGTAGGCACTCTATAATTATTTACTGTGACGAGATCAACTCCAATATTTACGATCCCGAAAACGAGCGGTAATGAACTAAATCAGAAGACTCTGACCAAATAACTTATTATCGTTCAGGCCTCTTTACTGAGCTAGAAAGGCGAAATCACTTGCCGCGTAAAAATAGTTTTCTCAGCTTTCTTCATGACTAAGCGGCTTCCAATGAACGGGGCCTCAACTCCAAATTGATCTGCTGTATATGACGAAAGATCCTTGAAAAAATTACTGTTTGCAAATACCACAATGATTCGACACCCACTGTTGAAAAGAAATTTCATACATCTTCAAGATGCGCAAACAGAAATTAAATCATCAAACAGGGAAAAGTGTTGAAAGAAACTCCAACAAAACTTCAACTTGTCTTCAAAATGATTGCCTAAAAAAGAATTAAACATTCTAGTTATCCTTATGGTTGGTTAAGCAACAATCTTTAACAAATCTTTGTCCTTTATTTACAGGGTTGGCCAAAAACACTCAAATGGCCGAAAACTACTAACGCACGTGCGATTTTTTTTAAATTTGGTTTTAGTTTCTTGTCTTCCTTTATTTGAATTTAATTGAGTTTGAATAGAAAAATTAAAAAAATAAATCTACAAATAACACAAAAACACTTTCCAAAAATATCTTGCAAACTACATAAAATGCATTTATCAAACTTAACAAAAAAATATATTTCCTACACATCTAAATGCAATTAAAAATTTATCTATTTTTTAAAAAAATATGCAAAATTAAATTTGAAGCCATTTTTAACAGTAGATTTTCAAAAAAACGAAAAATATAAATAGGCTTAAAATTAAAATCGAATAAAAAATTGTTTTGAAATTGAAAAAAACAATTTTTTCCTGATTTCTTGGAATTTGTTTCATCTCAAAGGATTGTAGTTTTTAAAAATTAAAATCAAATAATTTTATTAAAAAGAAAAATAATTTAAATTTATCAAAACTATAAAAAATAGTTGGAAATTTGAATATCGTGTCTACTTCGTTGTTAAGTTGAAAAATGTTCTCTTACAATTGAAATTTTTTATTTTGGTTGTTTTGGTTCTAATTTTGGTTACCTGTCATGAAATCGTCTATCGTGTGCGCTCGCTTTTGCATTTGACCACGACGATCGCTTAGCGTTTTAGCGGTCTCATTTACTTCATTTACATGTATAAGTCTTTGTTCCTCATCTATAATAGCGGCAAAGAACAGTTTTACACGAAAAACAAAAAAAATAAAAATTAAAATAATATGAAAAACGAAAATAAAGGAAAAACAAATTGTATGGGAAAAAAGAAAACAGAAAAGGAATAATAATTAGGATTAGACTACGATAAGAATAATTAATTTTTTTTTTTTGATTTTTTGAAGGGTGTGCATTGGTTAAAGTACGAAAAAGTTTGGTGTGTGAAAATTGATTTTTTTATTTTTCGATTGGTGTGGGTTTATTTATGTACAGGTTCAAGGTTAAAAAAGCTTAAACTTTTTTGTTTCTTAAACTTGGAGTTTCCTTTTATCTACAAAAAAGTTTTATATTTTTTTTTTTTGTTGGCATGAATTTTCGCCAATGTTGAGACAAGGTTAACGTGGATGTCGTGTTTTTATTTTATGAAGAAGTATCCGCAGTCAATCACGAAATGTCAACTGACAAACTAAATAAAAAAAAATATGTCTGGCGGCATTGAAAGTTTTCGGAATCAACAGAAGAAAAGTTTTCAGACTAATGTAGAAACGATAGAATCAATGGACATGTTAGGTGGTGAGTATGTTTTCCGAAACTTTTCGCTTTAAATTAAATTTTCTATAGAATCAGCGATCGACCATTTTTGAAAGGGAGGGACGCTTGCTTTATTAACCATTAACATTTTGGAGAGGAAATGCAATGATCTGTCTAACGTTGTAACATTTTTGCATATTCAGATGGGAACTGGTTCACTTGGTGTTTGAGACAATAACCTGGTAAGAAAATGAGTTTACGTGCCGAATTGTGGCATATTGGTGGTATTAAGCAATCAAACGCTTCATGCAGGGCATTTAAGAACCAGCTCAGATAAATATTAAGGTGCAATTTCTGTCGGCAAATAGATAGAAGCACTAAAATATATATGTTTCAGGCACAATGATGTTGGCAGTCGTAGATAGTAATTTGAAAGCATCTCCTCTTTGAAAGCCTAGTTAAGACTTACCATAATTTTAAACACTAAAGGGAGTATAAATTGCTTCGAATAAAGTCTAGCAAATTAGATGTAATATGTTTCTTTATTCTACTTCAAACCACTAAAGCCCCATCTATCTCTAGACCATCATGGGCTTGCTTGACAGAGTTCAATATCGATCAATAAAACTCATAGAAGACAAAAGCATTGGAAGTCAATTGGCTGTCTTATTAACCGACACAGCGTCTCATGCCTGTTTTATCATCTTGTTCAAAAGGACCGCCACAGCAAACAATCATCAATTTCATCGAACAAAATGCCTGACGAGGAATGCCCAACAGTCCAATTTTCTCGCGAGGCATGGGAAGATTTCATTAATTTCTTGAAATATGTCATAAGATTTGAACAAATATTAATATCAGGGCTTCAGTTTTCATCTGATCTGAACGCAAACAAACAAAATTTTTGTGGCATTGAGAATTTACGTATAATTCAACCATGGTCAAAGAGTTGGACTTCTGTAAATACTGGAGGATATGTGATTCCCAAAAGACGGTTTAGATACAGACATAACTAGCGCCACAATTTAACATTTTAAGGCACGCTTTTCTAGGCTAAGCTAGTGTATTTCTCTGGAAACTAAGATCACATGATTAAACCGCTCAATCCTTCTGTATTTGGGATGTTAAAAGCATTGAGAACAAACCACATATTCTAAAGATTCTCGAAGAAGACAAAGCATACAAAATTTTCGCTTAAAATTATTGAAAATAATAAATAAAAAAAAACCCAAGTCTTTATCAACAATGGCGGGTCCGACTTGAAGAAGTAATGGCAGAAATGTGAAGGGTCCGCCATCTAACGTTTTTTTTTTTCAACTAGTGCTTATTTCGTGAATGGTATCACTTAGCTCATGTCTGATTTGACAGATAAATAGTTTTATCCTTCCGCTAAACGAATATGGTTGTGTATACGCTTGAACAATGCTGGGAAATATTGCGACATTACTTTGAAAATCATGGTAATGTTGCAGAATGTGTGCGAAAATTGCGTACGGATTTTGGAAGAAGAGAAGCACTGCCAGCTCCGTATGTTCGTTATCTTGTGAAAAAAGTGAAAGAAACTGCCATCCTCATCGATAAACCAAAGCGTGAAAAGCCAAAAACAGTGCGTATACCCGAGAATATTGCTGCTGTGGCAGAAAGTGTGCGTGAAGCGCCATCAACATCAATTCACCGTCGTTCTCAACAATTGAACATTTCGGAGACATCATTGAGACGAATTTTGCATAAAGACCTTGATATGACGCCATACAAAGTCCAATTGGTTCAGGAGTTGAAGCCAACTGGCCATCCAATGCGTTTTCGCTTCGCTAAGTGGGCCTGCGATCGACTTACAGAAGATGCCGATTTGCCAAAAAAAAATCATCTTTTCAGATGAAGCTCATTTTCATCTTGGTGGGTATGTAAACAAGCAAAATTGTCGCATTTGGGGCACAGAAAACCCGCACGCATACATTCAAAAGCCGATGCACGCAAAACGAGTCACTCTTTGGTGCGGATTTGGTCCAGAGGCATAATTGGGCCATTTTTCTTCGAAAATGAGCAAGGAGTGGCCGTTACAGTCAATGGCGATCGTTATCGGGCCATGTTGAACGAATTTTTGTTCACGAAAATTGAAGAGGAGAATATTGGTAACATTTGGTTTCAACAGGACGGCGCTACGTGCCACACAGCCGAAGCTACACTCGATGTTTTGCGCCCTGTTTTTGAAGATCGCATTATCGGCCGCAGAGCTGATGTCGTTTGGCCACCTCGGAGCTGCGATTTGACACCGTTGGACTATTATTTGTGGGGTGCCCTCAAATATAAGTGTTACGCCGACAAGCCAGAGACAATTGACGCTTTAAAGGACAATAATCGTGAAGCCATTGGTGAAATACAGCTGCACACAATCGATAATGTGCTTAAAAATTGGACCGATCGTGTAGGCTACTGCATGGCCAGCCGAGGCAGCCATTTGAATGAAATTATTTTCCATTATTAACCGGAAGGATTGAACTTTCAAATAAAAGAAGAAATTTGAGAAAATATTCAGTAGTTATTTTTATAGCATTTTCAAAAAAAAAAAAGTTATTTGGCGGACCCTTTATTTAAATTGAATATTTAAAAACTATTTTATTTTGTTTTGAAGATAAAGCAAAAAAACATCGCGAGAGTGTTTTGGGCCAACCTGTTTATTTTGCTTCTTAAATTCGTGGAGACCACCAATTTATTGGAATGAAATATCAGAATGATTATAATTTGGTGCGCCTGTCACACACCCTAATCTTTACCAACATTTCCTTAATATTTTTCACAATCATACTGAAAATGTCGATGAATAGTTTTTTCATCACAATCAGCGGATCGGATTTATTCATCCCGAAACCAAAAGACGTCAAGATGTCAACATTTATATTTCCCCCTACCATGCGTGAGTTGATCTCCTTTCATTCGCTCAATCGAAAGACGTTTTTTGAAAACAAAATTAAGAGAGCATAAACGTCAAAATCAAACGAACTGATACGACTGCCTGGACATTTTCAAGTTAAAACTCAAAATAAAAACTTTTGCACCGCCATTTTCTACCAACACAAATAATTTAAACACTGAAAACGAAAACTAACATCAAAAGCAATTATCCTTTTTTCAAAAAAGGATCAAAATAAAACAAAAAAATCACTTATGTTCCAGAAAAAAATAGTTCAACCACAAAGAAAACGTAAAACATCGAATAACATCGAACAAATTACAACAGACTGGCGAGCATTTTAAGTCATGGCCTAAACCAAGCATAACTGTTATATGAGGTTCATGTCATGAGTTTCCATACATATACAAAAACAAAACAACAAACAAACGAGCACATTTATAAACAAATTATTATTTTTTGTGGTGGCGGTCTGAACTAAAAGTGTATAATAATAACCCGAGACAATCACCCATGTTGGTGGCGAAAGCTTTTTTTTGCTCGAAAGCTTTTTCTGTTTTTATTCTGATTCGTATGGAAAATGAAAATTCTTCTTTCCGCCATGCTGTGTGTTTTTATGTTTGTTCATACAGACCAAAGGGGCAATCAACAATAAACACATTTCAAGTTTTCTTTTTTTTATAAATTTTTTGCTTTTAAAATTAAATTTATTTTTTTTTTGGATTTTGAAAAATTGTATAGTTTGAACTCACCTCTTATTTGGCTACTATCGAAATCTAAACTTTTTGTATGTACAAATTCTGATTTGTCTTTTGCAGTTGTTATTTGTGTTGTTGTGATAACTGTAGGTTTCTGCAAAAATACACAAAAAGAAACAGAGACAGACGCAGAAAAAGCAAATGCGAGAGAAAGAGGAAGAAAAAGCAAAAACAAATCGATAACCGAATGCAAAATCATGAACATGAGGAAATGAAAAAAAAAAATTGACATTTGACAGATGACAGTTGACAGATGGTACAAATTAACAGAACGGCAAATGTATAATTCCAAATGAGAGCAACAAAACAAAATAGAAATTTATAGAGAAAGAGAAAGAGAGAGAGAGAGAGGGCGGAGAAAAAAATAAGATGGAATTAGTGATCATCATCGAACAGACTATCGGAATTTAATATTTATATAATTAGAACGGTACTCAACAGATGTAACTTCAGGTAGAATGACTTTTAAATCTTCTAAACGTAAGGAATCACGTAATTTTTCAGTCTCTTTACTTCGTAGTGTTGGTGTTGACATTGGCGTCCAGAGTTTACCAGACTCAATTTTCGGGAGGGGCATTTGACTGTGAATAACAAAAACAACAATAACAACAATCAATAAGCCTCGATCTGCATGAACTGATGATGATGATTTAACGACAAATGAAATGAAAACAGCAATCCAAAAAGTTAAAAATTATTTTATTACTTTTCGTGCGCTTCCTCCTCCTCTTGGGTAACATCGGATGGCGGTGTTAAGTACCCAGCTAATCTAAGGCCCCTTTCTCTTAAGTTACCAAATCTAAATGAGCGCTTAAAACTAGCACGAGCTCTATCAACTGCAAATATATGGGCAGAGGGTTAGTTAGTTAGGTTAAAAGTGATTAACAAAGGTGAGGGTAAGTAAATAATTTGTTGCACTTTTTTTTCCGATGTCGATGTGATTGTGTTGATAAAATCTTTCCGGGAAGCGAATGTGTTTTTTAAAAATGTATTTTCTAAGTTTTTTTTTCAAAACAACATATTTTCGAAAAAGGCCTCGTTTCCTTTTTCATTTTAAAATTTCTACAAAATTACAAGAGTGCAACAAATTTTCGTAATAACCCTTCCAAATTACTCATATTAGTACATAAAACGAAGCTAAGGAAATATTAATTTAGCGTACTTACATTTGCTTAGTCTGGCGACTAGTGGCGGCTCCGCTGCTGACGGATTCGACAGATCCTCAAAATTGATGATGAACAAGGAAATGTCATCGGCCTCAGAGCGAATTGGTGCGATTATTTCTGAACACAAAAATTTCGTTCCTGCAAGAAAAAATAAATGATTAAATTTTAAATAATTCTTATGCTTTAAGTGCAACACTGAGGGTCTCGGAGTTCGTATCTCAATATTTTTGTCTTTAAACAGTTTTATTTTCTTCATTTCATTTATTGGCTTCAAGATATCATTTACATAGACTCTAAGCCTTAATCGCAAAAGTTAAATTGTGAAATTTAATTCAAGTTAATGCATAGAGAAGTAAGAAAATAATGTATAATAATATAACAATAATAATATAAAAGTAACCATGTTCATTTTAGGAAAAAATATATATATATATTTTTGAGTTTTTATTTTTAAAAAGAGAAAAGAAGAAACAAATCAAATCCATGTAACATCATATATCGGGTTTTTCAATAAGACTCTACTAAAGAGCCTTCCAAAAGGGTTTTTCGAATTTTGACAGTTGATAGCGGCCATATTGTTGAAGCTACATCTGTCAAATCAACTGTCATTTATTCAGTCTGTTTTGCCGTGCGAATAATCAATTTGTTTCTTTGAAATTGGTGTTCTGTTAGAGCAACTGGTGATGGATAAATTTGAGTCCACTATTTAAATAAACGGTCAGCCAAAAGACGTTCGTTAATAAAACGAAAGATCCTACTACCCATCCGATCTTTCTTTCGAGATTCATAGCGGACACGCCAAAAAATTCTCAGGCGCTCGATAAAATCTCCAACTTCATTATTAGAAACAACCTGCAACTGCTACTATATTCCTTAAAATTATATTGAATAATTGCGCAGACTGCATTGCAAAATTCAGACCGATCTTACTCTTTACAAACTTCAGCAAACTTCTGGAAATGTTGATACTTAGGAAATTCGAATCGGTCTGTGCAGCTATTGGTTTGATCCAACGAAAACAATTTTGGTTCAAAGTAGCCCACTCCACTTTTCATCCGTCGTTGAAACTATACATAGTGGCAAAGTTAGGTCTTAAAAATGGAAAAGGCGTTCGGTTCAGTATGCATCAATGGTTTGTTGTACATACGGAAGACACAGAATTTTCCCTTTACTTTAAAATTATAAACAGTTTTCTCACGGGACGTAGATTTTACGTTCGTGTAGGAACATCTTCTTCACAATTCTTTGAAATTCATGCAGGAGTAGCGCAAGGTACAAAGTTTAGTCCGCCCCTTATCAATTACTATGCCCATGAACAATCCTGAAATTGTGAGAAAACAAAAACACTGCTATTCGCGGATGACACAGTTACGTATTCTTCTTCCAGAATGCCTACTGTAGCTCTCCGCAATGTCGAGGAACGTATCCTTAAATAAGGGACTACTATCGAAAATGGGGAATTAATATTAACACGACCAACACCGAACTTATCTTCTTCAGGACCGCCTCATACAATGGTTCAGCCACCAAGTGCTAGAACCTTGCCTTGACCATGCCGGATAACTCGATCATTTGACCACAACAAAAGCCCAAATATCTAGGAATTCACTTCGAAGAAAGATTCAGGTTAAATTCCCATGCGACAGACACTCTAGAAGAGGCCAACCGTGCACTATCCCTAATCCTCCCACTTATGAGAATAAGGAACGGTTTGAATACAGGAACCAAACGCTTGCTATAGAAGCAATTTATCCGTCCCATCGGTCTTATTGTTTCCCAATAGGGTTCACGATAAGTTCAAGCCTAATGAAGAAAATTCAAATCTTCGAGCGAAAAACACTTCGTTACTGTACAACACGGCAAACATGACACCTATAGAAAAGTATCTATGCGCACTGTCCTCAAAGATGCTATGCAAAAACCCTTCCCACTGGAAGATCGCTATCTCAATGTCCCTTCCATGATAGAACCGGTATATAGAATAGCTCATGAATAAGGATTCATAAACCAGTTCGAATAGAGTCAGCAGAATCACCCCAACTCTCACCGTGGCTGACACCAAGAAACTAGAAAATTCTGGAAATTCTGTGCGAGCTATTCGAGGGCATGGTCATCTCACATGGAGATGATGCGGAGATGTATTAGACTTTCTCTTGTGGGGTTTTCTGAAGTTGCAGGTCTATGCGAACAAAGCCACAAACCCAGCGGCCCTCAGTGTCTACATGTTTGTCTACGAACTGTCATTTCATGATGATATCTGCACAGATCGTAAACAAACCGCACAATTTTACTAAATACAACCTCAAGCTTTACGAATCAGGTCACAAAGCACAGGCTATGCGTAGATTAAAATGGGTATCAGAATTCAGAAGTGATTTAATACGCACAAACCACCATACACCATTCCCTCTGAAATAAGTGGCAAGATTTGTCCAACTCCTAAGTTTTTCACGGATTTGAAAAATACACCTGTCCCCCTGTTAACACGGATCCGTTCCTGAAAATAAACTGAAATCTCAAATTTTTGTATGAAAAACCGTGTACACAGAATTTTTTCAGTTTTTTTTTTAATCAAATTCATTTAATAATAATATTATTAAATAAAGGAATTGTTTCAAGTAAATTAAGAATACAAAATTCATAAGAAACAAGTGAATAAATTAAATTCCATACTATCATCACTACTATTGACAATAAATCTTTTCTATTGTTTCAGTTAAATTGTCGAAAACTCCTCCTCCGAGTATATTCATGCGCTAATGGTTGACAAGAAATCTCACATTCAACTACTGTCCACCAAGCATTTAGCGTTGATTGCTTAATCCCGGGGTACGATAATGCCACTTACTAAACAAAATCGAGAATTGTACATTTTTTCCAAACATCTGTAAGATGTTTGATCTAAAATATAAAGGGGTTTTCAATAAGAGCGCTACAAAAGTTTTTAAGTTTAAAGTTTTTAAATAAAACAAAAACGGTTTTGGATGTCAATTAAGTTCTTTATTACTGTGAAAGTACGTTCGATGCCATTATGTATGGAACTCGATTTTTTTGCATGGCTACCACGGGCGCGCTTGCAGAAGTCCAGACGCTGAACCCAATTTTCGACGGTTTTCAAGCATAAATCGGCCGATACTGCTTATTCGTATAGACCATAGACTTGACGTAGCCCAACAGAAAATAGTCTAATTTCTGCAACTGAAGCCTCAGCGGCAGCAATATTCTCGACACTACGGGCACTCTTTGTCTCACTATCACGGGAACATTTTATATTGAGCCTTTGGATTGGACGTAGCGCTCTTAACGTTGAGGCCACTGACTCCGAATTTCGGTAGTAAATTTTAATAATTTCGACTCGTTCTTGGCTCGTAAATCTTTCCATCATGAAATGGCAAACCTTACTGAAGAGAAATGTCAAAAGAGTGGCAAGAAATATGGCGTCGTTTGCTGTCCCTGTCGCTCTACTTTTGTAGCTCAACTTCCAAAGTGTTTGATTCCGCGAGTTCATCTTATGTCAAGGAGTAGGGAATTGAACGTTCGGATAACATGAACAAAAAAATTGTCGCTCAGTATTTCTGCAAGTGAATCTTGGTTGTGTAAATGTTGAGGAGCGTTTAGAATTTAATATTTCAATCTTTGCAAGGAGATAAATGGGCTCTTTGGTTGTTAAGATGTTGTTAAAGGTTTTAAGGGCACAGTATGTAAGATAAGAGTAGAGACTACAACCTAATATATTTTTTCAAAAGGCCGATATGGTAGGTAGGTCGGTAAAAGTGGTGGTTCAGTGAGAACCTAATTAGCACTATGTGCCGTTTTAATACCACAGCTCTGTTTCCTTATTTATGATGTTATTTTGGTGCATTTCAGATATCTCTAAATCCAGCCCAAAGTATTAAAGAAGAACATTAGTTCCTTAATATCCTTAGCAGAAATCTCATTAATTGAGTTGAAGAAGGGTCTACCAAGCGCCCGGACAGTCGCAAAAGAAGTGTGTTAGGGTCTCCCTCTCAGCTGTGTTTTCGCAGCTGCGACAATGTGAGTTGTGTGGGATACCTAGCTGAATGGCATGATCTCCAATCGGCCAGTGTCCTGTGCAGACCGCCACTAATCTAACAATATCATGACGGGCTCGCCGAAGGAGATCTTTTGTTTTTGATTGTTTGTATTCCGGCCATATTTTCCTTGATGTTGCACAGTTCGTAAGTCTGACCCATCTTAGGTTCGCTACTTCAAGGAAGTATGAGGATATATTAGCATTAACTGTTTGTATTGAGATGAAAACCTCACCTGCAAGCGAGCGCTGAAGTGCAGATCCCTTTCTAGGAAGTTCATCGGCCTTCTCATTACCTGGGATGGAACTGTAGCCGGGAACCCATATAAGGAAAATGAGCTGACCTTCTAACGACGCTATTTCAGCTCGGCATTCCTGTTCTAATTTTGAACGTGAAGTAAAGAAGGCAATAGCTTTGATGGCTGCTTGACTATCAATGCATATGGTAACCTTCTGGCTTGGCAGGATATTTGGATGTAATTTGATTTGACGACATGCTTCCCGGATTGCAAATAGTTCGGCTTGGAAAACGCTGGAATTGTCGGGCAGTCTTTAGGCTTTACAGATGTTCAGGGATTCTGAGAACACACCCGCACTGACTCCGCCGCCCATCTTAGAGCCGTCAGTGTAGATTGTCAAAGTCCTTACATATCTGTCCACTATTCCGTTCCGCTCTTTCTGGGATTAGAGTGTCAAAGTTATTTGATGAATAAATTTGAATGACCCTAGGATTTGACGCCCAGCATCAAGTGAGCAGTAGTGTTTTTAATGTCTAGGTCCAAAGGTAGGAGATGCAGCATTACCGTCAGAGCATCCGACGGAGTCGATCGTAGAGCGCCTGTGGTGCCTATGCATGCAGTTCTCTGTACCTTGTTAAGTTCGATGACAATACATTTTTTCATGAGGGCCGGCCACCATACTAGTGATCCGTATGTTAGTATCGGGCGAACCCCCGCCGTATACATCCATAGGATCAGCTTTGATTGCAGACCCCATTTTTTGCCAAAGGTTCTACTGCAGGCGTAAAAATCTATGCACGCCTTTTTAACTGGCTGATCAACGTTTAGCTTCCAGCTGAGTTTAGGGTCTAAGGCCGATATATGATCAGAGCGTTTTAAGTCATATATTTACATACCTTGTTATATTATAAAAAAGCTACAGTAAAGTTTCTTTTGGATTCTGAACTATGGCAAAAAACTATTTGACATCCGTTGGTTATAAAAGGCATGATGAGAGTTTTCACATGGTGAAGCTCAATATGTTGAGGAGTGAAGTATCTAGAAAATGATAAGCTTAGTAGACAGCCATATTTCTTTGCTATTATTGATTGGACATGAAGGTCCCAAGTTGTTGAACCAGATGCCGAGATTTTTTGCTTTCTCAACGTACTCAATGACTGTATTACCTAAATGTAAATTGTAAATAACGAGGCACTTAGACTTCTTTGGGTTTAAATAAAGGTTATTTTTGGTAGACCAGTGCATGATATTACTGAAGTCCTAATCTAAAAGCACCATATTCTATCATTCCAAGCTTGCAACTTAAAGACATCAACAGACGAATTTCTGAGCGCTAATGGAAAATCATTTATAACAATGCTAAACAACAACGGCCCAAGTATTGATCCCTGTGGCACTCCTAATGCTAGTTCCAAGAAACCTGAAATCTTTCTTCCAACAACAACTGCTTACTTACGTCCAGTAAGATATGAAGAAATTAGGTCGGTGGCAGATTTTGTGAAGCGAAATTTTTTTCTAAGCTTGGAGATAAGGATATTTGGGTCGACGGTGTCTCGAACGCCTTTGAAAAATCCAGGCGGCACAGGAAGAATATTTCATCTTGGTCCATAGAATTACGAATATTGTCTGACATTTTTAAGGTTAACTGGCAGGATATTTATTTTACAAATTCACCTGATGATCAAGTTCATTTCATGCAAAATGCTTTTGAGAAACTGTTCAAACTGCACGTTCCGCTCGGAACAAATCATGTGAAAAGCAAAAATAATTTAATTTGTTTACAGCAGATATACTGGGGACAGTGAAACTTAGAGATATAGTTTACAAACGATGGAAACGCTTTCGTCTTCCTGATCTCTATAATTCTTTGCGGCCACAAAGGAACAAAGTTTGAAGACAAATAAGGGAAGCCAAGTGTCGTTTCTACACACAAAAATTCGAATTTTCCCAAATCGATCCTTTTAAAATCTCGGTACTCAAATATTTCAAAGGTGGCGAAAAGTAAATCATGCTTTGAAAAAGCAGGCGCAGATAGTTGTTCATAAAAAAGTGTTTTAAGGTGTAAATTTTTTTTATATCTGCGCTCAGTTGGACGACTTCGTGACGACCAATGTTTCAGAATAGTTCAGTTTTGATTTCAGGAAAAAATTCTTTTGATGAACGACCTAACAGTTTTTTCAGAAAATCATCAGCATCATCACACATTGCATGCCTCACTGTACAACTGAGCTGCTGTATTTCCATCAATTAAAAATTTAGCAAGGACTCAATACATGTCGACATTGAAAGGAACTCTTAGAAGGACTAAATTTCACAGTATTTCACAATCTTCTTCAACTCAACTGAACCCTGCTTCAAAACTGATTTAAAAAATGCAAATCCACTTCCGTTTCCAATCAGATGAAGCACTTTAAAATCACTCAAAAACCAGTTCCGACCGGAAACCACTGCCATCCGACCCACCCCTGGCTAGTGGTCATAAATCATTGATTCTTTAACAGGATATCAACATCCATGAATACAAATTGGCAAGAAAATCGCATCGATCGTGTCCAGAATAACAATTATTCGAAGATTACCCAAAAAACCAAGACAACAGCCCTTCGTCCTTGAACTGTAACCCTCATTTGCTTGGAAAAAAAAGGCGAAGTGAAGAAACAAAAAACAAAACAGAAAGAAAACAATTTAAGTTGCCACATCATCATCTTGTCCATCCGCCCTTTAATAATCAACACGAGAGTCCTTAGACACACGCCACATTGTCGCATTTATAACCTCATCACTACTATTTTCCCTGTATTGTCATTCACAAGGACGAAAGCAACAAAAACAAAAATCTATTCAAGGCATTTAGATATAAAAGCATCCACATCTAGATCCACTGTCTCGGAATTAGAATGTGCCTTCATATATTCCAAACCATAAAGAACGAATAAAGTCGTTATCGTTTTCGGAGAATAACAAAACTAAGAGAGAAACATCCTGCGGCTTCGTCGCCACGAACGGCATATCAATGAGGGAAAGCATATGACAATTTGACTTTTGTTTTAGCTTTCAGGTAACCCCTAAAGAATCCTAGAATCTCATGTAAATACAGCCCCAAGATGATGTGTGGTTTTAAGGAGCAATCATTATTTTTTCAAAAGTGCCACTTACCATTTTTGCGATAGTAGAGGATCTCGAAATGCTTCTCGTAGCCCTTGCTAAGCGCTTCCCTTATTAGGTTCACAGCCATTTGTGATGTCATCGGGCCGTGGAGGAACTCTGTCGAGCTGGATTGTTGCATCACCTCGGCCCGTGGGAAGCCAGTCATCTTGCAGAAGCCATCCGAGCACCAAATGATATGATGAGTGTCTGATTGAGCATTGGCGACAAGGAAGCTTCGATCTGAAATGAGACAAAAATAAATTATTACAACCTTAATTAAAGTCACAAGGATTGCGCGCGTTCTCCGAAGGACAACAGGAATATGGATGCATTTAATGTAATTGAAATTGACAAGCATGTATAGGAACACTGACAACGAGTCCTGCACACCAGCTGCGAGTCATTGTCAATTGAATTTTTGGTAATTAAAGTGTCACCATCGATACTGATATAAAGTCGATGCCGATGGGGAAGTGGGTGGACCTCGAAAGGGTAATTAACGTCGTTTATTTGCCGATCAATTACACTTAAATGGGCGACTGGGCGTGATGGGGGGGTGGTTGCATTGGTGGTTTATGTCATTTCTCACGTTAATAAATGAACAACTTTACTGCCATTACAAGGGAATGGATAGACGTCATTTAGAAGACAGCTAAGTGTTGGGAGGACACCTGAGACTCAGGTTGGCAGTGATTGTGCGAGCAATGTTGAGCTAATTGATAAATTGAGGCCAACCAGGTGAAGCTTAATTGAGAGTGGAAGAAGAAGTCTGGGCACACTGCTCATGCCAATGCGGAATCAATTAATGTAATGGGTTTGGTTAATTTTCGTAAATTCGTTTGATCGTGCCAGCGATTTGGTGGAAGAGTTTCGATTGGTGGTGTTCACAAAACTTGACGTCGTTTAGAATCTTAAGGTCGCCACTTTTCAAGAACAGTCTAATATTACAAAATAATTCAGAAATATCCTTCTCTATAAAACTAGCCTAAGCCTCTGATCGCGCTTTAGTCTTAACTTATTGATTATGTAATTTATTTTTAAGTCAAGAAAATTATAATAATAAAAATAATGATAATAATAATAATAATAATAATAATAATAATAATAATAATAATAATAATAATAATAATAATAATAATAATAATAATAATAATAATAATAACAATAATAATAATAATAATAATAATAATAATAATAAATAAAAATAATAATAATAATAATAATAATTCAGAAATGTAGATGCGGAACTGCATAAAAGAATCTTCCAAATTGGCTAGGATGGTATTCTCTAGTTTTGGAAGAACCTGCTGACTTGAATAAACTTTCGTTTAACGACTAGTGTAACACAGGATGGATGGATTTTATTTCTTCTTTGTATTTGCAGCTTCTCCAGGTCGTTGAAGAATACTGTCGAGTCACAAAGCAGGGATGCAAAAGGAAAATAAGCCAGTTATTATAGTTTTTTTTTAGTTTGATATCTTGACGATTTGGATTCATTGGAAAATGTGGTCTTTTTTCGCTGATAGTTGACCACTGCAGTCTAGTTGTTGCAAACTATCCGACTTGACCTATTATCCTTGCCTATTATTTCCATATCGATTTCTTTTACAAAAATAACCGATTGGCACAATAACAATGCGACTGCCCGATTGTTCCTATTTTTATCGTTAACGATTTTGGCCTGTAAGATATTGTAGCTATCTTCTATACTGAAGGAGTCACAAGCCAAACATTTTTTGTTTTGGTGTGTATAGAAGCAATGTTCTGAAGTGTCGTTACAACTACGACAGTATGTGTTTCATGGATTATTGTATTTAGTCAGTTTTCGTGGTCTCCTATCGGCCAGTGCCCTGTGATGACCGCGTTTATTCTCGCGATGCCAGTGCGGGTCCGACTAAGAAGATCATCAGTCCGGGTTTAATTTCATTACGGCCATGTTTTCCTGGATTTTGCGCGAGTGTTAAGTTGAGACCACCTTAAGACAGCAATTTTCCGGAAATGTGTATAGCTTTGACTAGTCCTAATGGTACATGCATCTCCGCGGCTTGCGAGCTGTTGAGTGCGGAACCTTGTTTGGCTGGATCATCAGCTCTTTCATTACCTGGAATGTGACTGTCCCCGGGAACCCAAATAATGGTTAACTTGAATCTTTCTGATATATACTAGCAAGCTGTTCGCGTCAGTCTTGAGCTATTTTTGAGGATATGGTGGTCCATACTATAGCTTTAATGGCAGATTTCTGCTTGAAAGATACTGGCGTCATTCGGTAGTCTTAAGGCTATAAATATATTCAGATCTTCTGAAAAGATACCTGCCCCGACTCTGCAATTCATCTGGAACTGTCTGCGTAGATTCTCACATCTCGCTAATTCTCTCGGTATTGATTCTAGGATACAGCTGTGCCTGTATGGTCTTGAGGTCCATAGCTTAGATTCTCTGAGTCTAACTATGGCGTTATCTTGTGTATGTGGAGGTCTATAGGCAACAAATGTAGTATATTTGTCATAGCATCCGAAGGAGTTGTCCTAAGGGCGCCTGTAGTCCCTTTGCATGCCATTCTTTGTACTTTGTTTAGTTTTGCAATATTGTGTTTTATCTTAAGAGCCGGGCAACATACTTATGATCCGTAAGTTAGAATTTGACATACTACGGCAATGTACGTCCACTGAACCATTTGAGGTCTTAGGCCCCACTTTTTAGCCGTTGATTAGGGTTGATTTTCTAGCTGAGTTTAGGATCTAGAAAGACTCCAAACCATTCCTTACTTGACCTTTCATAGATTGTCTATTTAAAAAGCAAGCTGTGCTTTTTATTTCACCCATGAATTTTGATATGAAATTTTCTGCGGCGCGATGTAGTCTGTTTGGCATTGCATACCGAAAGCATAGACGTGTACTCTGGGAGGCTGTATACCCCGACATTAAGGTCTAATGGCAACTCATCCGTTTCATTTTCAGCAATTTTGGCGATGTTCTCTTCAATGTTATTTCAAAAATATTTAAAAAAAAAAATTAAGCTTTTTAGGTTTTAGTTCCCAAATGTTCCAAAGGAACCCTGTTACTATGCATATGCTGTCCGTCCGTCTATCGCAGGGCTGTATCTCCTAAACCGTTATAGGTTTACTTAGCGCCTAACAATAGACAATTAGATTCAATTAAATTTAAGGAGCAATTTAAACAACTTTTAAAAGTATCCAATCATTTCTTCCATCTTACACAATGTAAAAGCTCGAATTGCATTAAGAAAAAAAATTGCAACTTAAGGAATGATTGCTTCTTGTAGAACGAATATCAAATATTTTTTTTTCTGTTGGTTTCAGTGTTTTTTTCGTGGGGGCATTGTTCTCAATCCGGAAAAAAATTCATTGTCATGTTTTTTTTTATGTGTGTTTGAGTTATGATTTTCCCAGCATTTCAATAAGTCGCATAAAACAAAGGGTTTGGAAAATGAAGAAAAATGTAAACATTAAATGACGCTGCGTGCTTTGATTACGCATTTAAGGCAAACAATGATATTCAACGTTTAGATACATTTTTATTTTTATTTTTCTGCATTTTGCAATCCCTTCTCGAGAGCAATTTCTTGAGTACGTTGACAACTATAACTTAAACACGCTCCAGAATCAGAATCAGGAATTTACACTGACACCACTACATTTTAACCTTTATCAACGAATTCCAAACGAATTTTCAGTTGGTTTGAGATGAATTCCATGCATGAATTTACCAATGTCAGAATCATAGATTCACATATCTCTACAGTAAGTCTGTCTGATTTCGTTTAAAATCCCTTTTTGTTTAAACTTTTTTAATTAGTCATCTGAAAGTTCTTCTTCTAACTGAAATTACAACTAAACCGATGTCGAGCTTTTACTTTGTCTGGCTTAACCTTGCATATTTGTGGCCGATGCTATGAGAAATCAAGAAATAACGAAACATGTTTAGTGTTGCATAGGCGCGGAACCCTTCGCGTGAGAATAAAATCTCACTTGGCTACTTTTCTAAGATGATAGGAAACGATAGTCTTGTCACGTCAAAATTTTTTTCACTCATCCCTGATGCGCATTATAGAAACTTTAATTTTTCGAATCAGTTCTCGATTATTTGAACTTCGATTCGAAAATTAAATTAAATTTAATTAAATCAATGAGTTTTGTAAATTGATTTCGATATTAGCTTTACTGAACATGGAACGAGATTAAGAAAACAAAAAAAAATCATACAGTGTGGCAAGGATATCGATTCCGCAGAGCATGGAAGTTTAATTGGCGAGCGTATCCGGTATTCGTCCGGCGCCACCGGAAACTCACATGAATAGAACACATATCAGATTTGCGGCAACCAGCTGACCCACCATCGTCAAACCGGTGGCATATCGGAAGTCAGATTGTTTTCTTAACATGAAGATTTGGTTACTGAGTGTTCGTTTCAATCTGACGTCTTTTAAATGAAGCGAAAAAATGCAACCGACAGCGCCAGGATTAAATTGAAAGGATATGTTTTTAATTTCTGGCTGAATTTCTTAAAAAAATTATTTGCTGCTCACAAAGAATTTTTGCGAGGACATCTACGGAGATCAGGGTTTCTCAGAAGCATATCTAAAGACTGACGGATAAGTGCAATTGGAATTTGGTTTGCCATAAAATATTATTTTACGACACAAGGCCAAATAGTAAAAGTTTTTCGAATTTTTATGGAATTCACTTTTTCGATATAGTTGCACTGTTTTTTATCGCAATATGCCTCTTTGGCTTCTTCTCAAATAACTCTGCTACTGAATAAAAGCCTCATGAATAAGCACCAAAATTTACTTAACATATTTCAGAAAAGTTGGGAAAGATGGGTTCAGAAATAGAAAAGTCAGCTCCATCTTTAGAAGATATTATTGTGTATAGTTGGTACTTGCGAAGCATAACTTTAACTTAATTCTATTTTTTCTGGTTAATAGAAGGATTCACTCCCAATCCGGCTTTTTTATCGTTGGTACAAATTTACCTCCTAGCAGAAAAGCAAAGTCATCCACATCAGCTTTTTAGGGTTCCGTACCAAAAGGGTGGTAGCGGAAACCCATTCCCAGTCTGTCCGTTCGTCAGTCAATCTGTCTACCCGTTTATTATGAGGCTTTATCTTCTGAATTATAACAAATAGTCACTTGCAATTCTTAAAGAATGTTTGCAACTATTTGCGCTATAATAATAATGTTAAATGTTAGTGGGCTTCCACATACAAAAACGTGTTTTGCCTTGATTTTGTACGGTGGTACGGAACACTTCTTGTGGGTCCTCGACTTGACTTGACCTTTTTTTATAAAGATCTCTAGATTTTGGTTCTTAAAAATTTCTTCTCCGGGTTCCGTACCCAAACCGTGCGAACAAAACCCAGGAGATATGAGATCAGGATATTTTTCTGTTTCTGTGTAGACGAGTTCTTCTGCTTAAGCAAATCGTGTTTGATTTTTTTGATTTTTTTTAAATTGTCCATATTATGCAGATACATCTTGGGCTTATCTTACCATTCCCAAATTCCGTTTTACTTACTTCCAACGACATTGGTATATATGAGTAGGGACAGCATTTGAATTGGAATAAGATAGATATCACTGTTTGTCTTTTTAAGACGTAACACATAATCGGAAGTCGAAAGTGCTCAAACAAATTCATCGAAGAAAAACACTGGATTCCCAAGAACCAATTTTGATTGAAAATCAAGCATTCGACGACTGAAAAGGTTTATGAAATTGAACGAAAGCCTTAAAAAACATATATTTACGTATTTTGTAGTGTGTCTTTTGAACGTTTATGAAGATTCCATGACAAAGTATCGCAAGAAGATTTGAGATATAAGCTACGACAGGTTCTTCTGATTCCATCCTTTTTTTTTCAAAATATACTCTTCTAGTTAAAAGAGAATGGTTTTGTGTCTTTAAAGAGATTAGTGCCGCAGCTCCAGAAGGAAGTATCTTTGGAAATTTTAATGCATATCCAATAAACACATAAGCTTGGTACAAATACTGCTCTACATCAATAGGCTTAGCTGGAATGGTAAGCCTCCGAACTCTTTTAAGGCGTTGCCATATTTTCAGAATAAGAATATCAATAGGGACTAGGAAATTACTGTCGCGAACGGCGAAATCCGAAGGTCCGAATTCGAATTCTATGCTCCAAGTTTTGAATGCTTCAAGCCTATGAGGCCCAACAGACCCAAAAAATTAAAACTGTTCAGTCTCGTAAATTAAGAAAAAACAATTGAAATATTTTTTGATGAGATAATGCATTTAAAGGACAGTGAATTTGAAAGACGCTCTTAATGATAATCAACACATGTTTGGTGACAAAAATTTAACATCCAACTTAAGACTTAAAATTTGTGGGTGATTCCCTGCTGTGCATCAATATTGTAATCAATTACGTGTATTGATTGATCCAAGCTCACGCTCTTTAATTGTTGTAATTAGCTTATAACAATGAATTATGAGCTGCTAACTACAATTGAACTCTTTAGCTCCTTACCCATAATATCGTTCTATCTACTTAAACATGAATAAGTTATTTAATTCGGAATTTTAATATTAATTGCTACGGATTTTGAAAATTTTAAAAAAATGTGCATGGATATGGTAAACTTTTAATAATCGACTGAGAAACTCGAATTATTATCATCTTCAGTGCCGAAAAACAAATGTGTGCCTCTGCACTCAGAATGTAATGTGAGCTGTTCTTCTAAACACCGCTTAAAATCTGGTATTAGAAAGCAGCTTCCTGAGCCTATTAAATCTGATTTTCAGTCACAAACTACGCTTACTGTGCATTGGGATGGAAAGATTCTAAAAGATATAACAGGTTATGATAATGTAAATCGACTACCAATCTTGGTATCCGTCGAAGTCGACTACATCATTTTTTTTTTAATTATTTGCTTGCCCTTCAAGACGATATTTATACTCTAATTATGCGTGAAAAACAGAGCGAGCGGAATAAATTAGGAGGAGAATGAAAGATTTTGTACACTCAGGTGTATTTGGTTTAAACTCACTTCCGTGGGTGGAGCCCGAAACGGGTCGGAGGATTTGGATATCGACCTATTTGCTTCCACCTAAGTCGCGGAATATTATTCGACATTAATTGACTTTGAAAGTTTGGAAGATTTAGCTTAACATTCCGCTGTCAGTGTTAGGCCTTCAGAGCAGAGCCATCTGCACAAACCACTATTTTGAAAACACGAATTAGGTACTAAGCCGATACAAAAACCACTACAACAACGCCACCCATAATTCAGACTACTATCGCTGCTCGACCAATCCAGTGATAGTGCCATTTACTTGATCCCAATGGCAAATGGTGACTGGACCAGATTCGAAAAACTAGACCACTCTAAGACCGAAAGTGGGACCTATCAATTGAATCAATTGAAAGGCAGGCGCTCTACCAACTTCACCACCCAGCTGATCATGATAATTATGTATTTGCTTCCAACAGCTTATGCAGGCCGAATAAAGGGAGCATGTATTCTTTTGGACTGGGAAATGCAAAAGGAATTGATTTAGTTTGCACCTCGGCATCACATCTTAGACATCGTTCTTGAAGCTATCGTAGCATGAACTTTTGGATCTTCAAGCGGTCCCGAAATGATTGATTTGAAAGTCATTGGACGATTGGCGGTATCCGAACAATCTACTTGCTAATGGTTTTTACATCGTATCAATTACAATATTTTCAACCACGCCACGAACACAAGGAACGCCTTCATTTGGTTATTATTTTTGTAGGAGGGATTCATGACGCGAAAGCTAAATCTGTGTTGGAAATGTTTCTGTTTAAGAACCACCTTAGAATTACATTTATTGAAATATTTTTTAAACTCACGGTTTAAAAGGTGTTCTGTTTTTTAGCTTTTTTTGATAAACGAGTATGACAAGCATCTCATTTGAGTTTATAAAAAAAAAATCCAGAAAGACGTGAAGGAGAAGAAAAATCTACACGCAAATGAGGCAAATTTAATTTAAAAATTTTTTTTCCTTGTACCTTTGTAATAGAAGAGTTTTTTTTTTATATGTATTTTTTTTTCTTTTTTAAACTTTGTTCTTAGAATAATAAATTATGAGTTTAAAAAATATGTTTTTTGTTCAATTTCGTAAATTTAGAAATTCTGTAGCGCCCTTTAAATATCAGTTGAAAATAAATTCTGGGTCTGTTTCCTTGTCGAAGAGATCAGTTTAAGTAATATAAGAATTATATAATTCATTTCAGACTCCACAAAGCACTTCAACGCTCAGTCTAGTGCTGCTAGCCTTGAAAAAAAAAACACAGAAAAAAATTATCTTGGCCTCAAGAAATTATTTTAAATTAAAAAAAACATGGTACTTGTTATTTGACATGCCAAGCTTACAGATTTCCTTCGAGAAATTATCACCTGAGATGAAAAAGGATATCAGACATTTATCCGCAGACAAAACATCCTTCGGAAAAGTACTTTGAAACTTCGCGTTCGCAGTAAGTAACTTTTAAGTTATATAATCTGAAAATCTCAGCTGAAAGGATAAAAGGATGACGAAAACTCTCTAATGTACCCGGAGAACACGTCCTTGATGCCCGCCATAAGTGCAACCTGTCCAAAATAACTCCAAGATTTGCAGCATCATGAGGACAAAAAACGAGTACATCAACCTACATGTATCCCGGAGGAACAATACACTTCCCTGCTCAACAAGCACAAACAATATTCTGACAAATTTGTCATAAAGTACACATGTTTGAGGCACGGAGTTACTCTTCAGTGAAATAACGTCATAAGGACTCCTCCATCCCATATGAAGTCCACAACGATTTTTAATTCGAATCCGTTGTTTGCCAACAAATCAACTCCCAGTGGATGAAGAATGAGAAATATTTTTTGTAGCCTGTCATAACCGAGGAAAACGGCCATTTTTGCGAGAAAACATACTCAAGGGCCATTTCTCGATGGCAATAACTTGCAGGACTGACCTGAAAATGTATGAATCTCCCAATGCGGTCTTGTTTGTCCTGTCACCGGGTTCACCTGATGGTGAAGTGGTCTATGGATTTCGCTACGTCCCCTTTGCAACTTTCACAAATAAGAATTTAATAAAAAAAAACAGCCTTTGGCGAAATGTGACGATTTTTATGTTGATTGGGGTCGTTTGAGTCACTGTAGCTTTATTTGATGTTCGGACATTTGACATGTCTCTGTGCTCGGCGAAAACACAAAAGCGAATTCAATTATGCACACAATTGAGTCCTTGTAGGGTATGGTTGGTAGAAGTGGAAGGATTGAAATGAACAATTGAATTCTGAGAGGATGTCAGCGACAATGTTTTTTTTTTTATTTTTGGAAAAAAATTTCATTTGCGAACCATTCGTGGTTAATGCCAAAGATCGAGGTCAATTGATTCCATTCGAAAGAGTATGTTCCTTGAGAATGTTCAGGTGCTCGTTATGGCTGCTAGTTACAAAGGACTTGCTGATGGTGGAGCAAAAGAAAGTTTCCATTAGAAATGGACACAAAAGAAAAAAGTCAACCGGATGCTGATATTGCTGCTATAAACAAACCACTTCCTTTTGTGTAAATTGCTTAGTGTAGACCAATCCTAAGAGAACAGTTTGTTTTTTTCAATGGACTCTTTACAGATTTCCCATAATGTCTATCATTGAAATTTTAAATATGAAAAAAAGTCTGAAAAGAAAGACGCAGTTAGTTAAGTGCCTCCTTTTCAATAAGACAATAAGTTTGGTCCCAGGTTCGAATCCTCGAGTAATTAAGAAATCTCCTATACAAGTGTCAGTTACGTAGTCATATCATGATTCATGTTGTCAAATGAATTGGTTGTAAGGACTGACAATGAAGTCTTACACAAAAAAAAGCAACCAGCTAGTAAATCAACTAATGTGTAATAAAATACTGCGAACTGAGCGAATGAAAAAAATCCAAGCCCACGGAGTAATCGAACCTAATGTACATCCGGGTTTAAAACCACTGCACAGCCTTTTCATAATTCTGCTCGATGCGTTCGAAATGCATTTTAATGGAAGTCACAATCCCTTGGGAGCCAGCAAGTTGTACAAAAAGTCTGGGAGAGAGTGAAGAGCAGTGTATTTTAAGGCGGGGTCTTTAAACACGCTACGGACAATGTCGCAAGCTAACACAATCTTAGCTTAAAAAAAGACGGCCGGGCTCATATAAACGAACACAGGAAGAAATTTGACAGAAAAGTGTAGCTGATCGCCGAACCTTTCACAATGCGCGGAGTACGCTCAAAAGAAGACAAAAGAAATTTCAGAAATGGGCAAACTATTCAATCACATTGAGAGATCAGTGGTCACAAAACCTTTTTTTTTGAGCTGTCCAGAAAGCAAGCTTGAAACAAATATATGACACTGCTGCATTTTTGAAACTTATCCTCTCAGTCCTATTTTGTTCCGCTTTTCTAAGCATAGTCAGCCTTGAGGAGGCAATATCGTATCAAATGTAGACTTCTGTATGCAGCCAACTTAACCTTGTTCAGCGCTTGTCACATCCCCACAAAAGGTAGTTCAAAGGATTCAGATCACTCGGTTAACAATTGTTTTTGGCAAAAAAACGTGACTCATGTTGACTCCACTTTTTTAATTTAAAAAAAAAAAGGTTCCAAGGAATAGTAATATTACTAGGGTTCTTTCATGCCGGTTAAAACTTCAACTGACAAAGTCTATGATGTTTCTTAAACCAAACCAAGCAACGTGTTATTGGCCAAAACGCGGTTAGAGATAGCTTTTTTAGCGTATTGAAGGTCTACTTTGTTTTCGGAATTTTAGGCCGTTGAATGTTTTTCATACTTTGTCTGTGCCCTTTCATTGCAATTATGTACCAGCGTTTTAGTAAGGTTAGAGTTAATTTTGAATCGAATACAAGATAATAAGGAAGCAATTTTGTCCGCGGTTTACCTTTGCAACAATTGAGCCTTGTAACTAAAACCATGTCATCTGTCTTAGCTTTTAACCCAGCTACCCTTCTGGTGAAATCTTGCTTCCAAAACCACCGCAAAGCGGGACAAGATACCTCAAAACCTGAGATCACTTCATGTTATGGGCTCGAAATATTTTTTTATATAAAAACATACTACTAGTGAGTAAAAAAACAGTATTAAACTTGATTAAGTTTCTTTTGAAACCTTTAAACATAACAAAATATAGAAAGAAAATCATAGCTTCTTATCTTTCTTTGTCTTCAAGCTTATTAAAAATCGCATTTTAAATTTTTTTTAAAGTATTTAGTAAGGAACACTTAAATTTAGGCTCATCAGTTATGCTGTCACTTTTATCGCGCATGAATTGAAAATACTTTGCGGAATAATTAAATCTAAACATATTTTGGAAGTGATTCAAAAGGTTTCTTAGGAAAATATCTGTAACTTGTAACCAACGTTTCTGATGTTATAAGTATGAAATTAAAAGCATCTTCATTGCACCTTTTACGGGAACATTTCCTTGAACAGCCCTCGCTATATTTTTTTAAATCTTTATTTCTGACTTCCCTTGCTTCGTCGGACAGTCGACATATTGAAAGAAGAAGAAAAAAGAAGAAGAATTTATACCATGGATAAAAAGCTTAAGAATTGTCGGTGGCATGTAATACCAAGATAAATATTTACAAATATTTGGCAGTGTCAATACTTTGAACTTTTTTTAAAATTGCATTCAAAATAGTGTGCAGTTTTTTAAACTGCGAAGTGGCATCATAAAACAAGTGAAAAAACAATTTTAACATGAAACTAAATTTTATTAATAAGTTAAAACTCGAAAGCATCGAATCCAAATAAAATTTGAACTTAACTATGATTTCAAAAGAAACTGCAGCTATTCAAACATTCGCCAATTGAAGCAGTTGCTCTGACATATTTAACAAGAAGTTATAGAGTGTTTATTTCAATACTGCATCCGCTCGATTTTTTTTATTAAGTTTATTCCGACTTTGTGTAAAAGCTGCCCCACTGTGCACCACCCTCCAGATTAAAGACTTTGATTTAAGTGCTTCTTCAGTATTTCTTTTTTAGCTCGAATTCAAAGATGAAGGTGTGAAGCTTAATGACCTCAAAATCTATCGAAAACCCCAGCTTCTTTCGGGCTTTTTTCCAGTTTATACCAAATAGAGCTGATTTTGGGATTTGTTAATTGATTGGAACACCAAATATCACATACATCATCATCATCAATAAAACATTTAAATAGTCCTTTATTCATAAAATTCTATTGAATGGCGAAGTCAGTGCTCTTGAATCAATTTATCTTCCTTTGTCAACGAAGCCTTTTCAGTGAAGTAGCACAAACAGCATTCCTTTCATTTAACCTGCTTACACAAAGTCGCAGACAGACATCTCATACATATGTATGTATGTTCGTGATTCTGTTTATTGTGGTGTGCAAAAATAAGAACGACTTGGTTGCTCATAATTTCGACCGATTATACAGGTCTGGTTACACGTTCCATGAATATTAACATTAAGAAACAGTATATTTTTGCCGTTTTGAATATAAATCTGTAGGCGCTTCCTCCTGCGCCGCACAGTGATTTACTGGGCAATATTATACACGTACCTTTCCATAAAAATCAAGTTACCTACGCGAACGTATAATACCCAACACCCGAAGAGCCTCATGAAACCACAAGTTTGTGGTTTGGGGTGAAACCAAATGGGCCACGTACTCCTTTGCCGAGAATACCTACGTAGGGTGTCTGCCAGAAGTGTGGTATCCATACCATGCGGGATCATAAATATTTCATCCGGACTTAAGAGTGTTGTATTTATTCAACCTTAAAGCGTGAATAATGGAAAATAAGTCAGTTTTGAGAAAAAGTGAAGTGAATTCCATATTCAACTGTTGGAATTATGAAGCACCGTGTTGTGAAAAGTTCTGCAAGATAAGCCAAATATGGAATGCAATATTCTAGAGGATTCTGAAAAAAAAAACACACCAATAAGTTTTATTAGCCTGAGAAGATTGAACACGCTTGATTTGACTCGAAACACTTGAAAAAGGTGATAGAAGAAACCATATGTAAATTGTTTGTTTCGGCTTGAAAGTATTAAGTATTAAGGAGTGTCTAGACCAAAGCTAAATTTCAGGAAAAACATTTAAAAAAACGTTTCTGAAATTTTTGACATTTGTTACAAAAAAAACAACTTTTGAAAAACATTTGTAAAACATTTCCTTGTTTCTGAAAAGTTTTTTTGGCATGAACTTTTAGATAGACGAAATCTCGACTTTAACTATTTCATAGATTATGTTTCCTTGAAAGTCCGCAAAAAACTGATATTGATACTGAAGATCTAGCTTTGGTGACTCCACATATGCAAAAGCAAGAAACGAATAAGCGCGCGAGCATTTCAGCGGCTGAGCGGTTTGTGTTGACTCTACGATATCAAGTTACCAGCGAACATTTTCGATCTTTGCAATATCTGTTCCGCATTCCTGTATCAACAATCTCGGCCATTATTCCAGATATTCTAAATGAAATCTACAAAGTGCTCGTGGACAAATATCTTCAGGTAAGTTCATTTCATTACCTTATTCAATATAAACCCAAATGCGCAGAAAAAGGTTTAATTCGAGACGCCGAGAACACCAAAGGCCTGGGATGCTGTTGCCAGCAAATTGCATTGGAGCAGTGGATGGAAACTCAACTGAGCAACTCAGAGGCAATGGATTCACATAAGGCAGTGGCTACTTTTTTTGGTTTCAAAGTTCGAATGGACTGCAGTGCATCTACCGCCATCTGTTTCAAGCTCGAATCGCGGCTGATATCGGACGCAGATGGTGATGGTGTTGACGAGGTAAACAGTTTTTGAGCTCAAACAAGAGAAAATAAATAAAAAAAAGTTTTTCTTTTTCCGTCTAACTTAAGACCCTTTTTTTATTGAATCTTCCTTAAGACTAACTCTATAGAAAATTATTTTCTTACACCAAACATTGCACTGAGTTGTAGTTCTACGAGTTCAGTTCAAATGCATTTTTGTAAAATAAAAAAAAGTTTTTGTCCGGTTGCAGTTTTAAATTCAAAATTCATAAAACTTGCTCTGATGCATTTCCCGTTGTGATGACCTAGTCTTGTCGTCAATACCATATAAATTTGCACACATCTGATTTTCCAAGCTTAGCCCTCTTAGCTCTCTTTGTTGAACTCGCTCTCAATATTGAGAGGAATCCAAGCCATGTGATAGAAATAGTAGAAGTTTATTTTAATAATTGGAAAATAAAATTGAATGGAGACAAAACACAAGCAATTTTTTCAGCCGAGAAAGGAAATCTTGTTTTTTCCCTAGTAGCGAAATCCAGGCTGCTGGAAAAAGTATTGAATGGGAGAGCTCGTTGAAATATCAGGTTTTTTAATAAAACAAAAACAGTTTTGGATAAAGTACACGTTCGATGTCATTATGTGATTAAGATTTCTTTTGCATGGCCACCACGGGCACGCTTGCAGAAGTCCAGACGCTGAACCCAATTTTCGACGATTTTCAAGCATAAATCGGCCGATATTGCTGCAATTTCACGTGCGAAATTCGTACGAATTTCATCAATCGTCGTTGGCTTCTTGGCATAGACCATAGACTAAACGTAGCCCCACAGGAAATAGTCTAACGGCGTCAAATCGCACGACCGAGGCGGCCAAGCGACTGGACCATTTCGTGAGATAACACGTTCTCCGAACTTGGTTTCCAATAAATTGATTGTGACATTCGCTGTGTGACTTGTGACGCCGACCTGTTGGAACCACATGTCCTCCAAGTCCATATCATCCAATTAGGGCCAAAAATATTCGGTAATCATTGAACGGTTGCGATCCCCATTCACAGTAACGTGCTGGTCTTGATTATCACGGAAGAAGGACGGCCCAATGATGCCGCCGGCCCATAAACCACACCAAATGATGACTCATGGAGTACGTGTGGATTGCTGCCTGACCAATACCGCATATTTTGTTTATTGACGGAGCCATTCAGCCAGAAATGAGCCTCATCGCTGAAGATGATGATTTGTAAGGATGTAGGCCAAGATCTTTTCGCAAAATTCGCCACAACGACGACACAGAGATGCCCAACACTTGAGAACGACGTGTGAGAGACACATTTGGGCTTCTGCAACTGAAGCCTCAGCGGCTACACTACGGGCACTTCTTTGTCTCACTTGCACGGGAACATTTTGTACTGTGCCTGTGGATTCAAATTCAATTCAAATCAATTGTTGATCTGCTAGGACGATTATGACGACCATAAATTGCACGTAGCGCTCTTAACGTTGAGGCCACTGACTCCGAATTTCGGTAGTAAATTTTAATAATTTCGACTCGTTGTTGGGTCGTATATCTTTCCATCATGAAATGGCAAACTGAAGAGAAATGTCAAAAGAGCGGCAAGAAATATGGCGTCGTTTGCTGTCCCTGTCGCTCTACTTTTGTAGCGTCCCTGTTGAAAAACCTGTTATTAAGGTATCTATATTAACACGAGATTAACTTTCAAGGAATGTTTTTCTAGATCGCTTAAACAGCTTAAAATAGGCGTTAATTAAGTATATCGGATTATCAATAGAAAGTCAAAGTAAAAATAATCCACAAAGTGATATTTCAAGCTATTCGTCTATACCTACAAGTGTCTGAGAACAAAATCCTCAGAATGATGTTTAGTCTTCCTTGGTGTCACCCTTGACCTGCACGAAAGAGCGAATTTTGAAATTTGCTGATAACTACTTAGTTAACGAACTATACAATTAATAATTCGATGTTTATAAAGGGGGAAAGTTTAAAAAAAAAAAAAAAACACATAAAATTCAGAAATATGCATGAAATCTTTATTTGAATCAATAGTACGGTCCATATTATTTAATGTTTGAAGATTATTTCATGCAAATGTTGACCTCGACTGCGCCTCAAATGGTCCATCCGCTTAGTCCAATTTTGGCATACTCTTTCCAACATTTCGGCCGGTATCTCACGAATAAATGCTTCAATGTTGTCTTCCAATGCGTCAATTGAAGCGGGCTTGTCTGTATTGACATGAGCTTTAACATAGCCCCACAAAAAATAGTCTAAAGGCGTTAAATCGCACGATCTAGGCGGCCAATTAACCGGTCCCGAACGTGAAATAAAATGTTCACCGAACTCGCCTCTCAATAAGTCCATTGTTGCACGTGCTGTCCAAAATCGACAATTCTGCTTATTTACGTACCCATTGAGCCAAAATGAGCTTCGTCGCTGAACACAATTTTTCGGTAAAAAGCGCGCGATGAACTTTCTTAACAGAGCACGCATTTTGAGAATAAAATTCAATAATTTGCAAGCGTTGTTCGTTTGTAAGACGATTCATGGTTAATTTATTGATCAAACTGAAGATGTTTGACAGTGAAAGATTGATAGATAGACAGATAATAGCTAAAAAATCACCCTTTGTTTAATAATTATTTAATTGAACTATATTCATATAATATGTATGTTAAGTCACATAGTTATTTTTATTTTTGTAAATGATCACGCGCATACAAGGGGTTATGACTACCCTTAAAATGTTAATAACGTGAGTGGAAGGGATCAGGGAGGAAATAGAGATAAGTACTGATGCACTTCGTTTTTGAATTACTGCAGATTGTAATGAGTAGGAAATACAGAGCGTGGTAGAGCATTCCATTTTCGTATTGTGCGGCTAAGAACTGAATCTCTTTACTTGACTGTACGACCGAAGTTGTGCTGAAGGTGAACTGATGAGCATTCCTGGCGAGACGGGTGTTACGGTGGAGGTTATAATGGGGTGGAATGCAGCTGGCTAATTCGCTAGAGAACTGCTTGTGGTAGAAGCGAAACGTTACGACGGTGGTGGAGAGGGTCAATTGACCTTGTAATATTTTTGTCACCTATGAGTTTTATCGCTCAATTTCTATTTAATCGATTAGTTTATTATATTATTTATTTTATTCATTTATTTTTACACTTATTTATTTATTTATTTTTATATATCTATATATCAACTTATTTATTTATTCATAATTTTTTTTTCTAATTTTTTGATTTCATTATTTATATATTAACTTATTTTCTTTATTTATTATTTTTATTTATTATTATTTTATTTACATAACGTAATTAAGACATTTAAACTCTAAGCTAATATGAATTTGTTAAAAACATTTTCATTTATCTGTTTGTTGTTTGTTTCTCTTAATAAAAGTTTTTTTTTTTTTAAATTGCACCAAAGAGGATAGGCGGCAATTGCAGAACACGGAGAGCAAGAAGTTGGTCGGTGAAGGACACGAACACAATATTATTTTTTTAATAGACATCTTCCCAAGGACAACACATCACTGTAAGCATAAATAACATCCATGTTGTTCAGAAGTCTACCTATCTTCAAATCAAAAAATCAAATCACAAATTTCACGTTAGAGATCCGAGAAAAATGTAAGCTTAGCAGCCGTTGCTACTTCGATTGGAGAAACAAAAGGTCTGAAAACTCATAACTCGGAAGACGAAATGCATGCCCTACATATACATACCAGTTCTGCTGTTATGAGCAGAGTTCTGGAAAATAGCAACACAGCACATCAGATATTGAACAATTCCAAAGGAAAATTATTCATCGCCTCGATAACGTTTGAGTGGAGGGGAAAAAGTAGAGCAGATTCTTGTGACTGCGAAGTCTAGGAGCTGATGAAAGAGGTGAGAATGAAGAGTTTGAGGTAAGAATGACTACCGAATCCGCGTTTTAAGGTTTAAGCTACAGCGGATGTCAGTACACTGATTTTAGACAACTGGAAGCAAAGTGTCCAAGCATAGACAGATTGTGCGGTAATATTAAATATTAATATCTTATACGATTATATTAACAACTATACGGTAGACTCATCCACTTGGTAGCAAGTGTCTGTTTCGTAACCCAAGGTCGATGGCTCCTTTACCATTTCATCTGCTGCTTCGTCTGCTTTTTTACTGTTATATCTAAGAACATAGCATGGAGTCGGCTGATGGCACGTCAGAGCTATTCATCGGATGGCTAGTTTTAAATCTATCCGACTAGATAACCCATTTGAATCACCACGTAAAAGGCTAGAAGCATCCGAAAAGAAGATCCTGTTGTTCTGTTTGTTGTACCCCGCAAAACAGCTGAAGTGTATACAGGATCAATATTTGTATCACGATGTTGTCACTGGTTTAACAAAACAACACAGTCGAAAGAAACTGCAGCACACTTTGAAATCGGAGGATTTTGGTTAATTATTGTCCTTAACATTTGAGCTTGCGACCAGAGAGGATCCATGTTTGGTCCACCACTTACTCGTCGATTATTTAAGTGAATACAGCATGCATGATGAGCACAAACCAATGAATCATCGCACTTCAAGATCAATGACTCATTGTGACTGAATAATCCTGAACGCTATCTTTGTCAATTATCATAGCCTGTAAGCGATTACAATTTAAATTTGAATTTTTTTTCGGTGACAACCCCTTTCAACCATCTCTGGTAAGGATAAAACTTTAATTTTTGAAAATTTTAAATTGTCATGTGGTACATGCGAGTTGCAAGCAAACGAGTAAATAAGCTTAATATAGACCTTAATGTTAGACCAATACTCGTACAGTGCAAGCAGAAGTTTAAGGTTAAGAAAAAATGTATATTGGCATGCGAATAGGGATGGAGAACTCACTCCATTCGTATGCTTGACCAAAGCACGATCCTAGCTCTTCTAGATCTGTACAATTTAAAAGCAGGCACATAACCAGCTCTGTAGAAGACGAAAGCAATTATTTTGGTTGAGCAAAATATAACAAAGCACAGTAGGAAATTTGGAGTAGCTCGTTGTTAACATTAAGGGGGGAAATCACAGTAAAATTTTCAATTTTTCGAAAAAAAAATCGCTTAAAAGGTGCTTTAGGGTCTTAAAAAAATATGCCAAATGATGGAATACGACAAAAGTGTCCAAGTGACCAAATTTTTCACTCTGCGGTAACGCCTCTCCGTTATGCTCACATATTTTCATATGGTTTCTCAGTACTTAAAACTTTAAACGCGTTTTTCTCGAAACCACTTTTTTGAGCTCGCCGAAGACATAACTCGAGCAAATCTTTACCGATCGACATTAGTTTTGACAGTAGCTTCGAAATATCTTTCTCCTATGTGGGATTTTTTATTTTATATGGCTTAATTTTTTTTTATCGACGATTTTATGGCGTTTTTCTTTGTTAAAAATTTAACTTTATTTTTATTTATCGCTAGCTGTTGTTATATGAAAACCAAAAAATTTTTGTGTTTTCTTCCAGGTCAAAAATTAAGAAGTTTACGTCTTCGGCCATCGACCAGCTTTCAAAAATAGGCGCCTTCGGGCATATGCTGCGCAGCCCCCATTTTTGAATATTTTTTATTGAAAAAATTACATTTTGTACTTTTTTAGTATTGCCATAAAACCTATTTTGCAGATTTTCGATTCATACTTTTAATCAGCCAAAATTAATTCCCGAAAATATGCTTGTTTTTTTGTGTGCTACTGTGATTTCCCCCCTTAAAGCCGAGGACCCCACTAAGAAAAAATGCAATTTTACACTTTTCAAAAATTGTTACTTTATTGAAAGGGTAAACTTTCTCGGTTCATATTCATTCATACGAGTGATAGTTTGCAATCCCTTGAACCAAATTTTCAATATATTTTCGATGGTTTCGACAATTTTTTCTCGGATTTCTTTAGCAGTATTGCATCGCATCATGGCCAACAACATCACTTGGTTACACAAAAATCGAGCTTAATTTTCAATTTCTGGCTGGGACTTACTTAAGTCTGACACTCTGGGCGCTCACAAGTCGAGGATAAATTGCTTTCTCTTTGATGATTTGCCGAGCCCCGAAAATGGCATAATTTGCTTGTTTGCGAAGCCATTGAGGAGGATATGATTTTTTAATTTCTTAAGCAAAATTGTCTTCAATTTCGAACTGTCAGTGTTACAAAAACACATGATCTTAAACAACTGCCTTGCTTAAGCTCCTGTGACTGTGCGGTGTCGGCAAAAAGCAACCCTAGCAATTTGTGGGAAACCGTAACTCGCACACGCAAATGATGGAACAAGGCTCTAGTTCCAAAACACATATTGCGCCAAGTATTTGTGTATGGAGTCGATGGAGAACTCTTCCCATAAACTTATATTTGAATCACAAGAATTTTTATGTTAATAACATCAACCAAGCCAATTATTAAATTAATTAAATTATCCCAATATAATTACCTTAAATATACAATGACCCAAGTTCTAGATCATTAGCTTATGAAAATAAATGAAAAGCTTATCTTCTCATCCGAGACATTTAAATTGACGCAAAGTTTTCGCTGAAAATTTCCTTAATTTTTCGCCATCAATTAAGTCAATTTTTCATTCAATTTTATTCCCATTTTTAGCCAACAGCTTGTTTTTACATTTATAAATCTTTTTAAAATCATCCCTTCCAAAAGCAACCGCTATTCATTCGGATAACGACCTGCTCGGTGCCAATAAAAATAAAAAATAAAATTATCTTGCAGCTTCCTTTTTGAAAATATCCTTAAAGTCATATTATTTTCCGCACATAAAAATATTCTATCGCTCAAAAAGAATACCAAAACTATTTTAAATCCCTGAAAAGAATTTCAATTTACATAATCTATCCTAGATCCGTTGATCCTTTACCTTTCGCAAATTCAAACCTCACGTATGTTAATGGGCCACCCGTCACCCGCACAGCATCAGACCAATTTATCATCGACATTGCTGCATCTGGAATGCAAAAATCAAAACATTCAATTGAAATGCCATTCAAGTTCCTTCTGCCTGCTATCAAAATTTCATTCTGCCCTCGTTCGATTCTTTCGCATTCGGTCCGTATTTCGTCCTGTTGAATTGCAAACTTTCCCCTCGTCCAAACTCGCTTTGGAAAGGACCCCAAAAGAAAACATCAAGCAACAATAAACCGGAAAAGGATCCCGATTCTACAATTTCTACCACTCTTCGACGTCGGTCGGCATCTGTCGTTTATCCTTTTGCCTTCGGTCGTATCCTTAAGGAATTTCAAATTAAATGGCTTTGTTTTTTTTTTTTTATTTCAAATAGCTCACCATCCGTCACATTTGATGAATTACTAATAATAAGACCGAGAGGAGGGATGAGAGAGCGTCCTTGCTTTTATTCTCCATCGAATTCTTTTGTTAATTGCATTCATAAAGGACTTCTGCTCGTGTAGGACTTCATTTAATAAAAATAAAGCGAAGGCGAACAGTGAAATGCAGTTTTTTTCAAGGGGGCATTGCAAATCATCGCAAATCTTACAAGGACTCAGTTTTGTGCAATTTGTCAAAAGCGAAAGGAAATATTAGGAATGAATTTTCTGTCATCACAAGGCTGTAGCATTACCAATGGAGCCAAGGCATATTGGTTGATTCGAGAGGATTTTCCGAAACGGAATGGCCTCTAGGTGGGCGTCATGGTGATGGAGATTTATGATTTCTGAAGCTGAGTTGATTACCATGACACAGGTTCACATGGATTCAACTTTGTGGAATGAACCTCAGATGTCCTTAGGAGGCTTGAAATGGCTGGTAATAAATTCAATATTGCATTGCATTCTTCACATTCTAAGAAATCGACATAGCACCATTTACATTTGTTAAATTTAAAGGACATCTTATTGGAGCTAAGGTTTAAAAATTTGGATTCCTAGTGAAATTAAAATAGGAATACTTTTGCGAGGACACATTCTGACTCGTTCTATACATTTCGCCCTGGTAAATAAATGTTTAATTGCCTCTAGGTAAACGGATTATATTGGCTAAAACTAAAGCAAAATCCATAAATTAGGAACCCACTTTTAAGAGTATGGGGGATGCAACTGGGTCGTCTTACACTGTACAAATCTCCAGCCTTACAGCCAACCCACCAGTGAAAAAATGGACAGAGTAAAAACGGGTCAGAGAGCCTTGCAATATCGCAATTTGTCACGTGAAATTGGAAAACATTTAAATCATTCGCAATTCGTATTCGTATTAGTAATAAGGGTTCTTGTTTCTTAGCACTGAAAAATGACAAAATTATGATATTATGAAGTACACCCTTTCATCTGCCCTAAGTTTTTGGTAAGTTCCGGAGTATATTGAAAAAAGGATTTGTGCATTCCCAATGAAGGGCAAATTTGTTTCTCATTCCAACTATTGACAGATTCCGCAAGCATTCTTTCGTTCAACTCTTTCAATTCATTCAATTCATTTAAGTTGAATAGGAACTTCCATCAGGAAGTTCTTGTAATCGGTCCGATTTTCGAAATTCAAAATTTTAACATTTCTCCACGTTTGGCGTCCCAATAATCATATTCCATAGCCAATTGACTAAACTAAGTAAGTTACTAACTATAGAGACTACAAAAAAGACTAAAACAGTATTTAGTTGAGGCCACTTCATACATTGATGTGCCCCTTTCTCTATTTCCTGATCCAAATTTCCACGGAAGTTCTTTGAAAATTGTTTCAGTAATGTGAATCCTGTAAGTCTTTCTATTTTTAAGACTCAGAGTAACGTCTGCAACACTGACACATGAAAACATCCCTAGAAAATTTTTTGTTCAAAACCTGCTCGCCTGTAGCTTGACGCTTTTTTATAGTTATAATATATTAGCAAAAAGAAGCTCATGGACATGAGGCAATTGAATTTAAAGCAAAAGCATCGAGAGAAACCTAAATGACAAAGTAAAGACACATGGATAAAACTGCATTACTCGTATACTATAGAGCGTTGTAAGGAAGATCTTAACATGAACCTAGAGGTCTTTCCAGAAAATGATACAGAGATAAACAATCTCTCGAAATCGGCCTTTGAAACAACTATCAAAATCTGCAAACAAAACTGGACCAGAAGAAAATGAAAAAAAAAGAAACTGTGACTATTCAGAGCAATGGTAAATATCTTCCAAAGGAAAGCAATCTAACAAATTTGATTGATTAGTAATAATTTCGAAAATATATAAAGTTGAGATAACCGGCATTTCATAATGTTTATATCGAAACAGTTGAAATTCTACAAACAAAAAAAAGCAAAGCCTGGTTACAAATTCCCCTTTGCTCATTTCAAAACAAGTTTTTAAAATTCTTTTTCCTATAATAGCATTAGTGATAGGAATGATTTGTAAGTGATGTTTCAGTGATAACTCAGCACATCTCATATAACATCTTTTTCGCCGTATGATGTGAACGTCTGAAGCCGTTCGTCAGCAACCCGATAGGTCTGTATCAATTTGGTTTTCGACCAGAAAAGTCCACCGAAGACCAAACATAAACATAACGGAAAAAACCCACGAGCTTTAAGTCGGTACGCACAACATTTTCATCAATTTCAAGGCTGGAGGGCGCAGGTGCAGGATTGCGATTGAGGTTATCGCCATCCTGCACAAATTGAGGTCGGCAAAGACGTCACCGACCCACTTGATGTCAAACAACGTCATGCGATTTTTTCAACATCATACTTTGGACAATAGTGCAAAAAAAACCTTGTCAACACCAAAGGGCAAAAAGAAGCATATGCTTCCTAAGGAAAATCCAAATCCGACGTCTGGGTCAGACATAGACCATAGACAGCTATAACTTTGAGGTAGTTAGGGCTTTGGCTTAATAAAAACAGATAATAACCCCAGTGCTGAGATCACACGAAGAATACCCCTGGTTTAGAAAGCTAAGCCCTCTTTCGAAGAACTGACGTGTCGCTCTATATCATCCCCGTCCTACTTTATGGTGCAGAAGCATGGACACTTTCAAAAGCGGATAAAGGCCCCTTAGGTTGTTTCGAGAGAAAAGTGTGATCTTTTATTACATCTGCATTGACGGTTAGTGAAGGAGAAGATTCAACAACGAATTGTACGGTACGAGTTGTACAGCGACATCGACTAAGCCGAAAGCATGAAATACCAATGCCACGCGGGCTGCAATGCCAAGTTTGTAATTAAATGATTAATTACAAAAAAAAGTCCAACCAGCTATCATGTTTAAAAAAAACGGTAAAAATTATTTTAAATTGTATAAAGCTATTTCTGCAGTTAAACTAAAAATCTAATTTTCTTTTAGTACAAATGTAACTCAATCAGCAAAAAGGATTTTCAAATTGAAATATGTTAATCTATCAATGTTAAATGCGCAATTCGTATTTTAAATGATCCAAAAATACGAAAACATATACGAGTATATGGTATTCCTCAAGGGCAGCTAAAAATATATGTACATATCTGATCTTTTCTTAACCCGAATTGAATTTCATGGTGGCGGCAAATAAAATAGCACCTATTCCTTTTGCAACTTGAGATGGGAAGTTCATGGTATGGGCAGGCCTGCTCGCACCCTAACCAATTTTTTAAGTCTTTTATTCACCCTTAAAATGCTTGTATGCCTCAGTGCTCCAAATCTTATCTGTTGACAATATGATCAGCTGAAAACAATGTCGCCAACAAACGGTACGAAATATCTAACAGGATGAGGCCAGTTAACGTCTTATCACTGGTGATGCGTTGGTTCATTTACATATAATAAAGGCTAAGCATATAACATATTTTGGCAGTGGATCCTAAAAGTTTCGAAACCTTTCCGTACCGTTTCAAAAAGATTTCAAAGCAATAAAATTACTCCTAAACATTGAACTGAAAATAAAAGTTTAAATCAATAATAATTAAAGACTTCAAAGAATTCAGGAACTCTAACTATAATGCACTCTTTGAACTTGAAGCATTTGAATTGCTTCACATGATTCGTACAAACGTTACTTCATAAGACTGCACAATGAATTCAATTGAATGAATAACTCAAATTATTGCATTCCTTTAAGCCACCGGCAAGTATGGAGAAGTATTCTCGGCGCCTTAGACCTAAAACCGTGTAACTTCTTTTTTCAGCGGTTTTCTCAAGTCGGGGGGACTCCAAATGATTCAGGTCCAACGAGCAAATGATCACCGCGAAATTGCTGCAATTGAAATAATGCGTTGAGTTGAAAGGTGGCCATTTAAACAATTTCGAAAACAAATGAGCCTCAAACTTTATTTTATCTATAAAGAGGTAATGTTTTTAAGTCTGTATGAATAGGGTAATCTTCGAAACTACCCATCCGATTTCGAAAATTCTTGCACCACAACTTACAACGGACGTTCGGAATGAACATAAGCTTAAAATTTTCAGTACGCTTTAGAGTCACAGGGCAACGAGTCCCCTTAAAAGAACCACAGGACACGGCTTGTTCAAATAAAAAATTGAATTCATAAATGCTCTTAAGCAAATTTTAATCACTTAAGTTTAAATCATAGGGACCTTAACACATTTTCCAAACTATTTCAAGCATGACCTGCACTTTCTGTCATTTCTGATCAAAGGTAAAAAGTTTGGTTAAACTCAATCTCAAGACAATGGATGCCCACAAACACAAGTCAATGAGCCACACGACTCAGATTGAATTGAATGATTTCCATTATCACTTGGTAATCGTAAAAACAATTTAAAATTCCACGCTCCAATCTCAATTGACAAAATCCATTCCGTTGCATCTTTATGGCTTGTTTCTGCTGAATAATTAAAGTTCCTCTCCAATTTTATCTACCCTCAAAGAGATTTCGGATTCACGAGCCAGTAAATCACACAACTCTTCGACGATAAAGTTTATCATCACGTAATCCAAGTGCATCCGCTTGGAATACGTGAAAGGTGAAAGTACTGTGAAAATGGAGAGAACTAAAAATCGCAACCTCACGCCACCCAACTGGAACATTTCATAAGTTTCCATGGTGAATTCATTATCACGCGCATTTCCATTCGATTGCGCCATCCAAGGATTTATGTCCTCATTACAACCCCATCGAGGTAAATCGCACAAATCTCAACGAAACTACGAGTAATAATTTCCTTTGGTGAAAACAATTGTCTACTGTGTACAAGACAGGCTTGCTTGCCAACACACACTTGCGCGTACAATTAATGAATGGTCATGGCTGCACATGGCTTCTCAATCAGCTATCGGGCTTAATTAAATACACCCTGTCCCTCGTTCTGGTTTCTGGGCCAGCCGACCTCGAGCGGCGGAAAATCAGCAAAGTGAATACGAGACATTTGTACGGAGCCTCCGGATGAAGCGAAAGGCCATCATGGGGGTTCCCGTCTGCAGTGTCTATGTCCGGAAGTCTTACTATCGACTGTGGGCTTTGGTGTCAGTTAAATGGCAACACTTTGACACATGTGCGTGTTGTGATAACAAATAAACTGTATTTATTCGATTAACAAATCGATCGACAAACATTCACATACACAAATGCGCCACTGCGCCTATGCGCCCCTAGTCTAAGGGTTAATGGGGAAGTGGATTCATCGCTTGATTTATTGTTTACTTCTTGTTTGTTGGGGGTGGCTTTAAATTGACGGGGGCTGTGATATTGGCTCAAGGGATGATGTATGAGTATAAAGAATAAACTTTTTGTCCCAGTTTTTTTACAATTTGTGAAATTATTTTTCTTTTTTCGATTATTCATTACTAGCCGTGTCCTGCGACTTCTTCCGCGTAGGTTTCGTATACGTTGAATGTTGTAGGACTCAAAAAGGTTTACTCACAGACCTGTGACATCAAAGCGTTCTGATTGGCCAAAAATTTTACAAAATTCCCTGTCTTCTTCTAGTTATCAGATTTTAATTAATTTCATATTTATTCTTAGGCCTATTTTAATAATTTGTGCATTAACCTTAACATAGAGAGATATGTCATCGCGGACTTTTTGATAGAACCTTTTCAGTTCTAAAACTCATCTAAAGAAAGCAAGTAAGTATCCCTTACCGTTACTACAGCATTCGCAAAAAACCAACGCGTTTTCAACAACTTTACTAAGATATTTGGTCCCCACGAAAGACCTTTTTATTTAAATGGGTTCATTCCTAACGCCCACAGTAAGTATTTTTGGATAATTTTATTGAAATTGAAAGGTCGGTGTCGAAACTAACAACCTTTCTCTTTTTAATATTGTTCGATAATCTTAACATGAAGATGTGTCGTCGCGGATATTTCCGCAGAAATTTTTATTTAAAAAAACTTTTCTATAGAAAGCAACTAAATATAATAAACTGTTAAAGCAGCGCTTGCAAAAAACGCATTTGATCGATCGTTTTTCAGTTACCTAATTGGTCGCACGAAAGACCCTTTTATTAAAGCCTTTGTTCATTCTGAACATCGACTGTAAGTCTAAGTGTAAGAATTTTTGAAATCGGATGGATAGTTTCGAAGATTACCTCACAGAAACAAACTTACAATAAAAACCACTTTAAAATTATACTGCCCGAGAAGGAGGATTATGTTTTTGAAGTGCATGTATGTTTGTATATTTCTTTGGCATGCTCTGCAGTCTTATCGTCTTGATAGATTTCAGCTTAAGATGTGTCACTCTATGTCACCAAAAATTAAAATGGCCGATTTTTGCCCATCTTAAAAAAATTTATTTCTCAAAACCTATAAAGTGGGGTATCAAAATAAAGGATTTCATAAATAGCTTGCCAACATTTATGGAGCTTATAAATTTGACATGAAAAATGCTAACAAATAAAGAACTAAATATATTCAACGTCAGAATAATATTTTTCTTAAATAATATTTTAAAATTTCACTCCATAACTTAAATGATAAGCATGGTCTAGTAAATGGCGCTTTGGGTGTAATTCAAAAGTTTGAGTTGCCTGCTCTTCACTGGGATCAATTGGAAACGGGAGCGTTACCACAAACAGTAGTGCATGAGTTTGAAGACTTCCCAAAAAAAATGCAGAACCAGGACTAGGTGTACGGATTTAAGCCTGTTTGTTTAATTGAAGTGTGCTTCGGAGCAAGGAAAAAAATGAACGCATGATGTTGCCTTTAATTCTCAGTTGGGCTGTAACAGTTCATAAACTGCAAGATACCACACTCGATTGGGCGGTTGTGGACCTTGGCTCACATATTTTTGCAAAAGGTCAAGCGTCGAGTAAAAACATAAGCTGGATTGGCTATCAGTACCATTGATCCTAAAAAAACTTAATAGGCAACATGATCAAAATTCTTTAACGTACGAGAAGTGATCCTATGATCCTATGCGCCCAAAAGTTAACATAAGGAAGCTCGAATTGAATTTTGTTTAATTATTAATGGTAAAAAAATTGGTGGAAATTTTTAAACTTGTATGCATATACATGATAAATTTATTAACTACGAAATATAAAATATATTAAAAATATTATTGATAAAAAAAGCCCCGACTACGCAGTTGAAAAAAAATTTTTTTTTTTCAATTTGAATGATCATGGCTGACTGACAGTGTTAAAAAACGCATTCGGAGACATCAAATACATTAACAAGGTTTTCTATTTTGTAATTTTCTCACTTGAAAGCGTACCTTTGCAAATCTATCTAAGTCTATGATCGAAAGTCGAGTACATGAAATAAATAAATAAATTCAACTTCGCATTCATGATGGTAACGTATTCTCTTGGTCTATTCATAACAACAACAAAATCACTAGTCATTCATGGATATTTAATGAATCCGACTGAGTTTAAGAACACTGTCAACCATGGTCATTCAAATTACAAAAAAAAATAATTTTCCAACTTGTTTCTATGGTTTTTTTTTAAGTTAATTTGAAAATTTTATCTTCACACTTTTCAGTTTACTCAGTCGGGTTTTTTGTTGTTTTCAATAATTTTTTTATTTGTATAGATTATTCCGAACAGTTAGCTGAAACTGTGGGCCTTATGAAGATGACTTTTGACTTTGGTCTTATTGCTAGACAAAAATTAATGGCCAAATCAGGACTTCCGGTTGGATGAACAAAAATATCAAAACTCATCTTAAGCTGGTCAGTCAAACGACTGTTAAGAAAATGCGTGTTGTCATTCGAAAAGAAGACATCTTCTTATAGCTTCATTCAACACCAGTATAAACCCTTCTGAGTCCCAAAAGACCGTAACTACATTTTTCTTAATTGACTGTGTCACCATGAACTTTTTGGGTTTGCTTTTTTTGTGTCACATAAAGATGCATCTAAGATTCGTCGTCAGTAACAAAAGTTTCAAATAAGCCCGACAATAATCCTTGCGGTGCTATCTTAAAGGTTAAGTGAGCATTATCGGCTTTTGCAATGTGCTGACTTTAGTCATTCCAAGGTGATCGTAAATAATTAAAAAAAAAAAGTTGTTTCTGACTTTGAATATTTTTTCGAGCTGTTTTATGTTTCAATAGTTATATTTTGACGTTTCAAACGGATTATGGTGGAGTCATTTCAACCGGTCGGACTGTGCCACTTGCAAGCCATGGTTTTATTTGGGTAAAAGTTTCCGTGATTATTGTCCCGATCGCGATAAAACTTGCTATTTATACAAATACTGAATTACGGATTGTTGTCCAACTTAACAATTCCCTGTACTTGAAAAGTCCTCTCGTTAAACGTGAGTCGAATTCGTAAGCACTTTCAGGTTTTTCTTTATAATGCTGCAATTAGTCTGAGCACCTAATAAAAATATTTTTTTTGACGATTAAGTCTCTTGACAGCATCTTTGTTTTTAGAGTAGGCAGCCTCCTGGCAACCGGGCAATTATTATCGTTGGATTTGTTTTCTTTTCTTAAAATTCTAATTAACTAATTCGGCTTTTAGCAAGCGATTATTTTTTTTTAAAGCTGGAGATATAAATTGAAAGACGGAATGAGGAAAGTTTATAAAGATTGAGTGAATCCTAATTGAAAGGGGGTCATCCAACAAGAGATGTTTTTTTTAAATTTCGATCCAGTCAATAACTGAAAATTCAACAATCGTTGCGATACTATATCAGATTAAAAAGAGCTACATACTTTACGATATCGGCCAAAGTAGTCTGTGAGTGGCCTTTCGATTGGAAAACACTCTTAGCTGGAAAACATTGTTAATTCGATCAAGCTGAGTCGATGTATTTTTCCTTATTGTATAGCTGTTGTTGTTGTTAGGGCCATAGAAGCGCCGATTACCTACGATGTGTCTTTGATGGATCTTTAGCAAAGTGTCATTAGTGGAGTTGATATTTATCCCAAGATAGATAAACCTTTCTACATCCTCAATATTACAGCTGTAGATTGTAATGTTTTGTCGCAGCTAGCATCCGATGGTTCTTGTCCTATCACCACTTATTTGAAAACCTTGACTTCTTCTTCTTCTTCTTGACTTTCATTCAATCGCGGTTTAGTGGCAGCACATGCTATGTGAGCGATGATGTCAATATCGTCTGCATATCCAAACAGAGGGACGCACTCAAAAAGCTCGAATAGATGATCAAGTATAAAATTTAAGAAATCACATGGCAGTGCCGGAAACTCAGATGAAAATGGAATTTGCATTCACAAAGGCACGAGGTACGAGTAAGATGGCCTGCTTTCTGAACATATAACATCATCTGCACAAGAGACGACACAATCACCGAGTTCCAATATAAGAAGCCGATAGAGTTGTCACATAACCTTAATCAGACACCAGTCCAGTGATACCTTTATAAATGTGATCCCAACGAATAATAGTGACTGGACCTTCATCCACGAAGAAAAAAAATTACTCTGTAAATTGATCTTGTAAAGAGGCAAACGAATGACCAACTGCTTCCACTTGGTTCTACTTTATAATATATTTTTTGTAGAGCCTTGAGTATATTTTTATGATAATGCCTTTAAAGACCTCGGAAATCGCTGTGAGCTTGTGAAGCACGAAATACCAAGAAAAAAAACCCAAAAAATGTCATCAATTCGCTTTTGCGCTGCAAAAAAAGTCAACTCTTTGTAAATTTTTCAATTTATTTAAGATTTATTACTTCAAAGAACTTGCAAGAAGCTCACGTTTTTCATGTGCCTGCATTATAAGCCAAAATATGAACAAGAGTAAACATTATTTGTCCTTCAAGTTTCCCAAGAAAAAATAAACAGAGAAACCAAAAAAAAAACACAACTAAATAAAAGTATTTTTTATAATAGCCTTATTGACACACTACCAGTTCTTCAACGGTGGCAACCAACCTCCCCACAAACTCACTACCATGCACAAAGCACACACCCACCCAACTAACCCTTTGAACGCCACCCCCACAATCCACCCTTAACCGCCAACAACACAAATATAACAACTCACGTGCTATTTTCACAGCCAGTTCCTGGCCTTTGTGTCGAGGAATAAGTTTCTGCTTTCACTGGAATTAAGTTTACTGTAGAAAGCTGCTGAAGAATCGGGGAGCTTCCTCTTCATCAGCAAACAAACATAAAAAGAAAGAGCAAACTTCGAGGTCTTGTTGCGAAAGAGAATATCTGAAAAAAAAAACATCGAAAGAAGAAAGTGCATTCGAGGGTGTGTTTTACGGTATGTTGCACATGGACCTTTCCAAATATGTGCGGCTACAGCCTGCTCTCAGGCATTAAGAGGTTAAAGTTCATTTTGCTGATGATGAAGTGCTTGGCTATGGTTGACATTAGGATGCTTGAGATACTCTTAATCAGGTTATCCGATTTCGAGTGTGTACACACAAGCACAAAGAGAATCTCGTGTGAAGTTGGCTCTTGAAATCCGATCTTGACATTTGCGATGTGACTGAATTTCCTTTGCGACTGATGAGGAGATGAAATGGTTGATTTTACCGCTCGTAGAACAATTTGCATGAGACACACAAGAAAAAAAATATCTTTCACCGCCTCAGCTCTTATGAAGGATGACAATCCCTCGAAGAGGTACACATAAAACAATGAAACTTCTAGGACAGAACTGTCAATAAAGTGTAGGTGCAACTCTAGCAATTTGATGTTGACTTCAAATAAGGGCTGTGGCACCAACAATTTGTATTTGTGTTCTGTTCTGTCACACTCGAACTTTCTGCAAAACATTAAGCCTTAAAACTGCTCGTTATGCTTGGATACCTTTTTTAGATTTTATTCCATCGAAGAAGATTTTTTAAAATTTTTTTTATCGCAATACTTGTAGAACAATGTGACGAATTTATGACCCTCCTGCACGTAGGTGGTTTTATATTTACTCCTATCGATACTATTTATCGAAAGAGCTCATACTATGTTTATACTGAAGCAGTCGTCGCTTTTTTCATTTTAAGGCATTTTTATTTTTTTTTTCTGTAACTCACGTGCTTGACTTAAAATGCTTAAGTCTTACTTTATTAACTTTACTTTCTGTTTCTTTTCTAACTGACTGGCCCTTTGCGGGCGCTCTTAGCATGATACTATAATAAAACCACACTTTGAATACTGTGCCTCTGCAACCACGGACATATAAGTAGACTTCAAAAACTACAAAACAAAGGAATGAGGACAATACTAAAGTGTACAAGAATGACTCCGATAACATTTATACTCGATGTGCATAAATGATTAAACATAAAGCAGAGACTACAGCACCCTACTTGCGGTTTTTAACATAAAAATGGGTAATGCACCAGTATATTTAACTAACAGGACCACCCGGGTTGGTGAAGCTCAACCTAACCAACTTCGTAATTTTAACAACTAAAGACTGGAGAAGTCAAGCACAACAAGATCTCAAAACACTTTGATGGCAAAGGGACTTTAACTTTTCAATAAACTTCCTTATGAAGTGAAAATTGAAACAAATCGCGGTTTATTCAAAATAAAATGTACTTAATTCATAAAACCAAATGATTTGTGAATTATATATTTTATAGAATAAGTAGGAACTCATAAAAAATGTTTTTATAAAAGTATCTAATACTAATAAATAAAATAAAAAAAAAATCTCACAACTTTATATTTAACCAAAACTATCTTTTAAAAATATTAATTATTAAACAAAACCTTAGTATATGGACTTTTTTTATGTTTTTACTAAAACTAGGCCTGAATATTCAACTATAAAGTTACCTAATCTATTAAGTCTTAACCTAACTTAAAATAACATTAAAACTATTTACCCCTTTTTAAATATATGTTAGCTGGTCAAGACTGATATCAAAAGGGGAACCAAGATTAAAAATACGCTATACTCTACGTTCAGCCACTAATATTGTTGATGTAAGCGTGAGACATCTGATCGGTCGCGGTCTCATACCGCCCTGCTAAAGCTAAAAGTCTCCGTTGATCTACTTGCGACGTTTTGGTCGTAGTTGACTCGCCCGTCCACAGACTTTCAGGCCAAATGCAAGATTAACGGCACCGCTCATCTATCTTGGACTACAGCAGCCATCGGCTCTTAAGTGGTGAGTGTCACCGGTGGCCCAAGTTTATCAATTTGAAACCGTTGCCAGTAAATCGAGATCCAGAGGATCTCTGCCTATATCCATCTAAGATCTAGTTGACTAAGTATTTGAAGCTAATGGAGCATTTGATTTTATTTAATTTGATATCTGGCTGAATGCCATTAATCATTTGGACCCCATCATATCCCGAAAAAGTCACTTTTTGGTGTGGTTTGTATGACAGATCTTGGTCCATTTAATGATTTTGTATATTCTTAAGAAATATTCATTGGCGATCACTATTGTCTGAGTACAAATGATTTCAGAAGATCTCATAACATGCCATACAGCGGGTCAATCTGTTATTTAATTGCAACAAATATTTGAAGAGCGAATCATCATCAAAATCGTATCACTATTCTTCGACTAACAATCAGAAACGAACTTATATCTTCTTATATTTTTGTGGAGCTACCTAAAAGTCGTCGGTTAAGCTTTTGAGTACTGGCAATGGAAAGTCGCTGTGTTCACTCTTAAGGATAATATCTTAGATCTCAGCAAAGCTTTTGCTTAAACGATAGCAAGCTATAACTGAAGCAAAACGCTTAGTATCGGATCGGATATTTCTGATACGACGTCAACTAAAGTCGAAAAAAAGGCTTTAATCAAAAGTTGTATGGGGGAAGAGGCAGCCTTAGCCTTCACACAGATAAATTACGATTTTCGAAGTTATTAGAAAGATATTAAAAAATCCTTTAAACAAGTCGTAAGATTTTGTTTTTTCATACATCTTCAAAATTTGGAGTTTCAGGCAATCTTTTTCGGAAATTGAATTTGATGTGATAATTCAAACGAGTTGCTATTTAATCGATAAATAATAATAATAAATAAGTCGATTAATTTAAACTTTCTTTAAAGACTTCAAATGACTTCAATAAATTGAATATTTTTATATGATGGATGGATGGATGGATTTATGCCATGGATTCAATGCATTGTCTGAATGCTAGTATGTTAAAATTGACTTGAATGAATGCAAAGCAGTTCAGTTCATTCAACATTCGAAATTTGCTTGGCAAATATTAGCGAAATTCTCCCACTTTTTGTACAAACATTTTTGTTTGCGGACGGTTTGCAGTGCAATGACTTTCAGGAGACTCTCGTCTAGCGTATTTAGAACCTAGACTTAATATTCGGCATGATAAGGAGAGGCAGTCATGTCTCAATAGGAATCATGAAGTTAGAAGTTATTTTCGGCAGACGGAAATACCTTTTAATAAAAAATCTCTGAAGTTTTTCACTAATTCGAATTTTTTGAAACCCTTGAGCTTGAGCTAAATTCAACATTTTTGATTCGGCGACTAAGGAAAAATCTTGTACTTAACACTATGACTTATAAATTTGTCATAGATACTTGTATATTAGGGTATAACTTCTTCGATCTCTTCATCATTGAGATTCCATTATTCGTCTCTAGCGTTTTCGAAAAATCATCACTTTTGATTTTTCCAAGTTCACATTTAAATTCCACAATTTGCAGTACTTCTCAAGACGATTAATCGTTCCTTGGAGCATATGAGGTGAGCGAGCTAATAACGAGCGATGATAACTCCGGATAAATCTACTCACCTAATAAAAACTCAGTGCGATCATTGATAATCCATGAGAATAAGTGGGCATCCCTGTTTCATGCTCATTTTAGAATTTAGAACCACTTTGAAATTCCCGTCCCGTTTCAAACCACCGAAACATTTCCACAGTAGATGTTTTCCAGGACCCTTAACTTAGCTGACATTCGAACACTATACAATTTTGGAAAACAGAGGAATGCAGCTTTAAAAACAACAAAAAAGCCGTGCAACTTTGTTTTTGGATAAAGTTGCTCGCTATATGATGGTGGCTACTTCTAAGACCCTGCTTGAAATACTCCGAATAACTTGTTGCTGTGAATCCAAAATTTTAGATGACCAAATCAAAGTTGCTGCAAAAATCTTTTAAAGGCGCTAAGAAAAGAGTTTCCACGACGATTTGTAGAATCAGATATATTTCCATTCTCCCAAATTAAACTTTTTTTGCATTGATCTGAAATTTCACCAGTATCCAAGATTGTGCTACACAACCTTATAAAGTTAAGTTATCTGTTGTTCAGTCCCGTACTTAACAAATTCTACAGGAATTCTATCGACCCGTGCAGCCTTGCCATTCTTCAATGTTTGCAAAGACTCCAGGTGATTTCTCCAGGGTTGTAGTAGAGTCCAATATGTCGCTTGAGTAAGTGGGCCATATTTGAAAAGCAAAACCAATGACATTCAAAAGAGTTAATTATTTTCTCTTTTCAAAGAAGTTTTAAAAAGGAGTTTGCTTTTGTAGTAAAGGGTGATTTTTTAAAATCATGAAATCTTTATTTGAATCGATAGTACGGTCCATATTATTTAATGTTTGAAGATTATTTCATGCAAATGTTGAACTTGACTGCGCCTCAAATGGTCCATCCGCTTAGTCCAATTTCGGCATACTCTTTCCAACATTTCGGCCGGTATCTCACGAATAAAATGCGTCAATTGAAGCGAGCTTGTCTGTATAGACATGCGCTTTAACATAGCCCCACAAAAAATGGTCTAAAGTCGTTAAATCGCACGATCTAGGCGGCCAATTGACCGGTCCCGAACGTAAAATAAAATGTTCTCAATAAGTCCATTGTTGCGCGTGCTGTGTGGCATGATGAACCGTCTTTTTGAAACCACATGTCATGCAAGTCAAGCTCTTGCATTTTGGGCAAAAAAAAAGTTGGATATCATCTCACGGTAGCGCTCACCATTCACACTTACGTTACCATTCGCATCATCTTTGAAGAAGTACGGTCCAATGATGCCACCAGCCCATAAACCGCACCAAACTGTGACTTTTTCTGGATGCATTGCTATCTCTTGCAATGCTTCTGGCGGATATTCACTCCAAAATCGACAATTCTTCTTATTTACGTACCCATTGAGCCAAAAATGAGCTTCGTCGCTGAACTCAATTGTTCGGTAAAAAGTGGAACTTTCCAAGAGCCCATTCACCAAAAATTTTACGTTGCGGTAGGTCGTTCGGCTTCAATTCTTGCACCAGCTGCATTTTGAAAGGCATCACACCTAAATCCTTCCGCAAAATTTTACACGTTGTTGAGTAACAGAGGCCCAATTGCTGCGTACGGCGACGAATCGATAATTGATGGTCATCATTAACACTGGGCGATACAGCTGCGATATTTTCTTCAGTTCGCACTCTACGCAAGCGTGTTGGTGGTTTGATGTCCAACAATGTAAATTTGGTGCGAAATTTAGTCACAATAGCCCGAATAGCCGCTTCAGTGGGTCGATTTAACTGACCATAAAATGGAAGAAGCGCGCGATGAACTTTCTTAACAGAGCACGCATTTTGATAATAAAATTAAATAATTTGCAAGCGTTGTTCGTTTGTAAGACGATTCATGGTTAAATTATAGACCAAACTGAAGATGTTTGACAGTGAAACAAAACACGAAACGTGCGTCAGCTATTTAAACCAGTGTTGCCAAAAAGATGATAGCTTAAAAATCACCCTTTATAGTAGTATTATAACTCCAGAAGTGGTCAGTGGTTTGGTTTTGTGATGGACTCTTTACTCTACAAGTCAGCTGGATAGAAAATCAATTACACTTTTATTTAATTCGTGAAACATAATCATTACTCTATTTTTTCAAAACTTTCCTGACTTCAAATCGATTGTAGAATCTACACATAAATGTGCTCACGGAGTCCTTTGATCTTTTCATATTTCACCACTGGTACGCCTGACAAATAAAAGGATCACAAGGTGGTGCCTACGAGGGGCGAAGTACAATTTCAACCTTCGCATAAGAAAGCTTAATAATTGCACTTCAAAAAATATGAGACAGAATATTGGAATTAAATGTTTACGTTTTAACACTTCACATCTTTAGAAATGTCCTTTAAAAATTCAATGATGTTCATCATTTCTGCTTCTTCCTCGCCACTTTATGTAACCCAGAAACGCATCAAATAATGCGTTGATGGCGTCGAATATCATTCGAATGTATGAAACTTTGCCAAGAGCATGGCAATTATGCAGAGAGCGTTCAAGCAAGCACATAAAAACAAAAAAAAACATTGTCGCCAGCTTTCCATCGACCTTGGTGAACTGAGAACGTCATTTAGCAATCCCATGATCTCATGCGATCATAAAACACCATTTCCGAAAACAATTTCGTCATTATTGAACGTGCTCGTTCGCTCGATGTGCCATTTTTATGTACAATGCTTGGCATTTATGGCCATGGCCCACCAGTCAGAGCTGGAGTCTAAACACAAATAGTCCACATGCCATTAGTAACCTTATCAAACATTCTGTTGTGTCATAAGCTGTTGTTGTGCCAAAGCGTCACACGTCATTAATTCCACAGCTCGTTCTATTAAATCACAAAATGCGCCAACCCAGCTCGACCGCAGTGCAACCCATTTCTAGCTCCTTACTCCTGCGGGCTTTCTTCGCAAAAGAACATTTGCATGCCGCGGTTCCATTAGGCCCGCCAGTTGTTAATGGTTTCCCATTTGCAGTTCCCCAACTTTCTTTGTTACCTCGGGTTCTCAGTATGACAAAAGGCGGTGTCTTGAATTCTGAGTTCCGTTCCCGTCAGCGAGGTGCAAGGCATTTTTCCCCCCCACAGGAGAACTTGTAAATGAATTGTAGTGGCATCAGCATTCTGCGGGACAAATATTTTCATTCAACTTGCGCTGCACCCGGAGATGCGTTCATCCTTTGAAGTTGCGACTCGGCGCTAGGAAAACTTTAATTGAACACTCAAATCCAACGGATACTACATAATGTCGGTCGATGATAAATAAGCAATCGACTGCGAGAGCTCTCATTGCCGGGCAACAACCCGAACAGCAGACACTTATTTGTTTATTCAATAAGTGCGTGTGTGTATTGGTGTCTGTACCTTGCTTCGTCGCCGTTTGTTTATTTGGAGAGAATTCAAGAGGAAAACATTTTCCAAAGAGGAAAAGATTTTGCTTTTTTTGTTTTAAGAAATCTTCATCGAGAAAAGTTTTGAAGATTTATTAAGACTTTCATGTTATTCGCGGACGTGGGCGATTTACGAGAGTTTAATTGTCTTGAAAGTGGCGTCTTGTTTGAGGACTTTGTTTATTCTTGAATTCGATTGGGATGTCAGATCTGGAACTGGGATGATGGTGTCTTTTTGATGTGAATGAATATCAAATGTGTCGCCGGCAGATGTGCTTTGGTATTTTAATTCAAAAAAAGGTTTTTTTTGATAAATTTTGGGTGTGTTTACATGGCAAAGATGTCAAACAAGGACTTCCGATCCATGGAAAACATCGTTCCACTTCGATCCCGGATAGATTTATTGCAATTGTCTGGAAGGAGAGCTCTGATATCAGCAATGGATTGGTGAAGTTACTTGTGGATTCAAAATTCTTTGTCGCTTGTTTAAATTATTGTTCATACCCTTCATGTTTTGCTTTGACTTCTTCCATATCCCTTAAGAGGTCAAAGAGTTCGCGGTTGTATATTCTTCTTGAGCCGAATATTCGAAGAAGAAACTTTTTTTCCGAAAGTGTCTGCTCGATTTTGTTGCTGATTGTTCAGCGCTCGGTTCAATACAGAATTGACAGGATCATTTTTTTGCACACCATGCATTTTGTCTTCTAAGGTGGAATCTATTTGTTTTCCCAGAAGTATCACCTGTTTCCTTTTTGGATCTGAAATTTACTCTCTCAGTTGAAACACGGGCACGTATTGTTAAGTGTTCTCCAGAAAGCCTTTGTTCCACATATTTTGAATATATGCGCGTCTATACATTTTTGACTTATTGTCATCTCCTTCTCTATAGGTGAGGCATGAAGAGCTGACAGTCCAGTCATGAGCATGGCTTCATCCACATCCACAGTTGGTTCGTACACGGACCCTACCAGTTTTCGATGATAGACCATACGAACTGACGACCTTGTTTTTCTACAACTTTTTGATAGCTGCGAAAACATCTTCAGAGCTACATGGCAAGAATACTGCATAAAAATTATTTGTGACGACTGACGATGTCAGTACTAAGGAAATCAGTGCAAGTATGTCCAAAGTTTGGGCTACTAACTAATAAATATAAAAACATGTCCAAGAAAGGTCTTTGACGCGTTATCAGTCTAGCAAAGGCTGATCCGCATTTCATTTCAATTTCAACACATTTTTGTATTAATTCAAAGTTAAACAATTAATTAACTAACTACAAATTATTTAAACTCTCTTGCTCTTGTCTACTGGCTCTTCGCGAGCACTCTAAACAGAAAAAGAAAAAAAATATTTTGTTTTATTATTTAATTTTTATAATTTTTTATTATCAAAAATTCTTAGAAAAATTACTAATTTTAAAGCGAATCCTACCTAAGTAAAACGTACTTAAATCAAATCTTATTATAATCGAGTTCCGATTGCGCCCCAACTGCTGAGACTGGATTCGTGGACTTCTTGTTGATTCTTTAATGGAAAAGGAGACTAGCGAGATAGCGCCATGTCTGTGCCACAAAAATTTCTTGGTTTGTTGTTCCACCTCGATTTTGTGCCGATTTGAGATCGCGACACTAAATCGGAAGAACTTTGGGCTGTTAGGGACGTTTCTTTCGCACTGAACACGCCTGTCCCTGACACCGCGGCAGAAGTGATAAATAACCGGAATGCCTTTTCTTTTCTGGATAAACTCCGTTTATGTCAAAGTAGAGGAAAGCTTCCAGCGGATCAAAGCCAATTCGAAGCTTGCTTCCATGGTACTAATCATTTGGCCAGTAAGCCCGCTGGCTATTGCCCTAGCAACATGCCTTCAAGTCAATTTCATTAGGAAGTTGTCAATCATGTTCTGGAGTGCACTATCGAAAGGAACTTTGTTGTTATATGCATATAGTTCGTGTATTGAGACTCTGGCGTCCTGTACAATCCAATACATGATCTAAGGCATCGTCTTTCAAAACACTCGAATCTTTTCCAAGTCGAATGGGGCTACACTTAACTATACGGAATAACCATAGGTCATATTATCGTCTGCCTTATAAGAGTCACGTAAGATACGATACCTTGATTCAAGTTGTCTGCTTTGAAACAGTCTCCGTATAAAGGCTACAGCTTTTTTGGCTCTGACAAGCGAAGCATTTACAGATACCAAGTTACCTCACTACTTTCCGTACCGCCAATGGTTGTCCGTGTTGTCCAATGAGTGTTCATTTTGGACCGTTTTTCTAGTTTGCCTGCAAGCCCTGTATACTGAAGTCCTAAACAGAATTGTTTTTGACTTTTTGATGTTTATTTTCAGCTTCTGCAACCTTTATTTATTTTAAGGATACTAATTTTACGCATAATTAAAATACAAATTAACTGCATACTGCTGTGTTTAAACGTTAAAATTTTAAAAGCACAATTGCTGCATTAAGCATTTGGCCTGCTCATCTCAAAATCAGAAAAATATTTTCCAGTAATTGTTATCGCAATTTTAAAGGGCGTCATTGTTAATTAAATCATTATGTGAAACATTCGGATTATGTTCTTGTTATCTGTGTTAAATATCGTAATGAACGGAAGACTCGACATTTTTGTGGGCGTTAAACATTTTTGAAGAAATATACGACCATCCAACAGTAAAGAAACCACCATTTTCAGGACCACGTGGACCATGAATCATATTTTTAACAATTTCTTGTCACTGTGTGGATCCGGTATTTCAACGCTGATGATTTTATCTTTTTGATGTAGTTATTCGCATACCCCCACTACACATTTAGTCGGCAAATATTTAAATATTCCGTTTTTTCGCACATGTCTGGGGTGGATTTCGTTTAAGTGTTCTCTTCGATAAAAAGAGTAAGCATAGGTAGATTTATTTGGACTTCCATACGAACTTTCATTCCCCTTTCACTCCAATGTGGGTCGAGCATATATGCAAAGTTATTTTACCTTAAATAATGACGGACTTCCATACAAATTTTCATTCCCCAATTCAACCCCTTCAAGCTTTTTTTTCATTACAAAAGGTAGCCTATGTCCCATCTATCTATGTATCAAATTTCATCAAAATCAGATAAACAGTTTACGCTTGAAAGTGTTACAGACAGACGAATGATTGTATTGGAATATTACCTCCTATATAGAAACTTTATCTCCTTAAAATATGAGTATAGAATAAGGTGGGATACCTATAAAAAGAAAATGCGAAAAGAATAGGCCAGGCCAGAATATATTTCACCCTCTCCTTTCAAGTCATTTCGGTGATTCTGGCTGCACTTCTAGGAACCCTTTCAAAGAACAAAAATAAAGTAGCATATTGTTACCATTAAGAAGTCCGATTCACTAAGCACCGAAAGAAGTGATCAAATTTGTCTTACACAAGACATAAATTCGCGAGTTCACGAGAAGCTTTCATTCTATTGAATTTTTTTAAATTTAGTCTTAGTTCCTTAGTTGACTTTTGGATGGCTATTTTCAGCTTCCATTCTTCACACTTTCTGTTAATTTGATCGAAGTACTTTTTTAATGCAGAACTAATAGACCCGATTTTAGAACTGATTCTCCAATTGAAAAGAATGACCGTGCACGGAATCCAATTCAAGTGAAGCATACAAGCATTCCTCTTTGAGAACAAAATTATGTTGAATTTTCGATAGCTGTTGATTTCATTAGTTGTGGCTGAAAACAGTGGTTTTGAAATTGTTTTTACTACATGACGTTTAAATGCAGTCGAGTCCTTGCCAAATACTGTAAGAATTTACTCAGAGAATTAAAGTCAATTCAAGCATTTTTCCCACATTATAATGGCTTGCAGGACTACATTTTTCAGTCTCATCGACTGTAAATATTACTGTCCATTTTAAACGTGTGCAGTATTACAATTCGTGAAGTCCTTTTTCCACAATAGAGCAGCCATTTGAATGATAAATTATCATCAGAAGTATTATGCTTGGAGCATTTTAAAGGATATTGACCCAAAGTGAGTGGTAATTCAGATTTCATGGTTTTACAACGTGTCTCCGAAAAAATCGAAATTAGCGGAATTAAGCTAAGAATGTCCAAAACTGACGATGAAGTGGCCATGTTAAAAAGAAACACAGCATAGTTGCAGTTAACACTGTCTGCAATATTCAAGCCTTCTTACTCTACTTGTACAACGCACGTAACGGCCTATACCACATGCGGCTTTCGGGCCGGTAAATCGGCTACGGACCACGTTTTCCCACAATTGGTAAATCATTGAAAAACAGATCACCGATCTTCAAATCAATACTCAGCAACTCTTCATCGACTTCATATGAAAGTATTTATCGCACTTTTTTATACAGAGCAAGGACGAATTTGGCGTCCGGGGAAATCTGTTCCCATTTTGCCGCACAATGTCCGAAAATACACGATCTTTTGTGCAAATTTGTACAAGAACTTTCGAAATATTCCAGACTTGCACCTGATTTCATGTAATTTTTGAAGTGTCATAAAAAAAGGCAATTTATATTTTTACCATCTCTTTTTTTATAAGTTATTTATTAAAATACAAAAATACAGAAAAATATCAATAATAAAAAAAGTTGAAAATTTGAAAAATTAGCAGTTGATGAAGTGGGGCTCTTAAAAAATTGGCGCGGAACCATACGGAAAAGTTGGAAAGATTTTTTGTCACAAAATGGCGACTGCCTGAAAAACAAACAATTTGGTGTCATAAAAAAAGAACTGTTGCGAATTTAAAAAAAAGTAATAGAAATTTGGGGATGGGGATATTTCCAGACATAGACAAGCCTATAAAGAAGACTCTATAAAAAGGTAAATCGGTCCAGTAGAACCTGAGAAATCGTGGGTATTGTTTTGAAAAAGACAGTTTCGAGAAAAACGCGTATAAATTTTCGCGTTAAGTTTTTCGCAGTCTAAGTAATGAAATGATATTGTAGACTTACATTTATTCAATCTGCTATACCTAACACTTAATATAAAAGGACAAACGGTTTTGCTGAGAATTATGTATTCAGGTAGACGGAGAATCCCTAATGTGTTTTGTTCGATTAGTTCTGGCCGAACCAGTTTGGATGCCGGGTCAGCAAAATACCGATATTTCCGAAAATAATTTGAATTTTGAAAAATCCTCTTTCAGATATATTTTTGAATAGTTTAACTTTGAAAATATAAAAAAAAAACGATTTTTTTAAATTTCTAGATTAAAGTACCCCCTTAAGGGACCTTCGACATAAAAATAATTCGTCGGGTAAACGGTTCTGCTTGTGAGGAAGACAAATGAAGCTTTCGAGCTGAATAATGTTCCAGTGACTTAAATTTTTGAGTAACATCAAGCCAGCTAAATGAGTCTCTTCGAATCCCAGCTCATAGGTTCACGTAAAAATTAGAGACCGAATCTCAGGTTCAAAAGTGAAGCAATCGCGAATGCTATGAAGCTTTGTCTAATCAAATGGAAGCAGCGAGCTTCATGAAGCATGAAAATCATCTTTATCTCAGTCCCAGACCATCCGGGTACCGATGACCCGACAAATAAGAAATGCATCAAAGATGAAGAGTGGAGGAGCCTGCAGAGCGATACAGATCAAGCCAGAAGGTTGATTGGTTATAACGACACATGTAGAGTGAATGAACATCAATGCTACGACTGATATGATTTCGGATCTAGACCAGAGAGACACCTCGATAAAAGAAGACCAGACCTTCGATGGCACAATTTTATTAAGAGACATCTCAGCCAAATAATAGCATGAAAATAGATGCAACTTTCTGGTTGCAGAGGCTTGTTGGTCGAAGCCCAATTCGACTTTCGGCTTGAGGTAAGTAAATATTGAAAATCAAATAAAATATCGATTCCCTTTTCTTATTACAAAAAAGTCCTTTAGAGCAAACGTTAAGAACAATATTCTGTCCTTAAAATTATAAACCATAAAAATAAGCTTCACTCTTACAAAAGGATACAGTCACAACGGAAAAAAAATACAAATAAAAATTCAATAAAGGGAGCGAGTACAATTATTATTTAAAATAAATCAAGGATAACAAGCATGCTGCAAAGTACCATGCTTTATTGTGTTTTAGGTCATGCCCACGCCAGCTATCGACACAAAGCCGTGTTTTCCAAAAAACCACTTTACTCGAGTCAGGAAAATAAAATAAAATTATTATATAATGAAAATGCAAAACCGAAATGACTCGTGTCAGTGTTCGAAAATAATAATTTCCGTTGAATTCCTGGCCCCCACCCAAAACATCAGTGATTTATTGCAATGAAAATTGCTATCATTTTGCATTCGAGTTTTCGAGACTTTGTACAACACTCGAGTGCGAGTCCTCGAATGAAGGGTCACGAGGTGCATCTCCGTTTCCATTGTTTCGCGATATCCAAGTCGAGTGCCAGCAAACGTTTCGCAAGCAATTTTAACATTTCATTTGCTTGTCGTCATTTTTTTTTTAATTCGAATGTTTTATCGATTTGGCTTGTTAATTTTTTAACGGCAGCCGCCAGTCGATAACTCTGCAATGAATGAAAATATACAGGATCTAACGAAGTCTGAAATTTCACTGTAATTTCATACATGAGGGAAAAAGGACTTCGTTCTTATAAGACGCTCGCACGTATCCAATGGAGTGGAAATGTTTTTCTTGGTGTTCATATTTTTTTTTCTAGTTTTCCAAGTCAATTGCATGCATTTTGAATTTTCATGTTGCATGTAATGCCGTGGGTCCTTGTGAGTGTGCACGTTACGGTCATTTCCATGGGGAAATTCTTCGAAAGAACACCACGCCACTGTAATGGGTCGAGAATTAAATCGAGTGACTCATAGAGGAGTATCTCTGTTGGAACTAGAATTGCTGCACCTTGTGTCAATGGTGCGACATTTTCCACTGCAACCAAAACACAAAAAAAAAGGATATACAAGGATATGAAAAGCTTCGATATTAAGTCAGGTGAGAGGAATTTAATAATTGTTTGTCAGCTTAGCAGCGTCGTCGTCGCCACTCGGAGTCGGAGGAAATGTTACAAGAAACCTAAAGTCAACCAGTCAGAGTTTTTTGAGGGCGGGGGGCATAAATATATAGTAAGCTAGAAACGAGGTCAAGTTTGTGTGTTTAACTTGGCCGCTGTGTGGCGTGTATCGTTCGTTGTTTGGGGGGATTCTGTTAGTCATTTTCGAAGTTTTTTTTTTTCAAAACTACCCCTTTTCTGGTTGAAAAAGGGTCGCACGGCATCAACAGCAATGTTTACATAGAGCTGTTGAAAATGTCCGTGAAACATGTTGCAAGCGGTTTGGTTGTTTATGCGGCACATTGGGACAAAGTTCGGTGGCAGCAATGAATTGTTGATTGTTGTTAAAATTGTAATGGCATTGACAGTTTTAATACTTGCGCGGCTGTGACATTAAGGATGACAACAACATTTCCGTCAGCGATGGATAATTTGCGTGTTTGGCTAGAAGCACTGGTATCTGTGGTCAGAATGGATACTTATCGTTTCGTTATTTTTTTATTTGTTTATTTTGCGAACTATTTCAGATCGATAAACTATTTTAGAATGACTTTTAATTGTAGGGTAGGGTTTACTGTGACTAATTGAAGGTATTCGTGGGGATAGCAGTTGAGCACAAGGTCATAAAGGAATAATGAGAAATTTACATTTGTGATTACAGTTTCGACACAACAGAGAAGTGAGAAATGCAAAAAATTTCACCGGCCGCCTGTCCTTGAAAATGTAAGAAATACTTCTACGCCATATTTCTTGCCGCTCTTTTGACATTTCTCTTCAGTAAGGTTTGCCAGTTCATGATGGAAAGATATACGAGCCAAAAACGAGTCGAAATTATTAAAATTTACTACCGAATTTCGGAGTCATAATCGTCCTAGCAGATCAACAATTGAGCGTCTAGTGGAAAACATTTGAATCCACAGGCACAGTACAAAATGTTCTCGTGCCAGTGAGACAAAGAAGTGCCCGTAGTGTCGAGAATATTGCTGCCGCTGAGGCTTCGGTTGCAGAAAGCCTAAATGTGTCCCTCACACGTCGTTCTCAAGCGTTGGGCATCTCTGTGACGTCTTTGTGGCAAATTTTGTGAAAAGATCTTGGTCTACATCCTCACAAGGTTAAATTGACGCAAGAACTGAAGCCGCTTGACCACCAGAAGCGTCGTATGTTCGTGAATTGGGCTGAGCAACAACTTGAAAATGATTCGGATTTTCATCGAAAAATCATCTTCAGCGATGAGGCTCATTTTTGGCTGAATGGCTCCGTCAATAAACAAAATATGCGTTATTGGTCAGGCAGCAATCCACACGTACTCCATGAGTCATCATTGCATCCCGGAAAAATTACTGTTTGGTGTGGTTTATGGGCCGGCGGCGTCATTGGGCCGTACTTCCGTGATGATCAAGACCTGTGAATGGGGATCGCTACCGTTCAATGATAACCGAATACTTTGGGCCCAAATTGGACGATATGGACTTGGAGGACATGTGGTTCCAACAGGACGGCGCCACAAGCCACACAGCGAATGTCACAATCAATTTATTGGAAACCAAGTTTGGAGAACGTGTTATCTCACGAAATGGTCCAGTCGCTTGGTCGCCTCGGTCGTGCGATTTGACGCTGTTAAACTATTTCTTGTGGGGCTACGTCAAGTCTATGGTCTATGCCTACAAGCCAGCGACAATTGATGAACTTCGTACGACAGTCGTATAAATTAGCTTGCAGGGAAATTGTTTAGTGCATATCCCATCCTTAATGCAAGGTCATTGGGGATTTTCAGGACCACGTGGACCATGAATCATATTTTTAAACATTTCTTGTCACGGTGTGTATCGGGTATTTCAACGCTGATGATTTTATCTATTTAATGTGGTTATTCGCATACGTGCGAGACACTCGTCTGTCCTCACTTGTCTGTCTATACGAGATGCTTCTCCGCACTACACATTTAGACGACAAATTTTTAAATATTCCGTTTTTTCGCACATGTCTGCGGTTTATTTCCTTTAAGTTTACATCTCTTCGATAAAGAGTTCACATAGATAGATTTATTTAGACTTCCATACGAACTTTCATTCCCCTTTTCACCCCTTTGTGGGCCGAGCATATATACAAATTTATTTTACCTCAAATAATGACGGAATTCCATAAAAACTTTCATCCCCTAATTTTTTTTTCGCAACAAAAGGCAGCCGATGTCCCATCTATCTATGTACCAAATTTCATTAAAATCAGATAAGCAAGTTATGCTTGAAAGTGTTACAGACAGACGAATGATTATTTTTGAATACTGCCTCCCATATACAAACTTTATCTCCTTAAAATATGAGTATAGAATAAGGTGGGATACCTATAAAAAGAAAATGCGAAAAGAATAGGCCAGGCCAGAATATATTTCACCCTCTTTTTTCAAGTCATTTCGGTGATTCTGGATACACTTCTAGGAACCCATTCAACAAAAAAATAAAGTAGCATATTGTAGCCATTAAGAAGTCCGATTCAGTAAGTACCGAAAGGAGTGATCAAATTCATCTTAAACAAGACATATATTCGCGAGTTCACGGTAAGCTTCCATTTTGTTGAAATTTTTAACTTCCCATCAGGAAGTTCTTGTAATCGGTCCGATTTTCGAAATTCAAAATTTTTACATTTCTGCACGTTTGGCGGTCCCAGTAGTCGGATTCCATGATTTTTAGAAAGATGTCTGTGTGTGTGTGTGTACGTACGTTTGTGCGGATTCTTTCGTACAGCCTAACTCGAGAACAAATCAAGCTATCGAAGCCAAATTGGTTTCATTCGAAGCGTGTGTGTATAAAGATCACCTGAAAAGCTTTTGGTTAAATTTCACGGGGTGGTTTAAATTTTATGACGAAAAAACTGTCAAAAAAAGGGACAATTTGACTTCTTCAATTAAAATCAATTTAGTTTTCCAATAAAAAAAGTTCAAAATTAATTAAATTTATAGTTTATAACTACCTTATCAGATAAAAAAATATGCACAAATATATACACTGCCGTTCATAAGTTTCCGGACAAATTCATATAAAATTTTTTTTTGTTCAATTTTAATGCCAAAAGTTTCATCAATATTATGTTTATTTAGCCAATTGACTAAACTAAGTAAGTTACTAACTATAGAGACTACCAAAAAGACTAAAACAGTTTTTAGTTGAGGCCATTTCATACATTAATATGCCCCTTTCTCTATTTCCTGATCCAAATTTCCACGGAAGTTCTTTGAAAATTGTTTCAGAAATGTGAATCCTGTAAGTCTTTTCCATTTTCAAGACTCAGAGTGACGTCTGCAACACTGGCACATGAAAACATCCTTAGAAAATTATGGAGCCACCAGTTTTTTTGTTCAAAACCTGCTCAGCTGTAGCTTGACGCTTTTTTATAGTTATAATATATTAGCAAAAAGAAGCCCATGGCGCAAGTTACATGAGGCAATTGAATTTAAAGCAAAAGCATCGAGAGAAACCTAAATGACAAAGTTAAAACACATTGATAGAACTGCATTACTCGTATATTGCAAGGAAGACCATAACATCTGATTTTTGTTTTGTTTGCTTTCCCCTGTTGTTGTTTCTTATCATGAACCCAATCCTAGAGGTCTTTCCAGAATATGACACAGAGATAAAAAAATCTCTCGAAATCGGCGTGGAAAATCCTATCAAAATTTGCAAAGAAAACTGGACTGAATGTGATCTTCTTTAAGCCATTAATTTACCAGACAGAAAAAGATCCTTTGCTGAGCAGTTACCAGCTCGGAAGGAAGAGGTGGTGGAAATCTCTGCATTGAAACTATGTATTTTTGAACCCTTTCAAAAAGGACATAAAGTTAATCACGCCTTAATATTCCGAGCAGTGGTTAATATCTTCCAAAGAAAAGCAATCAAACAAATTTGATTGATTAAAAATAATTCCAAAAATACATGAAGTTGAGATAAGCAGTTAGTCCTCAAACTTTTTAAACTTCTTACAAAATGTAATACTTTTGAAACTAAGCTATGTTATATTTGATAGTTCCGGCTGTCTGATTTATAACACATTATTGAAGATGTTGAAAAACAACTGCCAAAAGCGAATAAATTTAACTTTCAATGTTAAAGTTGTTGTCATGAAATCGATTCTCGCAACTCTAAATTTCAAATATCTTATGTTCACGTTGAGTTGGATACTCTTTGAGGGAAGACTGGCTAAAATTTTGGGTCGTTGGTCCTATATTGCAATCGAAAATGCTTTCATTGAGTCGTTTAATGCAAGCCATGGGCAGCCAGCCAGCAAAAACAATTATCTCAAGGTTATACATCCCAAACCGAAGCCCGCAAAATTCGAAATATTAGAAATATCATAGTAGAATTGCAGTCAATGCTGAGGACATGGAAGAACCAACAATGTCATCTACCTGACCTAGAAGAAGTACAGGTAGCAAGATAGAACTTCTAAAAGCGGTGGCGATGACTTAGTTGGGAGTATGCACCAACTCATCTGCAATACTTGGTCAGAAGAAAGCATGCGAGCTGAATGAATTGTCAGTTTTGGTTGCCCAATCCTAAAGGAAAGGAAGCCAATTATAGAGGTATCAATCTCCTCATAATTGCCTACAACATCTTTTCCGCCGTATGATGTAATCATCTGAAACAGTTCGTCAACATCCTGATAGGTCAATATTAATGTGGTTTTCGATCAGAAAAGTCCACCATAAACCAAATATTAACCTTACGACAGATCTTGGAAAAAACCCAGGAGCGCCTAGTCAGTACGCACCATCTTTTCATCAATTTCAAGGTTGGTTTCATGGCGATGAAGGTCGGCAAAGACTTCACCGACCCACTTGATGTCAAACAAAGTTTTAGACAAGGTGATGCACTGTCATGCCATTTCTTCAACATCATACTTGGGACAGTAGTGCAAAAGAACTTTGTCAACAAAAGAGGGCAAAAAGAAGCATATGCTGCCATCAAGAAAAACCAAATCCGACGTCTGGGTCAGAACGTTACCATAGACACCTATAACTTTGAGGTAGTTAGAGCTTTATCTATCTTGGCAGCGCTGAGATCAAATGAAGAATACCTCTGGTTAAGAAAGCTAAGCCCTCTTTCGAAGAACTGAAGCAAAACGGTAAAAATTATTTTAAATTATATTAAAATATTTCTGCAGTAAAACTAAAAATCTAATTTTCTTTTAGTAGAAATGTAACTCAGTCTGAAAAAAAGTATTTCCAAATTGAAATGTTTTCATAACCGAATTGAATTTCATGGTGTAGGCAAATAAAATAGCACCTACTTCTTTTGTGTCTTGAGATGGGAAGTTCATGGTATGGGCAGGCTTACTCGCACCCAAACCATTTTTTTAAATTTAGTCTTGGTTCCATCTTGGAGTACTATTTTACTTTATGTCATAAAGCCTGTATGTCAGACTAGTTGATTAAAACTGCCTTAAGCCACTTCGTATATCTTCTGAAGATTGCTGTTTAGCAAGCGCTTAGCCTTCAACCAAAAAATACTCTGGATATCATGCGTAGATGTGCACTTATGTAAAAAAAAATCAAGCTTTGATTAAGCATCAAAAAATTAACTATTTTGACTTCCCTTATGGAGAAGAGTTCAAATTCTTTAAATTGGTTTGTAGCTCTGATGTATTTTTGATTCGAATAGGGATGGAGAATTCGATATTCTTCGGCATTAAATGATATCCTAAACTCGGAACTCCAGTATAACAATCCGAAAGAGAGTCTTCGACTGCGAGCCTCCTGGTTCGAGAAAAAAAGAAAAAGACTGAACCTCCGCCAAGTTACAATTCAATTCAAATACTATACCTACTTTTCTAAAATCTTAAACCTTGAAATAACATTGAGGAATAAGTGTTTAACTTTGGATGAATATTTAATTAATATTATAACTTATAAAAAATAAAGTATCTGATTTTTGAGTTAGTCACAATTTTACTATTATAATACAAGGAAGCTGAAAATGTATTTGCTTCATTTAATTATTATTCTGCAGAAGTTATTAATTTCATATAAATCAAAATTAAATAGCCATTTGTTTTTAATTTTCTATTGACATATGATATACGTAAACTACGAACCTCAAGACATAGACTATGAAAAATCTTAGGTGCCACTGAGGTATAACAGTTGAGAAAGCGTTGGTTATCTTGATCTGGGATAGAAGCCAGGAATTTGTAATTTCTCCGAAGCTCATTAGCGGTTAAATTTTAATTTGGTGAGTGACCACTTCTTATATAAAAAAATTTCAAAACCTTATAAAAATAAAGATGCTTGAGTGTAAGTTTCTTTGAATTAAAAAATAGACAAAAACTATGGTCGCGTTGCCTTCGTTTCCAAATAGTTCTTAAAATACGTTTTTGAACAATAGTTTAAGGCTGTAAATTGTTTGAGTAAGTCCCACACCAACATATAATTCCATATTGCGGTCTCATGAAGTCGAGGATAACAGAACTGGTTCAAATGATATATTATATATTTTGCGTGCAAATGAAATTGTTTTTTAGAGGAAGTCTGAGCTCCAATTCAGCCCATTGTCAATATTTAAACAATGGGGTTTTTTGCCCCACATTGTTAATAAGAAAACAATTTTTCGAGCATTCTAAGCTGCTATGATGTCTTATAGTGTTTCAAGTAACGCTGCAAGTAAAAGAACTAACGCACATGTTTTTGCAGTCTGAAAAGTGAAAGATCAATGCCGATGGATGGAAGATAAAAAAACACAAATTTATATTTATCACTGATGAAGAGCTTATGCATCGCAAACCAATGCCTGAAAATTTCAAGGTCATGATTGATGTCTGCAGGTCCAGTGCAGAAGGATTGGAGTAGAAGCATCCAATATCAGCCGCAAACCCAGTTTTTAAAGCTGAGAGTTAATTTAAAGATAGAATTTAAAAAATAATAAATAAAATAGGACCAAGTACTGAACCCTTGGGGAACCCTATCCGAATATCTTGAAATTCACTTAAAATGTCCCCTATCTTCACTCTTTGCTTTCTGCTCTTAAGGTATGAGGCAAACCATTTAAGCACAAATCCTCCAAAAGCCAGCTTTTTTTATTTTTCATGAATAAAAATTCATATGGTCGACGATGCCAAAGGCCTTAGTAATATCAATGTACAGGGCGGCAGGTGCAAGACGCGGATGCAAGACGACTTAGTCTTGGCAAGTCGAAGCTGCGCGCCCTGGTCCGTCAAGTAATGAAGGCAGCCTAAGCTCATTGCCAGGCTCGGATTCTTTATGAACCGCTGGCCTCAGTTGTATGCATATAATTTCCACTACACTGCAACAGCAACTGTGATTGGACCAGGTTCGAAAACTCAATAAAAGTTCAAGACTAAGATATGGGAACTGTGATTAAGGTCCATTGAAAGACAGATGCTTAGCCAACTGTTTCAATTATAATTTTGTTAACCAAAAGCCAATTTCAAAGCTCTAAAAGAGTCGTGAAAGAGGCACACCATTTTTTCATATCAACATTGTTTGAAGGCTTTTTCGAAACTCAAGGATATTTCAGCTGGAAGTGAAGTGCACTGTTCATGAATTTTTTCAAAGATGCAGTTAAATACGTTTTGAGATTTTGTAAGGACAGTCAAAGGCCTAATACCTTAACTCATAACGACTACCAAGAATTAAGCCCCTCTCCTCGTAGGTGATTTTCCATATGCTTAGTGGAATCCTGTTTCATTAAGGGTACACTCTGTATATTTCAAGGAGAATTAATTGTTGGTGTACATTTACGTAGATGTGTACACATAACCTTAGCTCCTAAGAATGAAAGACTGATTTCAGCCCTAGGCACAAACTAAAATCTCTGCAATTTAGAGAAGGTAAATGCATGCCGATGTGACATTCTTGCTAGCATGTTCATTATCATCTTAAATCAAATGAGAGAGAATATGTTTTATAAAATACTATCAGAATGAAAGTCACCTATTATTGTCTAATCTTAAATCTCTAGTGAAAACAGAAGCCCATTTAAACGCAATTTACATGATTCCCAATGCAATCAGTTTCGGTCTCGCCATCACATCACAAACTATTTAGGGCAAATGGCACACCCCCCAAAGATAGTAATTCTCAAAACAAATTATGTGCGTGCTCTTCTGCCCAATTTCAGTCCCCCCAACAATTCGCACATGGATGAACTTTGGCATCGTTATCTTCGAACCAAAAGTTCACAAACTCCCATTGCACCCTGTGGCGTATACGTAACAAAAAAAAAACAGAAGACCAAAATCAACTTTCAAGCCTCAGCTGGTTTGATTTGTACTCGTATTGCTTTTTCGAGAACAACATGAACAAATACAAACAAACATCTCACGTTTTCTATTGACGTTCAAAAAACAAACACAAAAAAAAAAACTGTGTGGAAGCCCACTCATGGACGCCAGCCTAGATACCCACTTTACGCGCTGTTTCCGAACAGTCCAGGAACTCGTTGTTTACTCGATATTTCATCTGAAATTGTGGATTTGTTGTTTCAATTATGTTTAATCTTTTCTCCTGGATGCTTGTCGTTGTGATGGACTCTCACTACATCTGCAGATGTGACGTAAGTGGATATTTTGTGCGACGCAGGATAGCAGGATGGAATTAGCTGAAATCGATAGGGATATTCGAAGGTCAAGCAGAACAATAAGAAGCAGATAACGAAGACTTTTTGGAATGTCAGCTAGGCGAGCAGAGGACTACCTACGAGCATTTTGTGTCTTTTTATGAGTTTCGATATCTGTTCTGCATTGTTGAGAAGAATATTAATGATTAAGCTTTTAATGCTGAGTCAGTTGTGCACTGAGTTGAAGGGCACTCAGCTTATGATGGCCAAAAAACGGGTTTCATTAATATCTTTTTTTGTGTTGATTCGAGTTCTGTGAGCCAAAGTTACGGTACTCATAATTGTCCAACTTATACACCATACCATATACTTTAATGGAAGATATTCATCCAACACGAGCTTATACTATGTGGTGAAGGAGTCGTAATTGTTTGCCAAAATTTATGGATTCGATGCCATCTCTACGCATACACTGAGTCCAAGGAGGTAGACCGAATTTTTACCGACAAATCTTCTTCAGTTATAATTTGTGGACAAGCAGAATTGACACTCACAATTCATGGACGAAGCTGACGACTTTATGGATAAAGCAGCGGACTCAACAGACACCAGACAGACAACAGACAGTCTGAACGTTGGTTTGCCTGCTATTTGCGAGTTGGGCAACCGTTTTTTCGAAGCCCGAAGTTTTAATCAAAAAAATAAACGCCGACTGCGAAACATAACGATGCATTACTTTCAGAAGGTCAATTATCGACTTCTCAGAAGGTCAATTATATATAGGAAAATATTGTCGACGGAATCCACACCAGCCAGGGATTCTCTCAAATACGCACAGAAAATTGCATCGAAAACGGTCCAACCGTTTAGGAGGAGTTCAGTGACATACACACGTATAGAAGAATTAAATGTTAAGGGTCTTCGAAAAGGGACTTTCGAACTATGACAAAGTTACATATTTTTGAAGTTACATGTGTCAAGTTGGCAGTAATTTATTAAGTTTGTTTTGCCAAATCACCATGATTCGATATGAGAGGTCAAAAACAAGTGTAAATAATAAAATTGCTTTATCAAAATCGGTGTTCTGCTCAGACTCTTTTAAGAACACCATAATGGTCCTTCTGAGAGGACTATTCGCACTGTGATCTAAAAACTTGAGTCCACTGGTTCAGTAAAAAATTATCCAACACACGTACGTCGATGAAACGCAAAATCTGTCGAATACACCGCCGTTGTTCGTGAGGGTGTGCAGGAGAATCCGAGGGAGTCGGCCTTTCATAGGCCACAACTTGGCGATGTTTGCGTCGTAATTTAGGCCTGCACTCGTACAAAATTCGACTGACTCAGGAGCTGTACGTGTGTTCTCTGAATGGGCTCCGGAAACTGACCTTAATTTTCATCAGAAAATTAGGCCAATTTCTGGATGTATGGGTACGTTAACGAACAAAATTGTAGAATTTGGGACGATATCAATCCGCATGCTATCCAAGAGCGTCCAATGCATTCCGCCCATGATACAGTGGTCTGTGAGTATTTCTACGACCTTACTTATTATATTCCTGTTAAAACTTAGGAGTGTACCTGTCTTTTTTGGATTAATGTGAGTCCAAATTTGCTTCGAAGTCCTGCAAGTGTCTAGTTTCACCCATCTCCGATTGGAAATATTGATATCCTGATTTTTTGCTAGCTAGATCGTCAGTTCTTTCATTGCTTGGAATACCACTGTCCCCAGGGACCCAGCATAGGGTAAGGTAACATCTGACTGGTATCTCCTGAGAGATAGGCGGCAAAGGTTTACCATCTTAGATTCTTAGATTTAATTGATGGTATGTCCAGAGCTTTGATGGCCGCCTGGCTGTCTATGCATATGGCAACAGATAACCCGTCTATCGGATTCATTGACAGTAACCTGGCAGCCTCTTGGGTAGCTTTAACTTCTGCCTGGACTTACTGCAGTGGTTGGGCAATCGAAGGGACAGAGAGAAAGAGATCTCCGGCGAGACCACGGTTACTCTGAGTTCGGTGCCTTCGTTCGTTTTCGAACCGTTCGTGTAAATTCATTGTGACTTAAGAAATCATAAAAATTCACCGACTTTTTTGTGGATAATGATAAACACTAAGCGTTCAGACAGACAGACAGCCATTCCAAAGACTCTGATCTCTTCACTTACGCCGATGACGAAAACGCGATGACGAACATTGTGATAGTGAAAATTCTACGAGGTCTCAGACGAACCCTGATGGCTCTTTCCTACCAAAGTTGGTAGAGAAAATATCTTCGGTGCAGACGTCAAAAAGTAAAGCCTTCACGAAATGACATTAGAAAAAAGCTTTCAACTCGCAAACTTTGCGGCAGGTAGTATAACGATGATGGTACATAGCGACATGATATCGACAGACGGTCGATCATGATTGATGCATGATCCTCGTCGTTACATACTCTGGATGTAAGAACGTTAAGCAGGGCTATTGTCGACTCTTGACGTCTTTAAATAGCATATCGAATTAGAGTCTGAGTGTTGAAAGCTAGCATTTTTTATAAGGCAATGATAAAAAGGTTCATACAACATTTAAGAAGAAACTGCCAAAATAAACTGCAACAATCAGAAAAGAGCCCACGAGATGAGAAAAAAATGTCTGCAAAAGAAGAGACTTCGCAGTTTCTCATGGATATGGAAAATCTTATGACAAAAATTTATGAAGTTCAATATTTGACTGTTGAAAAATTTGAAGAAATGGAAAAACTGCAATTTTAAAAATTTGAGCTCGAACAGTTTTTATTGCACCAAATGCCAAGAAAATATTTAAGCAAGTTGTGTGCGATTATGATCGATTTCAGAAGATATAAAGTGTGTGCCTTCTCGACCTGGTCAACAGAACTGTTTAATAGCCTTGATATATCTCAGTTTTTAAAAGTTGTTTTTATTTCCATGCTTGTCTTTTTGAACTTATCTTCACTAGTTTTCAAACGACTCGATTAGCTTCTTTGGATATTGAACTCTCGACTCAAATAGTGAACTGCTCGTGGCGCGTCTTCTTGTTGGAGTCAGAATCTCTTTCAGAAATTTTTACGCACTTGCGGTTCACATCCATTCTACAATAATATAGATTGTCATTGATTTATTCACGATTCCAATGACTGTTTTTGAGCCATAGCCGACCCAAACATTCACTTCTTCATCGTGCAATGCTTTTCGGGAATTAAGTAAGAAAAATCTGAATCCCAAAAACGTAGATTCTGCTTGTTGATGAAACCGGCTCAACTTCGATGATACACTTTTAACAAAATCGAATTGCAGGTTATCTATTTCCAGCATATGTTTAAGCAACTGCTTCATCTTGAACCTGATTACTTTAAGATAATTGCACCAAAGTCCTCCCTAAAAAAATTCTACTGATGAGAAATTGTTGCTCTTAATGTCTATTAATTCTACTTCGATTTTTTTCATTTCCATTTCAATTACAATTACAAATTTACTAAATCGATGTTTCCAAAAAGTCCTTGATCACACCGATCGGGTGAGACTTGTGAACATTTTTGAATTAGTCCTTTAAACTGCGTATATTTTTTCATATCATCGGCGTAAGTGAAGAGATCAGAGTCTTTGGAATGTACTCAGCATCTCAAAAGTTAAAATAATGGGTCCTAACTGCCAAACTTGTGGTACAGGAAAAGAATTGACTTTGAAGAAATTATTTCGAATATCTGAAAGTATTGCTGACGTTTTTCCTTTGTATTTGTTAAAAAATTGAAAAGATTTATTTAAAGTTTTAAATAAGGACTTATCAAGATAAAATGACAAAAGTGTCCTTTTTGTTTTCTTTTATGTGACCAGAGCACAATTGAAATAATGTCGAGGCAACGCGTCGGATAAGTCACTAGCAAACTTAATACAAAAACATCTAACATAAGCTTTAAATCACTTAGTAATTTTTTAGTTCCCTTCCTAATCCTTTAAGTCCTCTGTGCAAGAAAATTTATACTGGAAGTGTCTGATAGCGAACAATTTATAAAGAAAGGCTCTCGTTCATCTGTTTTTTTAAATATCGAAGAACGAATTGATCCAGATTGCATGTGGTACGATGACGCTTTGTATCTACCATCTAATACCATCGGCTTACTTAAGGGTCCAAACACAGGTGCGATATTTTAACGAATATTGAAACTTATTTAGCTTACTCAAGTTCTCAAGGCTTGCATTATTCAAATCTTCAAATCTCTTTTTTTAAAAGGAGTGACTTTTCATTGACTAAGAACACTAGATACATTTCAAGAGATGTAAATCAAATGGACTGCATAAGAATTCAGCTTGCAGTTTAAAGAATAATCTCATGAAATAAAACAAGTCATGTAGTCTTTTATTCGACCAGGACAAGTCTCAAATCATATAAATAAGGTCAAATGAATAATTCAAAAGAATTCTTGAAAGCAGAATTTAAGGCACTCCTGTAATTCTAATTTACTTGCAAACTTTGAACACATAATCAGCTTGAGTTGGAGACATCATCTTGATCTTTTAGCATTTTTAAAGAAAAAGAACTGAATAGCTAATCCAACTGAAATTCGCGTTGTCCCGATGATGTCGCATCCTTTTTGCTGCATAAACGGTTTGATGTACCTTCGCAGCCATTACGATATAGATACACTTGCTTAGTAATCATCCCTACGGCCGCCGCGTGCAGCTCACAAATGAACTCCCGTGGGGCAAGGATGTTTCATCATCTAGGGAGAACCTCACACACGCCACCATGAACTGTTAGCTACCGCCAACCGGTCTCTAATGATGACACTGAAATAGGGCGGCGGATCAATTTTCTTTTTCCTTACAGCTATTTTTTTTCTCTGTTCAAACATCCTTGGCAGGACATGAAGTGTTGCTATACAACAGCAGTGACACTTTGTCTGAATTTGGTTCAATTTTTCATCGGCGAGGTCCTTTTTCATCAGTTCCTTGTGTTGACTTATGGATCTGGGTGAAGCACGTACCATTTATTTTGAAGTGCATTCTCTGTTTGTCCTCTTGTCTCCGACTGAGCAAGCTCTGTATTCGTGTGTGTGTGTGTGTGTGTCTGTAAATGAGTCGATGAGCCAAATGTCGCCAGTAGAATTAATACGACCATTAAAGTGTCCTGCTAATAATTTACTCAAGCGAACAGTCTTCTATGTTTGGCTAAGGAAGGGGAAATGACTGCAGTACATGCTATTACATTATTGGTGGTGGTTGGTCGGTTGAAGTTCCGTGATGACTAGCCAGCAAGTTGGTCAGCCACTGAAGGGAGTAATTCCGAGTGTGGCTATGAAGGTGACCTTGCGCGTCACATGCAATCTGTGGTAAGTGGGGAAATTCATAAGGATGGAATTGCGATGGCAATCGATTGATTTTCATTAGAACGACCAAGTTAAACAGCTTTAATTGCTCACTTAAGTCGGTTTCCTTGTGACAAGGAAATGCAAAACTGTGCAGCTAACTACAAAAGACAGTTTCATTTTTAAGCAAGAAAGATTCCTTCGTGATACATCATTGATTCTTGGATGGTAAAGCCTAAGCTAATTCAGCTTTTCATCCTTCGTGGTCCCGGGCACTCTGCTTACCGTTGGCTAGAGAAAGCTTCCTGGTATCCGTGATTGCTTGTTCCTTTTCCTTGCCCTTTGAGTTTTCCAGAGTCATGCCGAACACCTGAATCAGTTTCGCCGGAGCCCCGAATCCAGCCATCTCCTCATAGACTATCATGCGTAATCGGTTGGTTTTTCGGACCACGACTTAATCTTTTATAAAAGGTCCAATAAGGCCTTGAAAACTTTGAATTTTAATTGTGAACGCACCCTTTCACTAATCATCGAACTGTCATTGTCGATTTATTCAGTAAACTCAACATTTTCATTATGGTAAAGGAAACGAACGAGCAACGTCTGCAAATTATAAAAAATTTTCTATCGAAATTCGGAGTCGGTGACCGCAACTTTAAGAGAGTTAACTCCAATTTTCGGTCGTAAATCTCAAGTTTAGTGCAAAAATTTGAGTCTACATATTCGTTACGTGATGTTAATATGTCAGTGAGAGAACGGGTTGGCCGAAGTGTCAAAAATATCGTTGCTGTTCAGGCGTCCGTAGCAAACGATCCAAGTCAGTCAATTCCACGGCGTGCTTAAGAATTGAGCATCGCTCAGACCACATTATGGCGTATATTGCACAAGGATCTTGGTTTACATCCATACAAGATCAAGCTGACTCAAAAATTGAAGCCTATGGACTATTTGAAGCTACGTTCGTTCTCCGATTGGACTCTCGAGAAGATGCGCCAAGATGATGAACTTCAACGCAAAATGATCTTCAGTGACGAAGCTCAAGATGTGATAATTGTGTTGAGGTGTGATACATGGAGGAGGATACAGGCGAGCAGTATTTTGATAAAATCTGGATGAATATTGTCGGAACCTACAGTTTTCGATTTTATTTTAATTATAGCCTCCCCTTTACATGTTCGGTCAACACAAGAAATGGAAAACGTGTCGGCTAGAATTTCCTTCAGGGCGGAGGGTTTGGGATGACGAATAACACTAAAAAGAGGCTGGATAAATACCTTGTTCAATTCGTTAAGTTCTAAATCGTTACGAATATCAGGCTTCTTTGAACAGATACCGACCCTGCGAACATTTTTCCAGAACTTAGTGCTCGATCCACTATTACTGAAGGTATCTTCATAGTATTTTCGCTTATTTTTCTGGCTGAGAGCAGTGACTGCTGGTTCGAAAACGCCTGAGCATTTGTATCTTTTCCATCTGACGTTTAACAAATAACGAGACTTAATTAAATTTTTAGTTTCCTAATCGTAATCCATAGTGTGCTTATCCGCTTGACTCTCTTAACTTTAACAGGCACGTGGTTATCAAATACTCAGTCAATGTTTTTATTAAACGTAGAAACTTGTTTAATAATATGGCTTGAGGTATATATCGACGACCAATCCAGACCATGGCAGTCTGTTAATAATGATTTTAGATCTAAATTTGAAAAACTAAGGATTTTATAAGAAATGTCGCTATCGGAAGAAGGAAATGCCTTAATTTTCAAAAATAACATGTCATGAAAGCAAAAACCCGGTGCCGGAATAGGATGAGACGGGGTTCGGATACCAAGAACACGTCCAATAGAGAAGGTGCACAGTCTGAATGAAAATGTGTTGGATGATTGTGATTAACACATTTAAAATTGAGTGAATCCGTCCTATTAAATATTAAGATTTAAGTCTCCACAGATCACTATATCTGTGTAACATGGAGCAAAATCTTCAAATAAGTCTCGTACCAGACTATTATTCGCTCCATTTGGAGCGATATATAAACAACCAATCAACAATTTCTTTCCATTTTGCAGTACTTCCTTGAAGATATACTCAACCAACTCATTGGGCGTTGATGTCTTCACTATGCGAAACTTGTATGAGGATTTTACAAATATGCTAACACCTCAGGCCCTTTTGTTATCGCTCATTTGAAAAGATCGTTAGACATCTCGGACTTCAGCTAAGTTTTTGCTAAATTGGTTGGGTGAAAATCCGCCAACATTGAACGCGAAATAGCGGCCGTTTCTGCCGAAATGTGTGGTCGCGTGTTAGAAAACTGGGTCCAATGAATCGACCGCTGCAAACGTGCCCGCGATAGCCAAATGAACGACGTCGAAGTCCATTCAAAAATGTTTTGATTGTACTTCAAGCCGAAAATAAAGTTTTTGAAATAAATAAATGTTGAAACACGTATGTCAGATATTAACAACGTCAACTGGAATGAATACTTGATAATTCAAAATATCAATGATAAGGTTATTGTTTTTCAACGTCTCCTAACAGACCTATATATATAAGCATATCGCCAAAAATACTGTGTTTTTAAAAATTTCCAAATGTCCTTGGTTTACTTCTGATGTTCGACAACTGGTCACTTTGTTTCCTCAATATTATTCTCAAAGACATAAATGATTTCATCCCAAACAAGGTGAAGACAATCAGGCCAAAAGAGAATTCATGGTTCGACTTGATCTCTAAAACAGGGTGGCGAAGTTGCTAGAGCGCTTGCCTTTCAATTGATTCAATTTATAGGTCCCACGTTCGATTCCTAGAGCGGTCTAGTTTTTCGAATCTGGTCCGGTAACCATTTTGCCATTGGGATAAAGTTAATGACACTATCACTGGATTGGTCGACCAGCGATAGTAATCTTACTAAGAGGTGGCATTGTTGTAGTGGTTGTTGTATCGGCTTAGTTCGTAGTACGTGTTTTCCAAATAGTGGTTTGTGTAGATTGTGTGTAGATGTCTCTGCTGTGAAGACAAAGACGAAGATGAATAAAATCCTGGGCATAATGCGAAAGCTAATAGGTCGATATAAACATCCTCCGTCTCGTTTCGGGCTCCACCCACAGAATTGAGTTGAAACCAAATGCATCAGAGATCCTCAAACCACTTCATTATATTTCATTCTTCTCCTCACTCTGAGGAGTATTCATATCATCTTGAAGACCGAGCCAGTTATAACAAAAAAAAGGCTCTCAGGTAGAGAGAGCTAAGTTTTCGGTCTTATCAAAACCGGAAAAAGTTTTGACGAGTCCGTAATGACTGTAATGCTCTTCTACGACATACTAAGTTCTCCCTTGGATTAAAATTAAGGCAAAGAATAAAATGTAGTTCCCGTTGTAGTAAACAATTTTGATCCTTCGTCAAAAGGCTTAAGACTCCGATGCTCATTTCGAATGACATTTCTGTCGTTAATAATCTTGACAAAGCCAATCTGCTTGCTGCACAATTCACGGCCAGTTCCACTTTAGCTACTCGCCTCGGAAAGACTGGTACAAAACCTGAAGGAAGAGGTGTCAGAAGGCCTTGTTGTGCTTATTCCTATGATTATATTGTCGCCGTAACTGAAGATATTGCGGATGAGCTAACAACGTCGACCATATCGACCAATTATCGAACGCCATCAGCCATTAGACGCAGCATAATTTAGTAAAAGAGTTCAAGACGAAATACAGAGAGTCCATCAGCAACTGGCTTTAGACCATCAATCACGTCCTAAGTATGCTCCTGCACCTTTAAGAGGCATACGTGACGATGAGGATCCCCGGATGCTTTGGGTAGATTGGTAACTGTTTCTGATGAGTGACTTTGAACCATCGTCAATGAGCTTATAGGTGATAGGAGGATGTGCGGAGCCATTATGACGATGTAATCAAACTCAGAGCTCGGGCGATAATTGAAATTTTTAAAGGATTCAATCCTGAGCACACAATATCTGGTTTTGGTGACCGATGCTGGCCGGCATGACCCCTCACTTCCTATTATGAAGGCACGAGTCTATAAGGACAAACCACAGGCTGTAAAATAATATCCGACACGAGTACGAAAGTTGATCGCCCGAAGTTGAAGTTAGAAATGCGATAAAAGCAGCACGAATGCTCACTGACAGTGGCGCCTGCTTGTCGTTATCGTCTTCGAAAACTAATGACATAACGTCAGTTAATATTTAGAATATCGTAAAAGACAACACTCGATAGAAAGAATATAAAAATTAATAAATTTCAAGGAGCAGACAATACTTATGCAGCAAGCCAATATAATTGTGAATAAATATTTAGTGGCCACCAAAGTCACCTATTCACCTGTCCACCCTCGTCCATCAAACCGTGTATCGAATCCTTCGACCGATGCTCACAGTATTTTCAAATCATTCATCAGTAATTCACACTATATATATATAAAGTCTCATTAGCACCTTTTCGAATCAGCACCCATTTTACAAACGTATTCCAATCAATCACTCACTTCGACAGTCTTCACAATCTCCTCTAAAATCTGTTCATCGTCCTGCGAACTCATCAACTGTCTGTGATAAGACCATCAACGTCAGCCTCACTCATGGTAAACCACACCTCAATAAGCGCTCGACAAGAGAAAGTAATTTAAATTTAATTACAACCCACTCGAGGATAGATACGAGAACGTAGCTTGAATTTCAAACTCGTGTTCATTGAAATGTATCCTTTTTATTTTTGTTGTTGCCGCGAAATTATCGGAGCTCCTGGCAATGAGGCGCGTTAAGTGGAAATACGCAGCAGGTGTTGGCAGTGCAATTTATGGTTGGCCGCAAAGTGCCTCTTGTATTTGTTACTGACGTTACTCCTTTGATAACAGAAAGGATGTGAAGGTATGGTGCGTGAACAGAGGATGATTTTCACCCCAATGCAGATAAATAGCTTGATACAATGCTTACGTACAAAAAAAGTTCCGTAGGACATTTCCCGGTTTGAGTAGGAAAACTTTTTCGTCGCATTGAATTGTCTTAAATCCCCTATGAATCCCTGAAAAAAAGTTCTTTAAAGGAAGCTCGTAAATCCTTTGTTTTGAAACCCTACCTCAGAACTTCAAAACAATTTAAATGCCCGCAAGAAGATAAAGAAAACTAACAAAAAAGGAACAAGAGGTGCAAGAAGGATACAACCCGCATATGTACTTCGCGCTCCATCTTCAGGACCAACAAAGACCTCTTACAGCAGGAAATACCGCAGCGTTTTTAATGAGATTTATATTTGTTTCCTCTTTTCATCCTTTTGCTTGAGGAGTGCAAACGGATTTCGTTTTGGGCACGTTTTAAACGTGCTATGTCCTTCCGAGTCAGTTAAGGGCAACGTAATACTAAGTAGGTCAGCTAATGGTGGCGTATGTTTGGTTTGTCCAAATTGTACATTTGACGCCAGAGATTAACAATTCTGCAAGTGGTTGAGCGTGCTTAATTGAGTCAAAAACCAGGAAAAGGAATTATTTTATTTTCAAGTCACAAACAAACTGAAAGGTTGATAAGAGTTTAAGGAGTATTTTGAATATTTACCCTAAGATACGAGTTGACTCTAAACAAATTTGAATTAAAAACAGAAAAGCACAAAATTTTGAACCATTTGATTAACATAAAACAAAAATGCTCATTGAAATAGTTAAGGTTAAACAGGCTTACCAAGAAGTGAGTGATGAAGCCCCAAAAAAGCTTCAAAAACTCAGGTACTTTTGTAACTTGGCTCGGGCATAGTAAGCAAATGGAATACCGAAAATAAGCTTGTAATTTTTAAGGCTTTCTTTCAACGCATAATGTTATATGGGTCAACTGGTTGGTGTGCTATAAACCATACAACAAACCATATACTTCGATTGCAAACTACTCAAAACTGTGTACTCAAAATTATGCTTAATCTACCATGGCTATTCCTCTATTCCACGGAAGATCTCCGTGTATTGGCCAACATCGAGAAAGTTTCATAAAGAACAGCAAATTTATTTGAGCGCTGCTTAAATACGTCTTGTAGGCTATCCGAAAACCACTTGATCTCAATTCAATCTATTTAAGGCAAAAAAAAATAAAACAAACCTTAGAAAGAATGCCAATGATCCTTCCAACTACAGGCCTATAAGTTTGCTAATTTCATTGAGTAAATGTTTTGAAAATATTATCAAACACAAAATTATTTTATTTTCCGAAGCCAAAAACATTCTGCCTTCGGAACAATTTGATTTCAGAGCTCAGCATTATACCGTCATTCAAATTCACCGCATAACAAAACACGTTAAAAAAAAAAAACGGTCGAGGTATGGTTTTCCTTGACATCGAAAAAGCATTCGATACTGTCGGGCATGATGGACTCCTGCATACAATGCTTCAACTTAACCGACAGAAAGGTCGTTCAAGGTTTGAGTAAACGGTTGGAACTCTGAGAGTAAGAACCTCGCTTTTGGTGTACCTCAAGATTGCGTTCTTAGTCCATTCCTATCTAATCTATACACTTACGACTTCCCTCGGCTGATCAAATGCCAATCTGCAACCATCCAGAGATATTTTCAAAACTGGAAAATCAAAATCAATGCGGATAAGACTCAGAGAATCTTTTTTCACTAGAAAAAGAAAAGCTTGTTTTGAGCCACGTTACTGTTATGTTATTGGAGGAATTCAGACCGAGTGGAAGTCCAAAGCGAAATATCTTGTACAACTAGACAAAATGCCAAAAAAACATATATAACCAAGCACACTCTTTACCCTTTTATTAACTGCGAATCAAAAATATCAATCGAGAATAAGATAATAAGATATATAAGACGATTTGGCTATAATATTCTACGAATCACCTGTTTGGGGTATTTGTGAAAAATCACATATTCGTAGATTGGAAATCGCACAAAACAAGGTCCTTAAAATGATGTTAAATCTTCCTTGGTTCTTTTCAACGGATGAATTACATATGATCGCAGATATACAGAAAGTTTCCGTGAGAGTACTTAAAATATCAGAAAAGTATTTAATTGCATATTCCACCTCTGACAATCACTAAATTGCAGAATTGGCTACACCCTTAACTTACTTATATGTGATATATACACACTTTGTGAGTTTTAATATTTTTCTTTTTCCCTAATAGATTATTATTCCATTCTTAGTTGGGTAATTGCGCAAAAAGCTTTTAAAAAAGATTTTGACTTTACCTTGGTTTTTTGGAACTGACGAGCCGCATTTGATCGCTAATATAGACAAAGTACCTGATAGACTGAATAAATTATCCGAACGCTATGCTTGGTCATGTAGTTCTTCTGACAATCACTTGATTTCAAGATTAATTTAAATTTATAAAAGTTACCATATACATATTCATTTATTGTTAATTTTTTTATTTGATTTCTAGTCCTGTTTGTTAATTTATTTTTTGTAACATATTCATGTATTTATCTGTGTATTTATTTACTTAACTTATTTAGTTATTAATGCATTTATTTACATATTTATTTATTTATTCATCCATATATTTAATGGTCTTTTTTTCTTTTATTCTATTAACTTATTATTTATTTATTATTTATTCAATATTTATTTATTATTCATTTATTATTTATTTATAACATAATGTGTTTATCACTTATCTGTTTAAATTCTGTGACAAATAATCTTGCAATCAAGTATTGATTGCCACCACCGCCTCTCTCCTCTCGAGTCAACATTTGTAAGAAGGGTTTTTCAATTAGCTTTTCCTTTCAAAGTTAAATTAAGATTTTATTGTGTAAAGTTTTTTATTAATATTTCAGTTGTAAGGTAGCAATATGCCAAATCACTGTAAAATGTGCAGTAGTTAAATCTTTTGTAAAAGAATATTAGTTTACGCTACAATAAAGATCTATCTATCTATATATCTATCTATCTCAAGTTAGTATTTAATCAATTTATTTATTCAAATGTTAATTTATTTATTAGTTGTTATTTATGACATTTATTTACTTCTTTGATTGTTCACTCCTTATTTTTGATTGAATATAATTTTGTAAACTAATCCTGCATCGAGTAATTGTCAGCCTCCACTTCTCCCAATTATTGAACGATATAAATTCAGCGTACAAAGTGTTAATTCTCGTGCTCTTGATAAATTCATATATTCATGTGTAAATATATGCATATTCTCACAATATTTATTTATTTATTCATTTTTTTTATAATGAACGTTTTACTTGTAGCTTTCTTTAACAATTAATTTTTCCTATTTCCATACATTTTTGTTTAAAATTATTTAATTGTTCAGCTGTAAGGTGAATCTGTAAATTGTGCAGTAATATTTAAGGACAAAAAAAATGTATATATTCGCTGCTACAATAAATATTACGATAACTATAACGATAGACTATTATAAGGTTTTTATACCAGTTTTTGTTCATCAATACATATATTTGATCATATATTTATCTAGTTATTTATATTCTTTTTTATTTATTTAATTATTTAATCCTGAATTTATTTACTTTTAGTATTTATTTATTTGATTTTTTTTATTACTTGCTTTAAAAAGTTTTCACCACTGGATTTAAAAAATAGGCTGGTTACAAAAAACTTAAATTTAACTTAAAATTAGTTATGAGCCAATATTATTAGTAGAACTCATTTTATTGAAATTAACCCTATTCATGCAAATGACATCTTTATCTGAAATTGAGTTAAATAACTTTAGAGGCTCATTTGGTGCATAATTGGTCCCATGAGAAGGAACATAAAACAATTCATTCCTGCGGCGCAAAGAACGTTCTGGAACAAAAGAATAAGAGACAGAGCAAATAACTTCAATCTGTATGGTTCATTAATACATCTCTTATAAACAGAACAGATTGGGCATCTCTTCGACAATGAAGGGTTTTCAAGTTATTTTCGATCTTGATCGGTAAGCCGGCAGTACAGATGACCAATTTAATTTTCTTAATGCAAAGTGCGTAAACCGTTTCTGAATCCTCTCAATGTGTGAGAGCATAAAAAGGTGGCCAAACTAAGGGACAATCCTCCAGAATCGGAAGTTCAAGTGCAAAATATAATGCTTTTAATGTACAATGTACTTTTAACATCTTAAAAATTAGATAAGACGTCAAGCGGGAAAAAGCGCGCTTACTTAGGTCACCGCTCGATTCTTAAAGAATTAAGCATGGGTAATTTAATTTGTAGCGAAATTCTGACAGGCAAACTAAAGGGAATGGTCGAAAATCGTTCCTGAATTAGATTTCGATTCGCTCGTACAAAATAACGTATCCTGGAAGGGATGAATGGCAAGCAAAAGTAGTATAACAGCAAAACGAAATTGAAGTATACACCGATGACTCTAAGACCATAGAGAGAACAGGCTCTGGAATCTTCTTCACAAACTAAGACCTTAGTCTCTCTTTAAGACTACCGGATGCTTGGAGCATTTTTCAGGCAGAGGTTCTAGCAGTACTTAAGGCTGCAGAACTACTAGAAATTAAATCTGTATCCGGCCGGGATATCGTTTTCTACATCGAAAGTCAAGCTACGCTTAAGGCACTTGAATCGTGTGACCCGAAATCGGAAATAGTCAGAAACTGGCGCACAATGCTAAAGGCATTATGCACGCAGAATCAGGTGACACTCCGAAATCGAACGAAACGAAATAGAGGACGAATTAGCCGGAAATGGGGGTTAACTACCTGCGGCCAAAAGTGTTCCTATTAAAGCTCCTGCGTGTGGCGTTAAAGCAATAGTGCTATTTCAAGCAAAGAATATAGTCAACCAAAGTTGTTCAAACTCAAGGAAAAACAGGGTTTCAAATGCCCTATGACTTACATTCGACCGCAAAAATACAAACAAAATTCTTAAGCTAAGCAGGAAGCAACTGAGGATAGCGGTGGGTGTACTATCGGGGTATTGCCTCTTAGGGAAACATGCAAGGAGACTGGGTCTCTCGGTCATGGACGAATGCAGAGTGTCGAAGAGGATATTACTCATTTAATACGTAAATGTCAGGGTATAGCTAGAAGCCGTAGAAAACGTTGCTGCTTTTTTGAAACCCTAGAGGAAGTAGGACGCATCAACTAGAAAGAAACAAACTATCTCGGGGAAAGTGTTTAGGCTGTTGCAACATAGCGTTTTTCGAAAAAAAAAATGTAAACAATTTCAGCCAATACTTCAGACAATACTTTACAAAAGTCGATGCGATAACATGAAAATTGAAATAAACAACTCAAAACCTTTATCAAGTTCCTTTGATGATGGCATACATTTAAAAATAAGTCCATAACACAGGAGCTTTTTAAGCCCTACTTTTTTTAAAGAAGATCATTGCTTCTTTCTACACAATCCAAAAAAGTCCTTGTAAAATACTGCATCACCAAATCGCACACACTTGCTTATGTGCAATGAATCTCATTCAATCCAAAGGCAGATCGAGTGACAGTTCCGTCCGGCCAACAGCAATTGGCATTACCACAACATGTAACACAATCATTTCCATTTTGGTCTTATTTCATTTGCAATATCCTGAACAAGGACACCCGTTTATTCACACATACATTGGTTGGCTATATGGTGTTTGGTCTCGTTTCAGTCATCGGAATGGCGTCAACTTGGGCAATCGTTTTTCCTTTTTGCTTTTCTCTTTTCTTTTTTTTTTCTCTTTTATCCTCATCCTCGTCGTCCTTTCATCCTCGACGTATTGTTAGCCCAACTAATTAACTACCTTTGGTTTTTACGGATACGTTAATTATTAGATGGTGGCACACATTAGCCGCGCTGCGTCGCCTGAAAGCAAGTTATTTTTGCGCAGATATTTGTGCGGTGTGAGAAGGTTTTTCAATGAATGAAAAGGAGTTTGGTTGGAAGCAGTTAATTATATAGTATATAAAAATTTCCTTGGGAATGACTGCTTAAAGGTTTGCAGATGAATAATAACGCTTAATCAACTGTTTATGACTGAGGAATGGTAATTTATTGCTGGAGTCGAAATTCCGAACAGTTGGAACTCGTTTATAATGACAAATTGCTGAGTTTTTTTTTGCTTTTCTTTTTGTAGAAAAGTGGGAAAATTATAGGTCAGACTTGACAACTGTTGCATGTTTGTATTAATCATAACCTAATGTAACGAAAACAGATTAAATATAATTAATCAAAAAAATTGGCGCCCGACCATGTGACTTGAAATAGAAATATATTCGAGAATTGTTACTTCTACTGACCTACTTTAAGTGAGGGGGTCCGAATGTGACCGCTTAAATTGATGCCAGTTCTTTGCAGAACTTTGAATTTTATGTTCGAAACCTTAATTTAAGCATTGCTAGAAAACTGCAATTCAAAAGTGCGGGAAAGTAAAATACTTCTTTGTCGAGTTTTTTTAGGACATATAATTAAATTTTAGTTAAAGTGTAAATTTTCAAAAAGCGAAGTAAAAAGGTTCTCGTATAAGGCTTTGTTTTAAGCAAAAGATTCTTGTTTTATTGGGACATTCTTCAAAAGTTGTCAATTAACAAGTTTTAACAAGAGCTTAAGAACTTGCTTTTAGTTCTTTGATTAGATTGCAGTTTACAATGCAGAATCGAAATGAGGACTTACTGACTTCATCGTTAGTTTCAGCAGTGCCACTTATTTTCTTCCAAATTTGTTCTGGAATAACTACTATGAGCATCGACATCCACAACAACCTTTTAGTATCTTCAAGATCCTCTCGAATCTATTTGCGTCCGTGTTTTTGTACCTTTTGATCTTTTAAGTGAAATTTGATCTTCATTATTCCACGTTTCATGATTTAATCCAGCTGTTTTTCAACAATTTTTAGGGTTCCGTACCCAAAGTGTTCCATCGGAACCAAATTACTAAGACACCGCTGTCTGATCGTCCGTTCACTGTATCAACTGAACGGTAACAGAAAGACATTTGCAATTTTCAAACCACAGCAAGATGTAAAAATTAAGTGGGGTCCACAGGCAAAAAATGAAACACAAGACTATGAGAACTAATGTAGTATATTGTACGGTGATAGGGAGCCCTTCGGTTTCGTGTCCGACTTACACCTGACCGCTTTTTTGACACATGTTGATACAGGCGGCTGATTTTTGCAATTCTTTACCAACAGCCAAGATAGGAGAGATTTTCAATAGGACTTAAGCCAACTGAAACTAAGTATAGTGAATTTTATACAAGGCTATTTTTAGACCAGTTCAAAAAACAAGAGTCAAATGCTTTCAATTTTATGTGATAGAATAGGATCACATCTAAAATGCTAGTTCAGTAAAAAATCTTAAAGAATGCAAATTTAAAAAGCCCAAAAAGAATTATAAATAAAGTTTATTGCCTGTTCGCGGTAATATGACTGAGTGACTGAGCCTAAGGTACTTTTGGTTTGATGTCTCCAAACTTTTATGGAAAGAAGAGTAGAACAAAAAAATGGCGCATGCCTATAAATTTGAGGATTGAGCCCCATGGGCTTGCAAACATGTTGGGCTTCTCGCAATAAAAAGCAAGCGCCTTCATATCGATTGAAGTCTCAAGTTTGCTTTGAAACTTTCACAAAAAATGTATTAATAAATCAAGAGCTAAATAAAAATTCATCAATTACACAAGTCAGCTTGAGAAATTCAAAAAAGTCGCCAAAATAATTTAAAACTATCAAAAAAATTAAAATTGGCGCCCGACGTTTGACCTGCTATATCAATGGTTGACGCTCGATTTTTATTTTGCACGATTTCGACACTGTTTTCAAATAAAAGTACCTCACTTTGAAAACCATGGTAATACAATAAAACAGAAAAACGTATCAACCAACGTATCCAATAGCTGGAAGCGAAAATTTCCAAAAAGCAGTAAATTCAAAAGGAACAAAACTTTCCGCAAAACACACTCGGCCATTTTTTAAATTCTATACAATAACTTCACTGAAGATGAATTTTTTCCCATAGCTTACTTCCTTAACTGTCCTTGCAGTTCCCTACACACGAAGAGACTCCACTAAAAGATAATCCGGGTGGCGTACTGGAAAACAATTTTCCACTACCCAGAAGCGTCTATTGAAAAACAAAAAGTAGAAAAAAAAGCTCTAGTTGTTATTTTTCTTTAAGCATAGCTATTTTCAGCTTAAGGTCTTCTTGATAACGGTTGCAAATTCAGTTACAAATACAGTATCTATATTTTTAATATTCACAACCATAGCGCTACTAGCTACTTTTCTGGGAAGTTCTGCAGTCAACCCCAAAAACCGTCGACCGAGTGAATTTTTCTCTCGACTCCTAAAACATCTTCGTTCCAGATACTTGTCAGCAAGCTATGTTGTCATACCGTAGACATGCCAAAAATGCAGGATGGGGTAGTCTGGTTATTATTTTTATCGGGTTGGGAGGGCTGGGCGTAAAAATGCAGAGAAGTGAAAGGAAAATTATAGAAAAAAGAAAATACCATCAAACTTGAATGCATCTCTTCTGTTTGCATATCCGTATCCTTGGGACGGAAATTATGTTTTTTTTGTTTCTCTTTTCTGTTATATTTTTTGTTGTTTCCTTTTCGCTTGTTGTTGCCATGTTGTTTTGAATTCTTAACAATTTTTATGCCCAGCAACCATGGGGAATGCATAAAACAAGGAAAACCCAATTGTTTTCTTCTTTCAGTGTTCGGAAAGGAAAGAAAAGCTGACAATGGACAAGGAAATCTAATTTAGCTTCTTTTGCAATAAATTTTAAATAAATCCACAAACGGAGGAGTAAAAATGGATATGAATGGATTCCCGAAAGTGCTTTTAGTGGAAGCTGTAAATTTGAGATTAAAACTGATTATCGGGAGTTATGAGATCATTGATTTAAGTTTACTTAAATCTTCACGGAAGAAGGTGGTTAAGTCGGTTTGACTTTTTGACAAAATTTATACAAATTCGTTCGGTTTGAGTTGAATTAAAGTTGACAATAACAAACGTTACAGCTCTACTGGGATCTAGTTTTATCATTTGCGTGTGCGAATTATATTTTTCGTACAAATGGCGGTGGATCCGAATGGTCCCTTAAACTTTTCCGTCGAAGGGATTTCAATCAGCAGCTTAAAACAAATCCAGCTCCTGCTAAGAAGTCAGAAACAATAACCAACCAGTAACAACGGATAAAAACTGCAGTTTATAACTAATCAAGTGAAGCTTTGGGCTATGCAATTTTCAAAATATAAAAAAAAAATCGACAAAGTGTGCGTTGAAGAAGCACATGAAGGGTTCTTTACAACCTTTCCATACGCAACACATTGTTCTTTAATTTTAGATTTTTTTTTGTATAGGGACCTCCGCTTTATATTATTACAATGCTCAACAGCATACCTGATAATTGGGTTATGCTATATGACATAAGTCCAATTTTAAATAACGATTTTAAATATGTCACTGAAATTTGGGACCCTTGGGACTTTCTATAATTAAGCACTTTATATATTTAGAAAGTCCTATTTTATTCAATTCTGAATGCTCCAACAAAAGCCAGCCATCATGTACGAAGGTCCTGGTAGAATTGCACGCCCTGTCCTTAAGATTGGCTTGTTAGCGTATTGAGAGTAGACAGAACATTCCTTATTTCTCAAATAATTTTGAAAAAGCCAAACAAACTCATTCCATGCCTTTTTTTCAATCTCTGTCATAGTGTCCGTGAAATTTGAGTCTTTTTTAAATGCCCACTTTCATTTCGAAACATTTTTTGAAAGAACCAGGAAACAATTTCCATTTTCATTTTATATGCCCTTTTGTAATGGATTCAAAATTATAGGATCATTTAAAAATGGGTCTATCACGTTTTATTCTCCTGTGCAAGCACTTCTCGAGTGGGACAATCTATTTAAATCCTAGATTGATTTTACTTGATCCCTGCAGCCAAGAAAACGGGGAAACTTTGTGTAACCTCCTTGTTGGCCTAAAAGAAAGTTAACCATTTGTTAATCAACACATATGAGTCAGTTGTGTTTATATATATATTTTATTTTATCCAGAGCCCAAACACGTTTAAGACTCCGTTCTATAAATAAACGCTACTCACTTACAACGTAATTTTATAAACCCATTGCAGCCATTAAACCAGGCACATTTAAACAAAATACAAAGTCCATTTCTTCAGCAGGGTATTTGAGGAGATTTTATTCTCTTTTGCGTTAGTAAGAAATTTTGGTTTCACTTGTTACTAAGTATTTTTCTTTTAGCCTAGAAGCAGACTTTGACGGTCCCAAATCTCTGATAAGGTCACACTCAAAGTCACTATCACTTTTTGGCTCGATTTTGTCACCGAACAAAAATAATAGCCATTGTTGTGGTCCACGGATTCCTTGCAGATCATAGCGATTTCGAACCCTAATCTGTTACTTTTCTTATTTGTCGACAAACTTTGAAACTCAACGTTCGTTTGCTTACCTTTTGCGGAATCTAAAGCTTATCTTTCATTTCTAGAGGATGATTATATCATAATTTATATTAGCATTTTTTTTTTTTTTTATTATTGGCAAATTAACACGATAACACAGCGAAAATTTACTGAAAGAATGAAAAGAAGACAGGGGACCCCTAGAAGTAGAGTTATGTTGGCACACTTTGGGTACGGAACCTTCAAAATGAAATTAAATGATTCAGATAATATTCTATGAATAATTTCGAAATTTTTTAAAATTGGCATCCCTGCTATAAGCAGATTCAGCAGCCTATGTAAAATTTAATTAACTCTTTTGTTTACAGTTATTTTTGAGTATTTTTTTTTGTTGCAGACATAAAACTTGGGAGATTGGGGAACGCTACACGATCGCACAGGAAAACAATCGGTCAATAATTTACACTCAATGTGATGAGTTATGGAATAAGAAATGCTCCAACAGCTCCAATTATTCGTGCAATAATGGCCAAAATTGAGCAAGATGGGAACGTTGTCGATGTGAGGCGTACCGGTAGAATTCGCTATCGACGATCGACTGAGAATATTCAGGTCGTTAGAAAAATTGTTGCAGTGTATCTTGAATCATCGACACGATGACGTTTAATAGAGTTAGACATGGCACGATTCGTCTGGTTTTGAGGAAAGATCTGCATCTGTACCCTTACAAAATCCAGGTATTCCAACAACTCAATTCTGGTGACCTAGAAAAACCTTTGGAGTACTGCAAAACTGTCCTTAACATCGCCGAAAATGATCAAGAATTTGAAGAACATTTTATGATGAACAATGAGGCACATTTTCATCTTAGTAAAAAAGCGAAATTGCAGATTTTCTGCCACACTGAATCTTTTTTTCCACTCACGTAAGCAGACACCAGTATTGAGCTGATGTGGTTTCAGCATGACGGAACTACCGCTCACACCGCTCATGAGACAATGACCTAATTGCGTTTTTATCTTTTCGCTCAAAAGTTGTTCCAGACTTAGATTGTTTTTAAAACTTTATAAAGCTACAATTAAAGTAGCAATCGACTTGTCAGAAATTTTATGGGTCAGATGCTCATGAACAAATTTTGGTGAGCGAATCGAAGCTTTATAGAGACCCGCTCAAATATACGTGAAAAATGTAATCAGAATCAGTCCAGCCGCGTAGGAAGGTTCAATGTCAAGACATTTTCATAAGAATTACAAATATAAGGATATTTTGTTCAAAACCGGTAGGCAAACCGGAAGAAATCGGGCGGGATTGCAGGGTATCCACGTTGCCTCATTTATCATCCCATACATTGACAATCATGCGGGAGAACTAGTTTCACGATATCGCAAAGGCTCTCCCTCCAACCAATATTGTGAATATTATATCGCTCTGAGGTTAGGTGAGTGAAGGCATTGGCTCCTTAACAAGCTGTCGTCCCTTGATTTTGTCATTTTGTTTACTATCTTTGAAAAGGAAGCAAGATTATGACTTGTCTTTGAATATGTTTTTCTATTCATTGGTTGATTTCTTAACTATACATTTTTTCAACACTGAAAGCTCTTAGCACTAAAAAAATGTACCGAAACTGATTATTATATTTTCTCGGTACGAAATGTAAAGCACTGTGAGAGTCCACTTGCATGGTAAGACATTTACACTGGAAGTGTTGTTCGGCTTCAGTTTTACAAGGACGCCTTTGGTTTCAAGATTACTGCGACTGGTAAAATATACACATCCACAACAGACACAGGAATCTATAAAAATCATTCTACGGTGCACCGGAAGAGCTCACAACAGCTCCACTTTCAATATCATCAACAAACTCGCTTTCCAAAGCTTAGCATGCTTCTCCACGGCAGCACTTGAACGGTGGATTTCTTCATCCTGCCAGTCGAACGTCACTTTTCTTCTTCCCACTTCTGAAATTCTGGAGCATCGCAAGTTTGATAGCGAAGGTTGCAGTAAATCCAATGATAGTGAATCTATCATATTTTCTTGAACTCATCAAAATCACCCATGATTTTAAGCAGTGTCTTTCAAAAGAATCAAATTCCCAAACGTACGGTCGAAAATATGTTTAAGACGCTCGAAAATGATCGCATATTTTTACAATTTATGTGCGAATGAGTACACATGATGTGCGGAAAAGTGGGAAGTCACGCATAATGACGAAAGACTTTTGCATACTGTGTTTTGGTACCTTAAAAAAATGTCTTAGTCATGTGTACCCTTCTCTTCATATTATATAGACCCGCACCTATAGGTAAAAGACTCCATACTTAAATGACGTTACTACTCAATGTAGAAGTGCCACAGCATTGAGTACTCAGTATAGGGTATAGAAGCGTAAAGTATAAATACCTACTCAGTATCGAAAGTATCATTCGAGCCCCAGATACATTTATGTCAACTTATTGAATGTTTCAGTTTCAATAAGACGACAGAAACAATAAGCAAATAAAAAGTTTGGCTTTCACTAAGGAACTGTAGCCTCTTGGGTTCACCTAAAAAATTCTGAACTTCAACGAAAAAACATCTTTAGCAATCTCAATTTTGGATAAATGGATTTCTCAATGAGCTTTATACTTGAAGATAGCAACAAAACCACATGCCCTTCAAGAGACTCCATTGCATCCAAAAAACTGACCGTGTTGTGTGAATATTCATGCCGGAGGTCTGATTTGACAGTATTTTTTCGTCGATGAAAATCAATTTCGTTTATTATCGTCTATGGTTCAATTGGGACTGGTAATTGTTTAATTCCGCGAAAAGGATCATGCTGTTTATATACGCGAACACGACAACGATACTGGAAGAGCTCGGGAATGGTACCAACTGCAAAATCTCCCACTTTCAGGTTGATATGTGTCGAAAAGTAGTCGGAAATTCAGCTCCAAGAAATCTATCTTTGCAAACATGCTCGTAGTGGTTATGACCACTGAACAAAATCAAATTTTAAATTTCTGGAAAATATTGAAAATAATCTCATGTAGATTATAAGATCATGTATTTCAAAAAGCTATTAAAATTTTGAGTTTTGAGTACATAAAAATAAGCTTATATTCTTCATATTCAAATTCAATTTTAATTCCGTGTATTTATTCGAATTAAAAAAAATAAATAAATTAGAAATCAAATTCCCATGCAATAACAAAACACCGCCAAAAGGATTAAATCAATCGAAAATTAATTATCGAAAAGTTTCACTTAACAAACAACAAATTGACCGAGACCACAATCCCTCATTTTATTTTGTAATTGGAAAACCTCCGCCAATGTTTAACTGTTGCACGGCGCAAAACAATGTAATTGGCATCGATTCGAATTCGATAATCCTTTTTGGCGATCTGCCGCACACTAAACCAATAATATCAAACAACAGTATAAAAAAAAACACACACAAGGAAAAAAAAAAGAAACTAAACAAAGGATACAACAGGATGAACCCCACTCAAATAAATTGTTCAACAATCCGTCTTTTTGTTTTTGTATTTCAACACCGAGTCGACTTAATGCCGCCAATTAATTCAATTAACAAAGCAAAAAAAAAAAAAAAGTAGTATTTTTGTACTCACTATGCGTATCGAATTTCCTGATGATAGTCTCGATGAGGGTGGTCTTTGGGGCCACGTGTCCTCTTCTCACTGGCATGATGTCTGTTTGTGTGTGTTGTTTCTTTTTTTTTCTATGTAATTCTATCAATATCGATGGTAATTCCTTCGGAAGTTTACCAAACGAATGCACTTTCTACGTAAGGATAACACATGTGTCCTTTGAAGCATGAACCAGGATATCCTCTTATCCACTTTCTACGTAAGGATAACACATGTGTCCTTTGAAGCATGAACCAGGATATCCTCTTATATTAACTTTCTATTTTTAACACTATTAAATAATATTTTGCTACAAAATCGAAACCAATTTGAACAAAAATTCTCAACTAAACTTTTTCACTTATTATAAATTTTCGTTTAACTTTTTTACTAACACTTAAATACAGGCGCACACTTCAAATTGAAAAAACATATTTTTTTTGTTTATTTTTCTTTGATAAAACAAAATTTTTATCGTGTGCCTTTATGAAAATATTAAAACTGGTAATTTTTCTTTATTTATAAAAAAAATTAAATTACTTTTCTATTCACTGTACAAGAATTATTTATTTAAGAATATTTGTAAAAATCCTTAAAAGCATCCTACGCAATGCGATGAGGGATATCAACGCTGTTTTGTTTTTGTTTTTTATATAAAAAAAATTGATTATATATCACAAAATATTATATTTATGAACTAGAAATTATTTTTTTATTTAAAGCACTAAACTATAAAGCACGTAACTCCATCTGGGTGCACATACAAATATTTTAATTTATCTAATTATCGTAGATTTTTGATTAAAATTATTTTGTTGTGAGACACTAAAGCACTTATGTGAAAACCATTTTGATTTTTTTTATATTATTAAATATTTTTGATTTCTATTTATTAATTATGTAAAATTATTATTTAAGAGTTTTAAGTAAATATTGATGCTCATCCTTGGGGGGATGATTGTTGAAAGTGTTGCGCCTTCAAATCCGATTGAAGTCTGAAATTAAAGGAAGGAATATATTAATTAAGATAGATAGATAGATATCTTTATTTCGAAACTAACATTCGATATTAAGCTATCTTACTATTGAAATATTAAATTATATTCATGAAATTTTATCTTAATATTAACAGAGTATTTACACAAAAGAAAATTATAAGAAATAAGAAATGTTACGTTCTATAAAATTTTCATAGAATGTTTAACACTGGTATTATAATAATAAACAGTAATTAAATAAATACAATAAATGAATAAATAAATAAATGCATAAATACAAACTAAAATAAATTTATATAAAAACGAGTTAGCTTGACAAATAAATAGTGTAAAAATATAAATCATAATACATAATAAAAGAATTAATATTTACAAACAATAACCAAATAGATAAATAGATAAATCAAGGATCTAAGAATTTAAAAAAAATTGCTTAAGGGCATAAATTAGATAGATTAGGGTATTTTCAACAAAACCTTCAACTTCAATTGCAGCTCCACAGATTTGTATGCTGCTATTTGGGAGGAGGCAAGGAGTTATTTTTCTGATAAAAATGATGGATTGTGTTGTAGTGCCGTTCAGCATAATTTTCCATTTTTCGTAGAAGCTTTCGATTATGTTCATCGCATCCTTCAAGTTTATCTAAGCGTATGCGATATCATCTGACTCTGAGTCAGATATAAACTGTATAGAAGATGTCATAGGAAAGGGCCTATCCACAGCATCCACTGTTAGAAATAAATATAACCCACTATTGGCAAGGAATTTCAAACAATGACCAGACAAACAAATTTTACTTATTCTACAAAAATAAAAACTTATAATTTTTATACAAAAAACATTATATCGAATGCCTCAATCAATGTCATGGAGAAAGATGCCTCTTGATTTTTCATGTCCTCTCAACACTCGAAACCCCATTTGCGGATAATCTTGAAAAAAGCTTTGCCATGCCTGCTGTAAAAATCTGGAAACAGGAATACATCATGTTTCAAAATAGTCACAACTTTGAAAAAAAAATTTCCAAACAAAAGTTCCTTAGACGAGTTAAAGATTAACACAGACCAATTAATCGAATCGAAAGGGTTTGGTTTGTGTTTCATTGGACACCATTTTCACAGTGTTCCATTTTTTCTAAAGCACTTTTTATTTATTATAATACAGGATCTTTATTTAATCGCCAGACAAAACAGCTTAAAACAAGCTTCAGTAACATAATGTTTATATATTACCTACTAGCCATTTATAGGCGCTCTAAGCTAGACTTACTTCTTCAACTATGTCTTTCGACTTTAGCTAACATACTCCTTTATTTCTTAACAATGCTAACTATAAACTAAGAAAATTTCGATATTAAAAGTAATCCTCAAGCGTTTATCTACGGAAATACTTATAAGATTTAGAGAATCAAAGAGAAAAAACAAAGTAGATGATTAGTCACCTTTACTATAATAAAATGAAAAATTAAAATAATAAATCAAAATTAATAAAAAATTGTTTATGATTGGACAAACCATGAATTAATATATGGTTGGGAAAATCAAACAATGCCTCGACAATAGACAGTACTTATAGTAACTATCCTTATTACCTCTATAAGTCTCTGTCTAAATATGGAAGAGGGGAACACAATGGAGGTATAGGTGACCAGCTCTTTTGATCACCCTTCAATACCAACCAACCTACAGTGCCTTTTTAAGTATCAACTGATGAACTTTTACATGCTTCTAATCTCATCAAAAGCTAAACCATGATGAATGCTAAAAGACACAAAACTTCCTTTGAAAATTTTGAATATAATAACTTATTTGCTCGTATGGCAAACAGAATAGAACCAAGAATACACCCTTGAGGCATGTCTAAGTTACAAGTATAAAAAATGTAAAAAAAACAAGCGTCTTCGGCTCTTTCAAAATATTGAGTCCAATTATCATCTATTAGTAAGCACTTTTCCAATAGGGACTTCCGGAATGTGACAGTTGATAGCGAACATATTCTTGAAGCATCTGTCAAATTGGCTGTCGTTTATTCAGTTTGTTTTGCCAAAGAACGTGAGATTTTGCAGGAGAATCTGAGGCAGTCGAATTGGCGTTGCTCATAAGAACTCGGCAGAACAAAACTTGGCCGTAATAAAATCAGCTGAAGGTAATCGAACTTAGACAATCACTTATGTTCCCTGAATGGGCTTTGGCGCAGTTGGAAACTGACCCTAATTATCATTGAAAAAATTATCAGTGATGCTGCCCATATCTGCATGAAACATCAACAAACAAAAATTAAAGAATTTGGGACGATATCAATATACATGAGGTCCAAGAGCGTCCGATGCATTTGGATTTTGGGCTTGCGGCGTCATCGGTCCATATTTCTTTGAGAACGATGTTGCGCAGTCCATCACTGTAAATGGCAAGGGCTATAAGTCGATGATTACCAACATTTTTTGGCCTGAATTGAATCATATGGACACCAACGATTTGTGGTTGACAGCGCTACGGGCCACACAGCTCACGCCACATTGGAAATTCTGGAGATCATGCGAATGGACCCCTTTAGACTTTTTTTGTTTGGGTATCGCAGTCCTATGTGAATGAACGATGTTGTATTCCATACATAATGGCATCGATACGCCTTTCACCGTGGCACTATCCAGAATAGTTATTGAGGAAAATTATTGATTAAACAATGTGGAGCCCCAGTTATTAATTCAAAAAGAATTTCTGAGTGCGTGTTCTATGAAATTACGCCCATTGTCCATTAGCATTCAAAACCTATGCCATTTCGGAGCTGTACTCAATAAAAACAAAATTATATCCTTTGTTCCAGAATAATTTGGCATGGTAGACTATGCAAGATTTACTTTGTTCCACCCAACAGAAACGAGGCAATGAGGCAGACAGACAGAGCAATAGGATGTTCTCAAATTCATAAAGATAAGTAAGTGTATCAAAAAATAGTTCATAAAACTGAAGTCCAGGTATTAACGTTCTTTGAGTGGAAACGCTGATGAGTACTCAACATAAAACCTTCTTGCACCTCATATATGAGTACACTCATTGTATTTTTATGGCAGGAAAAATCGGTCCTTAAGAAATTTTCTTTGGACACTGGAACAGCGCCTAGGCTATGAGTTTATGTTATTATCAACAGTTAACTAATTGAAAAATCGAAACAAATATTTGTTTTACAGCAATCAACTCAAAAAATATAAATGCATGAAAAAAAAATCAATAAGACCAACTTTGATAAATGAAGTCAGTCGCCAAACTGTCTATGCAAATATTTCAACCTTTATCTTTTTATAAAACCAAAGTATTTACACATTTCTTTTTCTATGAAATTCAATATTTTCCTCTTATCCCGAACCCACTATTCAAAAAAAACAAAAACAAAACACACTCATTGGTTCAAAGATTTTAGCATGTTTTCTGTTTTCATCTTGACAGGACTCTTGGAGCCAGATACATGTACATAGATACACCCACAAATATCTGTGATGTAAATTTTGCTCCATCATAGTAGACTGTGAATATTTTATTGTTTTTATGGATCCTTCATGTCCTGTGGTAGACAGACGCATTTAAAGAAAAACCCAAGCATATATTTATTCCACGAGCATAAGTATCTTTCCATGCTTTAAGAATAATCACTACAAGCTGCAAACCAAGAAAAACCACTCATTTCGTGTTCCATTCGAACGTCCTTGTTCCTGCTTTAAAACACTAATTAACAATTTCTTGTTCAGAGAAGCATAAATTAGATTCTCTGTACGCCACTGGAAATTTCATTAGATACGCGTACAGTAATGCTTCCAGGCCACAGAATCCAACCATCAGAGACAGAAGCAGAGGAAATCTCATTACGAGACAATGGAAAACTCCCACTTTGTCAAGCAACAACAGCAACAACAACAACAACAACAACGAAATCGAATCAACGATTTACACGACAATGACATTTGTTTTCGCCTGCAAAACATTTTATATCCCTTCATACGCCCTCGTCGAATGTCCTTTGAATGTCATCACTGTTCTTGGATCGCTTGACAATACTGTGCGAGACTGTGCTTCATTGTAAATTGAAAAATTCGTATAGACGAGGTCTCTGTTGGCAGGAAAACCTTGACTATCTAGTGGCATAACAACATTCGAAAACAATGCACAGTAAATCAAGTGGAAATAGAGCTCGGATTTGAAGTTTTTCGATACAAATTCGCTTTTGTGTTGGCAGCTCAGATAAACAAACCCGAAAACTGAAAACCTAAAATTCATATTTTGTGTGAATAAGATTTGGCAATCACCATCGGCGATTTGATGAGATGAGGTGCGCCAAAATACCAGCGAATCAGGACGAAATCATTCGTGTGGTACGTGTGAAGTAGTTTCTTCAAAAATGATGACAGGATAAAGGAACATGTGAAGCTTCAATTGCTTCAAGAAGAACTTTCAACTTTGTTCGCTTCTAAAGGGTCTTGCATTAAGCGCTTACTATCTTTAAATTAAGATCAAACAAAGAGTGTGTGAAATATCATGGATATTTTTATTTGTTGGAAGGGCCTCTAGATGTCATTATCTAAGCACAATAATTTTGTTCAAATGTCCTCCACGGTTTCTCTGGATGGCGCTCATCTAAAATATTTAAATTTCCATGACTCGGGCGGATAAATCAGGCTGAATCTGGCCGCTCTGGTTTAAGGCTTATTCGCGTAGATCTGCGACTTCAGAAAACTCCACAAGAAACAGTCTAACGGGGTCAAATCGCACGATCTCGGTGGCCAGTTCACATCATCTCAAGAGATGGCTCTCGAATCGCTAGTGCAGAATTTCCAATGTGGAGTGAGCTGTGTGGCACGCAGCACCATCCTATTGAAAACACACGTCGTTGGTGTCCAAATGATTCAATTCAGGCCAAAAGAAGTTGGTAATCATCGACTTATAGCACTTGCCGTTGACTTTGATGGCCTGGCCAACTTCGTTTTCAAAGAAATATGTACCATTGACGCCGCCAGCCCAAAATCTATCCAATCCGAAATCTAAATGCATTGAACGCTCTTGGATCTCATGTAGATTGATATCGTCCCAAATTCTATAATTTTGTTTGCTGATGTACTCAGAAATGGGCCGCATCACTGATAATATTTTGATGATACTTAGTCATTGTCTAAGGTCGATTACATTCAGCTGATTTTATTACGGGAGCAGGCCAAAATCGTGACGCGAAATTCGCCAAGTTGTGTTCTGCGTAAGGCCGAGTTCTTGTGAACGACGCGAAATCGACGGACTCTTATTCTCCTGCAAAATTTCGCTGACAGCGGCGATGTTTTCGGCAGATCTTGCCTTTTATCGACGTATGGTGTGTTGGTTGATCGTTAACTGAACCAGTGGACTCAAATTTATCTAGCATAATGCAAATAGAGAAGGACGACTATGGAAATATTTTGACAAAACAATTTTATTATTTTCACGTGTTGTTTTACGCAATTTCCATTCATGGTGATTTGGCAAAACAGACTGAAAAAACGACAATCAATTTGATAGATGGCCGCTATTAACTGTCAAAGTTCGGTAGTCCCTATTGGAAGACCCCTTTTGTTGAAGGCCTTCAGTTATAAGGGGATGGATGTATATTCATGTTCATCTAACACAACTATAGCCTCTGTAGAGATGAGCCTGAACGGGGACTCCAAATGCATCGATCCAACGCCGATGTAATACTCAGCAACGCGGCCGTTGTTCATCCACAGCGTGGTAGATTTTGAGAACTGATCTTACCCTACTTGATTATATAATCCATTTACTTGAGAACAATTTTCGTAATACTCTCGAGAGCCCATAATATCTCCAAAAATGTATTTTTTAATGTCGGAGTCTTACAAGGGCTTTTTTTCCTCAAATTTGATGAAGACATTATCATCGTCAATTGCGTGCACTCCAGGTCAATAATTCACGATTTTTTGACTCTGCGTGTGAGTCAAATAGATTTTTTTTCCTAACTCAAAAATTACAATTATAAAGACCTGCTACCGCAAAATTTATAGGACAGAGACACGATATACTAATTTATCTATCAGCTTAAAAAAGTCTTACAATACATTTTACAATGTTTTTATATTTGAGTGGAAAAGTACCCACTTGTAAAGAAAAAAATAAACAAATGCATATAATAAACTAAAAGATAAATAAATAAATAAACAATTAGATAAATAAATTAATACATAAATAAATTAGTAAATAAATAAATAAATAAATTTAAATAAATAGATCAACAAAATATATAAACTTTCACACCAACAAACATTTCGACAAGTAAATAAACCAACACTGTAGATTAATAATGAAAAATTGTAGCAAACCTAAAATAAGCATGACGATTTATTAAGGAAATACACAACTGACCATGAAGGTATCGATCGATGAGTTTTCTGGCAGTGATCAATTTAATATTGGCTTTATCGTGAAGATCTAAAGTGGAGTGATGCAAGGGAAGATTAAGCATCATTTTTAATAGTTTATTTTGAGAGCTTTACTATTTTTTTACAAAGTACTTGGCACAACAACCCCACACTTGTATTCAAGTCCAGATATGTGCCTCAATATTTGAAAGAGGATTCCCAATGTATTTGCATTCCATTTAATATTAAATTTTTTTGCTGAAGAAAACAAGCTTTTCTTTTGTGAGAGAAAAAGATGGCTTGTGTGTTTTCTTCATTCATTTTGAGTTTCCACTTTTTGGTTAAATTGTTCAACGAAGGCGTAAAATGAACTAAGATGAAGTCATATAAAGAAATTTTGGTAGTGAAATCAATTCAATATCGCTCGCGAATAAATTTGCCTCAAGCTTTATAAACGAAGTTGAAACGGTTGTGCACACATGCCAAATAAAAGCATACAACACTGAAATATCAAAATCTAGTCAATCAATGTACATGTTACCAGTCACAAGGGAGGAAATTTTTAAAATTTTACTTAAATTAAATGTTAATAAGTTACCAGGAGCAGATGGAATAAGGGCAAAAGACATTCAAGCAATTGCAGAAACCCTTACCCCAATAGTGGAACGTATGTGTCTTGAGCAGTCACATGTATCAGAAGAACTTAAACTTGCTATAGTACGTCCTATTTATAAAGCTGGTATGAAAACCGACATAGGGAACTATAGACCTGTATCCATTCTGTCAACAATGGATAAACAATGGCGACCTGATTTCGAAACTACATTCACAGGTATAACATCATAAATAAGAACCAATACGGATTTACCAAAAACAAAAGCACCAGCAAGCTTCTCGCAGGATTCAGCAATATGATCAACAAAAACCTAAACAAAAACTTTCATAATCTTATTATATTCATAGACTTTAAAAAAGCCTTTGATACGCCAAGTCATGAAAAACTCCTTGAAATGCTCGAAAAAATTGGAATCCGCGGTTTTATCTTGGATTGGTTTAGGAGCTATCTTACAAACAGGAAAATGAAAGTAAAAATAATGAATGCAACAAGCCAAGAAAAGAATCTGAAACAGGGGAAACCGCAAGGATGAATTTTAGGGCCATTGCTTTACTAACTTTGGTTTTGCCGATGTCACTGCAATAATAGTCGCCCATAGGGATCTACCAACTGCAACCAGCATTATGCAAGGAGGAATTCGACTCTCTGATACGTCACGACTTTGGACCTAAAAATTTATGAAAGAAAAACCAAAATAATGAAAATTAGACCTACCCACATATTATAAACCAAATTTAATATAACATTTCACCAAACTAAATGTCTACATCAAAATGATAACCAAGAAAGATTTCATTGTAACGAAAACTGCAACGCCTTCATCGAAAATGTGCAGCGTTTAAGTACCTCGGTGTTGAACTTGACTGCTATTTTAAATGGCATAGTAAAAATATTAATACAAAAGAAAAATGGAATAAACACAGAATCGTACACGACTCAACAAAAGACATTTAAAATGCTTGGACTCTTAAACATACAGAAATTATTTAAACTGAATATTCTCGAAGACTACTACAACGACCAGCACTACAAGCAACCAATCGACCATCAATTTAACACCAGAAGAAGAGCACGTGGTTTCCTGGAAATAAAGATATTTAAAAACGCATATGGAAAATAGAAAATATCAGTTAATACACCTCACGTATTCAACAAGATGCCTAGAGAACTAATCAAGTTCTGATGGACTAAGAAAATATCTTTTAAAAAAACACCTACTTAACTGCTCTTAAACTTAAAAACTAAAAAAAATATATTACATTGTTAACTTAATTAAAACCTTCAAGAATATCTTAATAATTTTTGAAACCAACCTTCTGCAGAAAAGCCTCTTTAGGCTCCGCAGATAGCTTTTTTTGTAAATGAATTAATTTAAAACGAGTTAAATAAAATAAATTATAATAATAATAATAATAATAATAAAAAAAAAAATAATAATAATAATAATAATTCACAAAATTGCGAAGGCTTTCCTCAGTGGCAAGTATTTAATAAAAGCTCTGAATACGTTTGTTATCCCAGTTCTCACCTATAGGTTTGGTATTATAAAATGGACAACAACTGAACTTCAAGCCTTGCAGCGTAAGATAAGAACAATGCTCACGTTGTATAAATTTCATCACCCCAAGTCTTGCTGTGAAAGAATGGTAATGTCGAGAAGAGAAGGTGGAAGAGGACTGATAGACATTCAAATGCTATATGACAATCAAATAGAATCACTTCGGCAATATTTTCATCTCAAGTCCGAGAGATCAAATCTCATAAAGGCAATAGTCGAAACAGACAGGAATTTTACACCCTTGAGTCTTAATGGCAATTTTGAAAGACAAGCAGTGGACAAAACCATCAAGGAACAGAGCTGGGCAATCAAACCTATACACGGACAGTATTGCAGAGACATTAATAGCGATAATGTTGATAAATTTATGTCAAACAGATGGCTATTAAATGGTCAAATCTGTGCTGAAACCGAGGCTTTCATGATTGCAATCCAGGATCGAGTTATACCAACTGCAAACTACAAGAAGTATGTCATGAAAGATCAGTCCATTAGAGAAGATACGTGTCGGAAATGCAGAAATGTACCTGAAACGATAGACCATATCATATCAGGGTGCACAATACTAGCACAAACAGAGTATACTCGGAGGCACAACAATGTAGCCAAAATTCTCCATAAGAAGCTTCTCGAGAAATATAAGATTACATCGGATAAAACACCTTACTTCGCATACAAGCCCTCACCGATAGTAGAAAATGAATGTATGAAAATTTACTACGACCGAACCATACACTCGAAACATACTAGGCTCCACAATCGTCCGGACATCACGATTATTGACAAGCAAGAGCAGAAGGGAATTTTCTTCGACGTTGCGATACCAGCTACAAGGAATATAAGCCGGACATATACTGAAAAACGCAGTAGATATGCTGAGCTGGCTGTAGAAATTATAAGGAACTGGAATCTGAAGGAAATGAAAATAATACCAATTATCATCAGCGCGGAGGGCGTAGTACATAAATACTTGCGAGAAGACGTCAAACTCCTGGGTCTACGAGAGAACACCATAGATGCTATGCAGAAGTCTGTAATCATCGAATCCATTAATCATAAACATATATTTGAAATATGTTTTGTATTAGGCTAAGGCTTCCAAAATATGTTGTAAGTTCCCAATAAGGAGAAATTAAATATAATAATAATAATAATAATAATAATAATAAGCAGTTTTGGGAGATCCGACGTAAATAAATTATACAGATCTGGAGAAAGGACTGCACCTTGCGGCAAGCAGTCACAAAAGTTACTGGAATTTGAATGACTATTATTAGCATACACTCTAAAGCAAAGATAAGACAAAAAAAACTTTGAATGATTTAACATTGGAACGGGGACAAATTATTAACTATCATTTTGTGTTTGAAAACTTTGTGCCATACTGAATCGAACGCCTTTTCGATATCAAGCAGTACCATACTCATAGATTTCTCATTTGGGGAACGAATCATCAATAATAAATCAAAAATAAAATCGCAGCGGTAAAAAGAATCTGGATGTGATCTGATGTGCGGCTTTCAGAATATATGTTGCAAGGCTTTTTGCATCTTTAAAGTCAAAAACAATTCATAGAAGACTTTTGTAAATTTAACAAACTTTTTTATCGTTTATCAAACGAGGGACATGATTTTGCCATACGAAAAAGTTCTCTTGTTTCGTCTAAATATAAACTCCAAGTTATTCCGCAGACATAATGTCTTTCATAACAGCCGGGCAAATCGTACCACTTATTTCCACAGATTTTTTTCTATATTTAGTTTCGACACCCTCTGAGATAGATTCTATTTTGTCGATTCCGACAGTGATCTTGAAAGTTCTGTAGCCTTGGCAACAAACTCAGACCTTTGCCATCATAAAGTTGTATTTTTGAACTCAAAATACTGGCGCACATGGAACATTCTCAATCTGGCAAAAGTTTCCAAAAAACGAACACAAATTAGGAACTCTAAATATCCTTTAATCCTTTGGCAGACCCAAGGTTAACGTAATTAATAAATTTATGCCTTTTAAGTTCTACGAGCTGCCAAGGTTTCATCCATTCCCCCCCAAGTGATGGGATCCATCCAAAAGCAACGAACGCCAAGTTTTCTTCATACGATTCTAATGAAGTGTTCATTGTGGAATGGGTTCTGTTATATTAAGATACTTTCGTCTTCATCAGGAATGCCCCACTTTCACTTTAGAATGAAAAGCGGAGGATAAATATAGATACATGCCATGTGTGTGTGTGTGTGTTCATGGGGAAAGCGACGTCACTTGACTGCCGGGTAGAATGCCCGGGGTAGGTCATGATTCCCCCATCGTCGACAAAAGATTGAAATTAATGTGTGAATTAAAATTGCGTGGAAGCCTTCAGGCTACAACACCGCACCTTGCCATACTGGGAAATTATTTTTCTTTTACTTTGTTTTCGCCGGGGTATGCGGCTTTCCATCTGCGCCAATGAAGCTGTAGCTTCCAGAAGTGGAAAAACCAAGCATTTTTTTTTTTTTTTGTTTTATTTACAAAAATAAAAATAAAAATAAATTCACAAACGCAGGTGTACGTTGTCATGTGGATGGATTGAGAAGTACTCGTATAGACCCTGGCTGCAGAGAATAATAGAACTTTTCCGGAAAGCTGACATCTGCCAGGTTTTTAAATGAATGAGATTAATGGCAATAATCTCTAGTGGTTTTGTGCGCAAATAATAATAATAACTGGCCATAAACAAAAATAGACGAAACAGGTCCAATGGGATTTTAAGATTTTTCTTTTTCTTTATTTTGAGAAAATAGTCGGAAAGTTATTTTGACAACAGTCAAGGCAGGTCAATGTTTGGTCGGATGATTAATTCTGAATGATGGGACACAGAAGGACTGGTCCTTTTTTTGATGGATAGCATTTATAATTGTAGACCAGAATAGTCAAAAAAACGGGAGGGATAAACATGAAATACAAATGTTGCCATTGCTCTAGGGGCAGCCCAATGTAAGCAAGGGCTTAGAACAGCTTAAAACTCATCAAATGAACACTGGACAACAACTCTGCCACAAGGATGGTAGATATTCCATTCTTAATCTGTTCAGTTCTCGAGCAGAAAATATAGCCTAAATGCGGTTATCTGTTAGTCTCCTTTTACGACAAACGGTGCGGTAGAACACTGTGGTGGTAAACTAAGAAGAATTGTAATTATTTAGATCCTTAAATGATCTCTGGAAGATAGATTGCAAAGCAGACATCGTCATTTCACCCTGACTGAAGCTCTTGTAATAAAAAAAAATATTAACAATCCTCAAAGACAAAACTAAAAAAATAGAAGCCTCTCCAAAAATCAGCTGCAATGCTTTGATTCAACTACTCTGGTTCCCTTAACCGCATAGCCTTTTCTGGTTGTCAGTACTGGATTGAGTTTTCTGTATACAAATAAATCGACTATCCTTGTTCCCAGCACAGGATCGACTATTCTGCTTCTTAATAAAACATAGCCTGCCCTAGTTTCTGGCACAGGTTCGAGTTTTCTGTTTGCAATTGAATCGATTGTCCTGGTGATAGGTGCTGGATTGAAGGCACCCTTAATCCGCATTCACAAAAAGGAATTTCATCGTTATATCCAACAACAAAGTCTGCCAGCTTACAAGCTAATGGTAAATCGTTTATGTACAGACAGAATAAGTTTAATGGTCTAATATCGTCCATGATTTTTATCATTGCAGATGAGCAGCTGTGGCGTCTTCTAAAACCTGATTGAAAAGAATGCGTCAAGGAATAAAGAAGTAAGTGATCCTGAATTAGCTTTGCCAAGACTCGCTCAAAGACCTTTGACAGACAGTCGTTGGCGCTATTTTGTTTGTCCAACAGAAGTAGGTTTCGAAGAATTTCCTGACTCATTAAATCAAACGATCGTTTTATGATCAGTTATCATGAAGTCGAAAGCACTTCCAACAAATTTTAGCCTTTTACTGACTTTGAAACGGGTACAAATTTGATCAATGCAAGTACTTGTAGCCTCAGTTACGCGAGTTGGCTTTTTGAAACACTACTTTAAGCCATTTGAGGCCATAAGAAATAAATCATTTTCAGTGCCTTTTTCGGACACATCTAGTGTATCAATATCGATATCACCAATTACTATTACCGGTTTTATGCATACAAAGAATTTTATGAAGTGTCCGCGGTTAACCTACAGTTCAATTTATAGAACTCTATACGATACAGATCTCCAGCAATTTCTGGTATAAACCATTTCTCATCAATACATATAAAATCAATGAAAGAACCATACAACAAATACCTTCGGTAATCACGTTTATATCGGTTAAGACTGCGTGCATTGATGCGACATACCCTTAATCCACTTTGACGCTTCGAAAAAATATTCAACATGGTGCGAGTTGAACTTTCATTCATGCTTTGAAATGCTTTGAAACTTAATGAATATCCACGGTGAATTCATCCGTCACAGGGGCAGTATGTGCAACGATGGTTTGAGCCTGGTCGATTAAAAAGTTGCAATCTTTTTAACGTAAACTAAATCAAATTTCTAAGCTGAATACTGCGATACTAAAAAAGCAGCGCACCACCATCTGCATCCCTGGCCTCATAAATATCGAGTGCAATGAAATAGCAGGCGAACTAGCCAACAGCTGAGTGAAACAGCTGAGTGCCAGAGTTGGTAGAGTGCCTGCCTTTCACTTGATTCAATTGATAGGTCCCAGGCTCGATTCCTAGATTGGTCTAGTTTTTCGAATTTAGTTCAGTCACCTTTTGCCATTGAGATCAGGTTAGTGGCACTATGACTGGATTGGTCCACCAGCGATAGTAGTCTGACTTATGGGTGGCGTTGTTGTAGTGGTGGTTGTACAAGCTTACTACCTAATTCGTGTTTTTAAAGTAGTGGTTTGTGTAGATGGCTCTGCTGTGAAGGCATAACACTGACAGCGGGGTGTCTAGCTAAATCTTCCAAACTTTCAAAGTTCATGTATCAAACTAATATCGAATAAAATCCTGCGAATTAAGTGAAACTAATAGGTCGATATTAAAACCCTCCGTCCCGATTCAAGCTCCACCCACGGAAAAGAGTTTAAACCAAATACATTAGAGTTTCAAGAACTCCTACAAAAATTGAAAAGCTTGCAGATAATTAAAAAAAAACTAGCCAGAAAAGGATCAGAATTAGGACCAGAACATACAAAAAACTCACTTCATGTGCCAAAATTCGTAGTGAAAAGGAGGGCGGCTTAGTTATGTGATAACACACTTCTATCTCATTCGGCGCTGTCTATGGCCAGAAGCTTACAAAACGAGGCCTAAAGGAATCCTTCTTCATCTTGATCTATGTCCTGACAGGTCATTGCACCATTTTCGCAATGCTCTTCAGACTGGGCAAAGCTTGTCACTACTTCTTTTGATAAAGCTGTCAAAATAAAGATGAGACCATCAAGTATGCATGAATACCTGGATCTATGTCTTCGCATTATGGTGAGCAGAGTGTAAGGAGGACTCGGACTAGAAAAAAATTATATCTTTGTTTTACCGCAGTTCACAGATAGCTTGGTTTGCGTCATCAGCCGATACAGACTAGAGTTTAACGCTTACTCCAATGACAGTTCAAACTCGAATGCTTATGCATTTGATTCTATCGCTATTTTCTCATTATTTCGTCACAATCCAATCATCTTACCTCGCATCCTTCCAATTAATATTAAGATTGACATCACGACTGCATCAAAAATAACACAAGGAGTATCCACCTCATCATCGCCAGAGGAAAAAACCATTTGCTCTGCAGAGACTTCGCCATTTGTGATCCACCTCCAGAGGACCGGTGTATGGCTCAAATCGCATTTAGCCCAAAGGTTTCTGCGCTTGTTTCCGACCCCATGACCTCTCCCGGGTGCGATAGCCACTTACACATTCCCTCAGACAATTACCTGCAGAAAACTATTCACAATGAGTCCAAAGCAGTGTGCACTTGTTCGTCGTCCCGCTCGGGATCCTTTTGTCGAACAAACCTCCCAATTCTGATTACTGTCTGGCTCGCAGTCGCAGCGCACACAAAAGGATTTATGATGCACACACACTCACACACACAAACACAGACTCCATCTCTCTCTCATTTGGGTACTTAAATATGCACTTCACAGCACGAGTACAATAGTAAGAGCACAGGGTGTTCGTTTTCGTGTTCGTGAAGAGCGTCACAGAGTGCTTTGTGCATCATCACACTCGAAGAATAAAGCCTTAAGGCTTCCTCGTGCATAGTGTCTTTGTTCATCCACCAGAGGAGATGTTTCTTAACAAAGGCAAAACAAAAATAAGGATATCCTTTGTCTGAATGGAGTACGGAAGCCCAAATGTCATTGGATTGATTAAACAAATGTTTGACGACAACGACAACGATGGCGTGGATGTTGCGTGGATGGGGCTGTTTTTTTTTTCTCAAGTTGCACTCTTAAGGACCGTTTTCGAGGGGATAAGATTTGACATATTTTTTTGTTTGTTGTTTTCTATTTTTAAATTAAGTATCACAAGACAAAGGTGTGTGGTGATTTTTGAAAAGAAATCGGATTCGAGGACTTTTATAACACAATAGATTGTTATCGTCTCAAAAGTTGAAAACAAGGCTTTGTGGTAGCGATAATTGATTCAATTACTGGTTGCATGAGAAGACTCTTGAGAAGAAAACAAGACGATTTATAGCAGTACGGGATAAATATAGAGCTCCCAGTTAAAGCATTGCAATAGAAAAATAACACTTTTTAACAATTCGCAAAACCTTTCTGTTGGGAACAAATCAGGCATCACCAATTGTTAAAATCTTGTCGTCGATCTGCAGGAAATGCGAATGTATTCAAGCAGCAGGAAGCATGCACTAGCTTGTCTACAAGGCTTGGTAGATTATCAAAAAGGACCTTATGACTTTTTTAAATTTTCGACGACTATCTCTGCCTAGCAAAATTGTATCCTTAAAAGCCTTCCGCCAACGGCTTCCGCCCAGGAAAATCAATGATACCCCAACGTTATATGTGGCACCAAGTTCTGACAAAGATCATCGGGACAAAAAGCGTTTGTTTCGCACAAGACTCAAAAATACACGACGTACTCTTCAATTTAGAACAAGAACATCTGAAATATTCCAAACTTGAACCGAATCTATCGACGAGCACGAGCCACCGGGGAAGGCAATATTTATAAAAACTCTGTCGAAGCTGATCAGCACTCAACGTGTAGTCATCGAGGCCTTGTCGGCGATTGAAACAGAGCTCAGTAGAGTTGATCTACAAATAAGTGAGGCTAAAATAAAACACATACTGTCGGTAAGAAAGTAATCCGTCGAATACCAGCCGGGATAAAGTATCACAAACAGTTTTGAGGTAGCAAAAAGCAAAAAGGGAGCCGATGAAGACTCATCCAAGGTAACCGGCCTCATTTCATTTGTCCAAACAACTTAGATCAAAACTCATAATCAAAGTATAATTTACACTCATCCTGTTTGATCTTCTATATGGACATCAACGTGGCATGCTAAGAAAGACGGCAGTACAGCATCTTAGCAAACTTCAATATAAACATTCTCGGTCGCTTATATGGTCTCGTCAGAGAGCTGACTGTCTAATGAGGTTCAATCGAGACTAAGAAAAAAAATCCATCGACTGTTATACCTCAGGAGTACATTGATTTAGCTAAACACTCTTTCGAATTCTAGCCACTAGGCTCACGAAGAAATGAAAGACCGAGACTAGGGTTCAAAAACAGTGAAATTGCTACTTCCAGGAAGCTTGAAATATCAAACTGAAAACAAGCGCAGTTCCTCAAAGACTCGAAAGATTCTGGACATTGGCTCTTGCGTATCACATAAGTTTATCGGGACTGACGTGTTACAAAAAATCAATCAACGTGGGACGGTTGGTATAACCAATTAGTTGCTAGGCGTTAAGTAGATTATCAGTAATGTCAAGGCGTTCCTTAGAAGACTGCGAACCGATGGCACTGCGATTCGGGATTTTATAATAATTGGACCAGATTTGAGAAGCTAATGCGAAGATAAATCTTTGAAAAGCAATGTTAAGTGATTTAGCGGCACAAAGTGTAAGGAGCTTCCATCATCTGAAGGCAGAGTTAACTCCTTTAATAATGGGATCATAATAAACGCGAAGATGACACATTGCATGAAGAAGAGAAATAAGGAACGGATTCATTGCATTTCGAATTGGCGCTGGAATATTTTGACAGACCCTTACGCGTTTATATGCATAGGTGATGAATTAGCACTTATCATTTTGCAGGATCCACATGAGCTATTAGAAAGTTCATATAGTTGATGATTACATCGAATAATAGTTCAATATAGGTTTTGCTCTTCTGCTTATCGCTCAGAACTTTGAAGTACTGTGAGATTCAATAACAATAACTCTTCGTGGAGTTGAAGAAGTAAATGTAGTAATGGCTGTCATGAAAATAGCGTCAAAGGTGGTTCGTTTAGATGAATTATATCCAATTTTTATAAGATTGATACTCCTGTACATACTCACGTGTAATTTGATTACAACTTCGACACTTTTGGAAATAAGCTAAAATTATTTTTCAGTGGAATACAGGCCGATTACCATTCAACCTTTCCTACCCAAGGTGTAGAAAGAGCTGATGCAACAAATATCGACTCTCTTGTCCGGTTTCCATCAACAACACAGCTCCACGTCGGATCGTCGTCGTAGATGACATACGAGTTGCAATGGACAGAAACCAAAGCACTTTTAAGACTTCTCTAACGCCTTTGACATGATAAACCATAGTAAGCTTGAAGACAAACTTAACTCTGGGTATATAATATTGTTTCTCCTCACCTTCTTCGAATTTTTACCAACTGTACCTCTGTGGTAGAGTTTATTTATACAACAGTAGGTGTACCACAATAATCCATTTTGGGTCCATTACTTTTTACTTTTTATAGTAACGATTATATTAACGCAGACGTTGTGCGGCTATACATCAATTGTAAAAAAAATGTTATCGGTTTTGCTGTTAGTTAACTAAATAAGGACCTTCTGAAAATATTCTACTTTGGTCTGGCAAAACATTTTTTGAGAATATACCCTAGTAAACTCTTGGTCTGTGGTTCGACCACACGTTATGATGGGACTAGCTTATGAATATGATAATAGGAAAAATGTATGGATGCATTTTATATGAGCCTAAGCAATACTAGTACCCATTTCTAAATATGGACATGAAGTTGTTTTAATACAAATTAAAATACACATCGAATTATGAATGAATTGTTTTACTACTTTTGCCTTTGTTCTTATATTTTTTTTATCTGTAAATTTTTCTTTTTTTTTATATTTTTTGTAGAATAGTGCTCAAGCGCTCAAGGGATTGAAAGTACCCTTAAAATATTTTTTACACAGTACGAGCAGAAGTGGAAGGTAGAAAAAGGAGGTACCAGTGCATATTGGGTTTAAATTGTTGTAGTTCGCAGTGTAAGTTTAATTTTAAGAAACATTGTATTTATTGTGTTTTCGATATACTACAAAAATATTTCAAAATTGTATCTAATTTGAAAAATGTCAAAAACAACATCGACCTGGAACCCGAAAAAAACTTTTTGCTATGAAAAATGAGTTGTTCACAATTTGTTTTTGAGGCAACCATCAACCTTCAAGCAAACCACACTTCAAAACCGCTTGGCGCTAATTTCAAGAAACTCTACCAATTTTAGCGACATCGGTCAAATCGTTTTTGATTCCTTGATAAACCTATAAACAAGCATTGCCTTTATTTATAAAGCAATACCTTTAATCGAGGTTTAAATCTATCTATCAGTCCAACGTCAGCATCAACCAAGAGGAGACAGCGAATATCAAATACCCTCTTAAGGGTATATTCTAGTCTAGAAATTTAAAAAGAACGATTTTTTTTTTATTTTCAAAGTTTAAATATTCAAGAATACATCTACAAGAAGATTATTCAAAATTTAATTTATTTTCGGAGATATCGGTATTTTGCTGATCCTGCATTCAAGCTGGTTTGGCCGGAACTAATCGAACAAAAGACATAAGGGATTCTCCGTCTACCTGAATCCAGTAAAACCTTTTGTCCTTTGTATAAATTGCAATAAAAGAACCCAAGGTGACTTGTATCTTTTACATTTAGTGTTCACTTACGTCCAGCTGCTTACAGTTCAATTCTAACCTTCAAACCACGTGGACGATCCAAAACATATTCATTCCGGACCTAAGATGATTGCGCTAGCGACTTTTATTGCTGTTTGTGTTTTTTATGAAGGCTTCATTCCTATCTTAAAAATGATGGATCTTATGGGAATGTAAATTGGCCCGGAGGCTCATTCATTTGCTGTGAAACGAGACAACGCCCGGATTGACCGCTCCGAGATACGAGCATCCAACGCATCAAAGGACGCCAGAACTGCTCGATATGAAGAGAGAAACGCGGAAAATAGTTTATTCGAAGTCGAGGAAGGTCCGATATATGAAGCAGGAATGGCAGATTGAATAAATGTAAGTCTACAATAACATTTCATGACTTAGACTGCGAAAAACTTTACGCGAAACTAAAAACGCGTTTTTCTCGAAATTGTCTTTTTCAAAACAAAACCCACGATTATTCAGGTTCTACTGGACCGGTTTTCCCCAAATTTGTACAGTCTTCTTTATAGACTTGTCTATGTCTGGAATGATCCCCATCCCCAAATTTTTATTACTTTTTTTAAATTCAAAACAGTTAAAAAAGTGGTACAAAAATAGTTTTTTTTTTCAGACAGTCGCCATTTTGTGAAAAAAAATTCTTTCCAACTTTTCTGTGGTTCAAAACATTGCGACATTATTCTAGATTAATAATCTTTTTTTTTGGTTTCAGACTGCTAGGAGGGTTGAAATCGTGTGTTTGGTTACGCGCCAATTTTTTGAGACCCCATTTCATCAACTGCTAATTTATGAAATTTTCAACTTTTTTTATTTTTGATTTTTTTCTGCATTCTTGTTATATTAATAAATATCTAATAAAAAAATGGATACTTAAAATATTATTTACCATTTTTTTATGCCACCTCAAAAATTACATAAAATTCATGCCCTTAGAGTAGAATACCCCGTTAACAAAATAATATACTTCGCATAAGCATTTCTTGCTGAACCTTCTTTTGCCAATAATTTTAAACATTTGTACATAAAAATCCTTCCAATTCAGTTACTACCTCGATGACTTTTGGTGGCAAGGAATAAGAAAAGAAAATTATAATTTGAAGAATTACCTTCGCACCAAGGATTGTACCGCCCTCAACATGCCTTTCAATAACAACCAATTTTTCATACGGCAAATTCTCACGGCTAAAAGCTACATCCACGGCTATTCTCAGCTCAAGGTAAGTTCCTTCTCAATTTCGCCATAATATGCCACGGAACAATGCTCAGTTTTTTTTTACAGTGGGTGGTTTATCCTGGCCCATCTCAAACACTTTTTTTGTGGGTGCTCAATCTACCTACAGTTCCAGTTGTCCTTGGCATTTTTCCAAAATGGAAAAAAAAAATACAAAACAACAAAATAAATAAACTGCAAAATTGGAAGACGAATCATCCCTCAAAAAATAACCACCCAAGAAGAGAAGAAAGAATGGCATACTGAAAGGAGACTGGCTACGACTATGTCCCGAGAGTCAAAAAAAAAAAAAAAATGTCTACAACAATACAAATAAGACCGAAGACCGATGCGATGGCGCGGCCCAAAATAAATTACTAAATGTGGGCTGATGACAAAATGGATATCCCGAAACGACATGCCGCTCTGTCGGCGGCGTCCTTATCCTTTTCGAGCAATTATTCGATAGTTTGTTTTTTCGCCCTCACCATCGTTCGTTTATTCTAAATTATTCCTCATCAATGACCATAAATAATGTTGGGGAAAGGAAATGCAGAAGAAGAAAAAAAGGATTCCCATCGATGTAAGACGAAGAAGGATTGTATTTTTTTTTGTTGTCTTCTCAGTTTAGCCTCAGGATAACCAGTTCAAGTACTTGGGGTTTATTTTTATGATTCTTTTGAAAAAAAAAAAGGATCTTTCAGGATTTTTCGCAATGGAAGGAAAAAGGTTACTCTCTGGCATTTTTTTTTTTTTTGCGTTTGAGGTCAGGAAGTTTTAAAGCGGAAAGTGAACGCGGCTTGAAAATGCGATTAAAATAGCCTCCGACCTATGTACATGTAGGTTGCTGCTGCACTTGAGGCATTCATTGGAGAAATGCAGGGAATCAGGTCGAAAGAGGAACGGGGTGAGGATTATGGTATGAAACATAATAAACAAAAAAAATAGCAACAAGGATATTCATTGTTGGCATTGTTTCATGACTTCTTGGACGGGGCTAGCAAGGAAAAAAGTTTTCAGATACTTTTTTGCTTAAAGTTTCTTGAAGGATTGAAGGAGATTATCTAAAGGCAAACGGAAATATGATTGGGGATTATTTCTAAGCCCAAAGAAATTTTGCTCCTGTGGGTTCGTAGGAAACGTCAATCCTGGTATCGCTGGACTTGTCAGCTTTGGATGTCCGGTGGGTTTGATTGCTGCAGCAGGGTTCTGTTGATTCTAAGTAAACTGTTAGAGCCACGGATTACGATTGTTTTTTCTTTTTGTGAATCTTCAGGAAAACTAGAAATGAAAAAGTAATCCAAGAGAATATAGAAGAGGACATTCAAAAAAGTAACAAAAAGATTTTTAAGTAAAATTTAAAACGATAGATACAGAGAAATTTTAAGACCTTAACTGTGCACAAATAGTGTAAGTTGGACCTACATATTTTTGCCGACTCCAAACAAGGTCGGAGACAATTCGAAAGATCGCCAATCACTTGTGAATGTGGGTAAAGGGATTAGTTTCTGACCCCACAGTGGATCCTCCCAAAATGCTCAAAGGAATGCAAGCAGTTTACGAGTCCGTCCTATCAACTTCTTTGCTTATTGGTCACAAGCAGATGGCCCGGTACGCTCTTGGAAGAAAAAATTTAGACTTTACTTCTCCCACACGCAATTGAAGAAGAGCAAAGTATCCGAAGACAGGATTAAGTAAAATAAGCAGACTCACAGACTCAAGCTTTACCTGACTCAAACTCTAGGTACCGTAGGTAAGGTTCCTAGAGAGACACATTAAACAACTCAAAGAAGGAAGAGTCATCAAAAATAACTAAGGTATCCGGAACCATGAACTGAACAATTCACTCAACACAAAAGTTGATCATAGAACCAGATCGAAGATGACAACGAACGAAACGAAGAACAACTTTTGAAAGAAATCTGATAAAAAGATCTTCGTCAGAATCGAGAATTGGGAACGAACCAGTTTCGCGGACGAAAGCGGGTGTCCATATGGAGTGGTCGAAGAGTCGTCTCGCGATACAAAAATTGGAAGCCGCTTAACATCTGGATTGTATTGCTTATAGACCCGGGTTTATTAAGATAGTTTACATATGTCGCTCGGGGGTAAAGCTTTTTCGGTTTTCGAATGTCCACATCGTGATTATTATTTTTATTCCAATTGAGAGTATGAGAAAAAAATGCAAACGACGTTAGACTCGACATCGACTCTGTCGCTCCTACTATTTTTCCGTCTTTATTAAACAGGGTTCTGCTATAAGTCCAAAGAGGTGGCATCTCTGATTGCTGTCTAGTGCCGATTTTGGCTCCTCGGAACATGAACAATTTTTTTAACATTTATTTGGTTTGGAGAAATAGTCGCCTCTTTTTATAGATAATTTACACACTGAAAAATTGTTTTGTAGTGGTTTGAATCTTAAATATATATTTGGTTTCAATTCATCAATGGGTGGAGTCCGCACTAGGGCGGAGGATTTGATACCGACTTATTAGCCAGCAATTTAATTTATTTCCGGGGTACAAGTAAGAGCTGGTCCTTTTAAGAATCAAAATAAAAGAGGTATAATAAAATATTAGGGAACGAAGGGAAAAGAAAGATGTGCCTACGTAAACTAAGACTACCTGTATGAAGTGATTTTAAATAGCATTTTTTTTTTAAATGACTGGCTCCCTTCTTTTGATTGATAGCTCTTGGTAGAGCATTGCAAAGTCTAGTTCAGTGGACAAAGATAAGGCGTGCGGAATGTAAAAATAAAGTTTGACGGGAATGTGATCGGACAACATGTTCTGCAAGACTGAGCGGATTGGTCGAATAGATGAGAGAGAAAATGGGACTTGTTGCATCACGTGTAAATCTAGCACTTAACCAAAGCTTTCGCAATCCTGCATAGCTTCGACCGATAACATGGTTTACGTTGTCGAGTAGATTTGAATTCAAGAAAACTGGTGGTATTTCTACAGTGCAATCATTTTTATTGAAAATTTGCATCAACTTAATTTATTTGAATTCAAAAAAAGCCATAAATTCAGATTTACAATTTTTGACAAGTCTTCACTAAATTTGGAGAAAAGGCCCTCAATGAGTCCAACTATCATCTGCATAAAGGTGCATAAATACGCTGGAACAAACAATAGGTTGATAATTAATAAAAAGGCAAAAGAGGATTGGCCGCAGAATTGTTCCCTGAGGTACTCCTGCTCTTTGATTTTTCGACTGGGAATAGCTGTGACCAAGTGCCTTTGCCTTCTGTAACATATAAAATCTCTTAACAAACGAACCGACCAACCACAAGGTCCAAAGTACAAGTTTAGTTTTTAACATCAAATTCTGTAATCTACTGAGTGATTGGGCGTGGAAAAATCAAGCAATCACGTCATTGTTAAATCACTTGCATCATATTTAAGTCTTATGTCGTCGAGAATTTCGTTCGAAACACAACAATGACGTGCTCTTAATCCAGACTAAGATTTTGACAATAGGCTTTAAGAATTCTTTCCAAAACCTTTGACAAACATTGTGGAATGCAAATCGATGGTCGATAAGGGGTTTTATTTTTTCGGCACCGGAATAACATTAGCCATCTATCACCAATCAGGAAAAGACGAAGATGTTATAACAAATTAATTATTTGAGTAAGGCAACTCCGAATATGTGGCAGTGTAGTTTTCATAGGCCGAGCTACGAAACCATCATCTCGGAAATGGAGATGGATTACAGGGCACAAATATGCTGGGATATTTATGCTTCAAAGAGAACTTGAAACTTAAAATGTTTTGAAGTTCGAAATAAGAGATTTTCGTTACGAACGAATTTTGTTTTTTGATTCATCATTACTGAGCTTAGACGAAAAGTATCTTTTTTATCTTAAAGACTAGTTTCTTGCCTTACAATATGACTTCCAACTACCATTATTTGGACTGCGAACTGAAATCAATATCATAAGTGCAGAAGGTTAAATCATTGCCTGACACATCCTTGCCGTATCAAAATCACTGCAGATTAAAATGTGTCGAAGTTTCTTGAATTGCTACACTAACAATGCATTTCAAAACACCTTCAGTTACTTCGCTTAGTTTGTAGGATTTTCTTTCGAAAGATATATGTACTTGAAAATTTGGTCCTACTTTCTGCTGTCAGTGTTATGCCTTAACAGAAGAACCAATGACAGGTCATCCTAAGAAATAATAATTTTGACAAGGTGAATTTGATCCCAGATGGAAATGGTGACTGGACTAGTTTTTTTTATGGATTCTGGAAACTGGGATTAATTAGTTGATCCAAATAGTTGCGCATTTTTAATCGTTAAATTTTAAGGAAAGGTAACTGTGTGCTTGATACCAAAGGATTTCGTCCTGAAGCCAAGGAAATCGGAGGGAAGAAATCATATAAGCTACGTTCGATATGGTCACCCCTTACTTTCGGTCGAGCATGCGTACAAATGGGACTATTGTTAGCAAATTGAGTTTCAATGTGAACTTTCGTTCACATACCATTTAGTCAGGACAGCTTGCATAATTCTGCTCAGGCATATCTTGGATTGCAATGGTGTACGATTTGTAGCAGTCTTGGTCCAAGGCATATGGCTAAGCTGCCGGTGGCCTTAAAAGGGCTCTTACGCTCCACATGTTGATCTAGAGTTGCAAGTTCTCTTCCATTCCAGCCTAAGTTCAAGAATCTCAGTCGACAACTTGTGAAAAATTTCACCAGATTTCGGGCTCGAAAAATCCACTGGATCCTAAAAAGTATGACTAAACGGAGTGCTTTTTGGAGCGGCGGCATAATTAGTCCATTGTTCTCGCAGGACTATAATGAACAACAAATTGCTGTCAAAGGAGAGTGCCACCGAGGAATAATAACTAATTTTTATGGACAGAAACTGAGGATCTGGACTAGGTTGAACTGTGGTTCCAGCAATTCACGATGGGGCTACATTCCACACAAGCTTTCTGAAAATCGAAGCTATGCGAGAAATTTGGGAACGATTCATATGCTCAAGAGCAGTAAAAGGCCTTTTGGTTGACAGGATAACGCTGCAATGCATACCCACGGACTCATTTGAATTAATTCTTTCACCCTTTGAAAAATGTACAACAACAAATTTCTTCATAGCTTTTTAAAAAAAGGATTTGCCCGTCCAAAATTTATTCAATTAACAGCCAATGCAGATCCTTCTTTTTTAAAAAAAAAAAACATTGATTCCATACTTTTAATCGAGTAAAAAAAAAATACCTTCGACACGATGGCCCAATCTTCTGAATCATTTGCTTATTTGTCAGCATAATTGAGCCTTAATCGATTCTCTCCTCTGCTCTGCTCAGTCGTTCCATTTTCTAGCAAAACATTTATCTGGACCATTCTATCTCCACGACTCCACTCTTCCATCAATCTATTCAGCTTCATTCCTCTCACCATGCACTCCATTACATCAGGCACGAGCGCTTCCGAATTTTTTGGAAGTTTGTCAAGAAAGGACGAACTTTTTGCATTTATTTTTGCCCAACGTGGGTTGGACATCCGCAGGATTTATGTGGTTATCCGATGGAATGATAGAATTTTCTCCCCTTCCCAAATAATGTCACAATCAAAAAAAAAAAAAAAAAGTTAATATCACCGCATTACCACCACGACCATCAGCAACTCATTAGGACATCCGCAAAACTGGGTCAAACGCGATCAAATGCAAGCAATAAAGCAGCATTTCCCCGACGACGTCAAAGCTGTTATGTTAGCATAACAACCACCCATAGGGTGGGCTGCAACATAACGGTCGGTGCGACAGGGGGTTGTTCAAATAAAATTAAGTGTGCTCAACCCTATTAGTACTAATTACCATTGGAACTGCGTAGGTGTAATGTCTATGGAATTCCGAATGAAGTAAACTTGCGACAGTTTAGTGTGTTTGTTGACAACCGCTGGCGTTGTCCGACAAACGATGAACGAGTCGTTTGATCAATAGGCCCGTTGATGTGTTATGCGAGTGTCTTATGGCACAAGGACATGTTCAACAAATTGAATTGAGCTGTTTTGTTCGAGTTTTTTTTTTATTGAAGCACTCTTGTGGTTGCGAGGGAAGAGTACTGTTTTATTATTGACATTTAACCACCGAAAGGGGTGGATAATAATAATTATGGGCTAGGAGCGTATCCTATGGATTACAAGAGGTGACTTTTTGCGGTTGTTTATTGTTGTCATGTTGCGGTTGCTCCTGCTGTGATTTTATGCTCCTCAGCATTGCCATCATTAAACAATTGCTCAAAGCGATTTATTTTTTTTACACGAAAATCTTTTTACAAGCGGATATTAAAACTGAATGATTTAAGCGTGACATGCTTAAGGAAGAATGAATGAACATAATAAAGTTCACAATGTTCGTATTAAGGGCTTTGAACGCATTACCGAAATTTTAAGGCAACCCTAATTATTGTTGGCAAAGGTCCTTTAACATGAATTCGATCTTTTTATAGCTCGAAATAAAAATACTGTGTACTGGCCCGCTCTTAATGAGGATATGAATACTCTTAAAATGCGTGTAGCACGGAGCGAGCGGAAGAAACTCAACTACAGGAAGTAGTTGTTTGAGAAACTCAGATGTATTTGGGTTCAACTCACTTCCGTGGGTGGAGCCCGAAACCGGGCCGGAGGATTTTTATATCGACCTATTAGTTTTCGCACAGGATTTTATTCAACATAAGTTTGATATATGGACTTTAAAAGTTTGGAAAATTTAGCTTAACACTCGGCTGTCAGTTTTATGCCATCACAGCAAAACCATCGACACACAATCTACACAAACCACCATTTTTTAAACACGCACTGGGAATTAAGCCGATACAACAACCACTACAATAAAGCCACCAATAAGTCAGACTACTATCCCTGGTCATCCAATGCCTTTAACTTTATCCCAATGGCAAAATGGTAACTGGAGCAGATTTGAAAAACTAGACAACTCTAGGAATCGAACCAAGGACCAATTAATTGAATCAATTGAAAGGCAAGAGCTCTAGCAACTCCGAGCCATCGAGCTGTTAAATCATTACAAAGACCAGGATGATGATGGAATAATAACTGGCAGAACTGCTGTCTACATCGCGGTACAAAACTTTTGTCTATCCAGCACTCTGATCAGGTTAGCCCCATTGCACAAGATCTCATGTGAATGGAAGATTTAATATTGCTTGTGTGGATTCTTTTTGTTTGACTTTACGCCCATTTAAGGGATTTTAAATACCCTTATTATCTGAGCATGAAACGAACGGGGCAGAAACAGAGTGAGTCACTGATGCACATTGTTTTTAAGCTTCTTTAAAATCTTATGAGTTGGGAATCGGGGTTTTTATACAATGCATGCGTGTAGGGGTTTAAAAAACCCTTATTTTAAAATGTTTTATGCAGTTAGAAGGGATTAATGGAGATATAGCGACAGGTATTGAACCAAATCGGTCAAAGCTATTCTTATCTGAGCTGGAGGTGCATGTGAAAATGGATGGAACTCGATGACTCTTCTATCCTTGATCGAAGTAGTACTTAATATTGCGATAGCAAACTTTTTATTGTACACCAAGATGTCTGAAGTTTGAGGGAAGATTTTCAGCTCTAGCCAAACATCTTGTTTCTTTTGTTTTTGTGTCTTAGATTTGGGTTCATAGCTTTGAAAACAGTCATAAGTCTTTGCCTGGATTCATTTTTTTTTAATTTTGACCACTGATGTGTCATCAGAGAAGACTACAAGGTCCTCGATATTATGTTTGTTAATTTTTCGAGTGCTGATATTTTGAGGAAGGATGTAAAATCAACCACGAAATGTATGTTTTTTGTTCCAATATTTATGGAGTTATTTGGTAGCCTCTTAATAAATTAAAAATCAAAAAATATTATTTTAGTTTAAACAATTCCAAAAGCAGTGAAACTGTTTCGAACTATATGGCATTGCTAGCGTCGAAAGATCTAGCAACTTTTAGCAATGAGCAGACTAGTATTGTATCGGGTAAGGGTATTGTAAGAAACAAACTTCGAATCCAATGCAATAAGAGCCCTTGCAAGCTGAATTTAAAATGAAAATATGGTCAATAATGGGATTCCGAAATCCCAAGTTAATAGTTAATAGCATGCTCAATAAATCGTGTTTTTCACAAAAACCTATTGTTACTTGTGGCGATGGCTGTGAAGTTTCAAACAAACTTGCTGCTGTTTATGCATATAATTGCTATAATAAAAATAAACCGACTAGTTTTCAACCTTGCCCCGTTCTGTCGCTTTGTACTTCCTGTTCGTCCATTTGCAGTTCTGCTGAACCGTTGCTAAGAAACAGCTTTGTGTTGAAGCTATTGGGACCCTAAAGAATTCTAATTGATAGAGATTGTGTAGAGCTGATTATTAAAAAAAAGGTTCTGCTAATGAAATTTGCAACTATGGGCGCATATCACTTCCTCCAATCTTCAGAAATTTTTTTGAAAAACTTGTAAAAGAATAGGAATAGGTTACAAAGGGTAAAGATAAATGAGTTCTTCATTCGGAAATGGAAACGAAAGTTTTTTTTATCAAGCACCTGAGTGTCAAAGATACAGTCTTTGTGCGTCCAGTCCTTCTTCTACCAATTTATGTAACAACTTAAGCTGCAGTGATAAGTGGTTTTCATTAAGAAAGTAAATGAATCTAAGTACCTGAGTTAAGACTGAGCTTTTCATATCATGCTGAGACTCTGTGGAAATATTTTCATAGCACTCTACGACATTTCTTTTATTTGTGAAATATCTACTCCTCAATGCTCCTGAAATTTATTATGAAACCTGGAAATCGAAACTATCGAGTAGTCTCGAATCATAATTTGTGTTAATAATAAAATAACGTTCGTAGCCATACGGCTGTAAATCTGAAAGAAAACTGAGGGTAAAGAGAGTCGAAGACAAAACGGAACCATGTGGTACATCAGCATTTATAGGTAAATTGTAAGACTTGAAAGCATTCAAAGCTTCTAACAGTAAAGGACCCGAGGGTAAGAAGAAAAAAAATTTTCGATACCTAATTCGGGCATTAGCGAAAAAAGTGCCTGATGCTCGAGTCTTTCAAATGAAGGATGGAGAATGCTTTCACATTTTAATAATTCCCGATATTTCATGAGCTGGCTATTTATTAAAAAGCTTTTGATGACCTAGGAGATAAGGAACGATTTGTCAAAAAATTTCAGCTTGTTTATACTTTTTCCTAGTCCTTCAGATATATCGGCTTTAAAATATTGAAAAAATTAACTCCTTCTTAAAAGATCGTTTGCAAGTAAAGTTGTACAACATTTGCGGCCTTTTTTTGGACAAAACTTTACTATGTCCTTCTGTGTTTTGAGGTAGGCACTCCATAAGAAGAGTCCTTTCGGCTTGTTATTTCTTGAATTTATTTGAGTTCATGGGGAGATGATTTTCCAGCAATTGGCCTAAGAAGTAAGCGAAGAGGTTAGCAATCATTTTTTGCCCGAAACCTTAAACCTCGCTGTTCTTCCGTTTAAAGCCAATCAGAATCGGAAGATGTCTAAGCTGCATTCGATGGGGGTATTGATAATGAAGGAACATACAGAGATCGTAGACGCGAGTAAAAGTTCATAGGTAAAAGATTAGAGATGGTTACTCTTAGGCTCATGCAGTAAAAAGATTGACATTGAAAAAGCAACAATACAATAACTCGACTATTTTATCCAATTCTGATGGGTTTTGCACCTTACAAACCTGTCATTCAAAAGCAGCTCGCATGAGGCTTCGTCTAAAAATATAAATCACTCAAATGCAATACTGTTACGCAGTCATTCCTCTTCGCAATAATTCAGATACTTTTCTCATTGCCATTCATGCAAGGATTCACATACAAAACAAGGTTGCACTTGCTTTTGACAGACATCGCCAGTTTTTTGACAGCTTCCACCCCATTTTGACAGACGCTAAACTGACGTATGTAGTGACCACAGAGAAAAACAAAAACGACCAAATTAAATTTATTCAAATTAAAACAAAAAGTAAAACCATAAACGGAAAACGAAAAACGAAAAACGAAAAACGAAAATCGGAAAAGCGGCTTTCCATCCCCTCCCCCCTCAACATGCACACAAATAAAGGTAGCTCTCCACTACATGTGTCATCGTCGTCATCATCGTTGTTGAGCCTGTCGTTGGTCGAGTTGCGAGGGGATGGTGGCTGAAAATTTCAATAAAAATCATGTTTGCGTGTAAATGTATAAGCTCATAAGTCTCCGGATAAACTATTTTTCTCTACAATGACATCCTTCAAATAAAGTCAGGAGATAAAATTGGAGAGAATTGCGACAGAGTTGGACTTTATACTGAGTGATATTCTTAGTCAGAGGAAGTTAAGTTGTATCCTTACTTGTGTTGCGTACACTAAGAAGCATGGCATTGATTTCATTATGGTGTGGGGTTGTTCAGTTCTTTGCTAAATATCGTGGGATGCGCGCTTTTTAAGTCGAGTTTAGAAAAAAACGGAAGAAATTTCAACCAAAAAAAAAGACTAGAAAAGATTGTTCTATAACAAATGTGCTGTGAGTTTTCCGCAAGATGCCATTGATAACTGCTGTGTGAAGCACTCTTCCGCCAGTCTTGGATACCTAGACCCTCATCGATGGAATTGGAAATCGGAAAGGGAGGCATAAAGACAAAATTTCCGAAAAATGCAGCAAATCTTTAAGTTTTCGAGATTATGATCCAAAGCACTATCACAGAGGCTTAGCAAATCCAGAGAAAGACTCAAATAACGAAAAAAGCCTTCACCAAATACGCGACCGAACAGGTGCTTGGGACGGGCTTTAGAAAAAGGTTCTAAGTTCTAAAAACGGTACCCAACATCAACAGACAATTTTCAAGAAGGCCGTGGGTCTATAACAATGGAAACTATCAAGAACTTATTGACAGAATGCCTAGGTTGACAACTCGGGGCAAGAACAAGGCGGTTATTTCAAGGACAAAGATGATTTTTGATGATGACTTTTCCTCAGAAAGTCTTTCTGTATATGAAATAATGCGTATGCGGTATAAGCCTACATAGTTAAATAGTTAAACTTCCAATTGCTTAAGTGATCCGTTCGACCCAATTTTTTAATTCTTTTGCGTTCACAATTCCATAAATATCTTGACCAATGCGATTATTGCTGAACGCGGTTTGCAATAAATCGTTTGTGAAGGCTTGTGTAATGTGCAGGTCAATCTTTCCAGAACCATAGACTCCCCAAGTTAAAATCTTCAATTCCTATTCCATTGTTGTCTGGAAAAAAAATTGGCCATTAATGCAACCACTCCAATGTTCAATACGCACTGATTCCTCTAAAAGTGTGAATATTCTGAGCCCCAAATTTGGTCAGATTAACATTTTTACGTTTCCGCTTGGATGAAAATGCGCCTCATTTGACAGTATGTTTTCTTGTCCAAAGTTGTAGCCAATTCCAAGCTGAACTAAAGCTCAAACAATTTCTTACTTAATTTGGACCTTGTTAGCGAATAATCCAAAATCTTTAAACAAAATTTCTCGGATAGTACGACTGATGTTCAGCATCCACTTTTGAAGCACCTTTGCTAAATTCCCTTTAAGTGTCAAAATAGCAAAAGATCTCAAGAAAAGCTACAGTACACTCTCGGAAGAGTGAACTTATAAAAAAAACCAAGCCTGTCCTTATGAGTGAGATTGATGATATTACCGAGCAGCCACATTTTAAGGCATATTATAGCACATGTAGTCAACAAATGTATACTGTCAAATGTTTTTTATAATTTCTCAGCTTCACTTACTTTGAGATATAATTCAATGAAGTTTAGAAAATACACGCCTTTATGACCAAAAGCGATAACAGCAAGCTTTTTTCGAAAGAAAAATTGGGTAAGGCAAATAACATTCTCTTAACAAGCTGATTTGGAGCTTCTACAATGTACAGGTAAAGAGGTAAGAAGACATAACTTAAATTTGTTTCGTCATGCACTTGAAGCTCGTCTTTCAATCCAATATGCTGTTTTTTTTTATAGACGCAAGTAAGAAGGCAGAGACTAGCCTCTCGGTCATATCGTTGTCAATCTATTTTGCTATTTGCTTTGTTGAGACCCTAATATCCCTTTTTTTCTTGCTGATCCCAATAAATTTCGTGGGATCGTACACTCTGCTTTTTGCGTTACTCGACCGGGAGCAGTTTTCTCAGCTGTTATAAATTTTATCTGTTTTAAGATCCGAATCCAGAATTATTCTTTTAAGTTGCATCTTAAATGGACACACAAGTTCTGACTGTGACTAAAATTTTTCCCAGTTAATTTGAGATACCTACCGCCAAAATTTTTTTTAAATTTTTTTACCAAACTTGCTTGCATGCAACCTCGTTGCCCTGCAGATTTCTATTTTGGGCAATCCATTTTGCATCAGTATCATGCCACTTATAGGTTAATTCTTCCTCCACTGTTCTGGGAAATATTTATAAAGCGCTTTTTCCACCTCAGGTTGTTCAGATGCATTCAGTGTCCTCCTTAGTCAGGCCAGAGTAAGTACGAGTCATCGTTGCTACAATATCGGTCTGCTTTTTTGTTTCTAGCACATACAGTGAATTCAGGATTTCCATGCTGTTGCTGTCACCATTTAAACCGATTTGCAATCTGGCTTGAATAAAGTAATCTCATATTTCAACGACTGGATGATAAAAAAAAAAACGCTTCAAAGACTCAGGTTGTATTTTTTACATACAAAAGCAAAGCTTGTTTCTGGCAACAGTCTTACCATCAGTAGAATACAGGCAGAGTGGAAGTCAAGTGGTAAATATTAAAGCCACGTGCAGGAATTATGAGAAGAAACGCTTAATTTTCAAAGAAATCTTCCAAGCAATCATGGTTAATGGTTCTCCTGTTTGGGGAAACTGCACCAGAACCCACATTTTAAGGCTCCAACGAGTTCAAAATACGATAATGAAAATGATTCTGGGCTTATCAAGACACTTCTCAACACATCAATTGCAGTCGTTATGTTATATGTACAAGAATAAATAAATTGTTTGACCGCTACAACACAAGATGTATCATATCAGATAACGTACTAGTCTCGAATTTAGCAGTTAATTAACAACATAAATTGATATATTTTATGCCTTTAAATGTATTTTATTTATTTTAAAATCACTTTATCTGTATTACCTAACCTTTCTTTAAAGAACTTAGGTATTCATTCAAAGATTTATTTATTTATATCATTATTTATTTAAAAATTTATTTTTTATTTATTTTTTTCATTACTTTTTTTAATATATTATTTATTTATTCATAATAAACTCACTTATTTATTTCATTGTATTCCTATTCATCTATTTATGTATTTAATTATTTATTCATTTATTAAATTATTTATATTATATTGTTAATTATTATTATTTTTTTTGTTTTTACTAAGTTAAATATTTTTCCCTTTGATAATTTACAAATAATTTTTAGTTTATTTTTCTCTTCGATTTCGAATCCTCTTCTCTCTTACCTAAACCATTTTAACATTTGCGAAGGTTGTGATAGATCCCAGGTTCGATTTCTAGAGTGGTCTAGTTTATCGAATCTGGTCCAGTCACTATTTGCCATTGGGATAAAGTTAATGGCACTATCACTGGATTGGTCGACCAGCGATAGTAGCCTGACCAATGGGTGGCGTTGTTGTATTGGTTGATGTATCGGCTTAATTCATAGTTGAGTAGATTTTGTATAGATGACTCCGAGTCCCGTTTCGGGCTCCACCCACGGAAGTGAGTTGAAATCAAATGCAGCCGAATTTCTCAAACCACCGCATAATCTTTCATTCTTCTCCTAATTCTTCCGCTCGCTCTGTGCTACACGCATTATAAGCGTATTCATATCCTCTTGAAGAGCGGGCCAATTATAAAAAAAACTTTTTCAATCAACTGGAGTTTAATACCTGTGTGTACGCCATAATGTACCATATCTCTAGAAAGGAACAAATTTACTACACATACTACAATAAATACAAATACAAATATTTTTGACTAATACTGTACCCGAAACTCATTGAATTTTGGTTTTAATTTTTTAATTGAAATGGATCATTCCAAGGACTGTATTTAAAGTACGCAAAACAAACAGTATTTTTTCTCGAAAAATTGTGCATTCTTTGCAGCTGGCTCATTTGGTTTTAACTGCGTTAAAAATATCACTTCACCCTTAATAGGTTTACTTGTTCACTCCTTAGAGAAGTCCGTATACAATTTTGTGTGTTCACTCTATTGGTATTCACTCAATCGCTATTCACTCTACCAAGAGTGTACTGTATTTACAATAAATTTTATTTTGTGAAAATAAAAATGCCAAACAGTTTCTTTATTATCCGAAAACTTTTGCACGGTAGTGTATGTGGGCATGGTCATGTTAAACCACCCAACAACCATGCCCGACTAGTCGATGGGGGGATGAAAATGAGATTTGTCATTCACTTTACGATGGCGTACGGAACATTTTCACGCGACTTACTGCTTCATTGTTGATTCCTTGGCGAAGGGGGCAGCTTCGTTTTTCGATGAAAACAAGAAAATGCGCCGCGTTGTTGGCGCTGAAGAGGCCAGAGGAAATGCTCTTTAGCATGCATGTAGGTTAGTGGTGCGAATGCGACTCAAAGAGGGGTGGCCAGAGGTGGATACTCACCCCGTGTGTCTTGTGTCGTGTGTCGTAGTGTGCAGTTTATGTTAATTCACTGAGTTTTCTCCATTTGCCATTCGGGCCTGTTACGGTCTAAATGAAGTTAAGTGATTGTCTGCAGCGAACACGTTGCGCCACCGTCTAGTGGAGGACGCGCGCGAAAAGCAGAACGGAAAGCAAGTCATCAAGGAAACAGGGAATGCGGAACAATTACGTTACGTTTCTTTAATTTTCGCCTTTTGTGTTAATGTGTGCCCGGAGTGACAAAGTGTTTGAACGAGACACAAGGCATAGTCTCTATTTTGTTTTTGCAGTTTTCATTCCATTTGGGGTTACGGGTGGGACAGAAAAAGACGAAAAGGGGAATTTGTTTTTTGTTTTGTTGCAGCCATCAATTGGACTGGATCGCCTTGAAATGTCAGAGCTAGAGTGGAGCAATGGAATACATACGAGTAGGTATAACATGCCTTTGTATCGTGAACGATTTAGCGTCGAGGGCATTGGGCCACAATGACATCTGAAACGTAAATGAAGGCAATAAGGAAGGCCTGAAAGAATGGCACAGTGCATGTTCATGCTATGGACAAGGGAGGTGACAGTTATTGGATTATTTTTAAATGCACTATATGTTTTTGTTCGTTATAATTTGGGGCTTAAACTGTGTTTCGATTTGGGTGCAGGTGATTACGAGCGATGGGGGCGTTGTATTTAAAAGAATGTCAAGAGAAAGCAGACGGCTATCAGTGCACTATACATACAATCGAATGAGTGTCAAGAAAGATTGATGGGGACAGTATTTATTTCCCAATAGAATGATGAGGTTATTACGATAGGCAGCTATAGTTATCCAACATCGGAAAGAAGCTATCAACCAACCATACCGTTAAAAAACCCAAGATTCCTTTCGAAGGAAATAAACACTGCGATGAAAAATCAAAAAGACTGGAGTGAGGAAGATTTCTCGACATTCGGAAACCTTTAAGACAGTAAGTTTATTCAAACAACATGCGAAGGCCACAGACCTCTATAAAACAGACATCAACGTTTGGAAAGACATGCTCACTTGGGAAGGGATTCGCATTTGCATCAAAACAGGTGGGGTTAAATTTTGTTAAATTTTGTGAGTTTATTTTTTGCAACTTTACAAATGGAAAAAAAATCCATTTTGTCCTTAATTTGTTCTGAACCGTAGTGCAGATGGAACATCTTCGACAGGTACTGCGTACAATATATGAACTTCCAAGGGAACGAAAGGCTAACAAGATTTTTTGGCAATAACGGGTGATCATCTTCCCAACGGGGCGTCTATTCTCAACCTAATTTTTCGCTTATAAACCATTTATAAATGAGCACCTGAATGTCTTCATATCCACATGCAAAAGGTTGACCATTTTGTACTAGTAACAGGAATTAACGACTGTTGCATCTGTTGGGTGTTAAGTGTCCCCCCTTTTCATCTGATTGTCTGGTGGGAACCGCGGAAGATATTTTCTAGTGGCAGTTCGAGATGCTGTCCTGCCGCTGTTTATATCAAACCCGTAGCAGTTTCCCATTTTATTTGCAAGCATCCACACCTTGTTGTCGGTTTTTTTGGCATCTATTGTTTCATATAACTTCGACCTTCTACGGGTGTTGGATTTTTAATTTCTTTTACAAAATCAGTTGACCCGTATTCATTAAATTTCCATTCGGTAGATCTTCTTTTCCTGACACTAAACTGCGATTCACTGAAAAGGGTATTTTTATCTAAAAGGGAAATCATTCTTGAAGCTTTTCAAAAACTTTAGAAAAAACCGCCAAGAGCGAAATGAGTCTATAATTATTGACGACAGTACTGACCCTTCTCCTATACCCTTTGGTTGAATATATAGCTCAATACATCTGACATAAGACCAGAAATATTTTTCAATATCCTAGCAGATACCAAATGGTCAGTTGTGGAATAAAACATTTTTAGAGACTTTATAAATTCATTAATTGATAGATGAAAACTTCTCAAAGAAAAACGATTCCGCGCAAGAGTTTTTCGTTACAGTAGGGTTAAGATATTTTGGCAATTTTTCGCCAAGTTGGAGAGATCAGAGTTTTATTTCAAATAATTAAAAGTCATTAAATAAATTATTGACAGACGACCGATTGTTGATAATAAGGCCCTCGCTTTCTTAAGACAAGTCAACAATTGGCTTATTTTTATTTGAAACACCATTTACAACCTCCCATGCTTTTTTGGAGTTGCCTATGTTTTCAAGAAGTTTTTCCAATAGTTTTCTCCACAAAGGGGTTATTCCAGTTTTTGATTCCTTGTAAATACAATCAAAATGATTTTGAAATCTTATGTTATTAGGATGGTTTTTTAAGTAAAAAAAAGTTTATTTCTTTTGTTAATTCTTCCCAGCAGTCCAGTGTTCATCCACGGCTTGAGACTGGTTAACTTTTTTTTACAAAAAGAAACTTGACTGCAGTTAGAAAAAAAATATTGAAAACTTTTAAGCAACATTTCGATACCAAGACCCAAAAATTAAAGTTGTTTTTAAAGCAAACAAATTAATTTTTAAAAAAGTATTTACCTGTGATACTAATTCCCTTTTTTGATTATAATCAAATCGAATTTTAATTAAGCTATTGTCAGTAATTTCCATTCCACCTCCATTTTGAAAGCCAGAAAATTCATCTGAATTGCAAAAGAAATAGCGAGTTTCAGCTACTTAAACATTTAAACAAATCAAATCAACACTTCTTAGATTTGCATTTGTAACTTCTTTTTTTCTTTTAAATATCGGCCCCTGCCCAAGTGGCGGCCAATGCGATCTGAAAGAATAAACCGTTTGTACCTTGGGGAGTTTGTTTAGTCTTAGAGATATTCCATCCTTTTGATGAAAGGCAGGATGTCTTTAGCATTATAAGGGATTTTAAGACGGGATTGAAAAGTGTCGTAAAAGCTTTTGACATATTTGGATTCCATTAGATTGGATCACAATGCCTTGAGCTGCTTGGCTGTCTGCATATATTAAAATTTTGGCCCCTTTATGGCCTTTTTCAGAGTTTCGATGGTTAGTAGTTCAGCGTGGAAAACACTTGGATGTTTTTCCATGGGTATGGAGATGTTAGTTTTGGATGCATTGACACCGGCACCTACTCCTTTTGCCATTTTTGAACCACCCACTAAAGACGAAACTACTATAAATGTAAATGAAGGAAAATCCAGATATATCAAAGATAGAAACGATACAATAGTCAGATAACTTTGAGGTAGTCTACCACTACCACAGAGATCCAATGGAAATCAACTCTTGCCAACCTCTGGTTTTTTTAGATAAAAATGCAATTGCTTAAAGAGCCCTGCCTCGAACATCCAAATTATATTCCACATTATATTACACAAGAATTTTATCATCTCGGTCGAGCAATGTAAGTGCAGAAGCATGAACGTATACGTGAACTGTGACATAGAAGGACCTAGCCAAAAGGTCCAATATTCCGGCCCGAAAAGTCTTCGAACCTGCACCAGAGATTCGTGGGTAAGAAAAACCAACCAACCAACCTACCAACTTAGTGTACGCAAATGGAGGCTGTTAATTCAGGATCGGCCTTGGTGAAGGGACTTGTTGGTTGAGAACTCGGCTCACTCCACACTGTAGCACTATCAAAGTAAATAAGTTTTATAACCTTATAACTCAAGACTCTTCGAATGCTATGAATTCAAGGCTCAACATTTTTTAGTGACTCAAGGATACGAACCTAGATTCTAGCATGATACGCAGATCATGTAACAACTTCACCATGCTTAACCATTTAGGGAGACTACTTTCGTTGGCCGACCAGTCCAGTAGTAGCACAAATAGTTTGATGCAAATGGCAAATGATGCCTGGACTGGTTTCAAAAATCTGTCAATTGATCCAAATAAACAACAGGCACTTAGCGACCCAAAAGCAATCTGAAACCAAATAAAAAAAAGGATATTAATCTAGAATTATGTCGCAATGTCTGGAACTACGGAAAAGTTGGAAAGATTTTTTTTTTCACAAAATGTCGACTGCCTGAAAAAAAAACAATTTTTGTACCACTTTTTTGACTGTTTCGATTTAAAAAAAAAAGGTAATAGAATTTTGGGAATGGGGATAGTTCCAGACAAAGACAAGTCTTTAAAGAAGACTCTCTAAAAATTTCAGGGAAATCGGTTCAGTAGAACCTGAGAACCTGAAAAATCGTGGGTCATATTTTGAAAAAGACAGTTTCGAGAAAAACGCGTTTAAGGTTTCGCGTAAAATTTTTCGCAGTCTAAGTCATGAAATGAAATTGTAGACTTACATTTATTCAATCTGCCATTCCTGCTTCATACATCGGACCTTCCTCGACTTCGAATCAACTATTTTCCGCGTTTCTCTCTTCATATCGAGCAGTTCTGGCCTCCTTTGACGCGTTGGATGCTCGTATCTCGGAGCGGTGAATCCTCGTTTCACAGCAAATGAATGAGCTTCCGGGTCAATTTTCATTCCCATAAGGGCCATCATTTTAAAAATAGGAATGAAGCCTTCATTGAAAATACAAACAGCAATAAATGACGCTTTTTCAATCATCTTAGGTCCACGTGGTGTGAAGGTTAGAATTCAACTCTGAGCAGCTGGACCGAAAGATACAAGTCACCTTGAGTTCTTGTATTGCAATATTTACAAGGGACTAAAGGTTTAACTGAGAAATATGGATTCTGGTCGACGGAGAATCCCTAATGTCTTTTGTTCGATTAGTTCCGGCCGAACCAGTTTGGATGCCGGGTCAGCAAAATACCGATATCTCCGAAAATAATTTGAATTTTGAAAAATCTTCTTGTAGATATATTCTTGAATATTTTAACTTTGAAAATTTAAAAAAAATTTTTTTTTTGAATTTCTAGACTAGAAACACCCCTTAAAATAATTACTTAGTCGACGGGACTTATTATTTTATTTGCATTTAAATGTTTAGGGCTTCTTCACTTAGACTGTTTAGTTGATTAGTGTTTATTTTCCACCGGTCTCTAGTGGCACTGTTTCCATATCGTTTCTTCACCCTTCGAGATCTGGCTTTCAAGATAAAAGATACGAGCAATGATTCCTCGCAATAAGCTTGCATGAATACCCATTTCGAAACCATATATTCCCGCTTAAAAGGTCTTTAAGGATTTCCTTGTTTCTTTACAAATCAAGAGAACTGTGTCCAAATAATCCAATTTTGATTATTAAGTATACCAGGTTTGAGCTCCTAATGGTATCGATGAACTTTTATCTGTCCACATTACAAACACCCATTAATAAATTGTAGCTACTTTACGAACCATGTTTTTGAATCAGTATCGAAATCATATTAACTTAGAAGGCTCACAAGGGCCATCAGGGTCATCAAGCATAGTTAGATGTTGTAAAGTACAAAACATTTAAACTGAAATAGAAACGTAAGCAAGCAACTTAATTATTCTCATGTCTCTGGCTAAGCTCTGAAAAGATTTGACTTCTCTTGATTAAGTTTCGTCCCCGGTCTTCTTATACACCAGCGGAACATAAGAAACTCAACCCTATCATCATAAAATAAAACCTTCAGTCCCGTCGTCATGCATTTGGTTAAAATATTTAAGTAATCAACTTAAATTCAACTGGAACGGACGCTGTAAAAATGAGGATCAATGCAACGTAAACAATCATTAAAGTCTGAATCCAATCTAAGGTCATCCGAGAATCTCCAGATCGGATACATGCAATCCCTTGGATGCACAGACATTGCATGTGTGTAGACACAGTTAAATCCCCCCAAGCAATAAAATTACAGAAAAGTATGTGTTTTCCTTGGATCTTCTCTGATTGATGAGTTCCGCTCATGAAAGTCTTTTTGCTGTCATAGCTGACGTCGGTCTACGAGGGGATACCCTTGGTGCTCACCCCTCCCCCAAAACGGACGATGCACATTTGGTGCACAATCAGGCGAAATGCTGTAAGCTTTCTTGGTTTTAATGGTGAGTAAATTTAATTTCATTTAATTTCACTTTACGGAACACAATGTTTCGCTGTTTACAAGACGTGCTTGCTTGCTTGCGTTGGTGTTAATTTTAAAAAAGATTAAATGGACAGAGGCACATAGATGCAAATAAACTGAAGAGACAACTGCAATCGAATTTAGTTTAAAGAAAAATATGATTTAGGGCTGACGATGAAGATCATTTGCTGACAAGAGTTCAAAGACGGTTGTGAAGAGTGCATTGAAGAACAGGATTTCTATGCTTAAGCAAATCAATTATCCTTTTTTTATCTTTGTACACCTCACCTCATCCAGCATCTCATTTTAAGGCCCAAATACAGCGACAGTGCAAAAATTAATTTAAGAATTGAATCGATACAAAATATCGTTATCCACTCAAAAGGTCGACTTTTTTTTAACTTCAAATTTACTATCGTAGCTGGTTGGACTTAAAAAAAGTTATGTTCCATGCATTCATCTGTTGTGAAGGAAGTACCAATAAGCTTTCTCTTATTTGAAGACTCTTAGTTAGTCCACAACATCTCCATTCGAAGAAAACTATGTCCTTCAGTTGTTTGCCACTTAAGGCAATGCCATGTGATGATCTTAATATTTCTCTTTTGTTCCCTGACTTCGTCATTCACCATTTCAATTTTTCAATTCAAGGATTAAACTTAAAAACAGAAAACCTATACTAAACCAAAATTAATTATTATAATAAATAAAGAATTCATGGAAGGGGAAATGAGGGGAAAGGAGGGGAAAGGAGAGGAGTGAAACTCCTGAAGAAGGTTACAGGAGGTAGTGAATTGAAGTTTTTCGAACAGGTATGGCGGCGATCTGTTTTGTATAATTTTGTGCCAGAACATACAGCACCTTATGTTCAAGAACTACTGGAGCGTACATCGTACGACATTTTTATGGTAACTGGACATGTGGACGTACCGACGAAGCCCATATACATACCTGAACATATGATTGAATAAAACAGTTAATTTATGTTGAGAAAGGCATTCGATTTAACAGTATAGCGCTGATGCACAATCAATATGGGGAACAAGCAAGGTTTTAACTAGTCTCAGCCTCGTAACAACCGGAGTAAGGTTAGAAAGCAGTCAAAGTTTACCTAGGCCACCATCGTCACACTGTGAAGTAAATGTGGCTTACTGGGGAAAGAGAGCGATTAATTTTAAAACCCAGGTTGGTAACTATGTACAAACTGCAATTGCGTATTATGATGATGGTTTTATAAAGCATTTTTCGATAGGAGAAACAGTTGAGACTTTGCTGGGTTGAGGGTCAGGCAATTGCTTCAGCATACAAATGTTAAGTGGCATTGGAACAGACTGTTGGCAGGTCGTTTATAAATATGCAGAATAAAATTCGACCTAATATAGAGCCCTGAGGTACTCCTGCAAGTAAACTTCTTATCTGAGAGGACCATTGACAGTGATTTCTCCATTACAGCGATTATCGAACACCTACCCTTGTCCTACCTTTTCACCCTCTAATTCATTTCTTTAGTTCTGGTCAGGAACAACAAAGCGGGAATTAACAGGAAATAAATGACGAACATCAATACCGCAAACGACATCTTGGTGGAGATCAGATAAAAACTGATTCTATGCAAACAGGTAGGATCCACTGGAAGGGCTAAATTGTTGCTTTTCAAACTACTAAACTTGAACAACTCGAAGCCAGGGCAAAGTTAAAGGACCAATTTTAATTTAATTCATGGCCTTATGTGCTATCAAAAAAATTATTAAAACTAACTTAATTAACTTAACTATGTCTAAAATAACTTACTGCATCTCTGCGGGTGCTCTAAGTTAGACCTAACAAATTAAACATATGTCTTTCGACTTAATACTATGAATTTTTTTTAATTTACATTATAAAACTAAAAAAAAAATATTAATTATAAGAAAAACTTAGTAAATGGACTTTGTAATGATTAAATTAAAATTAGACTAAATACTTAACTTAAACCAGTCTTAAAAATAAAATCTCAACTTTACTAACAATAATATTAAAACTACTAACACAACATTAAACATATATAAGCTGTCCAAGGCTGACAGGACATGAAAAATTAAAGAACCTGCGAAAGTCTGTCTGTGAGGAAGTCGAACGGAGGCGAAGGTGCAACCGCAAACTGAACGAGCTGTGGATCTATAATGGCAGGCAAAAATCCATCGACTATATCGAGTCATCGTTGAATGATAGACGGCTTGACGAGTTAGGAAATGTAAGTTAGCTTCTTTCAAATATCGAGTTTTCAAATGGAGACTTGACAACTTTGAATTTAATTAATTTAATTTGTGAACGCACCCTTTCACAAGTCATCGAACTGTCATTGTTGATTAATTCAGTAAACTCAACATTTTCATCATGGTAAAGTACACGAACCAGCAACGTCTGCAAATTATAAAAACTTTCTATCGAAATTCGGAATTGGTGACCGCAACTATGAGAGCGTTAACTCAAGTCGTCCGTAGCAAACGATCCAAATCAGTCAATTCGACGGGGTTCTCAAAAATTGGGCATCGCTCAGACTTCATTATGGCGTATTTTGCGCAAGGATCTTGGCTTACATCCAAACAAGATCAAGCCGACTCAAGAATTGAAGCCTATGGACTATTTGAAGCAAGGTACGCTCTCCGATTGGGCTCTGGAGAATATGCGCAAAGATGATGAATTTCAACGCAAAATCATAACGATCGTCACATTATATTGGCATGATTACCGATTATTTTTTGCCCATATTTAAAGATATGGACTTTAACGACATGTGATTTCAACAGGATGGTGCCACAAGCGACACAGCACACCTTACAATCGATTTATTGAAGAGTAAGTTTGATGAGCGTGTTATCTTAAGAAATGGGCCAGTCGATTGGCCCCTCGTTCATGCGATTTAACGCCTCTAGATTATTGTCTTTGGGGCTATGTTAAGTCATTGGTTCATGCCAACAAGCCGACGACGTTGAAAGAGCTCAGAACCAATACTGAACGCGAAATAGTGGCCGTTTCGGCCGAAATGTGTGGCCGAATCATCGAAAATTGGGTCCAAGGGTGGCCATATGAGCGAAGTCAAAATCCATTCATAAATGTTTTGTTCATACTTCAAGCCGATAAGATAGTTTTTAAAATATCTTGAATAGTTTGTGATTTAGTTAAAACAAAAATCTGTCAAGTCCTTATTGGAAAATTCTTTAGAAGCAAATCGATTTTAAGGACATTTTTGAAGTCGAGCTGGGGATAACATTATTTATCGCCAGAAGACGTTTAACTCAGAATAGGTTTATTAATTAAAAACATCTCACATGAAATTCTTTTATAGAATTCGCAACAGTTTTGAGATGATCCTACCTTCGGGATACCTTTTAATGTGATCATTATTGGAAAGCAAGCGAAAAAAAAACTTGAATCGAACGCAACGTAGAAAATATGCAAGTTCAGCGTTTTGGCGTAAGCTTAAATGAACGCAATATGGTATTTTGAAGTCACAGTTCTTCAATACTATATATCGAATTCAAGAATTTACGAGACACAGGTGCAAGAAAAAGGTCCAAATGAACGCTATTTATAAAGTAATTTGGCTCTCAATTTACATTCGCTTAATTCACAGTATAATTTTTTCGAAATTAGCTGACATGTTAAAAAGTTGTGTGTTTGGAAAATTTGATTCATCATCTGCCTTCACAGTAGATTCAAAGCTAAATACAGAGATTGATCTTAAATTTTTAAGTATTTCATCTTTCGGCAGAAGAAATTATGGTCCCAAGCTGGACAGTCACAACAGTCAACTATTGGTGTGGTTTCATTACTCCACCGGTATTTGAGTTCTAATCTGTGTCGATAGAATGATGACTAAGAATAATTATACAAAAACATTAGAAGAACAGGGTTTGAGTTCGAAATACTAAGATATTTATTGGTAGAGTACCTAAATGGACGGCTAAGTTGGTGCAAGTAGGAGTTGGATTCTTGAATGAAAAATATTATTATTATTATTATTATAATCTTTATTGTTATGTTAGTAAATTACAAGATAAATATTTGTTGAGCCATAGCTACCAGGACTATCAGCTAAATAATTTAATATATCCGATATGGATACTTATATGTAGATAATAACGAGGAGTAGGTATAAGTTAAGAAAATGAATGTATAGTGTTGAATAAAAGAATTGGTTAAATGTTATTAATAATATTTAAATACTTGAGAAGCATAATTTTTTTCTTGACATTGGTTACTGATGGTATCATGAGTAGTTCCTTAAGTGAAAGAAAGCAAGATGTGCTTATGAGTGCGTCTAAATCTTCTGGCAGTCGAGGAAATGGTGCATGAATTGGGGTGTATTAATACAGCAAAGTTGACAGTTCTGGAGGTACCCATGAGTAATTTGGGTATGTCCTATTCGAAGACGCAGAAAACATGTTAACATTTTTTTTTTGAACAGCTGGATGGATATACTGTCGAAAGACCTCCGGGGTTAATCGAAAAGTAGTGATGAGTGTAGTCTTTCAAAGATGGCTGCCTTTTAGCTTCAAAGAGTCCTTTGATTTCTCTCTGAAAGTCAATTCGGTTGAGGCAATTGAACTTAGGTTAAAAAGTTTGTATTTCCCGAAACGTCTCTATTAGTAGATAATTCATTTTAATTTTAAAGCTTATTTTATTTAGCCAGATAAACATTATAGTGAGGAAGATATTAACAATAAATTTAAGTGTCTATCTTTAGAGGAAAGCCTGCACAACATTGACAGTTGATTGGGGTCATGTTGTTGAAGCCATATCTGTTAAATTGACTGCTGATGTTTAAGTCTGTTTTGCCAAATCATCATGACCAAATAAGACGCTGAAAAACACGTACAAATTATAAAATTGTTTCATCAAAATGGGTGTTCTGACTTGCTTCACTCATTTATAAGTTTTATTTGTGGTCCGGTGAAATAACCCCGGACTTTACTTACAAACTAAGCCTTAAAAAGATTTGTTATTGAGTGATGGTGGTGACTGGTTGGAAAGGGCATATTTGAGGGAGATTTTGCTGAGGCGCGGCATTATGCGCGGCGTTGGCTTTCCGCATCATTCTGGACACTGGTTCATGCGAGCCATAGTTGGTGCGGTAAGGGTTTGGACGGAAAAGTGAGACAGATCTAAGGTTTCGCGGATTGGTGTGTATGGAGATCAATCGAAGCAGAGCAGGGCAATCGATATTGCCACTGAGAAAAGGATGGATGAATAGGATATCGGTAGAGTCGCGGCGTTCCTCAAGGGACTGAAGTCTAATAAGTTGCAAGCGTTGTGAGTACGGAGGAAGATTGTAACTGTCTGACCATAAGAGACCACGCAAAGCAAAACGAAGAAATCGCCGCTGGACGGCTTCAATTTGTTGAATATGGATTTGGTAGTAAGGAGACCAGACTTGGGAAGCATATTCAAGGATGGATATAACAAATGTAGTGCAGAGTGTTTTGGTAACATAGGGATTTGAGAACTCCTTGGACCATCGTTTAACATAGCCAAGTGCAGAGTTTGCTTTATCCGTAGGGAAGAGGCTGAAGGGACAGGTTCGTTGCAGATGGAGTAAACTCTAGAAGGTTGTGGATGGCGCTTACGAGTGTATGTGATGGATTGGCATTTGGATATATTAAGGTCAAGGAAATTTTTTTTACACCAAGTTGAGAACCTTGTCAGGTCATCCTGCAGAAGGCAAGAGTCTTTGTGGGATGATATAGGCATGGATATCTTCATGTCGTCGGCATAAATAGATATATGCCATAATCGTCCTTCCGATAGGTTTATGAATGGATCAATTTGAGTCCACTGGTTCAGAAACCGATCAACCAACACACAAACGTCTAGAAAATGAAAGATCTGCCGAAAAAATCGCCGCTGTTCGAGGCAGTCGATTTCGCGTCACTCACAAGAACACGGCCTTTCGCAGACCATAACTTGGTCTGATTTTCGTCGTGATTTGGGCCTGCACCCGAACTCAATTCAACTGACCCAACAGCTCAAGGCAAATGACCCTAGACAACGATGTATGTTCGTTGAATGCGCTCTGGAGCAGTTGGAAACTGACCCTTATTTTCATCGACAAAAAATCATCTTTAGCGATGAGGCCCATTTCTGGATAAATCGGTCAGCAAACAAAGTTGTTGAATTTAGGACGATTCCAATCTATATGAGATTCAAGAGCATCTAATGCATCCGAAAAAGTCACCGTTTGGTATGGATTTTGGGCTGGCGGCGTCATCTGTCCATATTTCTTTGAGAACGACGTTGGCCAGGCCATCACCGTCAGCGGCAAGTGCTTTAGGTCGATGATTGCACACTTCTTTTGTCCTGAGTTGAATCATATGTAAACCAACGAGGTGTGTTTTCAACAGGATGGGGCTACGTGCCACACAGCTCACGCCACATTGTAAATTTTGCACGAGCGATTCGAGGACCATCTCACGTGGAGTCTGGCCACTGAGATCGTGCGATTTGACCCCGTTATACTTTTTCTTGTGGAGTTTTCTGAAGTCGTTGATTTATGCAATAAGGCCACAAGCCAAGAGAGGCCAACATAACCAATGACATCGGGCAAATTCAGCCTGATTTATGTACCAGAGTCATGGAAAATTGGATATTTCGGAAGCGCGGCACTCAGAGACACCACGATGTTATACTCTATACAGAATGGCATCGATAGGCCCTTAAAACGAATAATAAATAAATTTCGATAACATCTCGCATACCCTTTTTTTTTATTTTAATTTAATGAAAGAAAGCGCTCAATGAAGGATCCTTTAAAATTCTCAGAATTTGTAGCCCGCTTCGAATGATTCAATTGCTTATTTTTCACTCTTCACAAAATTATTTTATGAGTCCAAATGAGCTGACTTTTGTCCTTGTTAATTGAAGGACACCCATCACATCAAGAAGCCAAAATATTTCGCGCGTGTGCTAATCCGTTTGGTCGTTCCTCGTTCATTTGTTCAAAGTTCTACAATCTCTTTTGCATTCTAACAATCAAGAAAGTTTTTCCTTGTCTAAGAGCACATAAATTATTAACATTGAAAAAACCAAAATCCCAAATTGCAAAGGATTCCTCAATTCGCTCGAACTTTCTAAATTTTATCTCAAAATCAAGTTCCCTCGACAAATTCCAATGAAATTTCATGGAAACCAATTCAATCAGGTCACATCGTTGCACTTCTAAGTAACTCGTACTTTACATATCCAATCGAACAATGTTTTGCATTCTTTCTATCTCGTCCTTCCCAACCAAAAACTTTCTACTTTCAACTACTTTGGCTAAAGATTTTAAATATTTAACGACACCCTCAAAGGATTCCAACAAGTATACGCCCCCCTCATCGTTTGCGAACAACGACGACAGGTCAACCCCCAAGGAGCAAAAACTTAACCGACCAAGGCAATCGATTGTTATCGATTTTCTTTCATCCCTCGAGCTCGAGCTCGAGCTGCAAAATATTTCAAAGTAATAAAACAATCTTTTAATTAAGCCAAATAGCCGAAAATATTTTCTCGACACTATAACAAATGTCCCTTGCCAGAAGGACACAAAAAGTATTTGCGTCGCCGTCGTCGTCCTTAGTGATAGAGAAAAGAAAAAACGATGATGACGATAACCGTGGCACACAATAACAATGGCTACATTAACAGTTACAGTTTCAGTAGCAACAAAAACAACAGCGCTCAAGAAGAAGACGACGACTGCCTACTAAGGATTATCACGAGAAGGATTTCCACTACTTCTACTCGTACCACTCTACTTCGATGCCCCATTTAGCCGCAGGCCAACAGCGCTACCTCCACGATTGTGAAGAACATTTTGCCACACCTCTCCGCGCTGCCCTACCATTGAAAACATTTAATAACTTCACTGCGCCAACGTAAGGAAAGGAAAGTGTACGAGTACTGCGCTAGCACCATAACAAACAGGACCTCAGCCACCAACAACCACCAGGCCCCCCCATAGGCGAACATTAGTCAAAGTTCGCCTTTTGGCGCTGTGTCATCACACATTTGGAGGGGGATAGACCATTGCGATATGCCACAAGTGAGAGGGAAACAAAACTATTGGCGCCACTAAGTTTGCTTGTCTTCGCGGGGACGAATAAAAATAATGTCCTGCTCGAGGACAAAAGAGCACTCCAACCTCGCGAGGCGAACCATTTATGCGAAAGTAACATTACCAAGCGGCAAAATATCATCGTGTTGTGTCACAGGATAATTGAGTGCACTCTAAAACCACACATACTCACACACTCATATGATTGTAGACAATTGCACAATTTACCCGCAAGGACATCACACAGACACGAGGCATTAATTCGATTAATATTTATGAACCCACCTGTCTCCTCTAGGACCTCACTTCTTCTGCTTAGAACCACATTTCGGCCTACTTTTGTGCCAAAGATACAAAAAAATTAAAGCTCATCGACGCGGCGTTGCTTGGTGCGTGGCGGTGTTCCTATTTGCGGATTACGAACTGCAAAGTGAAACTATTTTTGGACAAGAGGCAAGCGCAAATATTTGCTCTGGGCCACAAAAATAATGTTGCCAATAAAAATCGCCATCAGCCAGCAGCTGGAGAGGGTCAGGCGGTGAGGTACTTTCTATTTTTGGTACCCTCCTGCAGCGCATTCCCGTCCGAGCGCAATTTATGCAATATTTTCAACCGATGGCAAATCACAAGTCATAGGAAAACATTTTTCTTGCGGTTAAAGCCGATTTTAAGTGAAGCTAATGTGGTCCGAGTTGTCGAACATGAATGTGTGTGCGTTTGGCCATTGGAAACTACGTTAGACGTCAGGTTGGATGGGCTGGTGGGAAATTTATTGCCACATTTCATGTCGGAATGAGAATTCATCCGAACTGGTTGGCTGGGCAGCATGGTTGCTTAATGTTCGATTCGAAATTTCAGGGCCGGCGAACTCATTACTCAAGTTCAGATTCGCGATCTTAAATGTTGTAATTTCCCCAAAAAAAAAAAAAAATACTGTTTTACAAAGTCATTTGCGGGTGGAGTACAAAGGAATCGAACAACGGCAAGCAACAGATTATTTGAGTGATTCGAAAGTAACGATAAAATCTAGTTTTGCAGTTCGAGAACCTCAGTTGGATCAATTAATAGGTTATAAGATGGAAGCGGATTTAGGTCACCTTCCGATACTGTGCTGGTTGCTGGTTGGTTGTAGACAGTCACGATACCGGTACCTGATCATGCAGCCTCCACGTGGCTAGATAACCACGTATGCAAATTTAAGCAGCGAATTTAAGTCTGTCCTTGATTATGAAGGAAATTTGGTCACCGATCCGCAGTGGATGTACCGTATTCCAGCTGATGAAGTAGTTATCCTAAATTATGAAGAAGAAGTCGGCGTGGCTATAACTAAAGCTCGCAACCTGATTCTTTAAAGTATAGTATTGCGGAGATATTTCCGAAGGAAGCTTGATCAACTGTCAGGTTTGAAAGGACGAAAGAAAAATCGTCAGCTGATTCCATTCCACCTAAAACAAAGTCGATCTAATAACTTGCAACAACTATAGAACCCTATTTCTTCTCACGTCGCGTCGCAGTTAAGATCTGCTTGAACCTTTTTTTTACACACAAATCGGCCAATTCCTGTTGGTGTTCCCTCACTGCAAATGGACGCAAGACCAAGTTTAATCACTACGCCCAAATCATGCGATTTAATAAACGAATCTCACGACGTTGAGTTGAAAACTGTTCATAGACTTTAGAGCCGCCGCACATGACAGGATTCATCACACTGAACTATACAAAACGATGGCCAGATTCGGGAAACTTATATTGTATTACCAAGGCCAAGATCTTCTAGATCTGATAGAGATGCACTGTCATTGGATTTCTTTCTCAAAGTCCACAAGGAGGCTTATATCTCTTTGCAGTTTGTCCAACTGTTGGGATACGCTAGCAATATTTACATCAACGCTGAAAGCCAAATAGCGGTCAGTGAAGAAGACGGTTTTTTTTATTTTAGAATTTAATCTTTGTTGCCCAGATATATTTTAAAATTACAATTTTTTAACAATTTTTGACTTACTACTAATATGAATGAATATTTGCGAGCGCATAGCATAGGGCTCAGCGTTAGTCTAAAGGCTAAAAATAATTACATTTTTTCTAGAAATAATATTTGTTTTTTTTTTCGAGTGTAGAGATGTAAAAAAAGGAAACAAAAACTTATGAAAATTACTTGGACACTTTTAACATAATTTCCTATGAAACCGGTTCAGTGAAACTACTTGATTTAAAGAAGAAAGTCCGATCCATCTTTCACACACAAGTCGATTGGAGCTTTAAGCGACGCCCAAAAAATAAGCTTACGCAATACCCATCCACTGACCCTATGTGTGTGAGCAGGATAAAATTTATTGAGTTGAGGCAAAAACTTGCGATCAACACGAAACGATCTCAAACGATTCCAAATAACTCTCCACATTTATCATAATTGGACTTCCCCGCACTGCCGACAAAACAAAGTTCGGGCAATAATCCGTCACATATGGAAATCCCTCAAAGGCCAAATGCTTGGGCGAACAGTCTTCAAATGAATATTTCAACCACTTCCTACTCTTAATAAGCATACTGTCTCCAGCGCCGGTAATGAGCTTTTCCCCATGGAGGAACTAAATCGGCTTGTGATGGAAATGGTAACTAAGTTAGGCTCCTGCAGAATAATTTAATTTTGTCGCACAGTCAGAGCAACTAAGTTCTTTTATTCAAATTTCAAATAATATGCATATTAATAAAATAACTATAGTAACTAGATGCCAGAGGCATACGAAATAAACTTATCGAATTTATACACTTTTTAAATTCAAAGAAAATTTATATTTCACTTGTAACAGAAACAGGGTTAAAAATTGGACATAAATAAATAAATAAATAATATAATAATATAGAATAATAAAAATAATAATAAATAAATGGATAAATAAATTTATCCACCTCAATTTTTTAATTTTATCGAGTGGATAAAACAAATAGACGTGGCGGAGGTGTTGCCATACTCGTAAGAGCTCGCTGTATAGAAAACGTGAGTGTAGAAGTACGTTTGAGTTAAGAAACGTCTTTTTTCCAGGCGGTTCCAACACTGATGATTTGCGTTAGATCTGTCTACGAAATGAAGAGTTTATCACAGGAGGCGATCTAAATTGCCGACATAATGATTGGGATTGCAGTAGAGCAAATAGTTGGGGAAATCTACTTTCCGATTTTTGTTTTTCTCACCCATTATCAGTATTATCTCCTGTAAGTCCCTCGTATATCCCGCCTGGATCGAGAGGTCGCCCATCTACTATTGACATATTTATAACGAAAAAATCCTTTTATGTATCTCAGCCTGTTGTTTTCAGTGAATTGTGCTCAGATCATTGGCCTGTCATTTGTAAGCTTCTAAGTCCTTGTCAGTTCGGTTTCCGACGCTTTCACAGCACATCCCATCAAGTGTTGCGAATTTGCGACCATATAAAACAAAACAGAAATGTTGGCAAATCAACAGGACTGATACTTCTGGATATCGAGAAGGCATTCGATACCCTCTGGCATGACGGTCTTGTTTATAAAATGATAAACCTGCATTTTCCAATACATCTATGTAAAATTGTCCAAAGTTTTCTTCTTCGTGAACAATAGTATGTCCAGTCCATTCTGTCCAATCTCAGGTGTACCACAGGGAGCAGTTATTAGCCTAGTGCTTTACAATATATACACTTCTGATTTCCCACAATTGCCGGGCTGTCAATTCGCTATGTATGCAGATGATACAGCGATTTTCTCATCACATCAGTTTTCTCTCGACATTGAGAGAAAACTTAATAATGCGATAGAGATACTTGCTGAATATTATCACAAGTGGAGAATTAAGGTTAATCCAAATAAAATGCAAGCAATTTTTTTCACACGAAAAAAGAAACCTTGTTATATTCCCAATAACCAACTCAGAATTAATGGTACTGAGCTAAAGTGGGAAAAAACCATTAAATACTTGGGCATACACCTAGATAAGAGGTTAACTTTTAGTGATCATGTCTCACAAATATTGAATAAAATTAGTATCGCTACTAAAATGTTATACCCCTTCATAAATAGAAAATTGAAACTAAATGATAACAAGATTATTATCTACAAAGTCGTTTTCCAAGCTATTCTGCTTTATGATTGCCAAGTATGGGGAAGCTGTGCCAAAACACACATAAAGAGATTGCAAATATCGCAAGACAAACTCCTTAAGATGATGCTCAATTTACCTTGGCACTATTCTACTAAAGAACTGCATCTAAAAGGGAATGTTGAATTGATTTCTGACAGAATTCGGAAGCTTGTTCATTCGTTTAGTATTCGCTGTGCATTCGCGGATAATATTTTAGTCAATCAATTGTCTAATTAACAACTGTCAGTTAATATTACATGAAATGATATTATGTGATGTACGTATTTTATTTATTTATTCTCCTTATTTATTTATTTATTTATTTTCCTTATACTTATCTCATATTGCTTCATGTTTCATAACATCTTTTTCTTCTGTGATATTTTAGTTTAATTACCTTTTAGTTGTTATTTATTTGCATAGATTTTTACAAAATTATAAATTTATATATTTATTTGTTCACCCATTTATTATTTATTTATTTATTTATTTATTTATTTATTTATTTATTTATCTATTTATTTATTTATTTATTTATTTATTTATTTATTTATTTATTTATTTATTCACATATTTATTTATTTATTTATTTTTCAATTATTTATTCATTTATCTTTAGTTAAAAAAAAAATGTTCTATACTTATTGACCTCAACCTAGCCGTCTTTTGTTTTGCTTTTTTGTTTAAAGCTAAACCATTATTTGGCATCAAATTGTTTATGTAATATCATGCCTAATTATTATTATTATTATTTTTTTTTTTTTTTTTTGCTGTTTAAATTGGAGGTTTTTCTGGTATTTTCCTTCAGAATCTTAATGTTATGTTATATAATAAATTAATATTTCAGAAGAAAGATAACATGTAAATTATCATATCTCTGAATGTAAAATGTGCGGTTACAAACCTACTTGTAAAGTTTTGTGATACCAAATAAAATATCTATCTATCTATCTATCTAAGTCCTTGTCAAGTTAAGGAAAACTACTGCCTTGATTTAAAAATGCGAAATAAGGTCTCTTTAAATCTTTAATAAAAATCAAGGCTTCGAGCGTAACATTAGACTTAGAAATTGTAACCAGCAAAGAGGATGTTGATTTTGATTATTATTTGTTTTTTTGTCTATCTTATTTATTTATTTTGTTACAAAAATAAATATTAATTCATTTATTTTTTTAAACACAAATAGTATATTTCCTTTTTTCTTAATTTTTTGGACAACACTTTTTATTTAAATACTCTAGCATGAAGGTTTTTTTTTCGTAGTTTTCCTTCAGATTCTTGATCAAATTTTCCATGTTCTTGTATCTTTGTAAAAACAAAAAAATCATACGGCAAGATATAGAGATGAATACATTTAGAGTAAATTTTGGGTACTATGCCTTTTTTTTCTCGTTCAATTTAGATAAGGTTATGTCAGTAAAGACTGTGACTGCGACTCATCGTGACTTATCGCTAAACCATTCGGACAAAAAAATTGATCTCTGAAGGAGACTGTGGTCAGCATTACCTAAGTCTTCCGGCCCATAACTACCAAGAGTTCTCAATCACGTTGTGGCTTATGTGGGACATTCGCACAGCAGATGACCTGCAGATTCTTTTTCTTCGACGTCTCTGCAGCTTCTGCTTAAGTCGTTATGGGGTACAGTGAGTCGCTCCGCATGAGTGCCTATGATGCAATTGCCTGTTCTTATGCTTGAGACGAGACGAATATCGTTTCGAATTAAGTAAATGAGATCTCTATATTCGTCGATGACTGGCCACAAAAGCCTGGATATTGCACATTATTCAGTTTGATTCCAGCGTCTGTTAGCCCTTTCTATTGTTTTCGAGTTAATCCTTTTGTGGAGAGTGCCAAGAGTGCTGTAACCTATCTCTTATATGGAAGGAGCCATTTGTGCCCCTGTTCATGCCGAATACACCAGCCCCGTGTCTAGGGCAGTTTTGGACCCATCAGTATAGAGAGCTAGCTCAGTATCAGAACAGACAGCATCTTTTCTCCACTTCTTCCGACTAGAAATTTTAATACAAAATATCCTGTTAGAATCTGTTGTGGGGGGTAATATAGCCCGTTTGAATGTTTTCCTTTAAGACTTCCCATTGCAGTAGGATAACGCCTCTATCCTACCACAAGCACTGTCTACCCAAAGACATGCTTCTCTTAATCTGAGCGCTGTCCTAGCCACTTAATAGCTCCAGTAAAGGCGAAGTGGTTATAGATGCAGCAGCGGTTGGTGTCAATATCAAAGATACGTGACTCTTGCATGATCATAATTCTCATATTCGCGCTGTATACCCACCTTCAGTTTGAGTCCCCAGGTGTTGCCGAACATTTTTCTGCACACGTAGAAAGCTATCATATCATGCATTTCTGACGCGGTTTTCGATGCTGTCTTTCCAGCTCAGCTTTGAGTCCAGAATGACTCCGATTTTTTGTAGTCTTCCTTACTATCGGAGCAGCGGGTTCACGCATGTTCTAATAAAAGCGGATGATTGAACCTTTCACTGCGGGAAGAAACAAATGCGCCTTATACCAGAATTTCAATGTCATCGGCATAAACCGTGATACTAAAACAATTGGTCTCAAGTATCTTAAGAATTTCGTCTGCAACAAGAAGCCAGTTCAACAACGAGACAATCCCTCCTTGTGGCGTGGCCTTTTTGCAGATAATAGTACCGAGTACAGAATTAATTATGCCCGAGTTTAGCATGAGGCCGATTCAGTTGCCCAGTCCCTTGTTTATACAGGCTCTATTCAGACAACTTTGAATGGCTTCAGTACTTACGTTATTAAAGGCTCTTTCTATGTCCAGAAATACGTCGAGAGTGAACTCCTTGTTTTTAATAAATTTTTCGATCGTGCTGAGAACTTCATGTGGTGCAGTGTAAACCGATCTGCCTTTAATTTTGGCACGCTCTTGATGTAATTATCATACAAGCTTTCCTGCTTTGGGAAAATAGGCCATCTTCACCTTTCTCCAGCTATTTGGGAAATAATTTAGCTTGAAGGATTGGTCGTATATTTGTTCAAGCCAGCATTATCGGTTGCTTGCCGTATCTACTAGGAGCTTTATATAGCGAAAAGGATCTTAGACCCTACACTATCATTTTGTCATTGATTGTATCGACGAAGTCTGCGGCTGGCGAAAGGTCGATCGTAATGTAACAGCCAAGGCCATTGTATATTTTTAAATGCAAAAATATATGAATTAATTTATTTATTCACCATAAAAATAAACCTAAGTCCACTTCTGGTTTCTCCTATTTTAACTCTCTGGTTTCAATTTCCAAAGCCACCATATTAAAGGCTTTAGTAATGTCAACGAACAGAACAGCTGGGAACAATTTACTACAGGGTTTTTCAATAAGGACTTGAGAACTTTATGTTTAAATAAAATAAATCGATTGTAAGGTGGGCTGTGTAGCTTGTGGCACCATCCTGCAAAAGTCACATGTCGTCAAAGTCCATATTTTCAAATTCGGGCCAAAAATAATCGGCAAACATGGCCATTCACAATGATGTAACGATCGTTATTGTCGACGAAAAAATATGGCCCAATAATGCTTATTGACGAACCCATTGAGCCAAAAATACCAAAAGTGAACTTCTTCACTGTAGATGATTTTGCGATGAAATTCATCAGAGCGAACGACGCTTGAAATGGTCCATCGGCTTCAATTCTTGAGGTAGCCTGATCTTGTATGGGTGTAAACCAAGATCCTCACGCAAAATACGCCATACTGTAGTCTGAGCGATGCTCAATTCTTGAGAACGCCATGGAATTGACTGATTTGGACCCGTTGTCCCACTGACACGGAAACATCCCAAAACGAATATGTACACTCAAATTTTTGCACTAAACTTATTATTGCCCGTCTACTTGGGCGAGTATTACGACCGAAACTTGGAGTTAACGCTCGTCAAGTCTCGATCACCGACTCCGAATTTCGGTAGAAAAATTTTATAATTTGCAGACGTTGCCCGTTCGTTTACTTTACCATAATGAAAATGTTGAGTTTACTGAATAAATTGACAATGACAGTTCGATGATTAGTGAATGGGTGTGTTCACAAATCAAATTCAAAGTTGTCAAGTCCCAATTCGAAAACCCGATATTTAAAGAATTGCATCCTGGGTACTTTTACCGTTTTTTAAAACCAAACTCTGTTTGAAAACCAAAGTTTCCTCAACCTCAAGTTTCTAACATCATCTTTTTTGAAAAGGGGCACTGCATCAGCACATTTTTAGGGGCTTCAGGAAAGACAAAATAAATTACTTTTAACAACATAGCATACAATGTTTTTCAGGAGCATGTTCGAAACGCTATCCAAGCCACAAAAACTAGAATTTTTCAATATGCCTTAGGTTTCAAATAGAGGCTCGAAGGTCGACTCGAACTTGGCCGGTTTTTTTCTCCAAACCTTTTAAAATAAGAAAGAAATCGACCTATACTCCATGTGCTAGCACTTGCCAGTCAATTTCTTTTTCCATCACCTGCGATAAGCACCGAAAAAAGCCGCAGTCCAAGTCCCATTTTAACATAGATTTACCTGTCGCAACCCAAACCCAAAAAAAAGTGATTAAAATGCATATTCCTGCATTTTTTTTTACCAAAAAAAAAGTCCCTCAAATCCTCTTGACTGAAATATTAAATCTTTAAAGTGTGCACACTCAGCCCGCAAGACCCGGTACCAAAAAGATGACTCCTCCTGAATGGGATCGCAAAAAAAAATAAAAAAAACATAAACATTACAATACAAACGAGGGAATGATGACGCTGACGATGATGATGATGCTGACGATGATGTGTGGTGGTGTTATAGCGAGACAACCCTCCCCTACCTTAATATGGCGTCGAGTGTAATCATCTTCATGCGTTGCTGTTGGTGTAAATTTTTTAGATTTTAATCTTCAGCCCCAGCATCATACACTCAGTCGTCTCCAAGTGCGCTCTCCCATGCACACTTTCAGTTTGCTTGCTTCCTGCGCTACGGCCGCAGAAGATGATGATGCCGGGATGATTCCCTAATTCACGGGATGACATGACTGTAAACTTTTGCGTTAGCACATTACTTTGCGCCAAGGTGAGGAGGCTCTTGAAATATTTAACTTTTCAATTCCGAGAAGGCTACACGCTGACGGACGCCCGAAAAAGAATTTCCAATCATCAGAGTTCCTCCCAATGGTGGCGTCATTAAAATATTGAGATCCATATTATATTCGCATCCACCGGATATTCGTTTTATCCGATGGAGCCATCGCATTGTCGGGTGGTTACACCACACCGGAACAAATGCTGAATTAAGAATTCTGTCGTTGTTGTCATGTTGTCATGTTGTCCTGCCATGTCCTTGTGATTGTTTAACGAAGTGCGTAAAAATATATTTAAATATGTACGAGGCGAGATATCGCGCGACCGGATGTGGCTACGAAAGTCCGGGTACACTCACATGGAATTCAATGTTGATGATCTGATCTCTTTGGAAGGACCGGCAGCTGCGATGCCCATAAATGCATCTATCCAAAGACTTTTTTTACTATTTTTTGTCGTGTCGTAAAAAGTCCTCAGGAGAAACTAAAAAAGGTTTTTTTTTAAATAGATTTCCAAATCTAGGAATCCAAACCATTTGAATATGTGATTCACTCGAGTCTTAAAATTTCAAAATAGATTCGAAAAATTCTCCCTTTAAATCAAGGACTTGCAGGTTTTTTTCTATTTTGGAGGCTCTTGATACCAGCTCCAGCGCAAGAGCTTACTTTCGAATCGAGGCCATTTATCTCGGTCATTGGCTTGTCATTCGTTAGCTTCTTAGTCTTTGTCAAGTTCGAAACGAAATAAGAGTCTTAGAAATTGTAACCAGCAAGAAGGATGAGGAACAAATTCTGGAAACCTTTTCAAACCTGATTCTCAGCTCGGTTAATTTATGCGTTCCTAAAATAAACAATAAATAGAAATAGAAAGAAAAAGATAACGTCCTCGAAAGAATGCGTTTTCGAAATTCGTTTAAACGCAGGTGCCACGGCCAATTAATGTCTCAGGTGCGTTTTTTGAACAATCAAATCGCCACGAAATTTATTTAAATTTTGAAAAATGTATGGAAAATAAAAATAAGAAAGTTCCAAGCCTCAAAAGTGCATCTGGTGTCCTTTATATGGCTGCGGATAAGGCACACGCGGTTTCTGCATAATTTTTTGAAAACGACGCAAAGCTTTTGCAATCCGAATCTTAACATTGTCGTCAATAATGATGCCAATTTCAAAGGATTTATCCAAAGATGGCTTACAATTTTTTTAAAAGGATAGGGAATTGTCAAATCACTACAGAACTATAAGTCTCCTGTGTTGCCATAATAAAGTTTTTGAAAGAGTCGTAAACACGCTACTGGAATATATTGATGAGAAAAATGTATAGTACAATTCGGATTAAGAAGTGGACATAGTTTCTCTCATTCCACTGGTGATCTAAAACATGCAAAGAAGTTGGACTCTTTAGGGCCACAACAGAAGCTTTAAGGTGCCTCAGTGTTAATGCTTTATTACACTGGCCTTCCCCAAAGATTAGTTTTAATTCCGGTTTTGTACAAAGTCTATACGTCTAACTTTCCAAATCTTCACAGCTGTGAATTACGCTGATGGCACAGCAAATTGCATCAAATAAGTCTGTTGAAAAAGTTGACGGAAGGAGTCGACATTAGTTTGGATGCCAGCTTCAAATATATCCGGAATCCACCTTAACAAGAAGTTTACTTGTAAGCACTTTGAAGCCAAAGAAATGTATAAGAGTAATATTGCCATCGAGATGCTTTACCCTCTCATTACTTTAGAAAGCCAAGAGGAAGTTCGGCATCAATGTAACAAGCCAAGTTAAAATAGCCGGACTGCTAACCAAATCATTCATCAACGGGGCAACGGGATGGTCTGGCCTGCCTCCCTTTCAACATGTCATTCGAGAAAGCAAGCCGTACCCCTGGCACCACAATATGAGGGACCATGTCCAGCATGATATTGACTTATGCAGACGATATCGATATCGGTGGAAGAACCGCACACGCTCACGACATCTGCAAGAAGAACACGGTCAATAGTAGCAGCCGTTAATGATATGGAAGTAGAAGTACGCGGGCGGATCAAATCCAGCAACAGAGCAGAGTCGAGGCTCTTCAAGTCCAGAAATCTGACCATAATCTCTAAACTGCTATTGTAGAGGACCATGATCCTGCCAATACTCACATAAGGATACGAAACTTGGGTGCGTAGGAAAAAGCTCTCTGGCCTCGAAGCCGCGTTGGAGAAAAAGTTTAACGGAGAATTTTTGAGGGTAATAGTGCGGAAGGACGATTCCGGGGACGCTTAAATAACGAAGAGTATGCGAACAACCTCGAAGCTATTATTGTGAGAAAATTTAAGCTCTTTAGACTCCGGTTGGCAGGATGCCTAACTCGCATGAGGGAAGAAGAACCAGTGCCGGAAGTCTTTTGTAGCTATTTTTATTACATGCTGGAGTGATGACGTAGACTAGGACGCCCGAAGCTTTCGAATGCGAGTTATTGATGGAAACCAGGATCGGGTGATGATGATGAAGCTCTTACATTGGTATCAGCCTTTAAAACAGTTTATGTAGCATCAAAAGTGCTTCAAGGAGCCACATGGAAGGCCACACTGATATTTGCAGACTAGTGTTTTGAAAAGGCTTCAGAATTTCACACATTACTTGTTGACTGTATGGGATCTTGCAAAAAGGCTCACCTTTTCTGTACATGGGACGAATCGATCAGATTTTTCAGTCTTCGGGAATGGTTTGTCCACCCAAACCTAAAAGGTGATATGGTACATGCTCCCTACTCGAACACATCCGAATTATTTAAAAAAAATTCAGCTTGTAAACCGTCCTCCGAAGAACTTGGGTTTTCCGAATACTCAATCAGTCTCCCTTACTCAATATCAGTTAGTAGATGTTGGAAATGCTGGTTGAATGCATCCTATGTTCCCTGTAAATCGGTGATAAAATTATCTTCTTCACAAGCGGAGACTATGTCCCATACTTCAGGATGGTTTTTGGCTTTTTCAAAAACTTGGAGACTTGGCATTTTTCTTCCATTATTATTTTTTTTCTCCTCGTCCAGCTATTCTCTTTCCGAACTTCTTCTCGAATGTGCTTCATACTTGGCCTTATTCTTCTGCTTGCACCCGTTATCATACCACAGATTTCTTGTCAGGTGGTCTCCACTATTTCCTCAGTTAAAGTGTAGCATCATGACCTCATATCGTTGACATGACATGATGACCAACAACATGCTCATTGGAGTCGCTACGGCTTCGATGCTTTCTGTAGTCTTTTGCTATTTCAGATGTCCTGAGAAGTTGCCTAGTATAGCTTTCTAGAAATGAATAGTTGTACTATAAATGGAGCTTCTACTTAAAAATGGTTGTTCTTCGGATTTTTGTTTTTAAGTCTTGCGTTTAACACGTCTCCTTACGGAGCCTGTTCTTGCTGACATATCTGCCAGTGACGATTTCTGTAGGGATTAACCTATTAAAGTCCCTAAGTGTTTTCAGACAATCTCCGAATAAAGGATCACAACCAGATGATCGTTCGTCGGCTCTGAATTGAAATTTTTCCATCTCAGCTATTCTCTCACGTCAAATCCGCATCGTTCTATGTGCAGGCTTTTGCAACAGCTGTAAAATGTGTCTCTTAATTTCGTCTTAATTGTTTCCGATTATACTCCTCGATCGTAGAGTATCAGCGCGAAAAGAGTTGCCAATTTCTTTTGAAGTGTGCGAGAAGTGTGTTCCTCGATTCAATTAGTATCTTAAGCAGCTTGTACGTAATAAATGCTTGCGATAGAACTTCAGACCTATAACTAGACATTTTCCAACCGAATACCTACTGAGTTACTAAAAACAATCGATCTCGTCAGCCATCGAACAAGACGCCTCCATAGATATTTCCAAAGTTTTCGTTAGGAACTGGTACAGAGCCGTTTGTAGTATAATTGTGGATAGCACACAAAAAAGGTTTCTTAAAACTGACTTATTCAAGTTCTGAAAATAAAGTCCTCCCTTTTTAACAGCGTTTTAAGTTTGGCTTTTTATGTTCCCAAGTCTACTCAATTTTACAAGATACGTTTCCTCTGTATTCCCTCACTTATTGACTAATTGTATCAATCCAAGACCTCTTACTCGAAAAGTTATCAGGATTCTAGAGACTAAATTCCATGAGCAAAAGGAATAAGGACTTGTAGTCACATCGGGATGCTGTTCCATCATGATAGGTTCGCCTTTTCCACATAAAAATGTTCACTACAATATAATAAATCAATATCTTACTCCTTACTACTAAATAGTACTTTAAAAACAAAGTGTACCAAATGGCAACATTGTTCGATAGGGCTGTAATGCGGCGTCTATTTGGTGATGTCCTTCTGGGAGTCAAAATCGAAAGCTGTGTCGACATGTTGTCCAATTTTGTTAGATTCCAATTCGCTTGAAATAAATTTTCCATTTAATTAGTTTTTTGGTCATCACGAGGTGCAAAGCCTGTGGGCTGCATGACAGCAGCAAAATGTCACCGGGGAGTCTCCGTCACGTGCGTTGAGTTTGATCATCATCATTATCACGTGCTCGGCAACAAATTTGTACACATTTAATAATCAGTGCAGGCCTGGGGAGGGACAATAGAACCAATTTAGTTTAGGGCCACCGAAACTTTTGAGTTATGAATAAATTCGACGCATGGTGTGGTTACTTTGTGCAATTTAACGCGTGCCTAACCATTGGGTATTTATTGCTTTGGCAACTGAATTGTGGTTTGGCTTTTGTTTGCCGTTAACGCAACGACTGACGACAATAGTGTTCCAGTTGCGTAACAATTTAATGAATCGTTTGATAAAGTGATGCTAAAGGAGGTCATGAAAATCCAAACTGGGTATTATATTTATTAGTTTAAGTACTTTTTAATGTGGTTACTAGCTGAGTTTGTAAGGCTCATTGCGTCAGATCATGACATGGATACAGAAAAGGGCAGAAAAGAATTGCGCAACCAAAGAAAGCTTTTAGGAGCTGCTCAACTTGAGATTCGATCCGCTGATGATGTGAAAACCTTGCTCCGCGATTTAACGTTTAATTCGAAATAGACAAACCAGCATCACAACGGAACCCTTTTTTCAATTTCAATTCAATGCATTTCTTATTTTGTAAATTGACGGTTGTATTTTACTTAAACTAAACCTTAGACTAAACTTCAAACAAATCTTAACCTAACTAAAAATAACACTTAAACTAACCACCATAGTACAACAATAACAATTTACACCACGTTCGTAAGCCGGCCAAGGCTAACAGGACATGCTATCACTTTTGCCTTAAGACACTCAAGACTAAAAGTTAACATACGACAGTGTTCAATCTCCATCCAGCCACCAAAAGTGTCGGTATTACCTTCCGACATCAGCTCTGTCGCGGTCTGACACCGAAGAGTCGCTGGTGAGCTACTTGCGACGTCTTTGTCGTAGTTGACTCGCCCGTCCTCAACTTTACGATCACCGTGGAAGATTTACAGCAATGCTAATCTATCCTGGACCAAACCTTTTCTATCTAAATAGAGAAACGCTTCAGGGAGAATAAGGCCGTAAATTGGGAGGTCATTGCTCTTGCAATGTGACTCCGAATAAGCTTTATTAGAAAGTTATCCACTCTGATCAGGTTTGTTCCATTGTAAGGGACTTCATGACTAGAGAATTTTTTGTACTCAGACTCTAGAGTTCCATATAAGTGGAGACAAGCCCTAAGACATCGTCTCTCGAAAACGCGAATCTTTTCCAATAAGCTTGTTCCGACGTCGGACCAAACGGGACACCCATATGCCAGGACAGGCCGAATGAGGGCCGTGTAGCAGATCACCTTTACTTTGTTATCGAGTTGACTGCCGTGAAACAGTCTCTTTGTCAAGACAAATGCCGCTGTGACTCGGGCTACAGCAGTATCTGTATGCTTGTTTAAATATAAATACTGATGTCTGACAAAACTTCGAACATTCGCCACTTCTTTCGAGTATGTCTAGAGACCCCAGAAAACGGAGTCCTAAAAAGGATGGTCTCGCACTTTTGGAAATTGATTTTCAACTTCCCATCATCGCAATATCCCTGAATCTGTTCAAAGATACTTTACAAAAGACTAACGATCACCTCGATCTTCGGACCTGTACGCTTTCAAGTCATCTACGTACGCTATAAAGTGGTGGAGTGATCCTACAACATCGCTTGGCAAGATCGTCAATTAAATCAGCGAAATACCTTCACCCTGTTTGAGACCGTTGTTAATTTCTAAAGTCCCAACAGACGTCACACTGCAATTTTTCACAATGAACTGTCTGCTGGTGAGCATATCTTAGATTATGTACAGCTTGAAAAAGAGCCCCAGTGTCAAAGGCCTTTTCGAAGTCAATCAACAAGGCACCCGTAAAGACGCGGTATGTGTGCAATCATGCCCAGCTCTGAAACCGAATTGGTTATCCAGAATAATATTTTTGTCCTAAACCCGCTTGGTCAGGTCCCCATTGATCACCTTTTCAAATACTTTTCTGATGTTCGGAAGGAGACTTATCGACAGGAGATTTAGCGGATTGGATGTGTCTTTGTTCCGTTTGGAAATGGGTTGCTCTACCGCTGCCTTCCAATGAGCTGGATACTGTGCATTATTCAGTAAATTGTCAAACAGGGTCGTGTTATTGTTAACCGCTTCTAGAGGAACAAAGATCAACAACAGCAAAACACCAAGCTATTTATTTATTAAACTCAGATTTGTGCAATCTCAAACGACATTCAACTAAATTATACCAAGACACAGATATTTAGTTAGTAGCCGGCAGTTCTTTATTAATGCAATCCGCCTATGGAATAAACTCCCTCTAAGTTTACAAAAAAGGTGAATACAGAGAATCGGTTTAAGAGAGAACTATTGAAGAACTATTTGTGATTAAATTTCCTATACAAAAGTAAAAGTTGATTGTAACTTATTATCAAATGTTATTAATTTTAAATATTATTACTAAATGAAGACTAATAAATCTAAATAAATCTGAATCTAAAGAAATCTATTTATTTATCTATTTGCAATTGCTTATAATTTTGCTCCTTTTTGTTCTTTTTGTTTCTTAGTCATAAAATTTTCTTGACAATTAATTTGTTGTATTATTGTTAATTGCTTCTTATACACACGTTTGGGCATTCAAAAGGTCTGGCAGTATGGAGATGCTTTCTATTGTTATTTTTTTGTTTCGAGTGCCTTTTAGCCAGATAGCTCTCAAGCAACTGAAGTATTATTATTTCTTTTTATTATTTTTTTTTCCTTACTTTTATTGTTAATTTTTTTTGTAGTTTTTCCTTCATTGAATTCATTTCAATCGCATAATTTAAGTGAATATTATAAAATATAAATTTTTTTATAAGTAATATATTAAATATTGATGTAAACATTTTATTTCTGCTACACTAATACAAAAACAAAAGTTGGAACATGACACAGAAAAACTCACCTCATGCTTGCTTTAAATACGTTTAATTGCTTACTTCGGACACTTATTTCACCAAATAGTAAATGTTCGTGTTTGAGTCTCCTTACTCCCCTCAATCCCCATTTTACACATGTTTATATGAAACACTTAAAAGCTTCACAATGTGTAGAAGGATTTCTCTTCTTTCGTACTTTGTCATTCTGCCTACGAATATGTAACTCTGATTTTTTTTCATTATCCTTGATTGGACTTTTTCTTTGTTTTCAACACGCGAAATGTATCAACCCATATTTGAATTCGCGGACTTATTTCTTAAATTAAAATCACAGGAAACCAATTTATAGATTTTTTTTACTAAAATAATAATTCCAGGCATCCAGAGTTAGGGAAAAACTTTCCTTTTAAAAAAAAAAATAAAGTTAAACTTTTTATTTGGCAAACTGGGAAAAAAAACTTTTCTCTGTGAACAGTCTGTAATTTATTCGTCAAGGAAACGTGGCCATGCATGTTGGAAACTCCAAGAGTGTAGGAACATGCTACCCAAGTAATATAACTTTTATTTTTGATTCCACGAAATGAATTTCAAAGTTATGTTTATGTCTTTCCATTGCGGAAAATTTTAATTTTTTAGGGTAAAATGTGGAGACTGATAAGACGAGGCTTTAAAGGCTGTTCGTATAGAACCGTTTGTTAGTAAAATCTATTCCTGGATTTTTTTTTGGCAATTATCAGAAAATGAACAGCATGTAACTTGCTCGCTGTCAATATGAACATTATTTTTATTTAGTTTTCACAAAATTAAATAAATTCGTCGTGGTATTACATTCAATATGTTTTTGGGATATGATTGCTTCATGGGTGGAGTCCGAGTAGAGACAGATAATTTCATATGATTTTTTTGCATTCGTTCAGTGCACAGTTTTTTATGCGCCTTTATTTGATACACTTTTAAGTACAGATTTGGTATTCAATTTTTTTTTTTAATAGTTCCTTGCCTTGAGAGAAGAGCACAGGCCCTTATTTTGATAATGAAATTAGAAAATCCAACATGGCAAGCCGGAAAGCGGGATGCCTCTTTGTTTTTGCAGCTTATTTTGATAATGGATCTCAGTGGCAAAGTATATGGCTCGCAGAATAATACCATATTTATTTATTTGAACATATAGGACAACAAAATTAAGTTCTCACGCTCTGGAAGAAGAGAAATAGGCTTCTCCTCATAAATTAAAAAATCAGTCACTATGAATCTAAAAGATTTCACGCCAATCAAGAGGACTCATTCAGTGTAAAGACTCTTTGTATCAGTAATGCGGCCATGTTCGCGAAGAGCTTGCACCAACAAAACAGGCTTTTCCAATCTTAGAAAGAATGATACCTATCAACAGCGCACCCTTCTCAAGCCTCATGGGATGACAAAGCGTTATGCCAATAAATCTGACTAAACCGAAAGGGTACTCGGCTCTAAAGTCAATCCAAGGTAAGGGAAGACGCACCCAGTAAAGAGAATGTTGTAAGGCTTCGGTTCCTAAGGAAACGGTAGGTTTGTAAGGAGGTAAACAGTCCATCGAAATCGTCGAGCAGGAAAAGATGATCTGCCCTAATTAGACCTGTTCTAAAAAATTAATGTCCCATGATATTTAGTATGACAGCATGTTTGATTGAATATTCAGTCCCGCTCCAAGATGTCCGGTTCAAGCTGTTCAAAAATGTTTCATCCTTGCGGAAGATGCTTTAAATCTTCCAACAGCAACTGCCAGTTCTTGAAGGGCATTCTTCTCAAAGTTGCGGAGTTTTTGCGACTCTTTTTTTATGGAATTATTCGTCAGTAAAATTGGTGCAATGTAAATATAGCCAAAGATTTGGCAACCATCCTACGCCAACGACACTCCCCTCAAAAGCACTGGAACAACGCTGTGGCTAAAGATTTGGCGCTAGGCTAACTAACTTGGGTACACGAGATGTTTCGGCTGACAGTTCTTTTCAAAATCCGCACTGTTTCGACATTCCCACATCCACTTCTGGAATAACTTTTTAATATTTCGCAACGTTGTTCAAGGGCTAGTAGATCCTATCCAGTAGAAACACTTCGATAATATAATGCTGAGTTTCGGTCAATTTTTTTAACGCATGAGAGCTGTCAGTATCAGAAAAACATACGATTCAAAGTCACGCACCTCATCAACTGTGCAGGCTCTTGATCTATAAAAAATTATCAAGAAGGACATGGCTATCCTTCCACATGAAGAATTTTAATATTATTTAAATTTTATCTATTGACCTTTGCCAAGAAGCTTTACATGGATCCAATTTTTAAAATCATAACAATACACAACAAGACATCCTTCAAGACAAACTTTTGTAAACACAATGTAGGATAACTATGTACCTATTTCGATCCCTTTTATTCAGAGTATCCTTGTCAAATGATGACAGCAAGGGAAGAATGCGGCGAGGATAAAAATCATTTGAATAGGCATTCAACTATGAACTATATCCGAGATGTTCTCTTCTTAGAAATGAGTTCAGTGAAAGCATTCCATCCATCATCCTGGATAGTTCCTCATCTATCGCACATGATAGACATATTTTTTTTTTTTTGTTTTCTTTTATGTTTGTGTAACTTTACGAGCCTTTATAGAAAAAAATTGACAGATTGGTGACGCCTACAATGGCTCTGATTCATGTACTTAATGTGACTTTTGACATGCCCAATCATTGGCTGAAGTAATTAATGAAGTTTAGTTTTAATTGAATTTTTTTCTTGGAGGTAGAAATTTCACGTCCACAAATGGCACCTAGGTGAAGATATGACGAAGAGTTATCGTAAGCAAAAGGTTCAACTTCGATTCTTCGGAAGAAGTAGGATAAACACTCATAACTCGAGGAACAAAAATCATGCTCATTTTAAAAATTCTTATCAATAAGCATAAGCAGATTTAAAGGACCTGCGAAGGAAAACCCTACGAGCTCAAGCAAGGCAAAAAAAATTAGTCGACTACAATGAAGACTGCCTTCAAATCGCAGCAACTAAATTCACCAAGAAAAAAGAGAGAACCTCCGATGCAAAGACCATGCAATCTTGGCTGGCAGGATAGTTGGTCCAACAAAGTGAAGGCAGCATTGTCGGGACCGTAAGGCATAGAATGCTACTTAAGCCAGGCTCAGATCCTCCAAAATCAATGTACTGATAAATTTATATTTAATGAGTCGGAAGCGCAGCGGACCTAAGCCATATTTTTAAGGCGGGGTTTCAATTAATTACGCACATCAAACCAAACTATCACCCGAGACTGTATTTGAACATGTCAATGTTAGGGACAAAGATTGGCTCTGTGACGTCTGATTTTAGGCTCATCCAACTGAAACCAAAACAAGTCCACTGGATATACAACTGTGTTATGCAACCAACCCTTTTTTATGGCACTTAAGTATGGTTGATTACGATAGATAAAAAATATGTAGTCGACAGGCTCACTTAAGTATCAATACCAGGTGCTCAAATCTCCACACCGACCGCTGCCATCGAAGCAATTCTAAACATAACACCAGTTCAACTGGAAGTGAAAAGACTCTCGGCCATAAGACTCAAGGCACTGGGCCATTTTGACGGTCAGAAAAAACCCCGGACATAGGAAAATTTTGAACGTTGTAAGGGCGATGAATCTCACCTTCAAAAACAATTTCAAGACAATTTTTCAAACCAGAACTTCTTGGACGAACGGAAACACGGCAAGAGAACCCGGTGATGTCACAATTTATACGGACGGTTTTTACATATCGGCTGTATTGAGGGCAGGGATCTACTGTCCGAGCCCACCAAAAGAAATCTCCAATCATCTTCAACCATTTGTCACGGTGTTTCAAGCAAAAGTTTTCGCAATGCTAACAGGAGTAGAAAAGCTCACCGAACTCTTCATACGGGGGATGCAAATACTCTGGTAAGGAAGTGCAAACACAAAGTCAACAATCTATTAACAGTGAACGACGTCAGTCTAACTTGGGTGCCGGGACACGAAGGTGTAACGGGAATGGAAAATGATGACGTACTGGGTAGAAAAGGAGCTGGAAATGGCCACCAAAACCTTATCAAGGAAATAGGCGTCCCGCTGACAACTTTTAAAAGAGCTATAAACGAATGGGCAACCCAGGCATTCAAAAATCACTGGGTCAACCTTTCAACGTGCAGAACAGCTAAATCGATAATATAAAAATCAACTAACTAAACAGAATCTAAGGCTAATGGGGGGACAAGTAGATGGACACATTAACTTTTACCTCCATTTACATACCTCCATTTACATAGACTCAACATGCCAAAGCTCTGATGAAGAAGAGGAAGATCTGGAGCACTTCCTTTTCCACTGCCCAGCAAAAGCGAGACTGCGATACAAAATACTGGTGTCAGCACTGATACCGGATTTTGCGCATCTCAAAGAAATTGGGATCGGTGGGATCATAATCCCACTAATCGCAAAACGAACAAAAAGAGGACTAAGTGAAGAGCTAACATAGCTCGCCCTAACTAACCAACCAACCAACCAACCAACATCGATTTTCAGGCTCTACAGTAAACATGGCTGCCGTAAATAAGCAGCCTTTTGAAGCAGTGGACAAAATGCCACGGGCCCTCAACCGGAAGGAGCCTCTGCAATGAGGTAGCAGCATCTTCAAGAAGATCCCTACATTTATTTTTACATCAGCTTATTATCGTTCCTAAATTCAAGCTACCTAACATCAAAGGCAAATATAGAATAAATATCAAAACGTAAATGCTTTTCTTTCAGTTCATATTTCGGGATTTCCTACAAGGGTTGAAAATGTCAAACCCAATCAAGTTGAATGAAATCAAGTTAACAAGTTAGTACATATTTTCAGCGGAATGCTTTTGTTGATGGTGCGGGCTCTCGTTTGATCATGTGCAACGGTCGAAAACTGACACTGTTTACCAAAGGGTTCCTTCTTTAAAGGCACTTTCTTTCTTAAATGGATGGACACTGTTTCTAAGTCTGGCGTAAAACTAGAAAGTGTGTCCTATTCTCTATTGTTTCGAAAACGTTTGGCTACCAGGCTAGAACGATTGTAAATTTATTGCGGGAGCCAAAGAAAGACACGACATGTATTGTATATCAAAATTTGCAGTTATATAGAACATTTGACGAAGACTCCAGAGTCAAGATTCAAGAAAGTAGAAGCTTTTTGGCACCTATAGAACTAACTTGACTCCTTGACGTTACTCTGACACTTTCAACCTTTTTTTTCGTGGCCAGTAGAGGTAGTAGAGTCATACAGCGGCAATTCAAATCCAAAAGATTTAACCCGGAGACAAAACCCCGGAGACAAAATTGATTCAAACGAAATCAGCGTAGGATTTCCTTAAAGCCACTAAAATTGACATGGAAGATAAGTGACACAGCTAAGCTATAAACAGACCGTAAGGGAGTATTCTAGTCTAGAAATTTAAAAAAATTTTCAAAGTACAACTACTCAAGAAAATATATACAAGAGGATTTTTCAAATTTTCAATGGGAATGAAAATTGACCCGGAAGCTCATTCATTTGCTGTGAAACGAGACAACGCCCGGATTGACCGTTCCGAGATACGAGCAACTACTCGATATGCAGAGAGAAATGCGGGAAATAGTTTTTTTCGAAGTCGGGGAAGGTCCGATGTATGAAGCAGGAATGGCAGATTGAATAAATGTAAGTCTACAATATCATTTCATGACTTAGACTGTGAAAAACTTTACGCGCAACTTTAAACGCGTTTTTCTCGAAACTGTCTTTTTCAAAACAATACCCCCGATTTCTCAGGTTCTACTGGACCGGTTTTTGTAAAATTTTTACATGGAATTTTTTATTGACTTGTCTATGACTGGAACTATCCCCATCCCCAAATTTATTTGAATTCGAAACAGTCAAAAAAAGTGGTACAAAAATTGTTTTTTTCTTCAGGCAGTCGACATTTTGTGAAAAAAAATTTTGCCAACTCTTACGTAGTGCCAGACATTGCGACATTATTCTAGATTAATAATCTTTTTTTTTGGTTTCAGATTACAAGGATTTGAGACCCCCAATTTCATCAACTGCTAATTTTTTAAATTTTTAACTTTTTTAATTTTTGATTTTTTTCTGTATTCTTGTTTTGTTAATAAATAACTAATAAAAAATGGATAGTAAAAATATTGATTGCCTTATTTTTATGATACTTCAAAAATCACATAAAATTCATGCCTTTAGACTTGAATACACCCTTAAAAATCGAGGTAGAAAACGCCTTTTGTTTTTTTTTTTCTTTTTTTGGCTTAAGTAAAAAATTATTTAACATTTATAAATAACGCAAGCCATTAAGTTCAACAACTTGCCACCGACTTTCTTGCAGGGCTCGTAACTGAAGGCTATGAATTTTAAAATCTTGTACAATATGAAAAAATATTAATAAAATAATATTAAAATATTAACAACCTTTAACCTTGTTACAGAAACATTCGCGTTCAAAGAGCCTTCATTTTTGCATAAATCTCTTGTCTCTCTAAAACTCAAAAGATTCTCATTAAGATGCTTTATTTTCACTTGTTCGTTCGGTAGAAAGGTCGTCCTTTTTTTACAAAAGAAAAACAAAATAAGACCCCCGACTAGCTATCTCCAAATCTAGTGATGATTGTTCTTAGTTTCTGCTTTTCATTCGCCAAAGTCTATCGATGTGATTGCAAAACAAAACTTATAAATACTTTAGCCATTCTCGTTTACGCACGACTTTTATCGATAAGAGATAAATTAAATCGATGCTTGGTTTTTTTTTTTTGTTTTGCTATATTTTCATGTAAACTAATTCTTTCATCGAAGAGAATAATCATTAAAATTTATGGTTTGTTTAGAATTCCCACGGCCCGGACCAGTCGCTCGTTAGAGAACACCACGGCTCATGAATCATCCTCGCTAAAGGCTAAGGCACATGATCTTGTCAAGATACTCGCACATCTCGATCGCTTTGCGCTACAACAGTCCACCTGTTTCGGAATGTTTCGAAAACTGGCTTGAAAACACACACAAAAAAAAAACAATTGAAAAAACCATTTTGAAATGAAAATTTTCTCATTTTTATTTTGAAAACCCTGGCAGATGTCAGGAAAATCGTAATCAATGACGAAAGCCATCGAGTACCAGTGTATTGGCCTTTGTCGATGTTGTCGTCGTTGTTCGTTCTGTCGACAATCGGGGCGGCATGACGACGGGCGTCTATATTTTTAGCAGCAAGCGCCCCGAGGCAAAATTGGATGCTCATGATGCTGACGTTCGACCAGTGATGCGATGCTTGACTTTCGTAGGAGACTGGCTAATCGATTGCAATTCGGCACGTCTATCTATTGATGTTGCAGTTGTGCGGTTTGTTTTTTTGGTCCGAAGGGGATTTCAAGTGGCGGCTTGTAATGGCTTCAAAATAATCGCCCACGTGGGCAAATTGGAATTTCCTCTTTTGCATGTCCTAGATGGAATTTAAAATTCTGCAGTTAGATTGCATTAGATTGCGAAATGTAGTCAAAGGCGTATGTGATTTTATTTGAGAATTAGATTGGGGATTTAGGCTTTTTTTTGTATATGAGCTTCACAAATCTTTTGGGCTGTTTGAATGAGGTTTTGATTATGAAGGATGCATGCTAACTTTTATAAATCAAAAGGCAATAAGCATGCACTCTTAACACTTAAGTTAAAGTGTGATGTCTTCGCTTACCACGTCGGTCCTTTGTGATAAATTGGAGGACCTTAAGGGTGGGTGAGTATATGTTCTTATGATGTAGACGAAGACGGACAAAACTATTTCTATCTAAAGGATGTCAAGCAGAAATTATTTAATTATTGAATTATTCGACAATTGAAAGTCAATCAGTCTTTCTAAAGCTAGTGTCAGGTGTACCTCAGGGATCTACTCTTGGACCTATGCTTTTCACGATCTTCAATAGCGATTGTTCATAGATTGTAAACAATTCCTTCTTGCATGTGGCGCAAATCTTTCACATTTGAAAACTTGGAATAATTGAGAAAAACTGTAAGGCGAAAAAAATAAGAATGTTGTTATTTTTGCATGCCAACTTGATAACAAATCATTCAAGTTCATGATTCATTTCATTGTCGTTTAGTCAGGCGATACGGTTAAAGTGGAAACTTCTTTTAAGCTGCAGCACAAAATTTGAAGAGAGGTTAAGTTTTCTTCAGTTTATTTTTTTATTCACTGTGTAGACATATGGAATATTTTGCTAGTGGTTTGTTCAATTAAAAAAAAAAACAATAATAGTTAAATAACTTCATGTTCTGTGTAGATTTAAAATGAACTCGGAAACTGCCTTTTTGGAACTAAAAAAAATGTTTAGGTTTCCGGTAAAATCATTTATGAAATATAAAAATTTAACTTATAAGCTTTTAACAAAATATTTTGGGGTGTATTATTGTAGAGTTAATTTGTTGTAAGCAATTTATAATATTTTTCGTTGTTCGTTTTCTTGGTACAGACTTATAAACAAATTTTGTTTTTCTATCAATAAATCAACTGAGTGAGTTTTTAAGAAGTTGAACGTCCCATGACTCGAGAGAACAAAATATGAAAAACTGGCCAGCGAAATAATTCCATATAACTCGGCTGAAGTTTTGTCAATATTTGTTAATGCTAAATTTTCAAAGTTTCAATATAACGTTTTAAGGGATGCATCTCCAAAAGTAATACGATACCAACTTCTATCCTAGCTATATGGCTCAAAAAATAATTATGTCCTGAAAGTTTAAACAAAAACGAATAAGTTGCAAATTCTCCACTTCACAATTTACTCGATGAAACCATCCAAAGCTAGTTAACCTCTTCAAAAGAGGTAATCACGTTAAATTGTATTTTTTTCTAAATTTTCTCTTTTTTTAAAGTTCCGTACCACAAAAGGAAAAACAGAATCATTTCAAGATCACTTCGTTGTATGTCTGTCTTTCAACGTCCCCTTTTCTCAAGAACGCGTGGAGGTAATAAGTTGAAATTAATATCAACGACGGTGGTTCATTTAAACTATATAGAGCCTTAAAGTTTTGGTTAAAGCCCACCCGAGTTTGCAAACATTTCATTCACCTGCTCACTGGCAACATGTTTGGTTTAACAAGTTTGAAGTTAAAAGAAGCCTTTATTTTGCTGACTTTTTTGTACGGCGACTAAGTTTTTTGTAAGGCACTTCAAAAATAATTTTGTTTCCTCAAAAGCATTTAAAAGAAGAAACAATTTTATGCTTCATCGCTAGCAAAAAAGGCACTCCTTACAGCAATGCCTAAGCTAATCAGTGAAGCCGTTTATCCACTCGCCTCGAAGGGATTGAAAAAAATTCAAAAAACAAACTAGAAAAGCTGCTTTCTAGTGATCGTTTCGAGTATATTCGAGAACTGAAAATTTTCCCTGTGAATATGCAGAAACTCCAACCACTACTGCAGACCATCAATGTTATCTACACTGCTAGATGAGTTCAAGTTGAATAACATGTGGTTGCAAGAGGACGGTGGAACCATACACTCAGACCTCGGGCCATTTCTGGGCCGCGTTATGTCTCGTTTCGAAGATTTCGATTCGATGACTCCAGAATTTTGGGTATTCTGAGTTTATCGTGTAAAAATATAAGTCACGGGATCTGGAGGTCTTTGCCAAACCATCTGGAAATGCAGGTAAAGAAGTTATCAATAAAAGGGGCGCCCAATCGACCGACATTATCTTCAAGAAGCCATGTAAAAATTGCCTACAATTCAAGGTTAACTGAAAAAGAGAAAACTATAAAACTTTGTCGGTTGGTTTATGGGATTCATTTTGGGCCACTCTATAAAAGGCTTTTCAGTGCACAGTGTAAAACCAGATTTGATTCTCATAAATATTTAGTTTCATTTTGTTCGAGGACCTCTTTCTACGGACTTTAAATAAATTAAATTTTTTTTTTGCATTATAACTACAATTATTAAAGAGGACTCGTATACCTTCAAAGTTATTGACAAAAAAAATAAAAATATGAAGATTCCGAGTCTATCAATATTTCCTGCAATTTCTCCTGTAATCGTTTCATTTTTCGGAATTCAAAATTTTGTCATATCTCCACATTTCAAGGTCTCAGGACTTTCAAAAAATAGGACTGTCAGCGATTCAAGCCAATGATTTTAAATTGCAATGTGTAAACTCAACCCAAGAATCAGCGCAACACACTTTCGTGCCGAACACAACCCTTTTTTGGATGCCCTTTGCGGATTCAGTTGTCTCTTTCTTGAATTGTCATTTTGAATATAGAGTTCATTATTGGACAAGACTTGGCGAAGTGTGGTGCGTTCGCTTCTTGGGACGAGGTTAAGAATCAAATAAAATTAAAAGTCAATTTAAAATTGCAATTTTATTATCTTAACTTGGAAGTTTGCACCACAAGGACAATTTCACTAGTTTTAGACAATTGAAATTAGTTTTCCAATTAAAAAAGTACAGAATCAGTTTTAAAGCATCGTTTAAGATGTAAACCTATATATAAATATATACACTGCCGTTCACAAGTTTTTTGACAACAAGTGACAAGTTTTTTTGTATGTTAATAGCTTTATCAGTAAAAAGTTTTTTTTAAGCCATTTAGCTTTGTTCACCATGATTTGAGTATTAAGCGAATCTTCGGACTCTTTGTCGTCAAAAAATCCACCCATACCTGTTCCAATTTGGTTGTCATTGGAGACATTAAATTGATCAACCTACTTGTTGTTTTCTTTTCAATTCTAGACTACCTGACGTTGGTCTTTCAATTTTGGACACAATTTTCGAAACTGTCATCAATTCCGCCGATAAAGAGGAGGTCTGCAAAGCCGACGGACTAGAAACATCCTTAAACAATTATTGAGCCACACAGCACAGTCAGGAGCATCTTTACTGTACCAAAACTTTGAATTTCAACTCATGTGTGTCTGTTGATGTCTTCTGAACTTCGTTTTGAAGTTGAAATAAGGGGCTGTTATGTTGCTACTCCACCGTGAAGGCCTGCGTAGTGTTTTTTTTTATCCTTGAACCAAATAAGCGAGTCCACTGATTTTGTAAACAAACCATCGAAACATTGCTGATTCAGCAAGTTCAGAGTTAAAACATTTGGGCACAATACCCGAAATTTGGTAATTGCACCACTGTTATTGTTTCTTATTGTGAATCAAATCGTAGAGGTCTTTACAGAAAAGGCCATAAAGATAATTGGACCTCTGCGTGTTCTGCACTTACATACTCTGATCACTGATATCCTTTTTCAAAAGACTAACAATCAATCGATATTCACGTGGCGGAATCTATCAAAATCTGCAAATAAAAATGGACTAAAAGTGAACCACTCAAATACCGAACTGCCACTTTTAAAAAACAAAACTCTTAAAGAACCCTTTCTTTTACTCAAAAGCAAGACTTTCCAGCACTTTACTATGGCTATGAACTTTTAAACCATCTTGACTCTCAAGACTTTCTATATAAAGCTGATGACAGATTGATAAAAGGGCTTAAATCTTTTTAAGGACCTACAGGAGAGTCTGGGACTACTCTCTGCAACTGCAATTTTTCCTTGACGAAAATCAGTCAATTAAAAAGCTAGCAAGAGCTGAACATTGACGTAAAACTTTCCTTTTCGAAGATTACCATTCTGGTAGACAATTACGTAAAATCACACTCAAAATTAAACGTTTTGAAAAAATCTCAAAAAAATATAAGTGAAGATGAAGCCTGTTGGTGAAAGAAGCGAAGGATTAAATTGCAGTCTAGAAGCAAAAAATTTAATAAAGCCTTTAATTTCAAATCGCTTTAAAGTACACCATAGACTCTTCTGCACAAAAGAAGAACAAGCATTCTTTGACCCTTGAGAAATGGCCGCACACATGCTCGATAAAGTAACTTCGTTTCAAGCAAACCATTTCTAACGATTTATGCAGAAGATGAGACTTTTGACCAAATCCAGATTAGGCTTGACGTTCTTCGACTATAACAAAGATCTTTCTTTATCTAATCGTAGCGATTTTTTATCAACTGGGAAGTTTATTTTTTAATTCGTTTTTATTTCGTAGCTTTTTTCAAAAAAACAAACAAACATTCCATTCACAAATCCACACTATAATTGAAATTCGAATCAACTCACACGTATGCCAAGCCACCCACCTACTTGAGCGAGCAGATTGACAATGAATTAGCAAAACATATGTTTTCTGTCAAAAAATGATTTGAGGTTAGATCGTAGCCGATTTGAACATCTTAATGAGACGTCAAATGTTTTTACGAAAATAAATTCGTAACAATTTGTCTGCGATGGCCTTTATCTGACAGATTGCATCCCTAATCAAACATTCGAAACCATTAAGGCTGTGAAACTTTTCAATATTTTGCGCCTTAGCAAATGAAAAGAATTACGTCAATCTGCTGTCATTTGTCAAAGTATAAAACTTCAGAATTAACGACCAATCAAATGAAGCGAACTAGAAGAATTTTGAAATTGGCTCATTTTAACTTTTTTTTTCAAATATCCATATAGATGTTTATATGGTTGGGGGGGATGTCCTCGACACTGGAGATACATTGATTTGATTCTCAATGGGGAGGGAAAACAATAATAAAAAAGCGAATAACTTTACACCCCATTGACAGCTGTCAGTTTGTGAGGGTTAAAATAGAAAAAGTTCAAAGGGAACTTAATGCATGCTAGGCAAACACTGTAATTTATATGTGCTATGGATTCAAAATGATAACAATCAATCGCGTGCAAGCCAAATAAACATTTTGAAAAGCAATTATTATTCACAGAGAAAAAGGAACAATTACATTTATGGTATATACATAAAATGGAATAAGGGTAATTCAGCTCTGCTTATCAGTTTGAATAGGACATTTGTACAATGGACTTTTACAGTTCTTGAATTAAGTTGAAAATACAAAATCACAGGACCCTGAAAAGGAGTATTTTTTGCAAAGTAAAAGAAGTGATTACCGACTAGTTCAATGTAGTCGGATTTCCAAAGCAAATTATATAAAAAAGTTTAGACAAAACCTCAGCTTTCCTAAGGAGTCAAGTAAGAACAAACCAATGCGGAGTGAGTTGCCAAGTACAAGCTGGGTGGACAAAATTTTTAAGTTTATTATCCCATAAAAGTCGGAATTCCAGATATAACGCTTGAGAAACATTTCGTCGCGACAAATCTTCTGTCCTTAAGAAAAATGCAGTTATGCTAGAATGGTGTTAGCGTGAAGGACTCTCTCTGAATCTGTTCTGATCCCCTTTACAATAAGAAGACAGCTGACTCTGTCTCCAATTGTCATTGAGGGAATCTCCCTGGAAAAATCCAGGTCAAGTACCTCGGTGTTTTCTTGGAAAAGAAACTGAACTGGACTTCATATATCACCAACTTCTAAGAAGCTGGAAAAAGTCCAACGCATAGCTTGTTTGCGCATCACTAGTTCTATGAGCACCTGCTCTACGGCAGCACTGGAAACTGTCATTGGGATGTCTCCACTTGACATTTTCATTCAGGAGATAGCCGTCAGAAGTACCCTTAAGATGCAATTGGCAATAAAATACAAACCAAAACGGGATACTTGAGAATAATCAACTTCATAACGGACAAAGACATGTTCTGATGAAAACAACACACTGCCTTGGGCTTCTCTTTGAGGTAGACATTCCTAACCGTGATCAATGGTCGAGCAACACACCTGGCCTCCACCCCAGGAACTTTATCTGGTATGCTGATGGCTCAAAAATAGCAAATGGAGTAGGTGTCGGTGTCTTTGGACCCAACACAAAAATCTCTATACCCATGGCAACGTATCAAAGTGTTTTCCAGGCTGAGCTGCAAGCCATCGAATCCTGCGCTGAAGAAAACCTTGAAAAAGGCGAAAAAGGGGCCAGAATCCTCATATATTCAGACAACCAAGCAGCGCTTTAAGCACGACGCTACTTCGTCTTACATTCCCTAGCCCAACATAACAAAGTTAGGTAAGGATGGGTTCTATGTCATCATGGAATCGAAGGTAATGAAATTGTGGACGAACTAGCCAGAGCTGGTTCCAAAACCTTTGACGAATCATCGTTTAAAACAAAAAAAGTAGAGTTCAAGATTTATGATAGTACAAGTAGTCTGGAAAACAAAAACATGTCGGCTAGATTCGTCTGGTAGAAAGATTACGAGCAGTTGACACGGTGTTTAAATGGACACTACAGGGTGTTCATGACCCAGGTGAGCTTCTCAGTTCAAATAATGAAAGTGTCTCCTGTCATTCTAGCGTACTATCGAGCTTGGTATCCGAAGAAGAAAACAACATGTTTCAGTTCTGGTCACTAGAGATGTTGGGTATCAAGAATGATGAAGAGAGCAAAACGGACGTAACCAAAGACCTCATCAAGACGTGCATTTCACAAGAGGGTGCACGGTTCCTTGCAAGGCTTCCCTGGAAGGTCAACAGGTTCAACTTGGACTCCAACAAAGATCTTGCAATGATTGTCACGAAATCCAGCTCAGCTATTGGAGTATGATTCAGCAATAAGACAGTTAGTGAGGGAATTGCTGAACTCGTGGAAGATTCAGATCCTGTTGGTGCTCGTGTTTTCTATATGCCACACAAACCAGCCTATAAGGAGGGGAGTTCCACTACGAAGGTCCGAGTCGTGTTTGATGCGTCGGCTCACAGCGAATGAAATATGTCGCTCAACGATCAGCTCTGGACGGGAGCGAATTTGTTGCCAGATATCATGCAAGTTCTGTTGAATTTTCGTTTTGGTCTGTACGGTATAGAGGCTGACATCGAGAAGGCGTTTCTGCAGATAATACTACACGTGGAGGACCGTGATAGCCACCGCAATTAACAGGCAACAAACCACCAGTAGCGTTATTCAGGATGACCAGAGTCACATTTGGTGTTACATGCAGCCCATTTTTGCTGTGTGCGGTCATACGCTACCTTTTGGATCAAGAAAAAGAGCATAGTTCTGAAAGATGTGGGCTTCTGCGTCAAGGAACGTACATGGACGATGTCGTTATCAGTGTCGATTCGGAATGCGAAGGTATTCAAGGTAAGGCGGCAGTTTCCATCTTTTCAAAGGCATCAATGCGTCTTCACTAATGGAATTCAAATAGCGCACTGGTCAGAGAAATGGTCAGCAATCTGGATGTTCCGCTTAAACAGAAGGTACTCGGACTCTCTTGGTTTGTTGGTTCTGACGAGCTGAGCGTGCCCTTGAATGCAGCAGAAGACACACTACTGTCATCGGAATCTAAAGGAACTAAGCGGAATGTTTTACAAGCAATCGCTCGAATTTTCGACCCATTAGGTATGTTGGGACCTACCACTGTCAAGCTAAAGATTTTCTTTCAGATATTGTGGAAGAAGAAATTGCCATGGGATGAAGCCTTCTCAGAAGAGAGAAGAAGAGACGCAGTGGATGAATGCGTAAAGTCAGTTTTACAGCTCAAAGATGTAACGATTCCCAGAGCTGTCTTGCCATTCCCAAAGGATGAAGGATCCATTGAGATCCATATTTTTGCCGATGCCAGTACAAAGGCATTTGGAACTGCAGCCTTTGTAAGATGTATATCAGCAATTGGAGATATAATTGAAGGAAATTATGATTCAAGCCTTCCCTTAAACGTCGTGGTCATTCCATCGCTTTTGCGCAAGTATAATCGGCTTCAGATTTGCTATGTCCGCATTACACTTACAAGCAAGGACAAAGTCAAGTAGACTATGTGGAACCAGCATCTGAATTATCTGTCAAACTCGAACTCAAAAAAATACCCCTCACTGGTAACTCGTATTTACACAACTTTCCTGGTGGTACTCAAGACTCTCAAGTACATGAACTTTTGACTGCTAAGCTTTAGTGGACGTCAAATCAAACACAAAGCAAACTTAAATCTTCGTTCATTTTATTTTTTAAAATAAGCATTTGAGTGAGGCGCGTATCATATTCAACCCTTTACGGAAAGACTGAAAATTGAGTTAATTAAAATAAGGAAGAGAATTGGTCCAAGAACTGACCCTTGAGGTATGGCAACCACTGAGCTATTCTATAAAAGATATTCTTTTTATTTTGAATATGCTTCCTCCAACAAATAACTAATGGATAAGTATTTGTTCACTTTAAAAAGGAAACCAACAAATGACCCACCCAACTTTAAAAGTCTGTAGTCATAGTTTGTCAAAGGATATCCTTTGAGTCTAAAAAATTTGAAAAAATTTATTTCGCGTAAGACTTTTAGTTTTCGAAAAACTTCATATTTTCACACTTTTAAACGTTTTGAAAATAATCAATATTTTCGGTGACACATTGGCCAATAGTTTTGTTTAAAAGTTTCAGAAAATTTATTCATCCTTAAAAAAATAAGTGCCTGTAAATTTGGTCGTAAATTCAATAAGGAGGGAACAAACCTTTCCCCTTAAAAAAAAAAAGGATCTAAAGGAACAACTTAATAACAGTGATTCATCCTTTTTATCTCGTAAACACTTAATTTCAATTTATTACATTTTCTTATGCGCAACACTTATACTCACATGAATAGAAACTATGATGAAGTGGACGAAGAAAAAAAAAATCCCTCTCATGCGGATAATCTTTTCCTTCAGTTGATTATGAGAACGAAAAAATGTAATCCTTCTGAAACCCCCTTGGATCCGCAGCAGCAATCGGTTTTGAGTTTAAATAAGTTTTTTTTTTGTTTTATTTTTTTTGATAAATATTTCTTTCAGCCTACTGCAACGGTAATGGTGGCAAGGATCCTTGGTGTACGTTTGCCTGTCATCCATGCACAAGCATTCGAATGCATTTGAATGTTTTACTTGTTTTTGTTTTTTGTATCTTTTGTGTGTAACAATGGGATTGTTACAGATTGATTAATTTTTTGTTTTCCAAAAACATACGGTTTTTGTTTCTTTTTTTTGTATTAATCCTTTAATTCGGTTTTGAATTTATTTCTTTTTTTTTTTCTATGATATTTTACACACGCGATTTTATTTTTGATTTAATTTTAAAATACTTAAACTATTTAATTTGATTATAAAATTTATTTATTTATCCAAGCATTTAAATTAACTATTGGCGATTTTATTTGTTTAGAAAAGAAAATATTAACAACTAAAAACGTTGACTGCAGTACTACGCGGTAAGTTTTCGAGTTTTAGCGATTAATTAATTAATTAATTAATATTATTATTATTATTTTATTTACAATTTACAAAAATTTAAATTATTACTACTGCGACACTATTTACAGGGAAAAAGAATTGAACGAATTAAATTCCTTCGCTGTCACAGAAATACGATTACTATCGACCACCAAGGAAAATTCTTTTCCAGTATGACGAATTTTCCGAAACAAAAATCCAGAACACATATGCGATTTATGTGTAGTTGTGTGTGTGTGTAGGGGCGACACGAAAGGAAACAATAACAGTAGGAAATACGCTCGCAAAAAAAAGAACAATTGACATGCGGCGGATTTGTCACAACGCGGCGGCGGCGGCGGACCGGGCGAAAGAAAAAAGTTTTTCCTTTTTCTCCTTAAAAATTAAAAGACGATGACATTATTGTTTTGCGGTAATGTTGGTGGTGGTTGTAGTTTTTCCGAGGAAAAGTGCACAAAAATTAATTTGAAAGACCAACGAAAAAAAAAAAACGAAATAAATCGACGAACGTTCGCGGATGTGAAGGGTTGTTTTTTTTTGTTTTTTTTTTTGGATTTGCTTTTCTTTTTTTGCCCTTATTTTCCTTCTTTTCTTTTTTTTTTTTTTTCTTGTATTTTCTTTTTCGGTGTGAAAATCGCGTTACACGTCCATTTTCGCCGGAGACTTCAAATCAACTGAAGTGAACCGTACTCGACTGTGTGTGTTGAAATGGGCACAATTCGCAACAAAAAAATGAAAAAAAGAAAACTGAAAACACATAATGAAGCGAAAGCGAGTAATACTGGCCAAGTCCGCAGATGATTGCCAAAAAAGAAAAGCGGAAAAGAGAAAACACAACCACCACGACTCACGTTTTCCTCAAATAGTTGGGAATTTTCCAAGAGCACCAGAGCACGCGACAACCACCGGAGAATGAACCAACAACGAGAGAGGACGAGACTTTCCACACAGCATTCAACGCGATTTTCTTTTGCACATTTTCCGGCTTTTTATCGACTTTGTATTCGCAGTTGGGCAGCTATGTAGCTAACTGCCAGCAGTTGCTGGTGTCAGTAAGTGGCAGCCAGGGCGAAACGGTCGATTTTGTTTACACGCAGAGGCAGAGGCAAAGTGTTGGGACAATTGCCTTGAAAAGCGGGGTGGTCTTTTGGCGAGATAAGTCTCAGGAGTTGCGAGAGAGAGTTTTTTTTTCTTGTTGTTCCTTTTTGCCAGTGTTTTCCTTTCGTACTTTGGGTGTTGTGTTTGTTGGCAACGAGCTTTGGACTCCTCTTTGTAGATTTTCAATAGCCGGAGGCGAAACTGAATTTTGAGATAAGATCTTGTGGAGCTTTTCCCATTGAATTTCTGTAGAGTGTAGAGTTACAGTGAGCGATAAGAAAATTATGTCACCAACGATTTATTTAAGGAGAAAGGCACTTTTTCAACAAAAATATCAATCAAAACCAAGTAAATCATTATTTCCGCAGCCGGGTTTCTAATTCACGCTCAAGTATTAGTATTTGGCTTTTTCATAGTTTTGCATACCTTTGTGAAGTTGAAGACACTCTAATGCTTGATTTACTGACTGGCATATGGTCTACCATACGATTTCTATCGATAACCAAATGGAATTTTGAACAAGCTCAGTAAACGCTTTAATATTAAATATATTAAACATGTTCCAATAAGACAAATGCCGATTTATAATCAAAGTTGTGAATGGTTCAATACTGCAATAATGAACTTGGTTGAAATCGATAAGGGAAACATAACATCATTGCTATTGTTGGATATTTCGAAGGCTTTTGAACAGATTAAAATACTACTTTGAATTCGATGCACTTAAGCTAGCAGGAACCCCGCAAGGAACGCTTATCGGTCCCTTGTTATTCACCATGTTTTACAATGTCTTATCTTCCGTTGTGAGTCATTGCAAAGTTCAAATGTAGGCAAATGATGAACAAAGTTGAATTTCTATCGTACATCATCGGTTGAGAGGCGACAGCCCCCCTTAACGATCTTTAACTGAAGTCGAAAAAAGCCAAGAAATAGTCAAATCTCTTGAAGCTATTAACACACCTCAGTTCCTCAAAATTAAGATTGATGATGCCGAAATTAGTACACCTGTTCCCCGATTTGCACGGTACTTTTTTTACACGATTTTTCGTTTTAACATGGTTATTAAATTCAAGACAATTTCAAAATAAAACTGTTAAAAACTAAAAAATTCGTTAAGGCATTAAACTAATTAAATAACGAGACGGGGTTATTCTGGAAAAAATTAACAGTTGTACCTCAAGCTCACAAATCAGTTAGTGGTCATCGAGCAGCGAAGGATCGTATAACAATTCTTTTCTGTATAATATAATGAAGCCATCATTTATTAACAAATCTAAAAAGCCACGTGCATTTAAAGTGATAAATATCAACAACGTGCAGGTTTGGTGGATGGCCAAAAAGAAAGCATTGGGTACTGCCACGGTTTTTATCGAATGGTTTCATAAGTTGTTTGTACCCTATATCTACTTATTGACAATGTTCCCGGCCATCCTTAAAATTTATCGTACTCCGAGATTAAACAACCAACGCTGAATGCTTATTGGAAAAAAGTATATGGCCAAAAGTAGTTGAAGGTAAGATTTCTTGTAGACCATTGGCGCATGAATATACTCAGATAGTTGAGTTGGCTTATGCAGTGCGAGGAGTTTTCGAGAATTTAACTGAAACACTAGAAAAGATTGATTGGCAATAGTAGTGATGATAGTATGTGTAAGAAAATTAGATATAACTAGAGAATAAATGTGTTTAAAATAAAAAAAAAAACATGAAACACTTTATTGAGGATTATTTAAATATTAAACTTTATTTGTTTTTTATCTTTTTAAAAAGAAAAAAAAACTATAGCACGAGGTCGCTGCCGGTCAGGTGGTAAAAATTCCGTCAGCATCAACTGTGAATGAATAAAAAAAAAACACCACATGAATTCAGTTTGTCCTATTTCGGTTGGTCTTTGATAAATTATTAATGTCATGAACAATATAGTGATGAGCGTGAGAGTAGTTTAAAGCGTACGCTAGACCCGAAGCAGGAAAACGCACATCTCCGGGTGTGATTAAAAGTTTCAAGCAAGCGGAAACACCACAGCGAGCCGACGAAATCAAAGTGTGTAGTAGGAGGGCAACAGGGTGTAAAACGCAACCCTATTCTCCTCAGATATTTGGATTACCTAACTCCTAGACTACACTGGGCTACAACCCACAACAAGAAGAAATTACTCCACCCACTCTCACGTCACCACTCGATCGTATTTCATCAGCATTAAAAAACACCAAAACAAATGCAAGCTCAGTGAATAACTCACCCTTAACTCTTTTTTTTGTTATGTATATTAAATTGTTTTTTTTTCCTTGCAATATATCACTCACTGTTTTTTTTTTTATTTAACTCTGCTTGTATCTCCTCAGACTGTTCGACACTGAATAAGCTCAGAATCGGCGAGGATCCTGCAAGCACACACACAAAATGCGACACACTCGATTGTCAGTTAAATTTCCTTCCACCCCTTCTTTATCTCAACTGGGTAAAGGAAAATAACGTGTGTGCAGCTGCGATCCTTTTTGCCTGTCGAGAGTGAACAAAGATAAGGAACCATCCACTGCGCAATGTGAGTGTGTTCCTTTGGCGATTGCTTTCGCTATTTTGTTTTACGTATCCTTTATTTAATAATAATAACATGAATGGACTGATATACTACTGTGTCCAAAAAATAAGGTGACATCTGAATTTAAACTGCGCGCGTCGAAGGATTTGGAGATTTTTCTTTCTTTTTAGGTTGGTAGTACTGTCTGTGAAATCTATGTGAAATTTCATGTCAAAATATATTCATAGTGTTTGAGATACGCGTCTTTTTGTGAGCTGCTAAAAGTGAGTTTTTCGTTTTTTGCGATGTCGAAATTTATTGAGCAAAGAATTTGCATTAAATTTTGTTTACGGAATCAATTTTCTACTGCGGATACGTTGAGAATGGTACAGAAAGCCTTTGATGATGAGGCTATGTCTAAAAAAATGTTTACAAGTGGTATAGTGATTTCCAAGCCGGCCGTGAACGTGTCGAAGACGAAGAGCGTTCTGGGCGACCATCAACCTCAACCGATGAAGCTCACGTCCAACAAATCAAAGATTTGGTGTTGAAACACCATCGATTAACAATAAGAGACCTTGCTGATGAAGTTGGCTTATCGAAAGGCTCAGTCAATACCATTTTGAAGGATGGTTTGGGCCTCAAGCGCGTCAAATCTCGACTGGTACCGAAAACATTGAATTTTTTGGAAAAAAGGCATCGCGTTGAAGTGTGTGAAACAATGCTTTCCGGATACCAGAATGTCATGAAATGCATTATAACTGGCGATGAGACTTGGATATATGCTTACGACCCCGAAACAACCGATCAATCGAGCGAATATCGTGCCAAAGGAGAGCCGAGACCAAAAAAACCGCGCCAAAGTCGCTCAAAAATCAAGGTCATGTTGACTGTTTTCTTCGATTATCGCGGTGTTGTGCTTTATGAATTCCTTCCAACCGGCCAAACAGTCAACAAGGAATATTATTTGAACGTTATGCGTAGTTTGCGTAACGCTATCCGCCTAAAAAGGCCGGAATTGTGGAAAGACAATTCTTGGTTTTTACACCACGATAATGCACCATCCCATACCGCACTCGTAATTCGTGATCATTTCGCCAAAAACTCAACCCATATCGTTCCGCAACCACAATATTCACCTGATCTGGCGCCGTGCGACTTCTGGCTGTTCAACAAGCTCAAAAGACCGCTCCGGGGACACCGTTTTGATACGATAGAGGAGTGACTACAACCAGTGTTTCAGAGATTGGAAAATCCGTTGGCATATGTGCATTGCATCGGGAGGGGATTACTTTGAAGGGCATGAAATTGATTTGGAAGAATAAATAAAGAATTTTCAAAATAAATACAATGTTACCTTATTTTTTGGACACAATAGTATGTATTTCCCTTGAATTAAATGAATTTGATTAAAGAAAAACTGAAAAAATTCTGTTTAAACGGTTTTTCATACAAGAATCTGAGATTTCAATTTTTTTTCTGGAACGGATCTTCCATGTAAACCGGGGGACAGGTGTATTTTCAAATCCGTGAAAAACTTACGAGTTATTTTTTACCAAAAACTAACTCGATCCGATCATGCCACTTATTTCATGCGGAATGTTGTATGGTGGTTTGCGCGTATTAAATCACATCAGATACCCATTTTACTCTACGCACAGCCTTTGTTTTGTGACCTGATTAAAGCTTGAGATTGTATTTAGTAATACTCTGCGATCTGTGCAGAAATCATCATGTATCTGAATGGACAAAGGCAGTTTGAAGACAGACGTGTAGAATCTGAGGGCACCTTTGGTTTGTGGCTTATTCGCGACTTCGGAAAACCCCACAAGAAAAAGTCGCATTCACCTCCGCATCATCTCCACGTGAGATGACTATGCCCTCGAATAGCTCGCACAGAATTTCCAGAATTTTTTAATTTCTTGGTGTCAGCCCCGGTTAGAGTTGGGGTGATTCTGCTTACTCTTGTCGAAGTGGTTTAATAATCCTTCTTCATGAGCTATTTTATATCCCGATGGGAAGGGTTTTTGCATAGCATCTTTGAGGATAATGCGCATAGATACTTTTCTATGGGTGGCATGTTTGCCGTGTTGTATTGTATTTCATAACTATTGAAGTGATGGATGGCTGGATTTCTGTGCAGACCTGTACAGTAACGAAGTGCTTTTCGCTCGAAGATTTGAATTTTCTTCATTAGGCTTGAACTTATCGTGAACCCTATTGGGAAACAATAAGTCCGATGGGACGGATAAGTTGCTTCTACAGCAAGAGTTTGGTTCTTGTATTCAAACCGTTCCTTATTCTCATAAGTGGGAGGATTAGGGATAGTGCACGGTGGGCCTCTTCTAGAGTGGCTGTCGTATGGGAATTCAAGCTGAATCTTTCTTCGAAGTGAATTTCTAGTTATTTGGCCTTTTGTTGTGGTCAAATGATCGAGTTATCCGGCATGGTCAAGGAAAGGTTCTTGCACTTGGTGGCTGAACCATTGTATGAGGCGGTCCTGAAGAAGATAAGTTCGGTGTTGGTCGTGTTTATATTAATTCCCCATTTTCGATAGTAGTCCCTTATTAAAGGATACGTTCCTCGACATTACGGAGAGCTACAGTAGGCATTCTGGAAGAAGAATACGTAACTGAGTCATCTGCGAATAGCAGTGTTTTTGTTTTCTCACAATTCCAGAATTGTTCATGGGCATGATGATTGATAAGGGGCGGACCAAACTTTGTACCTTGCGCTACTCCTGCATGAGTTTCAGAGAATAGTGAAGTAGATGTTCCTACACGAATGTAAAATCGACGGGTCGTGAGAAAACTGTTTATTATTTCAACGCAAGTAAAGGGAAAATTCGGTGTCTTCCGTTTGTACAACAAACCATTGATTTATACTGAACCGAACGCCTTTTCTATGTCAAGATGGCAGGCGAATGTGATTTTCATTTTGTTAAGGCCTTACTTTGCCACTGTGTATTGTTTCAACAACGGATGAAAAGTGGAGTGGGCTACTTTGAACCCAAATTGTTTTCGTTGGATCAAACCAATAGTTACACAGACCGATTCGAGTTTCCTGAGTATCAGCATTTCCAGAAGTTTGCTGAAGTTTTTAAAGAGTGAGATCGGCCTGAATTTTGAAATGCAGTTTGCGCAATTATTCAATATAATTGTAAGGAATATGATATCAGTTGCAGGTAGTTTCTAATAATGAAGTTGGAGATTTTATCGAGTCCGGAGAATTTCTTGGCGTATCCGCTACGAATCTCGACAGAGAGATCGGATGGGTAGGAGGACCTTGCGTTTCATTGACGAACATGTAGAACATAGACTGACCGTTTATTTAACTAGTAGACTCAAATTTATCCATCACCAGTTGCCCGAAAAGACCACCAATTTCCAAGAAAAAATTTTAAGAGTTGCACGTAGTGTTGAACGCTATAACCATCCATGGTGATTTGGCAGACTGAATAAATGACAGAAAATTTGACAGATGTAGCTTCAACAATATGGCCGCTATCAACTGTCAAAATTCTCACTTTTGGAAGACTCTATAGTGGAGGCAAAGTTGCAAATCGACCAACAGAAGGAAGAATTTTTTGAAATGTTTCGAAGAACGCATAACAAAAGCCAAGGGAGAATCCTGAATATGCGGGAAGAAATTTGGTAAGACAAACAAGGGTTGTAACCCTATCCTTGATAGCATCGCGCAATCTTCTGATTCTGTTTGATGTCTGTTTAGCTCCTTTTTTTCAAGTTTTTGAATTTTTAAAGCTTCCTCGGCATATCAAAATACACCACTCATTCAGGGGCCTCGCGAACGAAATAAGTTTGTGTTTAAAATAACAACTCGTTGGTATCAATGAAAGACCGAGATGACGCCCTCTGCTTTTGTCCAACTGCAGTGAGTCATTAGGCACGTTTGCTCAACCCAAACCATTCAAACTTTATGAGTAAGTTTCCAAGCTGTTGCAAGGACTTGACACTCATCATTGCTGAAACGATATAAGAGCAAAATAACATTCAGAACTTCATTAGTGTGAAGAGTTCAATAAACGTATTTACGACATTCAATCTAAAAATGGTATCCAATAAAATTGACAATGAAATGCTAGCTGGTTTCTTTTTTATGCAATTCCCAATCGTCGTCCTTCGTCAAATTTCAAAACAACTCCATTGTGACAGCTCACAGGTCACATCTCCCATGTTGCTGGTAATAATGTTACGAGTCCCTCCAGTGGCCTATTACTCGTGGTGTTACGATAACTCAAAGTGAAATTAAAACAAGTTCCAAAACGGAATTGCAATTACCTCGCCTAAGTAGCCCGCTGCTTCTACTGCAATCCATTGCTAAACCGAACATTTAGAGACTCGTTGTAATGTCAGAAGTTTCCAGTTCCAGCAACCTTGGTATCCCACCGAATTGCAAATTATGAACATTGTTTTTTTTTTATATCAATAAACGTGACATACCCTTTTGGCCTGGTCAACAGCAACGAGGGAATTTTATTTATAACAAAATGAAATTGAATGAAGTGGACAACATTGGACATTGAAGCCCAACACTGTAGCTAGGTTGATGATAGTTGATGGTTGATGACTGTGGCGCTGCACCACTAACTGAAAGAAGGTTAATTAATTTTCATCCAGTTGGGAATACACACCCTTTAAACGACAGGACGAATAAAAAAAAAAAAAAAACAAAGGCGAACACAAAAAACCCGATGAGAGCAAAAGCTAGGTACATGTCGTTCTTTTGGGCCGGGTATATCCGTACCTGTTACATTTCAATGGCAAAGCTATTAAGTGTTTTTTTTTTTCTCCCTAGGATAGGGGCACGAAGGTCATCTAAATGGCGGGTAAATATAATTATCCTTCCATTAGGATAGTTTCAATGGAAAAACAAAATAATAAAAAATCATTAACATAATTGCTCTGCTTGGGAAATGTATCTTTGTTGTCACGTATCGTATTTTCATTCGTTGGCCGAGTTAGTTTGCTTTGGTGAAAGTGACGATTGATTAATTGAGGGGATGTTGGCCAAATGCTATTCGGTATTAATAGGGCTCGAAGGAAATGTATTACAAGGGAGTACTCTTTGAATGTTATTAATCTTAGTTAGCTTGTGACTACGAGGGAAGGCAAAGCGACAAGGCTTTCGAACTGAAATACTTTTCGAAACAAAATTTGATCCGTGCTGATCTGCGGAAATTTTCATATTTCTCCAGAATTACTGTCACTTGGAATATTTCGAAAACCCTCAGATGTCTCGGGGAAATTATTTTAAGAAATGATTTTGTAATTTTTAATTTCCCATCTGGAGCCCAAGTTTCGTGGTCTAAGAAAGAGGTTTGTGTGTGTGTGTGTGTGTGTCTACGTACATTTGTGCGTAGTTTTTCGTCTCGCATAGCTCGATAACAAATCTAGCAATTGAATTCAAATTAGTTGCATTCGAAACGTATGTGCAAAATGAACACCTGAAAAGCTTTTGGTTAAATTTGAAGGGGTGGTTTGTAATTTAATGAAAAAGACTGTCAGAAAACGGGCCAATTTCAATTGTTTAATTAAATTAAAATTCGTTTTGTTATGAAAAAAGTTCAAAAGCCATTTAACTCATATCTTTAAACAAACATGTGTAAAGATATATACACTGCAGTTCATAATTTTTCGGACAAATTCGTTTTACTTGTTTTTTTCTTTAAATTTTAATATCAAAATTTATAGCAAAAGTATCACCAACATCATCTTTATTAAGCCAAATAACTTAATAAAGTTAGACAAATAACTAAAATAACTGGTTATAAAATATGGTTCATCGAAAACCGAAAAAGTTTGGCCGACATTGAATCGTTTTCAATGTTTTCCAATGTTCTTGATCTCTTGGAAGATTTCTTTAAATTTATATCTTGATGTTGGACACTTTTGAAAATCACCAAGTACAAGTACTTTTTCAAATACTTTCTTTTAAGGCCCAATTTTTCAGTGGTGAGTTAACTCTGAGTTAGCTCGGTGTTAGCTAACTCCGGAATAAAATTAATCCTGAGTTAACCCATGTAGCAGTTTTTCAGTGCATTTTATCGATTAAGTTGTCAAATAACTATCGATATCTATCCATTCTGACAAATCAATTGCTACTTGACAAAACAGAAGAATTCAATAAAAACTTAACTTAATTTTAATGTTCATACAATTTCCATAAACTCGCAAATTTTGACCTGCTATTCAATGAAAAACAGATCATGTCCGCTTCGTTTGAAGACGTTTTCCAGGAAGTTTTTTTATGGTATGATTTAAATAACCATTCACCTCAAAAGAAACATGTTTGCAAGTTTTATGGCAAAGGCTTAACAAAGACTGTTGTTATTCTACGTATGTCGAAATCATCTTTGTGATTAATTAATCATAATAATAAAATTTCAACTAAATAAGATAATGGTACCCGGCTCAAATACTTAAATTGAACTTTTACTTGAGAAGTAATTAAAATTTATCGGCCAGAATTATAGCACCCAGTAAATGTACTCAGAAAAAAGTACGTGGTAAAGTACTTGTACTTGGCACCAAAATATATTTTTTTTTATAAGTACAGTACTTCAGTAATTAACAACTCTGCAGTCAAATTTTTTTTTGACACAGAAACACGCATACGTAGTTGAGGTACTCGATACTCGATCCACCAAAAAAAATAACCAATCAAAATATCGGCCCAAAGTATCTAGTACTCACTTTACCTACTCAGTATCGAAAGTATCGTTTGGGACGTTTTTATTAGAACGAATGTGAAAATCTAAGAATGCTCTCATCTACATATGAATTGAATAATATGTTGCAGACAGGAGATCAATTATGAATATTTAAAAAAGACTTGGAGACTAAACAGAGCCCTGCGGCACACCAGCATTTATTTGGTTAAAACTCACAACACGACTTGTGTTGAATGACCCTAAAAGATACTTAATTTCTACTCCAACGAAAAAGAATTCGTCGCTTTTTTTACAAAAGAAAGCTAGACTCTTTCAAATGTCTTAAAAACACTAAAAAGATGCAGAAAATGGTTCCATTACTTTTTGAAATCCGCTATCAACTCACCGTTGAATCTTTTGCTACAAACCGAACTGACAATCAATAAGCTGATGATTTATCATCATCATACTTGGATGACCATTTTTAGGGACGTGTTAGATAAATGCTGCTTTACATTCACAAGATATTAGGTCTGCTCAGCGGTTGTAGGTCCACCCAAGGCTGTAGAGCCATAAAATATTTTAAATGATTCTAACCGATGACGTTTATTTCCCTTAATAAAATGCCATCATTGCTACATTGACACCAGAAGCTCTTAAAGCGTTCCCGCAAGACCTTAATTTACACCATCACAAAGCAACGACTAAGAAATTTATCGAATCTTGTTTATGATGCCTCCTCCTAACATCATCAACATCATTGTGTCGTCGCCAGGACAATCACTCAAACCCATCCGCCACTTTTGTACTAATTTTGTTTTATTCCCTCAACTCGTTGGCTGGCCTCATGATGTTAGTTTCCGCTTGAACCTTTAACGCAAACTACACCAATTGGTGTCCCTATTCGAGGAAAGCCTTCACCACACAAGAGGGCGATACGAGGCTCTGATGATGGTGATGCCATTTGGCTATAAAAATTGAATTGAATTTTATTCCATGGCGGCCTTCTATTTTGTTTTCCTTTGAACAACATAAAATCACATGGTTTGCTTTCCAAATGAAATAACAAAGTAGTTTTCGACGTCGATACGCGACTGATGTGGACTATGTAGATCCCTTGCGGGTGATTCCAGGAGGATTTAATTGATTCGTTTCCAATTCACTGAGTACACGACTATGGACATTCAACAGAAATATGTACATTTCCAATCCTGACCGTGCAAATGTGAGTTGTTTCTTTTTTTTTTTTTTTGATCCAAGGACAGCTGTTTATTGACGGAAAATAATTTGCCTACCGTGAACAGTGAATAACAGAATTTTGCATGCAGTGTATGCCAATATTGTTTTTACAGTCCAAACAAATATTGGACTAAATATGGAATAAATTGTGATTTGAAATTTTGTGACCAACGGAAAGTGTATTAGTGAGATTCAAGATTTGTTATACTTGTGGATAAGAAAGATATTCGTCGCTTTTCATAAAAAAAACATCTCAAAAAAGTGATCGAAAACCCACTGCCAAATAAACCCCATACAATATCAATATAATTTTCATTCGTCCAGATCTACAATGATGTTGATCCTCATCAAATTTCGCGTTATTTTTGTGTTAGGGTATTTTTATTTATTTAACATATATCTAAACAATATTAAAGGGGTTACAGTACTGTAGAATTTCCAACACATCAAAATTTAAAATTGATATTCCAAAAGATGAAAAGCGGCAAAAAAGTCTAAATCTTCAAATTCTCAATTTTGCCCCAACGCTTCTCAGGTGAACGCGTTTCGCTCGAAACCAATTATATTGAGCTGGCCGGCATCATAACCCAAACAAATCTTTATATTCAAAATGGCTTCCTCCAGCGATGCACGCAAGTTTTTTATTGTATTGTATGGTTTTTTTATAAACAATTTAATGATGATTTTTTTCATTAAATTCATAACTTGTTTTTACAAAAGTGCCCCATTTCACGATATAATGTTTTTTTTTAATGGCGACCGACCAATCGACTGATTCAAACGGAATTTTTTCAAACAAAGAGAGTACAATTTTCATACAAACATTACGCTTTTGCATTATTTCAGAGTGATGTTGGTTTTATGCTTCTCTGGGGACCAATTTTGATACAAGCAGATCTAATTTTATTCTTCTGCAGCTTTTTGGTTGTCTGTGGCTCACCGGCAAGTGTGTCTGTTGCTCAGCGTTCCGGGCTCAATTCCAGAATTGAAAAACTGGCATTTTTATAGCTAAATCTCTCGCAAGTGATTGAAAATTTCCCGGAGAGAACAACCTTCAAGATATACATAGGTTGGCTATTGGGAGTCGGCAACAAACTGTTGTAATCTTTCTTCAAGAATTAAGTTAGAAAAATGACGGGACAGCACATTTTCTTGACAGCATCCGGTCCAAGTCTGGAAAACTACACAGTTCATCGCGTGCTACATAACTTGATCGATTTGCCGACCTTTATTGTCCAATAAGTGTGTTACGAAAAGACTCTACCCTTTCATTCAGTTAATAGATGGGATCTTGTAAGAGGCGTTAAGCAGGCGCTAAGCAGTTGCTGAAAATCATTAGATCGCCTTTTTTTCCGATCTGCAAAACCTGACTGATGATCTGTGAATTCTATGGCACTTTATAACCCTCTCTTTGTTAGTATTGTTCAACAGCTGCTGCTAATACTGCTGCTTGATTTAAGTCCAAAATTGTCTTCAAATCACGGAAAGATTGGATGTCTGCAGCAAGGCTTTTTACGTTAATCGGCAGAAGATCATTTACCTTACATACATGAATTTATGGTTTAGCAAGCTTAATTGCCGCACATCGGGTAGGGAATAATGAAAACAGGTCCGACAGATTGGACTCGGAAGACAATATCCTAAGTTATCAAATAACTAGACTGCGATCAGTTAGACAGTGAGTTTGTTACTTGTTCGATTCCTCCCAAAACATAAAGTCCCTTAGCAGCGAAAGTTCAAACTGCTAACACTGCACCTTTTTTTTTCTTTAGCAGAATATTTGAAGAAGATGTTGTGAAAGCCATTTAAGCAGTTTAGTCAAATGATGAAGGACTCGACAACATTCACCTTGAGCTCCTACTCCCCTATATCGTCTTACAAATCACGCATATATTCAACTCCATTCTCACTAGAATTACTTTTCTAAATGAATGGAAGAAAGCCAAAATTATTCCCGCAACGAAGCTTATTTCTTCACATTTGAGTGATAGACAACAATGTGTAATCGCTGGAAAAAAAATCCTCCACTTTTCCGGAAGTTCAAAGCGAAGTACCACAAGGATCGACCCTTGGACCCCTACTCTTTTTGATAAATGTGAACGAATTACACAACGTAACTTAATACTGTTCAAATCACATGTACGCAGACGATGTAAAATTTAACTCAAGCTGATCCCTCGAGAAGGAGGTTTCTTTAAGGTAAGCTTGCTTAACGAAGACCTCGCAAGTATATTTGATTGGTCCACTGCTTTGACTGATCTGTGCCTAAATACTTACAAGTCAAAACTGCTTCCAATCCTGAAGTCAAACTGCCTTCAAGATAACTTCGTACTCTTTGGATATGACTTTTCTAACTTAACTACATTATCGAGCTCATTCTGCAATTTATTTACCACTTTTTCTAGGCATTTGTGATGAACAAGGAATAAGATCGACCCTCACATCGAACCTTGTGGCACGCCGTGTTTGATTTTTTTCTTATTGCTTTACCATTCACATATTCACTAAAAAATCGTTTTTACAGCGAGTTCAGTCAGATAGGTCTCCAACACTCTTAGAATCGTCTTTGATTTAACACATCGAATGCTTAACTGACGTCCAGAAAAAGGATTAACACATGTTCTCCTGCATTAAGGGCATTGGTACTTTTTCCTTTTTGAAATTCTTATTGATACTTGTATATGATGCCATATTTTTGTTTTTTGCTAAGACGTCTCGTAACAACTTCTTCCAAATACTTTTCGAAAACAGGTTGTATTGAGATTGATCTTAAGTTTTAGTTCCACCCCGTGAATAGGTTGTACCAGTGCTGTCTCGAACTGGCTTGATATTCTTCTTTCCACTATGCTTATTTAAACTAAGACGGTAAGAAGAGGCGTCAGCATTTGCGTTTATTTCTATGGGCCTTAAAGACCCTTTGGCATACTGTTAGTCCAACTCGACGTCAAATGTGCAAAAACTAAAACCGTCATCTAGTGAAAAATAAAAAATTAAATAACAAACACACATGGGATGCAAACTCGTAGAAAGAGACTTTAAAAATAGTAACTCCCCTTTAAAACGTCTCCTGAGTCACTGTATCTAACCCGCCTACAACAATCGGCTTAACACTAAAAACAATTTCAAGTACCATTACCAATGTCCACCATCATCATCAACTCAAATCCTCCCAAATGGATGGCTATATTGGAAAAAAAGACATCCATTTGGGTAACACTCTCGGGCAAACACTTAACGCTGAACGACCACCGTCCAGCGGCACTCAAATCTCACCAAGCGGTCATCAATGACTGCGATTACGATTTTAATTCGCTCCCCAAACTATCATTTTAGTCCTCTTTCCATAAACATGAAAATCCCCGTCCATTCAATTTGATTGTGTACGCGGATTGTTATTTCATACATTTTATGACAGCCAAAGGAAAGGAAGCTTTATTTAAAAAAAAAAAAAAAAACAGGTAGCCCCATTACTTCCCGAACTCGGGGCAATTCTCTTTGATGTTTCTCGTGTCCTTGTTGGTAAGTGAAGGTACTGGCTCCCCGTACTCCATGGAGATAATTGCTTAAATTATTTACGAGAGTCCTGTTTAGATTTGATTATGAGGGGCGCCCAATGACGCCGACAATTGTGCAAGGATGCGCAAGAATAACGAAGAAAAAACCGTTAAGCATAATGAAATCTTAATCAGTAAATAATGAAGGAGCTATTTTATTGGTCTTCTTTTGGAACTAGTAATCCCTATAGGGTTTTTTGTATAATTTGGCCAAGATTGGATTACGGATTTTCGTCTGGATATTGCTTTATGCATTTATGAGTGCCTTGAGAGCAGCTGGCAGAGGGGGGAATTAATTTCTAAATCCAACTGCTCTCGTATGTATTTATCAGTAAATAGAAAAAAACTGCATTTTTTATGTAAATGGGTGAAGGAGAATTCCAAATGCAATCCTTAAAGTTGCATTATGTGAGCTTTGTTACTCAAAAATTACAATTGGACAATTTTGAAGAACTTTTATGAAGCTTCGTGATGACATGTTTTATGCAGGCACTAAGGCACTTAAAATTTGATGAGCAATAAGAACAACACTTGATTTCCCACAACCCCAAATGATATGATCTTGGTTATTAAGCTAGCATGTATTTGGTTTGTCTTCTTTTTTTTATGGCATATCCAAGCCTTGAACAGGCTTACTCTTTTTGAATGAACGAAATTGTTCTCTTTTCTTATAATTTCTTCACTCTCAAAGGCTTATGGCAACCTTCAAAATGCATTTTTACAAAGATCCAGCAGAAGGATTAGGAGAAGAATAGAAGGATTGTGTAATGGTTTAAAACTCAGATGTATTTTTTTTTTCGATAACTCGATGGTTGGTGTCCAAATAAGATCAGAGCTTTCGATATCTACTTATTTGCATTCGTTCAATTCGTAGTACAGTCGACTCGCGATAAATAAAAAAATTGATAAAATGAATTAAGCGTTAACTTGAAGTTTTGCTCTGGTCCCTTGAGAATCGCTCGGTAAATTGAAAAAAAAACCTACCATGTAAACCTATATTAATGTACACTCGTTAATTTGAAGGGATTGTGGCTGGTCTTTCCCATACAACACGCTATAAATTGAATTAGAGGATGCTATCTTTCTATCTTTATCTATGTAATCAAAACATCGGACGATTGAGTTGCTTGTATGAATTCGTATGCATACACTTTTGTTTGAAAACTGAATTAAGTCGAATTCTCAATTTCCCATAATGTCGGTGGCACTAACGATATTTTGCGCAACATTTGCGAGTATGTGTGTGCTTTCTATTAAATATGACCGATCTAATGCGGCATTGTGAATGCAGCTTAAGTTATTTCTCTACGCAATTCAGTTTGCATTTAATCGTATGTTTAACTTGGCTTTACGTTTCATTTGTGTAACTGATCGACGTGCCTGTCGATCGGGCAAAAAAGGAAACTTATCGAGACAGTGGAAAAAGAAGGTGGTGTGAAAACAAACATCGCGAGGCAATTTGGAATTCTTCCCTCTACACTTTCCAACATTTTGAAGAAGAAAGAGCAGATCGTCGAGTGCCAGGAAAGTGGATGTAGGAAAAGACGCCGTCAAGGTCAATATCCCCCTTCTAGAGGAATGTCTGGGTAAATGGCTTCGCGAGACCAGAGGACAAAACATACCAGTTGGAGGTTCTATGCTGAAGAATAAAGCACAGTCGTTGCAACTTCGATTGGGATTCAAGGATTTAGTGCTAATGAAGGATGGCTGACAAATATTAAAAAACGTCACGGCATTGTATTGAGTGGAAGGAAGAACTACATCGCTTGCTGGAACACTATGATCCATGCAACATTTTCAACACGGATGAGACCGGTCTTTTTTTTTAAATGTATTCCCGACCGAACATTAACCTTTAAAGATGAAAAATGCCACGGTGGCAAACACAGCACAGAAAGGAAAACAGTATTGCTAGCAGTGAATATGGACGGATCTGAAAAACTAAAGCCACTCGTGGTAGGGAAAGCTGCTAAGCCACGATGTTTCAATGGTGTGAAATCATTTCCCGTATCTTATCGCTCAAACAAAAAATCGTTGATGACAACGGAGCTATTCAATGAGTGAATTCTTAACTTGAACGGTGACATGGCAAAACGAAAACGCAAAATTCTGCTATTTTTGGACAACTGCACTGTTCATAACCACCCACCAACGCTTTCCCACATCGAACTTCAGTTTCATGGTGTTCTCCAAAACTTTAAAACTTTCTACCGCAAAGCAGTTGTTTCCCTGCTGCTCTACAGTATTGATAATAGAACGAAGGCTTACATAACAGTTCTAACTGCCATAACTCTGATTGATAAGACCTGGAGTGTAACCCCAACAACAATTTTCAACTGTTTCAGGATATGTGGATTCGATAAAGGTACATCGATTCAACAGCAATCGGAACCAATTTTTCATTCCTGTTGGGACCTTCTTCCTAACCAAAGCGATTTGACTTTCGAGGACTACATACATTTTGATGACGACGTGGGCGTACATGGCCCCTTTCTGATGCTGAAATTCTGGCTGATTCGGTTGACGATAAGGATGAGGACGATGAAGAAGAAACCATCCCGATGGTCTCGCCGAACGAGGCAAGGTCGTCATTGCATACATTGCGTTCATACGCACTTAAATCGGAGGTGGGTGGGGAGCTGTTCTCAGCCCTCGCAACGATAGAAAACTCTCGTGACCAGGCACGGTGGGGCTCGCTCACTCAACAAAAAATAACTGATCTCTTCAAAAATGATTAATAAACCTAGTCGATAACAAGTGTTTTTCTATATATGTACTACTGTGTCCAAAAAATAAGGTGACATATGAATTTAAACTGCGCGCGTCGAAGGATTTTGAAATTTTTCTTTCTTTTTAGGTTGGTAGTACTGTCAGTGACATCTATGTGAAATTTCATGTCAAAATATATTCATAGTGTTTGAGATACGCGTCGTTATGTGAGCTGCTAAAAGTGAGTTTTTCGTTTTTTGCGATGTCGAAATTTATTGAGCAAAGAATTTGCATTAAATTTTGTTTACGGAATCAATTTTCTGCTGCGGATACGTTGAAAATGGTACAGAAAGCCTTTGATGATGAGGCTATGTCTAAAAAAATGTTTACAAGTGGTATAGTGATTTCCAAGCCGGCCGTGAACGTGTCGAAGACGAAGAGCGTTCTGGGCGACCATCAACCTCAACCGATGAAGCTCACGTCCAACAAATCAAAGATTTGGTGTTGAAAAACCATCGATTAACGATTAGAGACCTTGCTGATGAAGTTGGCTTATCGAAAGGCTCAGTCAATACCATTTTGAAGGATGCTTTGGGCCTCAAGCGCGTCAAATCTCGACTGGTACCGAAAACATTGAATTTTTTGGAAAAAAGGCGTCGCGTTGAAGTGTGTGAAACAATGCTTTCCGGATACCAGGATGTCATGAAATGCATTATAACTGGCGATGAGACTTGGATATATGCTTACGACCCCGAAACAACCGATCAATCGAGCGAATATCGTGCCAAAGGAGAGCCGAGACCAAAAAAACCGCGCCAAAGTAGCTCAAAAATCAAGGTCATGTTGACTGTTTTCTTCGATTATCGTGGTGTTGTGCTTTATGAATTCCTTCCAACCGGCCAAACAGTCAACAAGGAATATTATTTGAACGTTATGCGTCGTTTGCGTAACGCTATCCGCCTAAAAAGGCCGGAATTGCGGAAAGACAATTCTTGGTTTTTACACCACGATAATGCACCATCCCATACCGCACTCGTAATTCGTGATCATTTCGCCAAAAACTCAACCCATATCGTTCCGCAACCACCGTATTCACCAGATCTGGCGCCGTGCGACTTTTGGCTGTTCAACAAGCTCAAAAGACCGCTCCGGGGACACCATTTTGATACGATAGAGGAGGTTCAAGCCGCAGCGAAGACGGAACTGAAGGCCATCCCAGTGTTTCAAAGATTGGAAAATCCGTTGGCATAAGTGCATTGCATAGGGAGGGGATTACTTTGAAGGGGATGAAATTGATTTGGAAGAATAAATAAAGAATTTTCAAAATGGACACAGTAGTATATGAATAAAATATAAAGTAGTTTTTGAAAAAAAAAAATATGCTCATTAATTTGAAGTGTTTGTTATGTTCTCTTGATATTTAAAACTTTTATTTAATAAATCTCTCAATAATTTGAACTTTTTACTAGGTCCCAACGGATTCAATTTATCGAGAGTCGACTGTATTTTACTCGTCTGTTATTAGTTTGACAACTCGAACTTGGAGCTCCAAGCAAAAAAGTGGTCATTGGATCGGATGCTCCAGATTTAGTCTAGAACTCGAAAATGGGTCTCGCCAACCATCCATTTAAGAAGCATTGTATGTACATCAATGGTAAGTACGCCATTTGAATTGAGGTCTCATTTGGACATTTTCAAACTTTGGAGGAGGTTCAGTAAAAGCATGTTTTTATGTGAAAGTTTGGACCCCAAAATATTTTGTCCAGCATTCATCTTTCGCAACATCCTAGACAAAGTCTTGTAGGAACCATAGTTGGGGGTGTAGTGATCGGGAAAACCCATTTATGCGTCCCTCGAGAGACAGCAGACTAGTAAGGTGCATACTGTAACCGATGTAGCCGAATATTACTAAGCGGCTTAAGAGGTCCTTGCACCATCGTTCACAGTCACCTAAATCATGTAGAAGAGACTGAACGATCCGGTTCGTGGTAGAAACTTGCGTACGTGATAGACAGGCATTTGGTAAGGATTGAGAAATTTAACGAAAGGAATCACAGAGTTCTTCGCAGATGGGGCCCTTTGATCAGAATTTGGTGGATAAAAAGGAAGCAGTTAATTAAATGGCGCATAAAGACACGATCATTCTCCACAAAAAAAAAACGGGAAACAGAAAAATTCCTCCCTTCAACTGATGAACGGAGGGTGGAGTTCCAGAGTATAAGTAGGTAATAAACGAGCAAGTGAAAGGAAGTTCCAGGATACCCTGTGAGAGATGTCTCTACCAAAAAGTTAAGTGAGCTTCACACTTAATGGGCTGGCCAAGAAGAACTTCGCAATGTTCTTACTTGCAGGAGCCAGTCGAGCTCAGAGAATAATATTAAGAATGAACATTCAAACAAAAAAAACAAAAAGTCAACACGTTTTACCGATTATCGAGAGTTGATTGGTCCATAAATCGTTTCGCCAAAAACACGTCCCTCAAATCCGTTCTGGCAAACCAAATATCCCACCCACCAAAAAGTCGAAATAAAAAAATCAATATTTTTTAGCAAAACAATCTGCACAGATGCATCATCACCACATAATCATTGTTTAACCTTTGGCCGACAAAAATCAACGAAATAAAACAACAATCCGATTCGAACGAACCGAATGACACCCGTGTACAATGTACGAGGAGTACAATGGCACCCGGCAGGACACGGACAGTCCTGTGCCCTGCTTGTTGTTACAATTTGTATAGTAATCTTGGGCCCCACTTTTTTTTCATCTGTGACAATTCTGGGCGGATAATTTTTTGGCATCCGTTCCCCACAGAACAGTGTAGAGATAAACCCAAATGCACAAAGGATGCACAACATTACACATCCTTGCATGGACTCCTTCCTCTTTTTTTTTTGCACCAAAAACAAGCAATTCTGAAATGGTAGCTGTGTGCTATTTCTACACCAGGGATGGCAGCTAAATTAATGTCACCGGCACAGTTCGGTGAACCTGCATGAATTGGATGACCTCTAATGCGGATGTTATTTTTTTTTTTTACGTATCGGGGAATAAATCTGTGAAAAGCACACACTGATTAATGGCTGCGAGTGTGACGTTTAAATGCGATTTTAAGTACACATGTAATGAGCTCCAGGATAAGTTGCAATCTTGAAAGGCTTTCGGTGGGATAGATGACCACCGTGGCCAAGGTCTGCAAAGTGATTAGGGACCATTAACAAAATGGCGTTGGTTGGTGTCAGTTGTAAGCCCGATCAATATCACTTGGAATGAATTGCAATTTCGAAAATGGAAAAAGTACTGCTCAGGTTCTTACGTTCTTTACATCAGACTTCACCTGAGGCAGTCGAGGGTAGTCGGTCCATGAAACGATTAAATAAAGGAGCTTTATGGACAGCAAGGCAGACTTCGAATCATAATGAGATTTGCGTTTATAATCGACCAAAGAAATAATCTTGAATATGATGCACAAATTCCATGAGACCGAAGCACATGTGAAATCCTCAACGTGTTTTCATTAAAGAGCATTTGACAAGTGGACTTATCATTTGTTTTAAAATATGAAGGGCCTTTTATTATCAAAAAGTTCGAAAAGTCTATACTAACGTGTTCTCCCATGCATCGAGTTACATAACCTGCCCTTTTCTGAGAGCATGGAATTCATCATCCTTGAAGCTTACTGAACACATTCTAAAAGATCGTTCCTTTGGAGTGTGTTAGGAACGAACCATTTTTGTATATATGCTTGAAGCTGGCTTACTTAAATTAACTATTTACAAACTAACTTACTGGTCCTTCGCGGTCACTTCAGGGGAAATAAGGCCATTAATTGGGAAGTCACTGCTCTTGCAATGTTACTCCGAATAAGCTTCATCAGAAAGTTATCCACTGTGATCAGGTTGGCCCCGTTGTACAGGACCTCATTACTATAGAATTTTTTGTACTAAGAATCTGGAGTTCTATATAAATGGAAGCACACTTCTATTTCATGCGAAAATATTGAATTTTGCGGGTCCACACCTTTCAAAAGACTCTAACAATTAAACTCTCAATCTTAATTGTAGCAAGGCGGCATTGGTTCTTTACGACTCGACGTATATTTTCATTTAGTGCCCGAATTTTTTGAAAAGCGTTTCTGTTAGTCCCTCACTTAAATTACCGCAAAAGGTATCCCTGCATTAAAGGTATCAACAGAAAAAAAGTCACACGAAATATAGTGTCCTAATTGATTTCCTAATTAATTTATTTGAAAAACATTTAACCTTAGTTTCTCTACTGCAATTTAAGCTGTATGTGGAGCGGTTTTATTTGGCTGAAATTCCATTGTTGGACGTGGGAAACCAAAAAACCATTCGAACATAAGGCAATACATGACAGGACGAACGTTTTTTGCAGGTAAAAAAAATAAATGCACACAGCGCTGGTGTCTTTGAATAATGCAAAAGTTTTTTGACTGTCGAGGCTATAGTTTCTCAAGATATCGCTATGAAAATGTGCATTGTCAATAAGCAATATGTTTCCAAGCATTCGTACTGTTCGAAACAGTTCGGCACCGTTCTCGCTGGTTTCTCGTAAAGAATATTAGTTTCCGGTAAAGATGCTGCATGATTTGAAATTCGTTTTTTTCTAAAATAACGCGCTCTTTTGAATTTTTTTATTCCAGTACAGGTTGCAATCTTCTTTATTAATTTAAGTAGATGAAAACCCTCTTTCCTTTCGTGTCGAATATTGAAGTCATTATAAAACGTTTCTGGCCATTCTGACTGACAATTTAAATTTAAATTTGAAAATGTGCAAGGATTTTTTTTAATATTAGTTCGCAACTCGTTTGCTCGCTTGTATGGATATTTTTTTGGGTTTTTCAAATGTGCCAACAACTCCTATCCCTCTACTGCAGGGTAGCGGATAAAAATCGTTAAGATTTTTTGATGAATAAAATTTTGATTTCTGATTAGACGATGGTTTGGAAATAAGTTCACACAATGTTCTAAAGAAAATATCTCTTAAATGGTGCCCATTGTTAGCTTCGACCTGTCGTGCTCTTCCCAAAGCATTTTCCATAATTTTTCTGGTTCTTGGCTAACGGGCATATACTTTCCTTTTAAGGTTGCCGGTATGACTCGTTTTGCAAAATTTAGAGGAGCATGGAATTAAGTTTTCTTCAACTCTAGTTTATACCACACCTTAAAAATTTGAAATTCAAACTGCTTACAATATAAAGAATCATGGGCAGAAAATTGACAGTTTCACATGGCTTATTCTGAATAAGTGATGAAAATTAGCTTTACGTTAGAGGTGATATACCTGACTTCGACTCCGAAGATGACAGGCCTTTATAGATTTTGCGTAGTCATATTTAGAATTAATTGAAAGTTACGACAAGAACATATGGTATAAATCGGTACGGCAACCACTTTTGTCAAGGGTTCCAAGAAGAAGCATAAGCGTCCACGTTAAAAAAGGCTTGGTCACTGTTTTTCGATACCAACAAAGAAATAAACGTCCAGAGGGAAAAGAATCAACGCCTGCGAACCAACCTGTTGCAGATTATTATTTTCAGACCCTTACTCAACAGAAATCTTAGCTGTGATAATAGGTTCACATCCATTCCATCGACAACTTCTCATATATAAGAACTTCTCCTGTGTTGGAACCATGAGATAGAATAAATAAGAAATGCCGGAGCTATTCAAAAAATAAATCCAGCTTTGAACAAAAGCTGCAATGTTTGCTTTTAGTGAACCCCTATCCTTACACTCATACTGTCCACCTGAAGCCTCTTAAAAAAAGAATAGTTAATCTATTATCAACAATGTACACTTCGTCTGATAAGGGCAGAGCCATGGTTCCATGGAATTTTTTAAGAGACCTGACATTCTAGAAACACGGGCACATGACTTTCCAAAAAAAACAAGATTCAGATTTTGTCCGTACATACTCGAAAGACCGAAAAAGTAAGACATTATGACATGACACATAAGTGCAAAACACCCATCTGCGGCGACACAGAAGTTGATAAAATAAATATTAAAAAATGTAAAAAGAATTTTATTTAATAATATATCTTGAGATAAAAATCAAGTTGCCTTGGCACCCAGGTAGCAAAAGTACACTCCAAATATGGGTAGGGTTCTATGGTTAAAAAAAAAGGATATATATAATAATTTTTTCAGATCGAAAAATATGTGAACAATGATTTGAGAGTGATGATATAGTTGAACAATGGAACGAGAACAATAGAATGAAAACGAACTTTACAAAAAACTTGTTATAAAAATTTTAGAATTTGGCATACGTCACCGAGAGCATATTTCCATTGGTTAATAAAATATGGACTACCAAAAAAACTCAGCTGTCGGTTGAGACACTTGTGAAGACTTTTTGGGAAAAATCTTCGAAAGTCTTTTAAGAAAAAGGTTATTCTAAAGTTAATAATAATATTAATTTTTTATTATTAATAAAAAACAGTTTTTTTTAAATAAAAATTGTGGTGTTTCATTTTTTTCAAAAGTAAAGCTCTGAGCTTCAGAAAATATGATTACATAACTCTAGAGATTATCTGTCTAACCATCTGACAGCTTTTGCGTAATTCTAGGACGAAATGAGTAAATCCAGAAAAAAATCATATTTTGCCATCATCTCTGCGTGTGACCGAATACGTTAATTTATTGGCTCAAAAACTTGGCCTCTACCCGTTTTTAATTGGAATAAGAAATGTTTTTTGCACGGATAAAAAACCAAAAATTTAAGCCAAATGACCAAATTTCTTTCGTCAAAACATCTTAAGTGAATATTTTACTTCTGGCTTAGTGGGTTTGTTAGCAAGCGGAGTAAGCGCAAGACTCCTTATGCTCTCGAAATCTCATATTATTTCAAAAAAATCACCAAATTGTGTATTTAACATAAAAAGTCATCCACGAAACAAGTGGTTTCAGCATAATGGCGCAACACGTCTACTGCCAAATCAACACTTTATTGTGCAAACTTAAAGTGACTAAATCATTTCAAGAAATGAACCTAAACCTATTCGCCGCACAGATTTAACAGATTTAGGCTTTGGCTACTTTTTGTAAATGTTGATAAACAATTACAGTTCACGAGTTACAGGCCAATATTCGACTCGTTATTGTCGAATAACGACAATGCTATGCTGGATAAAGAGATGCAAAATTATTCCGCAAAGTAATCATATTCATGTCCATTATGTCTGCCCCCAAAGTATAACTTACAAATCAAGAGTCCAGAAACCTCTTTACTCTTTAGCCTAACGTGACTTGCGTTTGATTAAAGGGACCTTCTAAAATCCACTGAGTACGTCCTCAATTCCTCACTTCCGATTTCTATTTTTAGGGTTCTGTACCGAAAGGGTTCTAAAAGAACCCTATTACTAAGCCTCCGCTGTCTGGCCGTCCGTCTGTTATAGTAAGACAATTGCAATTTTCACAGAAGGTGAACTGCTATTACTGCAATAATAATAAAAATGATATTAATTTACAAATAAAGGCGGTTCATCATACAAGAACGTATTTCAAAAAATCGCAACTCAACTTAACAATTTAAAGTATGCAATGATACTGTTTCATGAAGCACCTGACGGTTGGTAATATTGTCATGCGTAGGAATTTGAAATTATTCTAACACAAAGTAAAAAACTTAATAGATTTACATCCAATTCAAATAAGAAACATTAAAAACAAAAATTTTTGTAAACGGTTATTCGTTGGGGATTTGGAATTGAATGTTGTATAGTTTTCTACCCAACCAAATAAAGTGTCACGTTCATGTTTTCGTATTTTGCTTTTTGAAGACATTTTTCTCAGTTAAAATAGATTACAAAATTATTTTAAAATTAGATTATTTAAACACGTATTTCATGTGATTTTGAATTATGATTGCCTCAGCATTTCACTAAAACACAATTCTGAATAAGAAAGAAAAATGTTAACTTTGAATATAACGTTGTTGATTTAGTTTTCAAGGATATTCCATGATAAGAAACACTTTTTCTTATTTTTCAATCCCTTTTTTAAATCAATTTCTTGAAAACGTTATCAACTTAATGAAGCTCCAGAAACACATGATGCACTTGCCTGTAATTATTTATTTTCAAAAAAATACCCTGATAATCAATATTTTAAGTTACGATAACAGAACACGTACACGAACGTGACACGCATTATGGTAGGAATATTACATTTGCATTTACACCACTACAATTTGACATTCATCAACAAATTTGCACTCGGACTGAGATTTATTTTTTGAACAAATTTGCCAAAAAAAAATTTCTCGATCATAAAATCACACATTTCTAAAGGGTTCGCCAAATAACTTTTTTTTTTGAAAATGCTATAAAAAAAACTGCTGAATATTTTCTCAAATTTCTTTTCTTATTTGAAAGTACAATCCTTCCGGTTAATAACGAAAAATAATTTTATTCAAATGGCTGCCTCGGCTGGCCATGCAGTAGCTTACACGATCGGTCCAATTTTTAAGCACATTATCGATTGTGTGCAGCTGTATTTCACCAATGGCTGCACGAATATTGTCCTTTAAAGCGTCAATTGTCTCTGGCTTGTCGTCGTAACACTTATCTTTGAGGGCACCCCACAAACAATAGTCCAACGGTGTCAAATCGCAGCTCCGAGGTGGCCAAACGACATCAGCTCTGCGGCTGATAATGTGATCTCCAAAAACAGGGCGCAAAACATCGAGTGTAGCTTCGGCGACGGCTGTAGCGCCGTCCTGTTGAAACCAAATGTTGCCAATATCCTCCTCTTCAATTTTTGTGAACAAAAATTCGTTCAACATGGCCCGATAACGATCGCCATTGACTGTAACGGCCACTCCTTGCTCATTTTCGAAGAAAATTGGCCCAATTATGCCTCTGGACCAAAATCCGCACCAAACAGTGACTCGTTTTGGGTGCATCGGCTTTTCAATGTATGCGTGCGGGTTTTCTGTGCCCCAAATGCGACAATTTTGCTTGTTTACATACTCGCCAAGATCAAAATGAGCTTCATCTGAAAAAATGATTTTTTTTGGCAAAATCGGCATCTTCTGTAAGTCGATCGCAGGCCCACTTAGCGAAGCGAAAACGCATTGGATGGTCAGTTGGCTTCAACTCCTGAACCAATTGGACTTTGTATGGCGTCATATTTAGGTCTTTATGCTAAATTCGTCTCAATGATGTCTCCGAAATGTTCAATTGTTGAGAACGACGGTGAATTGATGTTGATGGCGCCTCACGCACATTTTCTGCCACAGCAGCAATATTCTCGGGTATACGCACTGTTTTTGGCTTTTCACGCTTTGGTTTATCGATGAGGATGCCAGTTTCTTTCACTTTTTTCACAAGATAACGAACATACGGAGCTGACGGTGCTTCTCTTCTTCCAAAATCCGTACGCAATTTTCGCACACATTCTGCAACATTACCATGATTTTCAAAGTAATGTCGCAATATTTCCCAGCGTTGTTCAAACGTATACACAACCATATTCGTTCAGCGGAAGTATAAAACTAATTATCTGTCAAATCAGACATGAGCTAAGTGTTACCATTCACGAAATAAGCACTAGTTGGACAAAAAAAGTTAGATGACGGACCCGTTACAATAAGTCTGCATCAAATTCTTATTGTTTAAACTTTTAAATTTCCCATCTCTGGAAGTCCATGTTTTTATTGGAATAACAAGTGAACCAATATCGAGCTTTTACTTTGTCTTTGTCTTTGCCATAAGTAAGTGCGATGCTATTAGAAATCTAAAATGCATACTCTAGGAAGGCGCGGAACCCTTCGTGTTAGAGTCAACGCTCACTTGGCCACTCTTTTATTTATGCATAGCGACAATAAAAAAAATGACAAGAAGAATTAAAAATTCAGATTTAAACATTGGAGAGTCTACTACTACTACTAAACCGAAACCCGCTGACAAAATTTCAAACCATATCTAATATCGAAATTTGATTTCAACTCAAGTTGAATCAGTCAGAAAGACACTCGTACTTCCTACGAGGAGAAATACAAAGCGTTTTTGGGAGGCGCACTTCCATCGACTCACTGGTCGAGTGGGCAGCAAAGTTTCAGCTAAGAGAATCTCCACAGTCATCTTCAAGCCAAAGAACAAGCTTGGTTCATGGATTGTGTTTGCTCGAAAAACAGCTCTTCTTATTTAATGTGCACCTTCTTACATGACTGCATTGATTTTCTTCACCCTGACATCATTGACATGTGTCATTTCAGGGCTTTCATATGACTTGACCATAAATGGTCACAGCTTACGCAAAGCCCCTTCTAAGGGAAACCATTTCCAGCCAAATCGACAGCAATACTTAACCATTGTTTCTCACTGCATAAGGCCAACTGAAACCAGGTAACACGTCAGACAAAGTTCACCCATGTGGGCTGCACACGTACTCCGCTTATTAAACTTTTTATTATGGACCGACAACAACAATCGCAGATACATTTAACCATTAGAATAATTATATTTAAATTAATAACATTGTATGATAAAAACAACAACAACAGCAGCTACGGAGTTTGGCCAAGACGCTTGTGCTCCATGGATTGTGTTGCTGCTTGTGGCAATGTCGCGCTGTTAATCTGGTAAGCCCACACTAACCCTGCTCACCGCACTGCTGCGGATGTTTCTCCTTGGTGGGCCTGCTGCCGGCGGAGGCGTCATTGTTGATTCAGTGTCACTGAAACATATGTTGCTCTGCAAGTGTTTGTGGGATGGACCACCACCGCCGCCGCCGCCGCCGCCAGAAATAAGCGGTGGCGTTAAAGTTATCCCCCCAATTGGCATCGTTCTGTGCTCGTTGTTCCTGATGTCATTGTCTATCTTTAAGATGTTTACCTTCCTCGGTGAGAATTGCTGGAAGTCTTGGGATGTTGACGCTGCACCGATTGAGTTGTGTTCATTGTCGGAATAAGTGAAATGGACTTGTCGTCCTGGTTTCCTAGACGAAATTGTCTCTTCGAAGTGGTGTTGGCGCGTTAGACGTGCCGATGGCGATGGGCGGCCATCTATGTAGTCCACTGGGTCGTGGTCATAGAATTCAGGTCTGCTATTTATGGCCAAGTGCCTTGGAGTGTACTCATCGAAATCTGGATCGGATTCGGAGTATCTGTTTCGTATTGGTGGCGGTGGCAGTGGTTGCCTCCTTGCGGGCAAATAATCCTCGGTGAAGTCGGAATAGTGTTGGTCTTCTCTGGACGGTTGTCGACCATACCTGGGCTGCCTGGTGTCCTTGATGGTGTGCCTTCGTCTTGGTGGCGCTGTGATTCTCATGTCCCTCACATTGTTCTCAATGAAGTTGATGGCTTCTTCGTGCGGCTCAAAGGACAAATGTTTATTCTGGAGCTTGGGACTGTTTTTTGTGTTTCGCTCGACCTCGACTTTGTTGTTCTTGTCTGTCCTCGGAACATTGTTGAGGTCCTCGGCGAAATCAAAGAATTCAATAGTCGATGAAAAGTTCTCCTTTCTCTTGCCGCTGGTATCCACTGGAGGTTCGACATTTTGGAATTTCTGTTTCGGCGGATTTGGCAATTTCTGTCTGGTTCGTCTCAGTGGTGTCTGCTCAACGTTGTCGTAAAACTCGATGCTGGACTTGGTGAACTCCTTCTTAAATCGCTCCTTATTCTCGGCATCAGAGTTGTTCGATTGATGTCCACTGGGAATATAGGCGCCTCTGCTTTCGGCTTGTATGCTCGCCCTTCGTTTGACCCTTGAATCAACTGCGGACTGATTTTGGGTGTCATCTGGCCAGAAAAAGTTCGTTTGCTGACGATTGAGACCACCCGAACGGTCAATCATCTTGGGCGGTAGGCCCGTAAAGAATTTCCCATTAATCATGGCTGCGCTTTTGATTTTCTTTCAATTTTCATCCAACCTAACTGGCTAAATGCGAACCGTTCGTTTCAAGATTTTCACGTCAACTAAGCAAAGGTGACGACCGACACGACGGTGTGAGCCACCAGCGAGTTCGTGTAAACAGGCGACAGCTTCAGGTTTCTAAATTTGGTAACGTCTACTTTGGGTAAATAATAAATTCCAAGTTCCCCAGTGTAGGTGCTCTGCGATGGTCACTGGCTTTTTTTGCGAGCGCGGTACGAGGTGCGCGCTGATGTTGGCCGCTGAGGTTTTTGGCCAAAATGCATAGAGAGAGCAGGTTTCATTTGTTTTTGTTTTGTCTTCTTAAAAGTCGGCATGAGTAGTTGACTTTTAAGTTAACTATTTTGTAAGACTTTTGCGAGAGGGGTACAGTGAGCCGGAAAAAAAAGAGAAATGATTTGCTTTTAATTGTAAATGAGGTCATTCTTGGAGTTCGTGTTTGGTAACCGTTTTAATGATTCGCAATGTCATTCGTTTGTTGTGTGGTGGTGTTATTTATAAATCGTTGCTTGTGTTTTTTTTTTTTTGTATTTTTGTGTCAATTATTTCCACGAAAGGTGCATAGCCATGTTGGGAATGGCTTATCTGGATATGAATTGGTTTTAATTCATTGGAAGAGGAAGTTGAAAATGCCAAATTCTGTTGAAATTTACTGCCAAAAACATAAGCGATTTGTTTTTTATGAGACATGAAATTGGTATTATTTGTAACTTTCATGGTGAAGGCATTATTTTATTTGTATTCCCTCCTTAAAGGGTATATTTTATTCGAAACAAAAAGAGTTTTTAATTTAAAATGTCCAAGAATTGAAAATGTTATATTTCTGCGGTAGAACCGCACGTTTTTGTGACTGCTATATATTTTTAAATCGGCTAGTATTCTGATATCTTTTTTCTTCTATTCCTTGCTCCTCAAAAAGAGTTTGAAAAATTTAATTTTTAGGGTTCCGTACCTATCACTAAGCCTCCGCAAACTGTTCTGTTCTGTTCAGAATGTGTTTTACTTTGGCCGCTGTTACAACAAAAAATAAAGATAAAAATTAACTTCCCATCAACAAGTTCTTGTAATCGGTCCGATTTTCGGAATTCAAAAATTTTACATGTCTCAACGTTCCACTGGGGCCTCGACCCAGTAGTCGGATTCCTTTGTCCATGTCCGTGTGTTTGTGTGAACATATGTACGTTTGTGCGGATTTTTTCGTCAAGTCTAACACGAGAAAAAATCAAGCTATATAATCCAAATAAGCTCTGTTCGAAGCGTATGTATATATTGAAGTCCTGAAATGCTTTTAGCCAAATTTGACAAGGCGGTTTAAATTTTATGACGAAAAAACTGTCAAAAAGGGGGACAATTTCACATCTTCAATTAAAATCAATTAAGTTTTCCAATAAAGCTTTCCAAGTTCAAAACAAATTAAATTAATAAAAATATGCATAAATATTAACACTGCCGTTCATAAGTTTCCAGACATATTCGTATATTTTTTTTTGTTCAATTTAAATTACAAAAGTTTCATCAATTAGCCAATTGACTTAATTTGGTTAGTTATGAATGATAAAGAATAACTTTAAGATTAAAACTGTGTTAAGTTGAGATGTGATTTTGATGTGACAGTTTCTCTATTTGTTGATCAACTTGTACACGGAAGTGCTTGGAAAAATTAGATGAGCTAAATGACAAAGTTAAAATACATGGATAAAATTGCATTACTCGTATATTATAAAGCGTTGCGAGAACGATCATTACATCCGAAGACTTAGTTTATTTACCAATGTTCTGGTTGCTTATAATGAACCAGAGTCTAGAGGTCTTTCTAGAAATTAACAAAACAAACAGCTGTCTAAATCTCTAAAGAAAACCGGACTGAATGTGATACTCTTAAAGCCGTCTACTATATTTACCAGAAAGAATCAGATCCTATGCTGAACATTTCCCCAGCTCGGAAAAAAGAAGCGATGGAAATCTCTCGACTGAAACTATGTACTTTCCGAGCAGACTGGCTAAGAATTTTGGTGGTTGGTCCTATATTTTTTTCGAACTCGATTGGTTATTAGTTGATCATTTTGGTCACCGACAAAACAATTTGAGTAAAAATTTGACTGCACAATTTCCATTCTTTTGGCAAACAAAACTCCCGCACAAAGTTAAGGCACTGTGGTCACTAAGAAAATAAGCATAAAATGAAATTCAGAAACTACCCTCTCTTGCTTTTTAATGACTATAACAATATATGCAATCGGCCGTAAGTTGGAACAAAATTCCGCTGCCAGGCAGTCTGAACTATTCGATGAAGACGACGCAGGCCAACAGCGTCTGCCCGACCTAGACGAAGTAAAGATAGCAATAACATTTATAAGCTTAAATCTAATAAAGCCACTTTAGCTGTCGAACTTTTCAATGCGGAGGCAATGACACAACAAAGCATCAAAGATGAATGGAATCTCAGTATTGTGTGCGCAATATTGAAGATAGGATACGATTTAAGCTGGGCCAATTATAGAGCTATAAGTCTTTTCAATATTTCCTAGAACACCTTCCTCGCCGTGTTATGTGGATGTTTGAAACCGTTCTTCAAAAACCTGATAGGTCCATATCAATGTGGCTTTCGATCAGATAAAAACACCAAAGACTAAGTGTAACCATATCGGCAGATCTTGGAAAAAACGGACGCACCACCCTTTCTGTTTCGTCCACAGAGACGAGATGTATGAAGCCATGTCTAGGTTTGGCATCCCATCCAAGCTCGTCGTGGAGAACTCAAGCCGCTCCTTAAAGGTCGGCAAAGACGTCACCGACACATTTGATGTCAATCAACGTTTAAGCAAGGTGATGCACTGTCATGCGGTCTCTTCAACATTATACTTGAACACCAGAGGCACTATTTTTCAACAGTCTGTTCAATAATTCGCATACGCCGAAGACATTGATATAATAAGGGAACGTCGACAGTGCGCTTATGAGTATTCAGACAAAACTCAAAGATGGGTTTGGCGGTGTAGTAGGGCAAAAAGATACATATGCTGTCACGAAGAAAGGACACTCAAATACGACGTCTGGGCCAGAACGTTGACATAGACAGCTATAACTTTGAGGTAGTTAGGGACTTTGCCTAGGCGTTGAGGTCAAACGAAGAATACCCGTGGCTAAGAAAGCAATTAAGTAAAGTCCTTTCTCAAAGAACCTAAGTATCGGTCTATAAGAACCCTGCCATTCCTGTCCTCCTATATGGTGCAGAAGCATGGACACTTTCAGAAGCGGATGAAGGCGACTTACGTATGTAGTTTCGAGAAAAGTGTGAAAAATTAATATTAAATTCGCAAATCTTTTTTTAAATGATTCAAAGCTGAAAAAAATATGTATTTTATTTTTTCGATTGCAGTGTCTAATGAATTTTTTAATTTTTTATAACCCAAATGGAATTTAATGGTGGCGGCAAATAAAATAGCATCTTAATTTTCTTTTGTGTCTTGAGATGGGAAGTTCATGGTAGGGGCAGACCTACTTTGCACTCAAACCAATTTTTTTTTCATTTCATTTACACATTTATTTCATTTTTAATTATTTAGTGACAATATTAAATTTATATAGAGGACCGTTCTATAGTGGTGAGCTCTCCATATGAACAAAAAACTATATATCTATAAGCTAGCTTCATAAAGATACATCCCATCACAGCAAGCCAATTCACATTGGATTTTGGAAATGAGCAATACCATCAGCTATAGGGTTTCCGAATAGTAAGACTAAGATGGTTAAACATTTTTTCACTAATCGGGTGTGGTGAAACCAGTTCTGTTGGCTTTGGCATTTGACTATGCCAAGATATTTAAAACAATCTACAAATTAAACTAGAAAACAATGGTTTGAAAACGATTCACTTGAAACATATGAACAAAGATTGGTATCAAAATCATTTGAATCAAATTTATATTTAAATTTACAAGACTGAGAAGATTGGTAAGAAACATTACAGTTTGGCAACATATATGACACCCGCATCACTAAAGTTTTGCTACTTCATATCATTTTCTGTATCGAGAACAAACATTTTAAAATTTCTAAAATTGTTTTGATATCAGCAAATAAATCCAACAGCGAACCGCTACTGTATGAAAAAACTATACCATCTCCAAATGCTAAAAAAATTTGTTTAAAATGTTTAAAAATTGAGGTGATAATAATCAAACATAATAAAGTACCCAAAACCGAACCTTGGAGTACACCAACCATTAAAGAACGTAGACCACTATAAATGCTGCCGATTTTAACCTTTTGCTTCCTGCCAGTTAGATAGGAACCAAGCCAAATATAGAAGAAAACTCTCATACCTTCATTATGTCATTTCGCTAGGAGAATTTTGCGATCAACGAGGTCAAAATCCTCAGATAAGACAATAAAAGGTTCTGCAGTACAGCTACTATTATTGACACTGTCATATATTTCGGTACAAAACTTTAGAAGCGCATGATGGAACTTGACAGAATTCTATTCAAATACTCCAAAATTCTCCTTTTCATGGCTTTCTCAAAAATTTTAGCACATACACATACAGTTTTGTATATCTTTGGAATTCAATTTTTTATGGAGTGGAATAGCTTCAGTTATTTTTAGTTGACAAAGAAAAATACCTCCATACACACTTTTATTTTATTTAAACAATGAACAAGTACATCTACATTATAATAAGCAACATTTTCCAAGAGTATTTTTGAAGTACCATCAGAAGTAATAGAATCAAAATCAAAATTTTGGGGAAGTAATTATTGAAAGCATTTCAGCTGAAGTTATATTTTCAAAATCCAGAGATAAATGCATCATCTTTAGTAAACACTTCATTGGTTAAGTTATCATAGAAGCCACAGAATCAAAAAAAAAAAATTATTAAAGAAATTTATTTCCTCAATTGGATCTACAATCCATGCATTATTTTCTTTAATAATTATCGGTTTGTCGATAAACCTATTATTATTAAAATTTTTACTAATAACTCATATAATTTACCTTTATTTTTTTTGTAAGCTGCCTCAAATAATAATTTTCTTTACAAATTTTTTTCCTCATTGTAAATTTCCTTACATAACTTATAACTTACGAGTATAGTAAGAAGCTGCAAATTGTATATTTTCCGTTTTTTTTTTAACATTTTGGACGCAGCTTATTTATTCATTCATCCTTTTAAGACAAAAAGAACTGTCTATTAAGGTACCTGGTTTAGATATAAAATTATAGAAAGACTCATCCCAACAAACGTTTTATACAAGAAGGAGATATCAAGACAGATTCACCATTCCGAGATACAGCAAATGCATATGGTTGGCGAATGTATGTTGTTACAGATCCAAAAATATTCGACGAATTCCCCGTCGATTTTAAGAATTTTCCTTAATAATTTTTTTCTGAGAAGTAGAACAACTCTATTTAAATTTGAACTATTTAAAAATCTCAAATTAAAACTTAACACTTTTGTTACCAATCTTCTGCAGACAAGGTTATTAGGCTTTGCCGGTTCAAATCAAAGTGCTTATAATATTATTTAAAATTTTCATAAATTGAATTGAGTTGAAAAAAGGGTCCATATCCCGTTGACATTAACATTTCACAACGAAGAAGAAAGTTAAGAAAGAAAGTTAAGCTTTGTAAAATCATTTTAAAAACATTTTTTTTTAATGGGTGAAGATTTATCTTTTTTTTACGTTTATCATTAAAAATATTTTAATAATAAAATCAGCTACTGAACATATTAATTCAATTCTTAGAGACCTACTGTACCTACAAACAATATGATCGATGCAAGACATGGAAGTACCTTGTAGGTAGTAGGCCCATAAGCAGCTAAAAACGACAAATGGTAGTCAACCAAATAAGACTTAGACAAGATATCAATATTCATAATACGGATCAAAATTAAGTTTTTAGTTTTCACAGACAATAAGAAAGAGCGTCTTCACTAAATCGTCGAACGTGAACTCTCCTCTTTTTATCTCGAAACATTAGGGGTCTTTCAAAAAATCTGTTAAAATTCAACCATGATGCTCTTTGCCCCAAACTTTGCTTTGAGGTCCTTACAATGATTTTTGTACTGGTATTCGAACTTGAAGGCAGTGTGGTGGTTAAACATGATTTTTTCGTTGGAATTAGTTTCTGCTCTGACTGCAAATAGTTAAATCCCGCACAAAGATCCCTTAACCCTGGACAAATTTATTATTTCGGTGCTCACTGAAAATCGTTTCAAAATTTTCCAGCTCTTTAAGACGAACTAGTTCATTAAAGTGAGCGGTTTCAGAACTCTCCCACTGCAAGGAAGCATAGCAGTCCAAACGTTCTCCGAGCCAAAATAATGATGGCTGCTTATCTAGTCTATAAATTAAAAAAAATCGATTTTTTTATTTTTTTTTTTATATTTTCAAAGCTTAACTATTCAGGAATATATCTACAAGAGGATTTTTCAAAATTCAAATTATTTTCGGAGATATCGGTATTTTGCTTACCCGGCATCCAAACTGGTTCAGCTGGAACTTATCGAACAAAAGACATTAGGGATTCTCCGTCTACCTGAATCCATATTTCTCAGTAAAACCTTTTGTCCTTTGTATAGTATATATTGGATTACAAGAACCCTTGTATTTTTTATATTTAGTGCTCACTTACATCCAGCTGCTAACAGTTGAATTCTAACTTTTAAACCACGTGGACGATCCAAAACATATTCATTCCGGACCTAAGATGATTGAAATAGCGACATTTATTGCTGTTTATATTTTTAATGAACACTTCATTCCTATTTCAAAATTTATGGAGCTAATGGGAATGAAAATTGGTCCGGAAGCCCATTTATTTGCTGTGAAACGAGACTACGCCCGGATTGACCGCTCCGAGATATACGAGCATCCAACGCATCAAAGGAGGCCAGAACTGCTCGATATGAAGAGAGAAACGCGGAAAATAGTTTTTTCGAAGTCGAGGATGGTCCGATGTTTGAAGCAGGAATGGCAGATCGAATAAATGTAAGTCTACAATATCATTTCATGACTGCGAAAAACTTTAGACGAAACTTTAAACGCGTTTTTCTCGAAACTGCCTCAGGTTCTACTGGACCGATTTACCTGAAATTTTCCTGAAGTCTTCTTTAAAGACTTGTCGATGGCTGGAACTATCTTCATCCCCAAATTTTTATTTAAATGCATTTTTTTAAATTCAAAAAACAGTCAAAAAAAAGTGGTACAAAAATATTTTTTTTAAGCAGTCGCCATTTTGTGAAAAAAAAATCTTTCCGACTTTTCCGTAGTTCTAGACATTGCGACATTATTCTAGATTAATAATCTTTTTTTTTTGGTTTCAGATTGCTAGGAGGGTTGAAATCGTGGGTGTGGTTATGCGCCAATATTTGGACTTCATCAACCGCTAATTTTTGAATTTTTTTCATTTTTGATTTTTTCTGTATTCTTTCATTTATACTTATACAAAAATGTGTACTAAAAATATTAAATGCATTTTTTATGACACTTTAAAAATTACATGAAATTCATGCATCTAAACTAGAATACCCCCTTAAGTTCAAAAAATGTCAAATGAGCAGTTAGTTCAAGTTCGCTTTTACTTTTTTGGGTTTTTACAAGACTCACGATTGTTTAATTCTCAGTAGCTTTTACCAATTTGATTGGAACCCCAACAAAATAAAATTCTAAGCGCCACAGGTCTCTTAGAAACCAGGCCTTAGGCTCACCTTTTGTGTGCGTGCTTTTTTGCCCACTTTGGCAACATTCGTTTCCTGCTTATTCTATTAATAACGTTCGTCATGAAGCAAGACATTTTTAAATCTTCTTTAGAAACTTCTTTGGCTCATGACTCTGCCCATGACACTTTTAGTCAACTCATCTTAATTTCCGCAAGCGGAATGGCAAGCCTCCTTGATTACGTGTATGCGCAAGCAAGTTTGCCTACTAATTGACTAATTGTCATTCAAAATCTTGCAAGAAAATTTCATATTCAGATCCTTGCACGACAACGAAAATATGCTTGTGTCTGCAAAAGCCGGAAATAATTCACAACCTTGTCCAGGAGAGTACACTTGCAGCTCCCCCTCAGCGCCCGCACCAAATCCTCCTCAAACATCTTGCAATTCATAGAAATTCAGAGATTCCTGTGTTTGCAGTCCCCGAGTCCTCAGTACCCGAGTCCCCGGGGTACACTTCACTTCGAAATCAAAACATTTGAGTCAGCTCGTAGCTCCGACATCCTTGTTCTCTTGTACCGTCAGAATTTTATAGTCGAATAAACAACACTCGTTTACGCCAAGCTATAGTGAATGGCCTGCACTTTCAACTCTTCTCCTCGTGCGTAGTCATTTCCATCCGGAGTCCTTCAATGGTTGTTCGTTTGTTAATTGAATTTTGAGTGGGTGTCAGTGTCAGCATCCGTGTGCCCAAATATTACCCTCTGTCTTACGCATTTGACGTGTGCGTTAATTCCCTTAACGGACGAAGAGGATTAATCGCAGGCGATTTATGAGGACTTTGTTCGGCCATACACGACAATCTCTCGCCTCGGCAAGAGATGAACAAGGACATGGTCGTAAAACTAAAGATAAGGAAAGCCCTTGTCACCTCGACTCACTACTGCTGCTTTGGGTGGCAATTCCAAGGATCGAATTGTGGTTGCTATCCGTAAAACAAAAAAAAATAAATGGAGTGGTTTAATATTTATTCATGTGATGCTTGCAAAATCAAAGACCCCAGTGGATAGGGCAGATTGAGGAGAATTGCTTCATGGAAAATGGAACATCCAAACTGAAAAGGACATCTTTAAATAATTGAATTGATGTGAAGATACACGAGCGGTGGGCTCAGTCTTGAATCAACTGAGATTTAATTGATTGCCAGGGAAAAGTGTTTCCTTGTTACACAAGGACGACATCCTCAGCCTGCTGGCTGTATCATGAAGCTTAGCTATTGTAAATTTTTGTTCGCTTGGTGAGGTCGTATCATCAAAAAGCCAGAATGGTTAGTTGTTGAAAATTTCAAATTGATTGTCAATTGATTATTATTTGGCAGTAAAGTAAGACCGACGACCACAAAAAAACTGCCGACTTTTGTGGTTAAGTTCCTGTCTTCCCAAAACCTATTTCTTTGTATTGATTTTTCGATGAAAAGTGTTCTCTACCTATTGAGACCTAGTGTACAAAATAAGCCCATTTTTTGGACAATGTAAATTTTATTCATCTGTCAAACCAGCTATCAGACATTTGCACGTTTATTTGAAAAGTATGATAAGTTTATTTTGCCAAATTACCATGCAGAGACTTACAACCGAACAACGTTAAGAATTCGTCGAACTTTCATTTTACTATGGAAGCTCAAGCCTCTGTGGACGACCGAGAACCTTCGATGCCGGTCTAAGCATCTCGGCCTCTTTCCGTCTACTACGCGGAAGATTTCCCAGACCTCCCATAAAAGATTCAACTGGGTTAACGTTAGCATCAAAATCAATTTTCAATTGAACCAATTATTCACCGTCAAATCATCTCTATAGATGTGGCTCACCATCAAGCTAAATTGCTCTTTTTGAAAGGCCTCACGAGACTCTCGAAAGCCCATTAATTTGACATTTTGATATCGTGTGCCAATAAGAATCGTCTACAGCTGGTCAAGGTCAAGTTAACTATGGCATTCTAAGGAACAAAAGGCACCAAATTGTAATCGTTAAAACCTTTGTGAGAGCTTTTGTCAGATGGAACCTAAGCAGAATATTAGAATAACTATTTGCTCGAATCTCCACACCACTGTTATGTAGCAAAATACTACGCCGTTCTGCACATATAATTCATTCGGCATACGATTTGAAGAACAAGAAGGCCGTCCTCTTACGATATTATACTTAAGCTATAGAGAGCCTTTTAGTGCTAAATAAAGAGTTAGAGCCTTCCATGATTTTCGTTTTTATTTCCTCCGGAAAGAACATCATAATTGGCGCCCAAGCTGGGACCGACTAGATTCGTGTAAATGCTTCTCTCTAAGCAAAGGACGAAAAACTGAATAAAATGCAAATACTGAAAAAACAGCAAACCTTTTATCCTTGGTAAATATCAACTTTTAATTGTAAATTGTTGACAAACTTAAAGAACAAATACGATTTGATGATACAAGCAATGATACGTTGAAGGAACTCGTCGACAGGAGAAAAACTCTTCACAAGATAAAGAACATCGTCCCTCTGAACGTTGTTATTTTCAAGGCAAATGTGCATTACTTCAGATAAGAATCTCTTATTTAACCACAGCGAAATTGAAAAAAAAAAACGGCTGTAACAGCAGATATTAGTATCAGAACGGGAGAAACAATCAACGCGAAAGGCTAACTTTTTTCATTATATATGAGAGGGAGTAGTGGCAATAGAAAAAGCTTTTCTATTAAAGGAGGTCGCAATTGGAGAGCCTAGAATTCTTCAGATTATATTGTGCCAAAGAAACCCAAGCCCCATTTAAAATCTGTGTCGAAAGGTGACACCTTATATGACTCTGAAATCATATCCACTGTGGTTAGCCTATGCCAATCAATTCGGTAATAAATTTGATCTCAGGAACTCACGTAACCAGGATTGAACTATCGGACAATGCAGAAACTGGATTTTCTCAAGTTACCTTTTGGCTTCAAAAATGCATTCGCAGTTTTCCAGCAAACATCTGATGATGTCTTTAATCCGGCGTCATGAGGGAAGAAAATTCCTAAAGGCTGAGTTTACATTATTATTTATTATATTATTTTAATTTATTATTTTAACCAATCAATACACGCCATCATAAAAATTATTAAAACTAGCTTCCTTTAGCTTAATAAAAATAAACACTTATTTTCAAATAGTTGTTCAGTTTAAATGGTTCATTTAGGAACTGAAGAAAAAAGTCTTTGAAAAAAAAATATTATAACTCATTACAACCCTTGCGTGTATGTCTTCCGGTCTTTTTTTCACGGGATTTTTCGGGTTTTCCAAAAGGAACTTGACAACTTCGAATTTAATTTTTGAACACACCCTCTCACTAATCATCGAACTGTCATTGTCGATTTATTCAGTAAACTCAACATTTTCATTACGGTAAGATACACGAACGAGCAACGTCTGCAAATTATAAGAATTTTCTACCGAAATTCGGAGTCGGCGATCGCAACTTTAAGAGCGTTAACACCAGTCGTCCGTAGCAAACGATCCAAATCAGTCAATTCAACGACATTCTCAAGAATTGGGTATCGCTCAGACTACATTATGGCGTATTTTGCACAAGGATCTTGGTTTACATCCATACAAGATCAAGCTGAATCAAAAATTGAAGCCTATGGACCATTTGAAGCGATGAGAGTTGGAGAAGATGCACCAAGATGATGAATATCATGGCAAAATCATCTTCAGTGACGAAGCTCATTTTTGGGTGAATACAAATATGCGTTATTGGTCAGGTGAAAATCTACATTTGCTTTATGAATCACCACTTCATCCACACATAAAAAAACTGCTTGGTGCGGTATTGGGCCATATTTTTTCGTTGACGATAACGCCACACAAGCGTTATCGCGCCATGATTACCGATTATTTTTGGACCGAATTTGAAGATATGGACTTGGATGACATGTGGTTTCAAGCCACACAGCATACCTTAGAATCGATTTATTTAAGACTAAATTTGATTATCGATTAGCCGCCTCGTTCGTGCAATTTAACGCCTCTAGATTATTTTTTTTGAGGCAACGTTAAGTCATTGGCTTATACCAACAATCCGACGACGTTGGAAGAGCTCAGAGCCAACATTGAACGCGAAATAGTGGCCGAAATGTGTGGCCGAGTCATCGAAAATTGGGTCCAACGAATCGGCCGCTGCAAACGTGCCCGCGGTGGCCATATGGCCATATAAAGTTGTAGACTCCTCAGTAGAAAACCCTGTACATGGCATCTTAAGGAACATTGGCCTTCTTTGCTGGAGCCTCAGTCGATGGTTTGTCAGTTAATTGGCCGATTTTGTTTCGTATTTATCGAAGTCTCGAAGAAACCAAAGTTATGTCTTTTTTGAATTCAAATCGAGCTGAAAAAAGTTCAAGTCCCACTTGAACTCGGAAGGAGCTGCGTTTCAACTGATGTCAACAGTGTTCTTTGACTACTTGTTAAACAAGTCACAGCTCATTAACTATTAATCAACTGTCACATTGTGCTACATTTTTTGCTACATCATGATTCAATGATGCGATAGACCATATATCGTAGGGCTTGTAACTTACACAATGCGGGCCATCAACTTTTTTTCCGGGATATACTACTTAGTTCTTTATGTTCAAATTTCATGCATCTACCGGGGAGATAATCTTGATGCCGTATTTGACTGGCTCGCGAAATTTACATCGGTGTCGAAAAGCTATTGGCATTTGGTCAATATTTAGGCTTGTTACTTAGGATGTGTTCCAAAGGACATTACAACTAATTCATTGTTATTCGCCAAAAATTAAAACATAGGTATACAATAAGATATAAAATGCACAATTATTAACAACTTAACATAATATCAGGGCTTCTGGGGCTACTAGGAAAAACTGGCGGAAATAAACCATCATTGGACAACACAGACAATCACTGGTGGTACGGAAAGTAGTGAGGTACCTTGGTATCTGTCTCGATGATGCTTCTCTGGTCAGAGCCAAAAAAAAACAGGTGCCGGTGTTAATGGACCCAACACAAAAATCTCTATACCGATGGGAAACAATCGAATTGTTTTCCAGGCTGAGCTATAAGCCATCGAATTCTAGGCTTGCAAAAGGCCGAAAAGGGGCCTAATATACTTCAACAGCCAAGCAGCGCGGAAGGCACTGTCATCCAATTTAATGGAATCAAAATGTGTCAAAAGCTGTTACGACACTTTACAATCCCTAGCCCAACGTAATTAAGTTAGGTAAGGATGGGTTCGAGGTCATCATGGAATCGAAGGAAATGAAATTGCGGACGAACCAGCCAGAGCTGGTTCAATAACTGCATTCACTGGTCTGGAACCTTTTTGTGGCGTAAGCTGGACTACGGCCACAGGCCTGACCAATAAGAAAGAAATCCACCGGGACTCAGACAGTCTACATTACTTATTACTAAGAAATCCTTAAACTCAGCAAGGAGAACCTTAGAAATCTACCTCCCAGGCCATTGGGATTACATCTAACCAAATTAAGACTCAGTACAACCACCGAATGGCGACTCTGTTTAGAAGACGACGAAACAGCTGTACAACTTCTTTGTGAATGTCCAGATCTCTGGTTAAGAAGGCGTATCTTCCTCAAAGAGATATGCTCCCCATTGGACATAAGACAATCTAAAGCTAAAAACATTCTGACCTTCATCACAAGGATGGAATGTCAGTTTGCCTTAACTAACTCCTCAAGATACAACAGGTCTTTTCCGTCGGACCGCAGTGTCCGCCAATTGAGCAGGGGTTTGCTTTAAAAACAAAAAAAAGACATCATAATCTGGCGTGAAATACAAATACGCATGCTTCTAAATGCACGACAGCACAGCGTTTCCGTGATAGCAAAGGAAAAACCGGATATCCTTTTGGTTTGTTCATTTGAAGTTTGTTCACATCATTAACATGAGCCGATGACCTTTTAATTAATAAATACTTTAAAGGAACAAAACAAAGGCTCGTTTTTATTTCATCACGGCTTTCGAAAATTTGTTATTGATTGTGAGCCGGCTTGAAATAATCGGATCCTTTAAGTTTGCCAACGCTTTCGGCGTATAGATCTTCTGAGTATTACTTCGTCGACATCTTTTACTTGTCACTCTCCTATTCTTGCATCATAAGCTTAAACTATTCTCCGACGAAATCTCCAAATCAATCAAAATACACGATTTCCTTACAACATAAACAACCTACCGTATTTGGCCTTATTTGACAATTAAATGAGCCTGTATGGAGGTGTCTGGAGTCAGTTTGGCTTGGAGTTCCTGCCAATTTGGCTTGTTCCACCGAGTTGCCTCAACTAGTCGCATAAGTAACCAGTTTGTTACACAATTCTTCTGCTACTCCTACCGTCTCTTCATGACCACTCTTCAACATACGTGACTTGGAATCCAACACTGTAGAGCCTACCCAATGCGACATTCCACTCCACTCCTTTCGATTTCACTTCGCCGAAGAAGTGGCAGGCGACCTGAAGCACACAGTGATTACCGCCGATAAAATCTGCTCCAAAATGTTCATTATTACTTTTTTTTCCTTCTTCTTCTTTGTTCATTTATTCATCTGTGTGTTGCGTGTCCAAGTTTCCAAGTTTCCATTGTCCGAGTAGGGGATCGGAACAAAAACCACCAAATCCATTCGAATTAGACCGCTCACTTTAAGTTTAAATGGGTTTACATGTTTTTTTTTTCCTTTATTTCGGAATTTACCGGCATCTGCCTTACACGTGACATTCATCATCCAGCCGCCCACCCTGACCTATCCCACTGGACGTGTTCGCACAGAGAAAGGAAAAGAAAACTCTCCACTGAATGTTTACCCCTGTTAAAGCTTTCTCTCTTTCATCTGGCGCTTTGTACTCTCATTCGCGGATGAAGAGTTAGTTCTCTTGTCCTGCGCATAAGTCAGCATAATGGCGAATGTCAGATGAAAGGATAATCTCAATTTTCGTTATTCTCTTCAATTTCGCCGGTAATACACTCCGTTATGTTTGGTGTAACTGTGAGTAGCGGTGTGTTTCGGTGACGTCAACGACCGCGTAATGGAATCGGTATCGAGAATAAGCAAAAAGCAAATGGCCCAATAAAAACTAGGAAAATGCGGATAATAATAATGAGTGAGAGGACGAAATGGAAACGAACGAGGAGGATAAGAAATACTCGAATCAATCGAGAGGGAGTGTCTCTCTTTCGATGGTGGCCTCTGTTGCTGTTGTCATTCATAAGGAATTTTCTTTACCTCCTTTTCCTCTTTCGTTTCTTCGAATTCATAAAAACTCATCGATGACGTAATTAATTAGTGACAACGACAAGATTAGTGGTGAGTTCTCTCTGCGCTTATTTTTCTTTTTTGCCTTTTCTTTAAGGACTCATTTTTGTGTTCTTTTTATAGAGGACTTTGGGGGGTACTCCTGATGTGTGGAGTAGAATTTTATACACGATGGAGGCTGACTCAAATTAGATGCTGGCGCAATGAGTTAACTGGCGACGAAATGTCTGCGAATTGTCGTGCAATGCGTAACAATGCAAAAAAGTTTCGTCTGACTGAACAAAAGCGTTTGAATCTGTTTTTTTTTGTTTTCTTTGGTGTCGTCCTGTTTATTTTTTTTTTTGTATTTTTGTGAAAACTTTTTAACAAAGGCATTCGTTTTGGAGTGTTTTTCTGGTTGCGAAAGTCAAGATAAAAGATAGAAAATTGATGTAGTGTTGGAATGCAAGAGAAGAAGTTGAAGAACCCGACTGCTAGGGGGATGAGCATGAATTTGGATTGAAAGGAAAGATTTGAGTACCTAAGTGGAAATTGCATTTTTAGTTTGTTGGTCGTTAGGGGGTTTGAGAAATTTTACTGAAATTAACAACAAAGAAGACTTCCTCGATCCTCAATTAGCCGCCTCCAATTGAAAACACTAATTTGATTCAGTTCAATTTACAATAAGATAGTTTTTTTTTATAATTTACTTCGCCCTCAAGGGACTGTGACTACTGCGGGCAGAGGGATGAGATAAAGCAATGAAAGGTTTTGGTTTTAAATTGAAATTCAGTTGAATTTTGATTGCTTCATTGGTGTATTCCGAATACTGAAGGATATGACGAAATCGAACTATTTGCATTCATTCAATTCGCAGTATTTTATTCGTCATCATTTGAAGATTGCGTTAGCACGGCAGAGTAATTGGCCCCGTTCCAACAATGCGTAGCGCAATTCCGCTAGGCAAAAAATTTACTGAGACGACAGTTCTTCGCGTAGCGAAATGTAGCGATGGCTAGCGAGTCGGTACGAGCAAACTTCCTCACTGTTGCAATTTTTTCTTTCCTACGAATATTTTCTCTGAGCTGACAAATTATGTTCCTGAACAAATCAACGGTTGAGGTCCTAGTAAAGGGTGATTTCTTAGCTATTATCTTTTTGGCAAAACTGGTTTAAACAGCTGACGCACGTTTCGCGTTTTGTTTCACTGTCAAACATCTTCAGTTTGGTCTATAATTTACAAACGAACAACGCTTGCAAATTATTGAATTTTATTGTCAAAATGCGTGCCATGTTAAGAAAGTTCATCGCGCGCTTCTTCCATTTAATGGTCAGTTAAATCGACCCCATGAAGCGGCTATTCGGGCTATTGTGACTAAATTTCGCACCAAATTTACATTGTTGGTCATTAAACTACCAACACGCTTACGTAGAGTGCGAACTGAAGAAAATATCGCAGCTGTATCGGCTCAAAAAAAAAAAACAGCTGGTGCAAGAATTGAAGCCGAACGACCTAATGCAGCGTTAAATTTTCGGTGAATGGGCTCTTGGAAAGTTGACCGAAGATCCACTTTTTTACCGAAAAATTGTGTTCAGCGACGAAGCTCATTTTTGGCTCAATGGGTACGTAAATAAGCAGAATTATCGATTTTGGAGTGAATATTAGCCAGAAGCATTGCAAGAGCTACCAATGCATCCAGAAAAAGTCACAGTTTGGTGCGGTTTATGGGCTGGCGGCATCATTGGACCGTACTTCTTCAAAGATGATGCGAATCGTAACGTAACTGTGAATGCTGAGCGCTACCGTGAGATGATATCCAACTTTTTTTTGCCCAAAATGCAAGAGCTTGACTTGCATGACATGTGATTTCAAAAAGACGGTTCCACATGCCACACAGCACGCGCAACAATGGACTTATTGAGAGGTGAGTTCGGTGAACTTTTTATTTAACGTTCGGGACCGGTCAATTGGCCGCCTAGATCGTGCGATTTAACGCCTTTCGACTTTTTTTTTTGTGGGACTATGTTTAAAGCTCATGTCTATAGAGACATTGGAAGACAACATTGAAGCATTTATTCGTGAGATACCGGCCGAAATGTGGGAAAGAGTATGCCAAAATTGGACTAAGCGGATGGACCATTTGAGGCGCAGTCACGGCCAACATTGGCATGAAATAATCTTCAAACATTCAATTTTATGGACCGTACTATTGATTCAAATAAAGATTTTATGCATTTTTCTGAATTTTATGTGTTTTGTTTTTCGAAAAACTTTTCTTAAGCTTTTAAAAAATCACCCTTTATAAAAGACCCTTTCCAACGAACTGTATGAACGTTTGAAGCCTTTCGAGCGAATGGACTATAATGCTCCCACAAAGAGGATCTTCAAATCACAGCACTGACGCTCGAGACGATAAGGAAGACCGAACCTCCGTTTTAAGGACCAACCAATCGCGGATGCCAGAAGCATCGTTGATAAAGTTGTCCAATAACAAGACGCCTCTGCATTATCCTTTTTTTCAATGCAAAACTCATGAATCCACAAATATACGGATGGACTGGAGTATAATAAAAAAGAAAAAACATTCTATTTCATATTAAAATGAATAAATTATTTATTTTTTCACATCCTTTATTTTTTATAATCCGAACAATTTGTTCATTCTTATCGAAAAATTGATCTCTTTTTTTTATATTTAAGCATTCAAAATTAATGCCACAAAAAAAATATAAAACAAAAAGTACAAAAAAAGTCTAAATCAATCTCTACAACCTAACAAAAGTTTATTAAAAAAAAAAGAAGAGTAATAAATTTAAATATATGTATTTTTTTGTATTATTATTAACTTAAAAAATAATCGCACTCACATAATCACAATCAAACGGGATTTTCTTACAAAAAAAATAGAAAACAACAAAAATTATTACATTTTGGCCAAATTTAAAAAAAAATAGAACGGATCACACAACAAAATGTGATTTACAAATTTTCTTTTCTCTTTTTTTAAACACGTAAACAATTGTTTTTTTTTTTTTTCTACTCTAATTGTTATTTTTTCAGTCTCACATTTTAATTTTAAGAAGAAGAAAAGATTTCGGAAACAAAGAAAAGGAGAAGAAGACGGAGAAAATGAAAGTACAGACAAAATGCTATCACATGTAGACCAGGACAACAATATTCTTATTATTTTTGTATAAATTTTAAGCTGTAAGAAGTTTAAAAACAATGATTTTAAATTTTTTTTTTGAATTTTTAACAAGTGAAAACGATTTGAAGCTCTACAGTGCCAACCAAAGTTATTGTGTCAATTGAAAAAAAATGTTTTTCTAAAAGTTTTACACTTGTCAAAAAAAAAATATATAAAGTATACATTTAATTTTTGTTACCATTTATTCATAATTAGGAAACAACAATTATTCATTTCATTTAATTCATAAATAATCCAAAAACAATTGATTTGAGCTGACAGTTCAGTTCCTTTCGATATCTTTGGTGTCGCGAGGAAAAAAAAATTTTTTACATTTAAAAACGGATCAGCAAGGAAGAATTTAAAATAAAAAAAAAATGTAATTACTCTCAAGGATGATGCAAGAGAAAATGAACGTACTCAAACCAATCGATGACTGGTCGACAGGAGAAGGGCGTGTTCCTCTCTGATTGGTGGAAAATATTTCAAATGTCATTTTGAAAAAAAATCTGTAAATTGACAGCAAAATTTAAGGACTTTCACGGAATAACCAAGTGATGATTCAAAGAGGAAAAAAAAACGAAAGAATCGAGACAGGATGTATGCAAAAATTTAAATGCAAGGAATTTTGACAGTTGTGCTCACTTTGTCAAGTGTTTCGTCAACTTCAACTCTTGCAATAAGCAATGAGTAAGCATGTCAAATACCGTCAATAAAAAACCTCACAAGCTTTTTGAAGACATCCCCTTCCCTGAGAGGAAGAAAGCTGACAGACTTTTAAGTTTTTTTTTGTTGTCGAAATCAAGTCGCGGATTTCGTTTAGTCTGATTGTCAAACTTTTTGGAAAAAAAGGAACTCCTAACCTATTTTTATCTAAATATTTAGTGTAGTTGTACTTTTTCGGAAAACAAAAACCGTACCTTAAAAATTACTCATATGTATATGCTCGTTAAGATATGCCTTCCCTTTTCTTCTAATGTTAACTAAAAAAAAAAAAAAAACTTGCGAGAACTCTCTAAAGGGGGCACTTGTTTCCTTCCTGCCTGCCGCATTTTACAATAACTTAACCTTGCTTAGTGTTTTGTACTTTAACTCGATGGCTAGCTTAAGTTTTCTCGCCTTTGAACGGCTCTGTCGCTCTGGACTGGAGTCATCCTTGACCATGTCGCGGCTACGGCTGGACAATTTGTTTTTTGGCAATGGAGAGGACTTTGGCGATTTGCTGGATGCAGACTGCTTGCCCTTTAAGGATACCTGCAAAATAAAATCATACAATTTAGACATGGATGCAAAAGAATGTTTATTGCTAAGGGCTTACCTTGACTAAAATATATCCAATAATGGCGACGGTAACGAGCAAAAATATGAGTCCCGATGGAATGCTGGTGGTGTTAAGTGCTATGCCAAGAATTACAACTTGAAGGTACATCAAAAATAATCCCGCGTGTACGGATAGAATAAGGCAATACTCATAGAGTTTGGATTTGTCGAGAAGACTCTTTGAACGTGATTTGAATAAGTTGAGGTTTGTGGCAGAATGGAGAACTGATGATGCCCTTAGGCAAGTGAGATCGCTGGTCGAGGCTGGTACTGTTGCTGGAGCAGGAGAATCAACAGCATTCTCACTGATAACTGATGAAATGGCTTTATCACCATTAAGACGACTCTTGTGCTTTTGGATTTTAGCGAATCTTTCCAGTAGACGAGTTTGATAGGATTCCACGGTGGTTAAAATTTTAGGATCCTTAAAATAAATAAAAAATAAAAATGCGTTAATATAATTTTGGACATCACTGCTGGTGTCAGAACTTACGTTCGTTTTGGTAGCAATTGTGCTTTCACTATCCACCGTTGGGGTTGTAACTGAAGCTTTTGCCGGAACTTTGTTGTCCCAAAGTGTGAAAAGCGTACTGAGAAGCTTCAAGATGACGTAGTAAAAGTTTAGCATCGCTTTTTGTGTACACACGCGAGCCTTATTGATGTTGGTCTCCAAAAGCTCAATAATAGCATTCTTACTAAGCTTTATACCTGTTTTGCGAAGAAAGGAAGAAACTTGGTTAGTGAAGTTCGTGCACACTTTTAGGAGTTTAATCATTTCAATTTATTTTTATCGTATAAGAATTCAAGTGGTATTTTTTTTTTTGAGTGAAACCTGAGAATGGTCTTCATTGAGCCAAATTCAGATATAGATCGGCTGGTCTTTTGTGTGGAGTGAAATTGTTTTATTAATGATCCCGTTTCTTTTTTACCATGAAGCAAGGAAACAATCTACGAGAATTCTCAACCGCAATTAGATAGAACCTTTACAAAGCATTTATGGACAGCGGGAGAACTTTCAATTCCGAATCTTTAGATCCTGTTTTTGAGTGTCAATTTTAGTTATGTTAATTGAATTTAAGGAACGTTGGATTGTTGGTAAGACTTGAATAGAGTTATAAAAAACCCACGAAGCTTGTTGACAAACAGAATTATTGGGTGACCAATGAACTATATTTTTTCAAATGTTCGTTTGGATCTTTAAATTTTGTTTCATTCCTTTCTGAAGGTGATATCGATTAAGTGGGTACCCCTGACAAAAGTCTTAACACGAAAAGAATACTGTGAATTGAGCGAATGCAAATATGTAATTCGGTATCAAATTCTTTCACTAAATTAAACAAAAATTAATAAAAATAAAAATAGTGACAGAATGCCACGTCACAAAAGTATTTTAAAAATGGAAGTGTAGAAAATGAAGGAAACTACTTTGGAAGAGAGGAGAGTTCTTATTAAATTACAAACAGAAGGGCAGTCTTACAGAAACTATGGAGAAAATTTTTGGAAGGAGTTTTACAACAAATAGTACAGTAGTTTAAAAGAAACGATTTTTTTTGGGAAACAGTGGCAGATCACCAAAGGATAGATCACGCCCGACATTAGTTCACCAAAACTTGTGGCTCAATTAAAAGAAAGCTTGGAAACAGTAAGAAAGTAGCAAAACAATTTCCTTCCGGGAATGGAATTTTAACGGGAGAATTGCAATTCGCTAACCATTCATTTCTGAGGTAAATCAGAAGAGAATATTGTTATTCGCAAAAAGTTATCGTCACAACCTTGTGGAATTTTCGAAAAAAGATTAATTTTAATGCTGAGAATAAACCTAACACTTTTTCTTCGGATAGCTTTCGAAAAATTTGGGGACAACCCGGAGAATCGATTTAGATGGTTCCATTCTTATATGGGGTTTTTTTTCTGGGTCCGCAGTGGCCAATCTTGTAGTTATTGATGGCATAATGGGGATCGCTTTAAATATAAAGACATATTAATAAATAATGTTGGATCCACAAAGATGCTCAATACTGCACAACAGTAAGCGGATTCTATTGTGCATGTTAGGCTCTCTTAAAGAAACAAATATGGAAACGCAGAGTTTCAAGCAATGAAACGAAAAAATAGAATGGGATAAAATTAACTCTAAATATTACAAAAAGTTGTTGGCGGTATCGATGCAGTGAAGATTAGACGTTGTGTTTAAATCTCAGAATAACCCCACTAAACACAGAATAAATTATTTTATTGCTTAGGTTAATTTTTTTTAAATGTGTCAATACTTTTTTCACTCACTGTATCTGAATTTCACACGAAGTTTTTTTTTAAGCTTTCTTGGTGCGACACCGTTTTTAAGGGTATTCATAATCCCTTGGGACGGAACAAATATAAACAAAAAATAAGAATGCATCGCAACCTAATTGATGCCAATTGTTGGAACAGAGTTTTCGACTAGCCGAGAGCTTCTGGTTGATGGCCTCCGATGGGATCAATGCAACACGTTCATCACCGATGGAAACATCGTTTAAGTCCCAATTTTATCAGGGAAGAGTTACCGAGTAAAATTTTGATGGTTAGTTGGAGAACTTCCCTTGTTTTGCGCATTACGTGCCCAAAGTCGAGTTTAAACTTCTTACTTTTTTGGAATCTGTGTAAGGCTAAATTGGAAAACATTTCTTACTTGTCTCTGTTGGTTAAATATTTATACATGCAGGACTTTAGGCTGCTTATCAAAGACGAGCGAAAGGATGAAATGCCAAGGGGATTATTAAACAAAAAAAATACCTTATTTTTGAGTAATTGTCGGAGTATCTTTACTGTATGCGTCAACATAACATGAAGCCATACACGTCGACGCGTAGAAATATTCTGAGACTTGAATGTAAAAGAAATCGAAGGTTTTGTCTTAGCCGGGATCTTTCATTAAGTGCTTCCTATCGATGATATAAAGAATACAACCGCGGCTTCTCTGGGTAGTCCGCAAGCAAAATTTTCATTTTTCCTTGACTCTGGCACATAAATCAGGCTGAATTTGACGGATGGCATGGGTTTTGTTGGTTTTGAGGGCCGCAATGGTTTGTGGCTTATTCGCATAGAACTGCGACTTCAAAAAAGCCCACAAGAAAAAATCTAATGGAGTCAAATCGCACGATCTCGGTGGCCAGTTCACATCACCTCGCTCTTGCAGAATTTCCAAAGCGGCGTGAGCTGTGTGGCACGTAGCGCCATCCTGTTGAAACCACATGTCGTTGGTGTCCATATGATCTAGTTCAAGCCAAAAAAAAAGTTGGCAATCATATTATATAGTATATAAAAGTGCTCGCCGTTGACAGTGATGACCTAGCCAACGTCGAAATATGGACCGAAGACACCGCCAGCGCAAAATCCACACCAAACAGTGACTTTTTCTGGATGCATTGGACGCTCTAAGATCTAATGTGAATTGGTATCGTCCCAAATTGAACAATTTTGTTTGGGGACGTACCCAAACAAAATGGGCCTCATCACTGAAGATGATTTTTCGATGAAAATTAGGGTAAGTTTCCACTGCTCTAGAGCCCATTCGACAAACACACTACCTTATCAATAGTCAGTTGAATTTTGTACGTGTGCACGTCCAAATCTAGGACGCAAAATTTGCCAAGTTGTAGTGACCGAAAGGCCGAGTTCTTGTGAGCGACGCGAAAGCTACTGCCTCCGAGTCCTTCAGAACGAACATCACTTGAAGAAGGTGTTGGCGGTTCCGGTACACAGAATTCTGCCATGTAAAAAATGAAACAATTTGACATTTAAAGGGCCCGGGAGGAACTTTGCGGCAAATTATAACAATGGACGATGAAGATGAAATGAAATAGTCAATGACCTAAAAGAACGGGATCTTTACCATCGCCGTTGAATAATAATTGTGTATTACCTTGGAGAGGGAGCGGCTATTACAGGGCCCTCCGACGCAGATGAAATAAGATGGAAAAAAAGCTGGATAGGCTAAGAAACGAATGCTGCCATTCGAGAAGCGGGTTTCAATTCTCCTCAGCGAATTCTCTCTTTTTTTCAAGATTAAAAATAAGCCGCATTTAGGAGTCGAGATGAGGGTTATTTTTTTAGATGTCCGCACTGAAGAAGAGATGGGCTTAAAGTAGGAGAAACAATAAAAATTAATTATGACTGATTTAGCCACTGACTTGATTGGTTAGCGCAAATACAGTATTCAGTACGAAGCCAAGAGATGAACAAGTTTTCAAATGTTCAAGACTTTAAAAAACAACAACAATAAAATTAGAAAACGATCGATAAAGATTGTTTTCTTTTCTGGGGTCACTGGCCATCTATGTGCTTAAAGTCCTTCAAACAACCTTCTCAAATCAGTCTAAAGAGTGCTACGAAAAAAAAATGTACTAAAGTTAAGTAATGCGATTAAAAATTTTGATTAACAAGACACTCCCCCCACATTGTCGGAGATAAATTGAAATTTATTTTTAACCTTAAGTGGCATGTTTCTTCTATCTTGTCTGCAAATCAAAACAAGGCGCAAAAGCCAAAAGTGATACTTAAAAACAAAAAAAAAAAAAAAACTCCTAGCATTCTATCTAACGCGAAACCTTATCAAACAGTCTTTTCTGTTTTTCAAAAGTCTCAACCGATAACCTCTGCTTTTTTGCTTATTTGACCCGAATGATGAAATATGTACCCTCAGAGCGAATGTTTATTTAAATTACTTTTTTTTTAGCACACAACAAAAAAAAAATAAAGAAAAAAAAACCAATGTGAAATAATTGCCTTTGGGGAAGAAGGCAATGGATCACTAAAGTCTCGAACTTGAAGCCATCAAGTATCCGTCGATCGGTTGGAAAGAAAAAGGCACATCAGACTTGGCTATAAAAGTCGATCGTTAAGCATGTTTTTAGGACCTCCAAATAATGGGGTATGGATACGAAACTAATTAAATGCGTTATGGTGCGTCCGGACAAGGTTATTGTTGTAAATTTTATGCTTATGCAGGGAAGATCCTTTTTTGTGCAAATTTTAATGTTCCATAGTAGTAAAAACAAAAATTAACCGACGCATGTTCAGGACGAATAATAAAATCAAAAGTGTACAAGGCGTTCAAAGCGTACAGAGCACAAAGAAGAGCAGTGTAATGATGGGTTTCAGGGTATGGTGGATGTCTGCAAATGCAGCCGAAGCCCTTATACGGTGCTGAAGGGTAACCGCATTGGTTCTTCTGGAATTGCTTTTTTTTCTCGGAACATTTTGTATTTTTACACGTACTTTCCCAGACAAGGCTTTAGGCATGATGACGAATGAAGGTTTTCTTGGTTTTATGTCGCGTTAAAATGGAAATATTTTAATGATTTACTGGTGGGTCGATGAGGTATCGTCAGAGACTGGATCTAGGGGTAATGAACGAAGTCGCACTTGGAAGTTGGAAATAAATATCGATCGATTCTTAATGGTCATAAGTCTAGACGGGTAATGAAATCGAGACGAACTCATAATTTTCAAAACATTTTCAAAATGTATTCAAATAAAGTAAAAAAAAGTGGTCAATTGAGAGTTGACTTTCACGCAAAGGGTTCCGTGCTTCACTAGAGTGCGCAACACTGTATCGCACATGAATATTTACGAGTAAGCCACACAAAATCAATAATTGCAATTCCAGTAAGAACAAGAACTTTCAGATCAATTAAGTTTAACAAAACGGCTGAGTGGCGATGACCAACTGAGTGGTGGTCAAACTCAGGGAACGAAGGTTCCGTCAAAACTTGTATGTATGCAAGTAAATGGTTCCTCCACCACCACCGAAATCGAGTTTCGAAGAAGCTTTTGTAGTACCCTTAAGGTTTTGATTTTCTTTGCGAGTGCGTCGATATAGAAGCTTGATTTTTTAACAGCTTTAAGGGACCGCAGTCACCTCAACGTGTTCAATAGAAAAAGGGTGGTGGCAGACAGACGGACAACAAAGTTATATTAAAATGATTCCGTTTTTCGTTTTGAGGCACGGAACCTTAAAAATGACCATGCCAACGTGTTTCGAGCACAGATGACCATGACCATGGACATCTTCAAATTACTCAACTCAACAACTAAAACCAACCGAGGGACGACCTCGTTGGTTGGCACCCAAAGACCTTTCCTCCAACGTTTCCTCGGTGATTTGAAATTAGAACTGCACGATTGTTTTCTTTCTATCGCTAAACACAGATGGACGAATTTTGTCACTCTTTAATCACAACGAAAATCTGGCACACGTCCGATAAGAACAACACAGACAACCTTTTTGACGGAAGCCGAAGGAAGATTGTAAGAACAGTAGCAGCCAACAAGGACTCATTTTGTCGAAGCTGCATACTTATCTGTAAACCTTGCGTCACTTTTAGTTTGATTGTCCAAAGTTGCCAAAAACAAGATAACGCATTCTCGGCAAATCTTTTTACCAAAACCTTCAAGACTTTATCATTATCAATTTAAACATTCCCTTTCCGTATCTGAAGTCCACGGGGTGGATTCAAACAACCCCTTTAGCTTTATAATTATCATTTGTGTGGCATCATCGGCCTAGAGCTTACTGCTGACTCTGAATGGCCCCGGAATGTTTATCATGAAAGTAATACTTTTCAGATGGTTCCCTCCCGACTTTAGACCCGCGGACCTCATGCTAAACAGACGCACCAGTCTTTGCCAAGGGACTGTAAAGCTGACGGTAGTTTACATAGTTAGAGCTAAGAAAAGTACACCTAGAATAGGATCTCTTTCCCCAAATTTTGATTATCATATTCCGGATGTTTATATGCACTGTCAACTAAGTTTCCTTGAGTTCTTGAGGTCTACCCCTGCTTGCGTAGTGCAGCTTTATCAGGTTCTTTTGATTTTTTGCAACCTCTCGTGTTGTAAGCTTCGTTTTCGTTAATCAACAGAACAAGAGTCATCAGGTGGCCGAAAGGCCCACCAAATTACCACGATAAGATTGTGGGGAGAGATTTTTGATATTCAATTCCTTCTCCTTGACAAATGATCGAAGAATTTTTTGTTCAACTGCAGCGGTTTCCCGGTTTCCACAAGTGACCCCAATTCGAACCAGATTGGATTCAATTTCAGTCAGCACACAGCTAGAAGCCGATGGTATTTTTCACCAAAAAAATAATCACCAAGTACAGAGTCATAGCCTCGGCTCCAGAGCCATCAATTATTTCAGGGGATCAATAAGAAGTAAAAAAACGAAGTTCAATGATATGCTAACTTATCATTGACCCACGTTTCTTAACCAGGGTTGATGAATTCAGAGCGTTATCTTCAAATTCACATTAACAGATGTCTCATACAATCAGATAACGTTTAAGTTACATAATTTCATTAGACATTTAAAAAACAGATTTATTGCCAACGTTCATTCAACTCGACTCTTTTACTGTCTTTATTCATATCAGTTAGTTAACAGACCCTTTTACCTATCGGTTTAGGATATTTTAACACACGACATTTATTACCGTCATTTGATACGTAAATTTATCTATGCCGACCTATTTGAACAATTAAGTCAATATAAATATTAACGATGTTCAAATGCACCGATTAAATAAAGAAATTTTATAAATTAAACAATAGTCTGGCCGCAATCTTAACCCCATTAAAGCAAATAAAAATCTGCCTGAATGTATAAGCACTCGAAAGATCAATCGATTGGCGCCCGACGAGAGACCCCACCAACGATCATTAAAAAAAACTGTTGACAACATACTTACGAGCCGTTTCTTATCAGCTTTCTGCGACGAAGTCACTTTCTCTCCGATAAAATTACTGAAAATGGCATATGTTATCGGGCTGATAAGACTATTGGAATTCGCGCTAAATTTAATAACCCGTCTGGGACCGTGAGTTTGTTAAGTACATCGGCGATTAATGTGGTTTGAGCGAAGATAACAGCTGAAGGCTGTGTTTGGAACATGTGCTCCATTTGAATAACTTAAGGCCAAATCCATTGTATAAGCGCATTAGTTTTTTTTTTTTGAAAACAGACATTAAAATAATTGATTTAGTTTTTCTGTTCATCAAGAGAAAAACGTTACGCAAAGTTTATAACCCTGAAACGCAGTTCCATAATTGTAGTTCTTTAAAAACGATCTGAGAGAACGTGATCATGGTTTCATGTGATCATGCACGTGGAAGTAATACGAATAAATTGGCCATTAATAGAATAAGTAACTCTTTCTTCACTTAGCTTGGCTGGATTAGTTAAAGCCGTTTTTGTTAAGGCTTCGTAAAAACATCAATTCTTGTTGAATTCTTAGGAAAAAGAGGTTTCGTCGTTGAACAAGCAATTTTCCATTTTCAATCTTTTTGCGGGTTAATAAGAAAAAATCAGAAAGGCTCTGAATCGATACGCATTCGTGTTGAAATACACTTGAGAGCAGAATTTTCGCACTCGCCCAAAATATTTTTGAATAAACTTATGATTTCTAAATTCTGGGAAGACTTATATAAAATGTTTTTATGTTTTTGGAAAGCTTTTTTAAATAGTATTTTTCAGTCCTTCAACTGCAACAGCCCTAAATTTCGATAATGACCAGAAATCTTGGGGAATGTTGTCCCACTCTTGTAAGGCCTGTTGCAGCACTCTGAGATTTACTGGAGCAATGGCAACAGACTGAATCCTTCATTTCAGTTTAATCCACAGGTGCTCGATAAGATTCAGTCCCGGACTTAAAGAAAGCAAGTTTTAAATCGGTACTAAGACCTCTTAAAGGTATCGAGTCACTAAATCTACAACAATAGGTCTAGCATTATCGTGCATCAGACAAAGCAAATGTTCCTGGAGCACATTTCCAGTTCCAGGACTCTGAACTCTTATGAGCAGTAAATTCGCCAGTTCCAGGCCTCTGAACTGCTCCTACAATGAACTGGAGATCTGTCTGATCGCCTACCGAAATCCTTTACCAAACTATACACAATCCACCACCGTAGGCGACACGTTCGCTTTTACAACAAATCTTTCGCCATGTCCTTATACACTTGTCTGCGGCCATCGGGTCCATGGAGACAGATTCTGTAGTCTTCCGAGAATGAAACGCCTGTCCAAATTAAGGAGTTTTCGACCAGTCGACTTTGTCGGTGTGCTGGGGTCAGCTTTGGAACATTTGTAGTTGTTTGTGCAGCGGGGCCAAGTGCTGCGAATCTTCTCCAACTGTCCAGTGACGTACATACACTCACGTTTCATGTTCGTGTGAGCTGAGTTGGAGTTCGATTTCCAAGTGACGTTATGAAGAAAGCAGTCTCCTGCTGCTGTGAAGTCACACGATGGTGTCCAACTCCATATCGTCTGATGTAGCCTTCAGTCTCCACGTACTGCTGGTAGACTCGCCGCACAGAATATGTGCTCAAACAGAGTTGTCGAGCGACTACATATTTTTAGTATCGATGTTTAAATATCTTCTGATAAAAACCTTCACATGTTAGCAACGATTAACTCTGTTATGCTTTTTCGAACACTCCCTACAATAAAACCACGCAGGTATTTTAAGACTGAAGTTTCGGTAAAATCGTCAGAAACTCTCGACTTTATGCACACGAGAACTTATCGTACTTCAAAAACGCATACAGTTTTTTCTCTTATGGGCGATGTAAGTTCAGAATGGAGTGAATGTGCAATAGTTTCGTTTTCAAGTATAGTTTAAGTTCACTCAAAAAATTGTACCGTGCAGTACAAGCTTCGAACAGTCTCTGGTCATCATTTTAATCATCAAGCTTATCGAAAAGCTAAAGTGAAATAAATTGATAAATTTAAACGCCTCCAGCTCTATGAAAAAGCCTGAAAACCAATATCCATTTATAGACGATAAGAAGACCTGACTCCTGGCTTGCATACTTGTCCAGTTGATTCAAGGTCTGAAGCCATTAGACCACGCACAATGCCGTACTTTTGCTGTTTGGATGCTGGAATCCATTATTGTTTGTGGATGTCAATAAAAAAAACTGTCCCGTGTGGAACTCTGTATCAAAAACTCCAACAAGTGACAGTTCTGTGCGTTCTTCTGCCTTAGCCACCAGCTCTATTGCCGATATCGTACGATTTCACGCCATTAAACTTTGGAGCTATGCTAAGGCAAATGCTTCTCCAACGATGCATGAACTATAAAACATATCAGAGCCGTTTTGTTATTATGCGAAAAACGAAGAGTATGGTGGTGTCTTTAAAACTACCGAAGAAGTTAACTGCCGCTAAGGATGAAATAAAATCGATATCGGATCATCTGGTATTTATATCGTCCACAGAGAACCAAAAGTCTTGGACTGCAGACGAGGATAAGTACAAAGACGAACTTTAATCAGTCACTTAGTCGGTTTTGTATACTAGCAAGGGAAATCTTGAAATTTGCACGAAGAGAAAAATCCGAAAAGCGTAAATCTGAATTAACATAGATCACAAAAAATAAATTTAAAAATATCGCAACTCAATTTTACGACAAGAAGGCTGGGTAGATGAAATTTCAAATAAACAAAATGTGTACCATGCCGCATATTTTGATGCTTGTACTACATACAAATAAAAAAGGGAAAACTCTTTGAAGCTCGACTTCGATTATAAACGAACAATTTAAATACCTAGAAGTTTGCACGGAACCTTCGTTGCGCAAGTCCGACTTGCACTTGGCCGTTTTTCTTTTAGATCTCCCAGCTCAAGAATATTGAATAGTCCCACGATAAAAACTACATTTGCAAATTTTATTCCATAAAAAACCAAGCAACTGGCTGATTGCATAACGTTTCGAACTCAGGCTTTTTCGAGAAGGCTTCTCACCTCAGTTATGAAGCTATCAAGAAGTTAAAGAACAATAATTCCGCCGACTTTGATGGTCAACCAACTGAGGGTGTATTCACAAAATCGTCGAACAAGTATGGTTCGATGAAGTCAAACCCGGTGGCTTTTAGGCCCCCATCTTCAAGAAAGGCGATAGTGCGTCGTGTAATTTCATGTTGTTATTTGATACAATCCAATAAACTGTTTGAAGATTTGAAGCTGTTCTTCAACGCACTCAATCTTTTAGTCAAGTTCATTATCTCTTTACCGAGAGCATCATCATTAGCTTGAGCTCTACAAGAAAATGACCGGATTCAAGTTCCGACAAAACTGAAAATCGCACTGAACGCTGGGAATGCTCAATTCGAAAAAAGTCTTAGCTATTCAAAACATGCACCGTATTTCGAAAAGGAGATCCGTCATCATGTGACTTCTTCAATCTCGCAGTTCCATCTGCTGGGATACGACGGCAGACGACATCTTCGTCAGAGGTTGCTCCCAGAGATCCGCCTTTAAAGCTTTTCCTTCAATTGAAGACCGGGTGCCAATAAAATACGTGATCACAAAGAGAGAAGGTTCCATTCACTGTCTAGAATAAAAGAAGGTTTGAAAGTTTACCTATTTCGAAAAAGACACCAACTCCAGCAATGTCGTCGTAGTGGAGATTCGATTCGATTCGAAAGTGATGATTTTCTCCAGGAAGCAGTTTGTCGAAACAAAGGTGTTCAAACCTTTAAACAACGCAAACGAAGTTCATTCTCTACAAAACATTGAACCTGACACTTGTGTTGTACAAAATGAAGATGAGAAAAAACATTTTCGACGGAGGGCGAAGGCCAAGAAACGAAAACAGGTCAAGTACGCTCGCTCGGCCAATTCGGAACAAATGGACAATAACGTTCCAGCAGAGGGGAACTTCGAGTTACAGCATTTTGGCTCGAGGTCTTAACGAAAACTAAAGCTCCATTAATATATTCAAACAAATCAGAACCCTTGATCTACACTACTGGAAGCAGGTTCAAAAAGATAATCCTCGTTCTTCAAAGGTCAGGATCCCGTTCAAGAAAAAGAAGATAATGCACAATGTCAACTTTTTTCATCGTCATCAAGTATAATCTATTGATCATGATCTCTTCCAGTGCCAAACAATCCATAAAAAAAAAGCAGATCCCCCTTTTTCTCAAAATTGACATTTCGACATCGTTGTGCTTCAACAGTGAATCATAGTTAAACCTTAATTACTCAAGTCGTTGTTGTAACTCGTCTTCTGTTTGGCGTCGTCATTAAACCATTTCACAAGTATCTAGAGTTCCAAAGTTCAATGCATTGTTGCGTCGGTCGCATGTCGTTTTGCGTGACCAAAGACCGCGTTCAACAAAGTAAAGTCGAAAAGTAAGTACAAACCAAAGCAGGTGCAGATTACTTAAACAAAACAAAAAAAAGAGAAACTGTCCAAAAATCAACAAAACAAAGGAGAACACAACAAAAAAAAGACAACAAGGAAGACTGCTGTGAAGGCAGAAGACCGTCGCTGATGAATTCGTAAAAAGCGAAAAACAAAAGACTACCAACGATGGAACACTTAAGCCTTGCGGCTCCGAGTGCTCAACTGACCATCGACGTGGTTCTTGGTGCCCTTGTATGTCGCATTTATAGCACAAGAGTTCCTCGAAGAGGCACAAGTGAAGAAAAAATTACTTGAAAATTACAGACAAGCCCCTCGGGCTTGGCTAAAAAAAAAATCATCTTCCATTTCGGGTAAGACGCATGCTTGATGGCGGGAACATCCTTTGTGTATAAATAGCACGCTATCTTCTGTGGACGATTAAGAGCAGAGACTTTAGGGAATAGCTGCTGCATGAGTGCCTAAATTGCTGCGACATACGCAATTAACAATTTTAATTAGCGTCTGGAAGTCTGTTTTTTTTTTTTCTTTCCTCGTAAGTCATAAAAGGACTGAAAATTGTGAGAGTGATTATTTTAAGAATCTGCCGGAAAGAGTTTTCGAGCAAGGCTATGGGAAGGAGAAGACTGTCGACCCGAAGATGACAAAATACAGTCAAATTTAATAGTGGAACGTGCGGAAAACTTGGTTAAGTTATTCTGAGCAGATAATTCAGGTTTTTAAAGCATTCTTCACATATTCTAGCTCACTTGAAGTTCAACTAATGTCATGACCGAAGATCGTGTAACTCATTCTGAGCACGTCCAAGGTGCTTCATCAGTGCCGTAGAGCGTAATATTATTTGCTCAGTCGTCTAATAGATTGTTGAACTTTAGACTTGACGCTTAATGAAAGTTTGTTGGCATTGTTAACAAAAAATAATAATGTAAACATCAACCGGCTTCATTTTGCTAAGCCTAAGATGAGGAGAATCTTACTGAACAGTATTTTAAGGCAGACAATTCTTAGTCAAACTAGTTTGGCGTTTATCTAACAACCTTTTCCGGGCACAAAGACACTGCACTGTAGAAAATCTTTAAGAGTTGCTACGCTGTACAGGAGGCAGTTGCCCTTTAAGGTCAAGCATTCCAAAGAATTCAGGCACTGCAAAGGTTTAGCTTAACAAGGATGAGGTATAGTTTGTCCCTATATATGAGGATGACACAGTGAGAAGAAGATATGGAACCTTCTATACGAGTTTTTGAACAAAATTGAGGTTAAGTAGTTCAAAATCGACGGAGCACCCTCGATCAGGAATATTTTATGCGCCAGAAAATGGTACAGTAAGGCCTTGCTAGTCCGGACACATCTATATTTCGGACACTTTAAAATCTTGATCTCTAGAGTCCGGACAGAATATTAAAATACATGTTTAATTTGACTCTGTTCTTTGGAAATATGTACAAGAATATCCTTGCTGATTGAGTCGCTTGTAGTCGGCTCTTGAGTCTAGACGTTGCGATATAACTTGATGCAAGTTAATCTTCGGTTCCATATCATGGTGAGCCTTCTCAGTTTGTAGCTCTCTAAGGATTAAAATAGATTAGATTTTTTTTTTTTTAGATTAGAAAGTTTTTAATTCGTTAATTTATAATTTCAACTTAAAACTAGTACAATAATTAATATAAAAAGGAACAAATAATAGCTACCGTTCTTTAACTCGTGAGTTAGTATTGAATGATACATTAGAGATATTAATTGATAAGAAACTGATGTGGGGTGACAATCAGCAATAAATACAAAGATAATTTAACTACGATATAAAAATAAGTATAAAAATTCATGAAATAGAACAAGAAGAAGCAAGATAAAGATAATTTTTCATAAAAATAAAAATAAAAATAAGGACACCTGAAAGTTATCACAAATAATAATTATCAATGCAGTTTAATTCAATTGTGAATAACCAGTCTTTCACTTTTTTTAAAAATGAGTTCAAGTTTTTAGTAGTTCTAATAGCCAAGGGTTATTTATTAAAGCACTTTGGTGCTGCAGCAGTATAAAAGTTAGAGAAATGAGTTTTGTGAGCAGTAGGTACATTGACAAGGTGCATGTTGTTAATTCTAAGATTATATATCTGCGAGTTTTTACTAGGAATATTACCACTTTGCTTGAAAAATTCTTTTAATACTTTAAAAATATAAAGATGCCTCATTGGAAGAATTAGCAATTCTTTGTATAGTGGCCAACTTTCGCTAAAACGATTTATGTTGCAAATTATTCGAATGAGATGTTTTTGAGCAATCAGTAAAGGTCTTAAAGTATTTGCATAGGAACCACCACAGCTAGACAACCCGTATTGCAATTCAGAGTGTGCAAGGCCATAATATACCGAAGTTAAAATCGTTTTTGAGCAGAATGGTTTTAAAAGGTATATTTCTCGCGTAATAAGCATCAAATAATTTTTCAGATTTTGGCTATGGTCTTTCCAATTAAGATTAACATCAATTGAAACACCTAAATATTTGAAATTTTTTACAGAATCAATTTTGAAGCAAGAATTGGAACATGAGTTTTCATCTTGGAAATTTGGTTTACCACAATTGTGAACAAGAAAACTGAATTGTTCACACTTTGAATCATGGAAAAAAAGATTGTAACTACAAATTGGATTACCAAACGTTTTAAAAGTCATGAACTTAGTTTTTTTGACTTACAATTAATTTGTGGTTAGAAAACCAAGTTCTTAGAACTTCAAGGTCCTCTTCAATTTTTAAGAAACAGTCAAAATCAGAATATGACTCGTAAGTAAATGCAATATCATCCGCAAAAGCCGTTGAAAGGCCATTTAACTGCAGCTTAAAAATCGAGTTTATATACACCAAGAAGAACAAAGGGCCGAGAACGGATCCTTGTGGCACTCCTTTTTTTAAAAAGCGAGGTTCACTGTGTGTACCATTTACAATAACCTTTTGAACTCTTCCTTGTAAATATGACTGCAACCATTTAAAAATATCTCCTCTAAATCCTGCATTGTACAGCTTACTAAGTAATAAGTCGTGGTCAACCAAATCAAATGCCTTTGTCATGTCGATAAAGAGACCCATTGTTGATTTATTTTTGTTTAAGCAGCCGTAAAGCTGACTGCAAAGCCTTAGAATTGCATCTTCGGTTGATTTTCCTGAACGGAAACCAAATTGATTTTCGCTAAAAAAAAACTGTTTTTATTTAGGAAGCAAGTTATTCTACTAATCATAAGTTTTTCAAAATTTTTTGAAAAAGTAGGAAGAATAGAAATAGGTCTGTAGTTTGTCATACTTTTTTTGTCTCCCTTTTTAAAACGTGGAAAAACCTCAGCGCATTTAAATTGTTGGGGGAAACAGCCCTGTTCAACACTCAAGTTGAAGTTCAAGTTCTCACTGAAATTTTTCTCAAAGATAATAGCATTTTTTAATAATTATTATGGCTTCTACAGAGAAAAGGAAGCACGTAACTTTAACCATCTATGAGAAATTTAAAATATTGGACATTATAGAAACTGGTAAATAAATCAGTTAGACAAAGTCTCGAAGTCAAAATTCAGAAATTTGTATCTAAATTATTTCATGAATTAGGGGAGGTAAAAATTTAAGGTCTTAGAATATGTATTCACTTTTCAAGAACATTTTACAATTTTCCCCAGGAGAGAGATAGATGATCAAACAAGGTGAACACCCAGCGGTAGAAGAAACTTTGTTGACATGGTTTACCCAACAAAGAAATCATCATGCGCGGATTTCAACTAAACTGATTCAAACCAAAGCGATATTCTTTTACACAGAGATGAAGGGGGAGGAAGATTTTATATTGCGGCATGGAATTCGATGTCTTAAGATTTGTGGCGGAAAAGTATCCAGCGATGTTGCTACTGTTAAGCTTTTCAAGCGAAATTTTTAAAAGTGGTTCAAATAATGAACTGAGGTGAAGAGCGGGTTTAGAATGAAAAATCTAATCCTGGCAGAAAAATATCAAAAGTCACGTTACTTTTATGCAATAGTCTATCGCTGCAGGAAGTCATGAGTTACTTCTCTAAGTAATCGGAAAATCAGCTAATCAGTAATAAATCAGTAGCATATAAATCTACTAAAAAAATTGCAGTGTAGTAAGATCTTTCTGGAATTCGAACGGAAAATTTAAAATGTTGAATACTTTTTTTTTAATAAATAGAAGGTAAGGTCGTTGGCTATGGAATTTATTGAAAATAAAACATTGCTTAAGTTGCGAAAAATGGGCCGAGGAAAACACTGTACCGAAGAAAATAGATGCTTTATATAAAAACTAAAAACTGAGGGGAAAACAAGCAAGTACATTCAAAAGGAATTAGAATGTTCCGCAAAGATGATAACGAATGCTCTAATATAGCAAAACAAACAAGAAAAAAGAGGAAAAAAGCCGAAAAACAACTGCTCGGGAAGATGTCCAAGAAATCAGAACGGCGAATCCCACTACCACCACTACCACCACTACACTGATCCCACTATCTCATCCAGAAAGATAAAGGAGAGTTTCAATCTGGAGTGTTGTATCGGTAAGGAGAAGAGATTTCTTGAGGCCAAACTTAAAGCAAAAACTCCGAGAAAAGGTCCTCTTCTGACAAAAAAACATAAAGCTCAGCGGATACATTTCGCCCGAGAGCACAGCCAATATTCTCTTGACAGATGAGTCAAAATTCGAAATACTTGGGTCTAGTGGAACCACGAAATATGTCAGAAGACCGGCTAGCACAGAGTACCTGCCGCCTCGGTATCCATTACCAACAGTTTAGCATGGACGTGGCCGAATGATATTACGGCAAGAACAACGAAGAAATGCTTCGCAGAAAATAAAGTTCATGTTATGTCATGGCGGCCTCAATCTCGGGATCCTGTAGAAAAGCGATCAAGGAAACTAAGCCTAAAAACATTCCACTAGAAAGATGTCAGAATTTAAATAATTCTATGTCATGCCGTTGCAAGGCTGTAATGAAAAATTGTGTAATAGTGTAAATACAACAAAATAATGAAGTTAGCCGTATTTGAAGCTTAAAACAATAGAAACAACTAACAACAACGCATTTCATTTCTAGCACTGCTATTTCATCGAGCACTTAAAAAGTGTCATTTTCTATAAATTCGTCTACTACTTTTTTTTAATCTATTACAGTGTTAAATTTACTTGTTTTTTAATTCTTGAGTTTTAATAACCAAATAGATTTTTTGTAAATAAATGATGTACATTTACAATTTTGTTATTTTTGGATGCACTGCAATTTTATTGAACACAGCTGTATGTAGAAAGCAGCTGTTGACTCACATTCTTCTGAAAGATGATAAGAATATCCCGGGACTCTTAAAAAAAATCGTTTTGGTCTCAGCTTGGAGAGGTTTCGGAGACAAAAATATCAAAAAGAACTGGTCAATATTTTGGCCAGAACTGGCATCTTAATGGGATAATGAAGACCTTATAACACTTGCGAAGTTACAGCAATACATTGATTCTTCACCTTCCGTTTGAATCTTTTATCCAAATTGTAGATGATGGAATAAATGAATGGGCAAGAGATCAAAACGAACTGTTGCACGTCTTTTTTGATGAAGACATTATTAAAGATGACGAAGAAGACAGTGAATAAGATGAAAATTTAAACAACGATGTTGTGAAAATTTCCTAAAATAAGTAAAGACATTATTTGCTATTTCTCAAAAGGATATCCTACTGCTATTACGCGAGCTTACTCGAAGAAGCTGAAAAAATGTTGACTGTTTTAAAAAATTGAAACCTTTTAATTCAGCTGCTGCCAAAAACACGAATTAGAGTAACTAAACATTTAAGGTTTTTTTTTACAGTCCCCGAGGAAACCTCTTATCACATTGCATCTGGCCAACATCTCCTCTGGTGGCGAATGCCAGCAACAATATTTTTGAAGATTTCAAACGTGATCAGATACACGCCACTTATGCACTGTGAGATTTTCTGGGAGTATCAAAACATGATGAAGGCAACTTTCAGATATTTTTTGTCGAATCATATTTACCTTCATTTCAGACTTTAATCTGTTGTTTTCATACTTTAAGTGGTTGGACACTTGGCCTGTTAGTAGTGTCCGACCGAAACAGGATTTTCGTTACCGAACATTCGGCCTCAGTCAAAGTAAGTGTGTTTTTTACATATACAGAAAGTCAACTCGTTTGACTGACTAGGCCCAGTCGTTTATGCGCGAAAAAAAACACAAACACACCGGCCAACTGGTGACTATACGACTCACGGACCAAGAAATCACACGAAGTTTACTGCTCTAGTCAAATAACAAACAAAGTTTGTGTTGTTAAGACTCAATGCAATCTCACCATGCACAAGAGTTGATTTTTGTCACTCCACAATCTTTGGAGAAGATTTCCCCTCTCCAACTATAAAGTCTCAAAAACAGCAAATTTCACCTCGAACGACGAAACCCGTATCCCCTATTGGGTGCCCACGGCTCAGTGGAAAGTGCGTCAGCTGCTGAGCTCGAAGATCCGGGTTCAAATCCAGGTAAGACCATCTGACATTTTGTCACGGCACCACCTCTCGCGAGTGATTGACAATCCTCCGATGAGAACAACTGTTGAGAATAGGCTTTTGGGCCGTTTGGAGTCGACAATAACCAACGTAATTAACGAAAGAAATAACATGTACGCCCTGGTTTTAAAAAGAGATTTTTTTAAAACACCGGGAACAGTAGGATGCGATATCGGCCGGCTGCATCGTGGTGCTAGTTTATCTTTTCGAGTAATCTTTGTTAGCTTTTATTTACCACGACGACAAAAAGACTGCTGTATAGTAGCATTTCAAAAAATATTCATATTCGCCGACAGCCAAGCTGCCATAAAACATCTTCCTTAAAAACACTACACCTAAGCTTCTCAAGTAACGTCGGGTTTCCCTAAAGGAGATAGCGGACTTGTCTTCGACTCACATTTTCGGGATGCCTGGACAAAGGGATATCTACGAAAACTGCAAAACAGATGAGCTTACCCGTGCAGGTACAATGCATCCCAAAGATGCGCCTCACTTTATATTGATATCTCGTAAACTACGGTCAAACTTGAGTCGCAATTCCTAAGGCGTTCTCATATCTTTTCTCATGGGGCACTGTCTTATTGACAGACATGCGGAAAGGCAAATTACTTCTGCATCTTCTCTGTGAATGCCCGCTCATAGCAATATGAAGATATAGAAATCTTTACTCCCATTTCTTCACAGCTTTTTCCCAAGTTGCTTAAAAAAAAAAACTCTCAAAACACTCTTCCTCACCAACATAGGAAGATACGGTAATCCACATAACCCTCGTGGTATCGCAATAGTGAAACATTGCCCGAAGACTGAGTTTCGGCTGATTTTTGGCCGAAACAGGCCGAAACCGCTTCTTTTGGCCGAAACTGTCAGCAACCGAATCTTCGGTCGGTCACCACCTGTCAGCCAGCACACATTCGCAAGTCTATATGAATCTAATACAAATTTGGCTCTTCAAAAAATGCCAACAGCCTTCACCATTTTTATTTAGTCCCGAGAAAGAATTCCAAGTTTTTCTTTTTTTTTCAAAATTTCGCGCAACGAAAATTGGATTGATGAATAAAAAAAAATAAAATAAAATTACTGTGATGATTTTTTGTGACCTTAAGTCTAATATCGACTTTGATCGACTCCAGAAACCGAATCTGCTCCGAGAAGGATACACAATCATTTTCGAAATGTCGGCACTGAAAAACGACAACTTTAATAAAGCTTTCTTTAGTCTCTCAATAATGCGTTCTTAGGAGTGCTTTCTGTCTACGACAAGCTTAAGGCAATGATAAAGCAAGTCTGTAGATAGATAAACATCCTTTGAAAAATACAACTTGGAATGATTCAATTTTGAGAACACCTCAGCACAGATGCTAAACGCTAACAATGCAAATAAAGTCTAGAAAGTTGTTGACTTTTTTTTGTGTATTTTTTATCAATAGCGATTATGTTAATAAAACTGGCAAACAATATGTTTACACTGGGTTTTTCTTTTGCTTCTTTTTTGTTGGTTACTGCGACTCGAAGATCCGATTAATGGGGGGAATCGACCGTGTGTATCATGACGTCACACCACTTAGTAATGAACAACAAAAAGAAAACATTTAATCATTCAAGTCGACCTTATTTTTTTTTTGTGGATTGAATACATTTCGCAACTATCATAATACACTACGAGCTGGTGCAGGTACACAAGAGACTTGGAGTACCTACACATGACTCGGATCTTCGCTACGATAGCTGCGAGGTGAATAATTTTTTCCATCATAAAGATCGATAGAAGTGCGCAAATAGATAGCCTAAATTTTGAATGGTGACCAGCAAGTAAGGTTTTGGAATAAAACAGGGAATTTGTGTCATTTACGTGGATAAAAAATGACTACGTGCTCGAGCTTAGCTAAAAAATTATTGTTTATAGCCTCATGATAGATTCAAAGCCTTTCTAACGTCATATCCAACCTGTTGGTAAATGCTTATTATCCCTTTCACAACCATATTGGAATTTGAGTACGAGTGCAGGTTTAAGTGCTATGAAAATTTAAAATTTGGGTGGTCCGGACAAGTTTAGCTCCTGGAAGTATTTCGTCTGTCAAAATCGTTCGGACAAATCCATTTAGTTCCGACTTCTTAAAGAGGACATATAATGTCTAATTTTGTTTGGCCGATATATCTGTATTTAAGGTGCGGAATACCAACTTGATCAAAAAGTTCACGGAATAACCACCGTGTGGCGGTTCCATCGTTCCGATTTGAGTTTTTTTTTTTTTTTTAAGTTGGTACATCTGGCGTCGTAGCTTTTCATTTGCAAAAGTTGAACGCCGCAAAGGACTGCATTTGCGTGGCCGACCCCACATTCATCAAAAGGATCATTACTGGAGACGAGACGTGGGTTAATGAGAACGACACGCAATCCAGACATCAGGCAAGTGAAAAGCGTTAACCTAACGAGCCGAGAAACCACGTCGTTTTCAGTCAAAAAAAGAAGGCAATGCTCACGGCTTTCAAGGATTACAACGGTGAAATGCATTATGAATTTTCACCAAAAGGCCAGACAGTAAACAAGGAGTATCATTTGAGCGTTATGAGACGTGCGTATGAAGCAATTCGCCGAAAGAGACCAGAATTGTGGGCAGAAAATTCGTGGATTTTGCACCATGATAACGCGCCGTCGCACAGTGCCATCACCTGAATTGGCTCCCTGTGACTTCTTTCTGTTCAATCGAGTTATAAAACCATTACGGGGAACGCGTTTCAGCAGCCCAGAGGAATGCGGTATTGGTATACATGAAAAAATCGAGTTCCTTCGCCTTTATAAATCAATGGTTTTCTGCGGAAGGTAAGATGCGACTTGGTATGAAATCAAGTCGACATGAAAATGTCATGTTTGAGCATTCTGGAGCCGATAGATATTTTTAAACACAATATCCCTCAAATTTAAAAAATTGTTGATATTTTTACGTTGAAACAGAAAATTCATATATAAAAACATTTGAAGCACAAATGTACACTGCACCCCAAAAGTTTGAAGTCTACAATAACGTTATGGTTTTTAGGGTTCCGCAAAGGGTGCCAACGGAATCCTATTATCAAGGCTCCGCTGTCCGCTCGTCTGTTCTTCTGAACCGAGAACATAATTAGTACACATACTGCTGCTATCAAATAAAATAAAATTTAATTAAAATAAAGGGGGGACTGAAAAAAAACGTATTTGTTTTTTAAATCGCAACTTTAACTTTTAAACAAACAAAGTATGTAGTGTTTAATACTGCACGGTGGAACGGAACCCTTCGTGTGCGGGTCCGACTTGTACTTTTTAAGATTTTTCACCATATATGAACGGAAAAAGTAAGAATGGGTAGAAAATGGTCCAGGTCGGATGAAAATCCACATTTGCTTCATGAATCTCAACCTTCATCCACAAAAAATAACTTTTTGGTGCGGTTTGTATTCCGGCGGCGTTATTGGGCCATATTTTTTCATCGACGATAACGATCGTCACATTACTGTGAATGGTTACCGATTTTTTTGGCCCGAAATGAAAGATGTAGACTTGGACGACATGCGGTTTCAACAGGATTGCGCCACAAGCCACACAGCGAATGTCACAATCAATTTATTGGAAACCAAGTCTGGAGAACGTGTTATCTCACGAAATGGTCCAGTCGCTTGGCCGCCTCGGTCGTGCGATTTGACGCCGTTAGACTATTTTCTGTGGGGCTACGTCAAGCCTATGGTCTATGCCAACAAGCCAGCGACGATTGATGAACTTCGTACGAATATCGAACGTGAAATTGCAGCAGTATCGGCCGATTTATGCTTGAAAACCGTCGAAAATTGGGTTCAGCGTCTGGACTTCTGCAAGCGTGCCCGTGGTGGCCATGCAAAAGAAATCGAGTTCTATACATAATGGCGTCGAACGTACTTTCACAGGAATAAAGAATTTTATTGATATCCAAAACCATTTTTTTTTTAATTTAAAAAAAAAACTTTTGTAGCGCTCTTATTGAAAAACCCTTTATTATGCAATTGGCTAAAAAAATCACAAGTAACAATGTCAGCACTGCGTTGTGAAATAAATCTCGTGAAATATATTACAACGAAATCGGCGTGTTTTTTTTTATTAGGTTTAGCTTTTTACTGATCCATAGTTAAGATTATTAATAAGTCGGAGTCTTCGAAGGCGGTAATAACCTGCAGGCAAAAACCCCATCATGAATGCGAAAAAGAAAGCCTTTCGAATTTCAAATGAAGCCTCAAATACCGAAGTTTTTTGGAAATTAATATCATTTTGTATCGATTTGTCTGACAGAATACTCAAGCAACGTAAAAGAGACAGTCTATAATTGGCAAGACCAATAATATTATCAACAAATTTACAACTGCTCAATTAAAAAAATACAAAAAAAAAAGCAAGGTGTTGTTTGACCTTAAAAGCGCAACGTTAACTAACTAATCAAGTTAACATTCTTAACTTATAACGTAAATAAAATTAATCAAAGAAATTGTTCAACTAAATAAAATAATCCAACACCTTTATGAATCCCAAGACTCGTAACAAAGTCTTTTACTATCTCCCACGGTCTTCCGCTAATAGTGTTTCCAGTTTCGGAAATTGAACAAGAGTGTCATTGTAGCACGTGTTTAGCCCGAACAAAATTTCAAACTGAGTCAACTTGTTCCAAAGTCCAAGAAAAACTTGTTTTAAAAAAATATAAATAAATTAAAGCCCTTAGCAATGTGAGGCCAAACAAGACGTACAACAACAGCAAGCAGCAAACACCTTTGTGCATATAAAAAACGTCAAAGTTCAAAACTGGTTGAAGTGATTAAACACTGATCATATCAGAGTTTACTTTTTAAGCCAAGCCGTGTTTTCCTAGCCTAATGAACACGAGTGCAACTATTTAATTTTTTAAATAACTTTTTTCTGTGTAGTGATCCTGTCACCCAGCAAGGCATTCGCTTTTTAACAAGTTTAAAAAAAATATAATAAAATAAGGCGAATCTCAATTTGGCCAATTTAAAGAGAATTATTGTGTAATCACATTTCGCTTCGCTAAAATCCCCCGCAGCATAATCATACACAGAAAAGCGAGAAAGACATGTCGAAAAAAGAAATATAATAGTAGCTTTTCGCTATGTCATTAGTTATACGCGAAATTCGTTAATGTGAAAAAAAAGAAAACAACCTGCACCAGACGCAGAGTCGTTTCAGTTTCAGATCGCGAAAGTAGGTTTCCAACCAAAAATTAAAGCAAAAATAAAAAAAATAAACAAACTAGTAGTAAACAAAGACCAGCCCAACAATCAAGTGACTGCTGGACTGTCGCTTTCTTCTTATGATCAATAATGAAAATACATATGTATCTACGTATTGGATCTACACTGCCGTCCAGAAGTTTTCGGATAAACAACTTTTTTTTACAAAATGTTCCCGCAAACGAAATAGGGACATCAACAAGGAAAAATTTTAAGCTTAGGGTTGCATGAAGATGGGCATAGTGTGGACAGTGCATGATATCGTATGGGGCTTTAAAGAATCATAGACTCTTAAGGGTCAAGAGTGCTTACCACCCAGCCAAAACCAACAAAACCGGACAAGCAAAATGGATCGACTGTTCAGAGCTTTAGAAGTCTGTGCAAAGACCGACCAGTCGTACTCAAAATTGATACATTTACGTATATTAGTCCGAACGATCAAAAGGCGTTAAGTAACCGCAGGCACGTTATCCTCACTGCGAAAATCTTTTGAAGTTTTGAGTTTTAAGATGGTTTCTAGTTGAGTACTTGAGTTCAACACAGTTCAAAACTGAAAGGAGGTGAGATTTCCTAATGTCGCCCAAAAGCCCGCTAAATTTCTGTGTTTCTTCAAGTTTTGAAAGAAATATTTTACTCTGTCTGACCTGCTTGTCACTTTTTTAAAGCTTCCATTCTCTCAAATTGGAGTACAAATTGCATGGTTGCACAAGTGATCCAAACACCATCGTAGGTCTACTCAACAGAGTTCAAAATCGAACGATAGGCTGTTTTGGAGGCAAAATAAATACGAAATCAATTCGACTCTCCTCATTGCTGAAGTGGGTGTCTCCTGCCTTTAAATTGTTTATCGTTTTCATTAAAAAAAACAATGCCCAAGTGAATCAAACAACTTTATACATTCATCCTTCACATTTTTTTATCGTTACCCTCGCTTAGCCAGAACGATTCGTTAAGTTTGGAACCCAGTTTCGATCGAACAGTCGACTATGGGGTTTTTTTTTCCTCAGCCCTTCAAATCGAATGTGGAACACTCTTTCGCATCAATATATGTCTCTATTCCCTCATCTATCATAATAAGGGTATTCAAAACCCCTTCAAGTCGTGTACATTGTCAAAATAAAATAAAAAAAAACTTTCCCGAAAATTCGAGTACGTGGATCAAAAAAACATAAAAAAAAGCCTTACAAATATGAAATCACCCGATCTTCACCCAATGGAGTAAATTTGACATAAACATCCGAAATCAGCATCCAGTGTATGATAGTACAAGCCTGAAAGTCAATAACACTGAAAACTGATCGATTATGGCAGAAGTACAAACTTTGGATTAATCTGACAGAATCTTTGGTTCGAAAACTTATCAACAGCACTGTATATTAATATGGTAGAAACCAATTATAATTATGTTTTGTTGTTAGTCTTTTTTTCAGTGTTCTTTTTTTATGACCAAGCATTGCAAAAACATGACGTGGGTTTGATGAACTATGCATATTTGGTATACAAATAGTGATCGATAAAAAAAGAAGAAGAAACGATCAAACGATCGATAAAAAAGAAACGATCGATTGGGAATTTTTCGTAAAGTTTCCCTATACCGATCTTTTTTGATACGAATGAATTTCGTGTCCGGAAAAAAAAAACGTAAGACCTCAAATCGACCTGTGCAATCACTTTCAGAGCAGCATTAGAGGAATTTCGAGCCGGGAGGCAGAAGATCCTGCAAAAAAACGGCCAACAAAGTCTTTTAGCTCAAGGATATCGGAAAAAAAACATTAAACTACAGCATCTGGATGTTTTTTAGGAAAGCTAAGCAACTAGTTGCCAGCTGAGCTCCGAACGCAGACTTCTTGGAACTGTGAAGAAAATTTTCTACATCAGCTGTATTTGGGAGATTAACCAAGTACGATTGGATGAAATCTGGCTCGAAGACTGGACTATAATCTCGAAAGGCGAAGCTTAACGATGCTTAACGATACATATACAAGAAGAATCCAATCAGTAAAAAAGCACATAACCCTGTACATGTGGTTTGAGAATTTCTCGTCGTAGGAATGCTTGAGCTCTACGATTGACACCGTGGTCCAGCTCCCATGAAGGACTGAAACTAGGAGCCACTGCTCTTGAAATCATTGATATTGCCTGGTCTACTTTATGAAGCCGAGTTTATGGAAAAAGTGCAAAACTTAAACCCGAAAATTCTTCGTAAAATATTAAGTCTTTGCGTTAGGAAGGCGAATGAAGACTGGCAATCGCGAACTCTATTGACACCCAAAGAAGATCTTCGAATCGCAGCACAATGGTTTGACGCGAGAAGAAAGACCGAACATCCGCTTTGAGGCTAAAGATATACCGAATGCTGGAACGCTTATCTAAAAAAAAACTGAACCTGTTTCTTACGTTTAGATCCTACAGGAACCAATGGCAAGATAACTCGGGGCACTTGAAAAAAATTTAATTTCAGGGTTTTATGCGCTTCGTAAAGATCAAAGTAGTTTGAATAAAAGCCACCGTTAACAATGCACTTGTGAAGTTTATCGTCCCTATTTAACTAACTTCTTGAGGGAGATTTTCTCATCTGTCTTGGCCAACCTTTTTCCATTTTCCCTAAATTACCACCATCTTCACTTTTTCACTCATTTAAAAATGACTTTTCCTTTCGAAATGCGACTCAAATAACCTGGCACCACTGCACAGGACCCTTCTGTGAATTTTTACGTTGTTGCCAAATTTCTTGGCCTGCATTCCAATCACCATTTGTCGTAAAAAGGGTTGTTTCTTTGGAACTCACGCTCATTGCAATTTTTTGTTTTGTTTAAATCGACGGAAGTTCATTTCGATCGATAAAACAAACAAAAAAATAGAAATAAATAAAAACATACAACGACCTTTGAAAGTCATCGACACAATCGACTATTATTTTGGAAGTTCCATTGGCTTACTAACTTCCGACTACGAGTTCACATGTGAGTCAAGCTTGAAGTTACGACGACGCGCATAGCCTAACGGTTATCAATTATTTATAAGGCTATTTATTTTTCTTATTTTTCAATAAAATAAATAAAGTAGAAAAAAAATTTGAAAAAAAAACATACCAGCCACTTGGAAGGGATAAACTGCGGTGCATTTGATCTTCCTGATCGAGTCCGATCGAAAAAAGAATGTCGTTGTTGTTGCTGTAGTTGCTGTTGTTGTTGGCTTTGATGCAACAATATTTGTTGCCGCGGTTAAAGTTTGCGATTTCTCCGGTAAGGAAGACATTTTGTTGCTCAGAATTGTTTGTTCTCTCTCTCTCTTTCGTTCAACTTTTCCGTGTAGTTTTTTAAATCACTTTTATTTGTGTTTCTTTTCTTCTTTCCTTTTCTTTGTAATTCTCTGTTTTCTTTTACGGATGTGGCCAAAAAAAAAATCGGAGCTAAATTTCCCTTTGCTGAGTATTTTTTTTGCCTGTTATTTGTTGTTGTTGTTGTTTTTTTAACGTGAGCGCTCAACTTTACTTAAGGCTAACTTCACTTGGTGAAATTTATCACAAGAATTGCTGTTCTATCCCAAAAGGAAGTTGTTTGAATTTTCGCCAAAAACTATATCGGTTGTTATGATAGACGAAGTTTGTGATCCTTGATTGGCCCAACTAAATGCTGGTTAGGGAATAGTTTTCGTATTTTATTCTGCTGAAGGACAGGAGGGCAGCTTTATCCATTTGTTGTGCGATCGTGAGCAAAAGACTGCTGTTGGCAACTTCACAATGTACCATTTAAGGAATTGTTAATTTTTTTTTAATTACTTTAAATTAATCCCGTTTTTGTTCTTTTCGAAAACAGTATTAAACTGTGTACAGTTTTGTTTTATTTTTTCTTTTAGAAACTTTATTCCGTTATTTCATTATTACCAACGGATTAGCACACTTTAATTAGAGTAAATCGCTTAAGAAACAAATTCAAAATTGTAGTTAGTTTTGCGCAGTAGGAATACCTTTTTCGAAATATTCCCGTTGATCAGCACTTTTTGTTTTTTTTTTGGTTTTGTTTTAAGGTAAGAATATCGGTTTTCTTAAGACCGAAAAAAAGAGTACACGAATACCGCGATCGATTGGACAGAAAAAAAAAATTATACACGAAGCAAACACCGCAATGGTCAACTTTCAACTGAACTCAAATTCTGCCAACACTCAATTCTTAAACGGAAATCGACTCGAGTGGGATTGATGCGTCCGGCGGTTACACTCAACTCGGAATGCCATGAAAATTTTGAGTTCTATTTTACGATGCATTTGATTGAGGGAGACGGAGAGAGAGAGAGAGATTATCAAAAGAAAATGGAATTTGAAAAGCCGGCATTTTTATTGATGCCGCTGAAGGGAAATAAAAATGATAAGACTAGAGAGCAGTGTTGCTGAGGGGCTGACTCCGAGGTTATCGGAGTGTTTGAATCGGGCAATTCTACAAACTACATCAGCAATAAAACTTATTAACTTCCAATCAGGAAGTTCTTGTTTCTCTTGAAATCAATTAAATCTAAATCATTTTCAAGTAAAGGACTTTTTTGAAATCAATTGTAGAAAAATAATAAAAAAACTCTCTTGAGTTGAATTTTTCAAGACGAGTGTAACGACAGGGAAAAAAATATACTTGCGGCATCAAAATACATTGACTTAACAAAGAGAATTTATAGAATGTTTTAACTGGATTTGTTGAAGATTTGCTGGAGAAATAAATAAGTTTTATTCTGTTATAAATTTTATTTGAGAAAAAAAGTTTTGTCGTTAAACAAGATCAAATAGTTTTCAAAATGATCCAAATATCTATATTAAAAGCACTTAAACAATATTTAATATGAGTACAAACTAATTTTTTAATTACTTTTTGGAACAATATTCCTCGTCACTCGCGTCTTAATAAAATATTTAATAGTTTGAACTGTAATATTATAAGTTTTGTGGGCTTAAACAGGTAATGGAATTTCTTTGAACGAAACGTCCACAAAAAAAACAAAGTATGTCTGCAGAAATTATGGCATGTCATTTTTAAATGACCGATCTCTTATTTGTTTTCTTGTGGAAACTCAAATGAAGAATGTTCATGCTTTCAATTCCCTTGACACAAGAACAATTGTTCTGCAAATTTAATATCACAATAGTTTTAAAATTCGCTTAATTTATTTTGTTTCTTCTGAGCCATGTATTCTACCAGTTGTTACCTTTTCCATATGCTCCACTTTGAGCATGAGGAAGGACATACGCGTTATATAATTATCAGTTATGCGTCGCTATTAATGATATCAGCAAATAGGTATTTACATTTAAATGTTCTCAACTAAGTTTGGTCTCTGTGTCATAAAGTAGTCGTGTTATTTTGTGAATTTATCGGCGATAAGTCAAAAGTTTTTCGTGTTAAATGCAAAAAAAATATTAACTCACTAACGCCGATAGATTGTTTTTTCTATGCGCACAAAGAAGGCGCGCATGCTTATGTCTGAAAATATATTCGTTATTGATAAATCAGCCTTTTTTTAATTTTTGTTTATAGTTGATTGATTTTGTAAGGCGCTTGATAAGTTCTTTTTGTCAGTGAAACCTCAACTGCTTGTGCCAGTGATACTTGCAATACCAAGCATATAATCCAAACGCCGATAGATTCTGATAGTCGTGTTTTTGTCCTATCGTATATACGTTTACAAAAAAAACACGCATAGTATACATCCAAGGTGAAATCTTCTTAATAAATCGCAATGTCGCTCTTAGAACGTTTTGAAAATAATGGATAAATACCGACAGACACATGGTTATTGTCAATCCTCTTTTGCCATAAGAGTCTAGCTTCTATATGATAAATCGTTCGCAAGATCTTATCAAAAAATCAACGAAAGCAACTTTATTTTCGTGTAGGCAATGTCCCATCAAAATTTCGGTAGGATGTTCACTTTCGTTTATATTCTTTGAATGTTCGTATTAATGAAAAAAAACATTCTTCTTTTTCCTTTAAACCAAAGTTGTGATATGAATGAATAAAGCAATGTAGCCTTACTTTTCGTTATCGGATATAAAAATGTTCGATAAATCGTTTGACTGTTGCTTTTGATTTTCTTTCAAAAGCTATTCTTTATCTTATGCGAATATCTCAAATGAACCTAAACTACCTATTTCGTTATTTTTTTAATGTTTTTAACCAGCTAACACCTTCTCTAATGGAACCATCATAGTGAATTTGTTTTGTCCTTTTTTATACTATAGTACTATCTACCTTTGATTTTAGTTCTTGTTACTTTCAAAAATAATTCTAGTACCATACTTCACATACGGTAACTCCAATCATGTAAACAACAACAAAGTCAGCTAGCTTAAGAGCTGCTGCTGACTAAAAAAAACTGCAACAGCTGCTATCTCGCCCTTTTGTGAGCATTGTGAGTGCAAATAAGCTAAACACTTGAGTGGTTAAAAATATTGCAGCCACCCGCATGAGACTTCGTCAATGTTCGTTCTCGTTGCATTTTCATTTTCTTATACTCGAGATTTATCTGTAAATTATTCATAATCCCAGCTATTTCCTGTTTATTGTCACATTTCGATAGCAGTGAACCAACACCAAATCTTGAGAGGGTCATATGGTCGAAGAGTTTCACTCAAACAGAAACACATACATATGCGTATGGAACGAAGTGGCAAGAGTGGAACTAGCTTTCGACCTAGGGGGGATTCTAAGATCATTAAGCCAAAAAAAAGTAAAAATAAAATGAATTTTAATTAAAATATGAACCGTTGACGTTAATTACAAATTGTAATGTCCCTTATTTCGGTTTCGTGAAAGACTTGGCCTGTGGACGTGATCAAGTCTTCAAAGGCTTATTTGCTTATTATTTGCCCCCTGCTCGGTTTCGGAATACCTTCTGTCGACCAAGTCCATTGGAGACACATAAGGAGAGTATTTCAGATGAGGAATAATTTCGAATCCCGTCTGAAGCAGCTTTTGCACCGTAACGTTGATCAGATCATAGCTATGGAAGAATTGTTTTTCGCTACCCACTATATTGTCATCACGAGATTTTCTTGGACGGTGACCGAGTTTTGGGGTGTCCTTCTCCACTTTTCATCACACTTATTAAGAGTCTAAGGCTTAGCGATGCGTTGATTTTGGAGTTTTTGCGACTCTTCAGGCTCGTTCGGTTTCTTTACCTTTTCTATCCGAAGGCTCATTGTCATCGTAGAAACTCCCCCATTTTCTATGCATTGTTCCGCAATGATTTCGTAGCTTCCTTATCTTCCCTAACTCTTAAAACAATGTCGTCAAATATCGTTTCCAATTTTCCATGCAGCTCGCTTTCGAGGCTAAAATCTCCTGAATGGAATTTCCAAATGTTCTCCTACCGCTACATCCCATCCTAAAAAATGTCATTACTGCCTTTCGCTACCAGGAACTTTCGATCGATCACCGAAAACGTCCGCACCACGATCTAGGATAACGTGGTCAATTGTGGACAGCTTTTAGGCTATTAGAGGCCTAATAGCGAAGAAAGGTGAACTTACGTCCCACCATATTGGATTTGCATAAGTCAGAATTGGACGGAGGAATGCATTTTTATCAGGATATAACCTTCGACTCGGAGTTAAAAGGTTGTTTTCAGTGTCTAAAATGCGTATAAGCCGCCCTTGCTTTTTGTTTAACTGAATATTGATGTGACTTTTGAGCAGACCACTTTGGTTTCATGCATTTGCAGCTGTTTCCAAACTTCAGCTAATGCTTGAAGATAATAGAATGTTAGCAGGATTTGTAGCTCGTTTAATATTTCACTTATTTTTAAGTCAACTACATCCTTCAGCATTTCAAAAACGAAAGAGCAATGGTGCCAATACTATACCCTGCAACTCTCCATTTGGTTCAAGAGATAAATTGTCTTCTATCATCGTCTTTTTAAGAACCTTTATGCGAGGAATGCAAAATAGCGGCTAATAAAGAAAATTCAAAAGTTTTTCAACTATGGGAAACATTGCCACAGTTTCCGGGGAGCTCAGGTACTGTCTATTCCCAGTTAATAGTTACAAGCGAGTTTATAAACTCAAATATAAAATTATTAAAGCTTTCTTGAATACGGTCAGAGGAGTTGAGAAAACGAAACGTACAATGAAACCACATGCCTACAATTTACTGAATTTAAGTATGAAATTATAGAGTCCGATCTTCCACTCCAATTTTGAAAACCATTTTATCATAAAAGGTAAAGTCTGTGTCCATCAAATTTCATTTCGTCAAAATATGCATTTTCAAATACATAGGTTGAAAAAAATCGGGTTAGCCCCGTTCACAGACCCCATGATCCACGTCTGGATCCGAGCTTATTGAGTGATGCACGCTTTTGATGTATTCCATTTTCTAAATGTTTCCCATCCCACCGATTTATTCCGTTTCTATATTCAGCTCAGACGGGCGACGCCGACTTGGATTCATTCATTATTTTTTTTTTGTTTTGGTTCCGTCGTCATAGTGTGAAACGTGACCGGTATTTCGGCTACTAATTTTGCCTCATAAAATGACTGAAGATAATTATCGCCTTCGATGGTGAATCCGGAGAGTTTTGTGTTTTTTTTAAATGAAATACGTCACTGGAATGAAATGATTTTGGATGAGTTCAGTTTTAGGGAGCCTTATGTTTCTGCTCTTCATTGATAAAATATAATGGTTGTGATGAGCTATAATATTTTCATTTCAGACCGAATATTGGTGGTAAAATTAACGGTCATCCGTGATTTAAACTTTCAAACAGCTAAAATAATAAATGAATATAAATTACTTTAAGAGTAACCAAGGCTTGATATGGAACTTTGAAGTGCCTCTCTTAATTTGACTGGAACTCATATTCACATTCGCAGGTAGTCCTCTTTTAGTCCTTAATCAGCAACTAATCCTCTGAATGAGGTATTGCAGAAAACGTAACACTTAATCGAAAAGATCCAACTAATACCACTTCGTTCAGGGTCTTGCTTCCAATCCCTTATAAAACAACAAAAATCAATTTAGGACGCCTGAATTAAGGCGGTCCTAGACCACTTCAGACCGGACATCACCGTCATCCAAGGGTTGCAATGGAATGGGCAAAAAAATGTGAGACATTCAAAACGGTGGCAGCTGAATGAAGCCAGCGCATGTTGGATGTTGATTCGCGATCGGAGGCAGACTAAATCAAGAAATCTTGAGCTCTTTAGGCATATAAGAGACCTTTTGATATCTAGCCGCACTAAGACTCGATCCGTCAATATCTTTGAAGCTAAAAAAGAAAGCTTGGATTTTCTTTAATTGGGTTATGTTAAGTTAAGTAAGAGAAGCTCAAGGACAACATCGAACGCAAGGCATTTTAGCCAAAATGTGTTGAATAATGCTCAAAAATTTACTCAAAAAAAGCTATGGCTCCAAACAAGCTTACGGTGGTCATAAGAAGGATATCGAGTTCCACACATAAATCTACCTACAAATTTCAGCCAAACATTTCAATTTTTCTGTAAACATGAAGATGATCTGCAGATCTCGAAAGAAAACTAACCATACAGCGTGTCTTGGTACATTGTATAGTTAAAGTCAAATTATCAAGTATAATACGAAGAATTTAAGAAACCTCATGTTTGAAAAATGACTCTAAATAGCTTATTAGAATTCCAAAGAGAAAGAGCTTTAACATTCTGGATACTTACCAGCTTTTGTAGAACATTCATCCTCGGTTCGTCTGGCAGGACATTTTTTTGAATCGTCTGAAAAATGAAATATTATCAAAATTAATTTAACCAAAATATTCGGCAATTACAAGTAACAGAACATGATTTTGTTATTTTACAATAAAGCTTTAAATAACTTTAAAATTAATTTTATAAAAAAAACGAAATTAGAAGAAAGGATAAAAATTATATCGGGCAAAACGGAATATTTTATTTTAATTTAAAGCCTGATGAAATGATTTCATTTCCTTCAACTTTTAAAAGCTATCTTATCCCTTTGCTTATTATCCTTACTGAGGGATAGTAACATTCATAAACTTATTAAAGTGAAGGAATATTTATTGGATTAAATATAGGTAAACTGAGGTCCTATGTCCTAGTCAAGGTGCCTCCGAGTTGTCTCTCTAAAAAAAAAATAAAATCCAAATACCCATTTTTCTGGCAATTCATGGATACCCGTTCTGAAAAATTCGACCGGCTTGGCCGCAATCCACGAATCGATCCATTTTTTGACATCATCGGAAGTGCTGGTCAGCCAGGCCATGTTGAAGAGATCGTCGGATGGCGCAAAGTCTGGACTATACGTCGGGTGGGGTAGGACATCCCATTTGAGCGTTTCAAGGTAAGTTTTGACGACATTTGGAGCATGTGGCCGAGCATTGTCATGTTGCAAAATAACATTATCGTGTCTTGCGACCGTTTCCGGCCGTTTTTCCTTCAGTGCTCGGCTCAAACGCATCAATTGTCGTCGGTAGACCTCGCCTGTGATTGTTTCATTCGGTTTTAGCAGCTCAAAATACACAACACCCTTCTGGTCCCACCAAATGCACAGCATAACCTTGAGGCCATGAATGTTCTGAACGGCCGTCGATGTTGAGGCATGTCCGGGGTATTCATACGTTGCCTGATGTTTTGGATTATCGTAGTGTACCCATTTTCCACCACCAGTGACGATTCGATGCAAAAAAGACTTCTTTTTGTGGCGTTCAAGCAGCATTTCGGACATGCAAAATCGGCGTTCGACGTCTCGTGGCTTCAATTCATGGTCTTTTTTTCTGGACGGGACGTTCTTTGTCTCCGGTGTCGAAATCACCATCTTTGAACCGCTTAAACCACCGCTGACACATTCTTACGTCTATAGTATATCCCGGGTAAGCTTCGGTAAGCAATTGATGCGCTTCGGTTGCTTTTTTCTTTAAATGAAAGAAGCATTTTAAAACTTCCTGCAAATGTTGTTTTGATGGCACGAGTGTAGACATTTTACGGCTTTACAAAAAATTGTGTGTTTTCATTTATGACCAATAACCTAGACTGAAATAATTAGACAATGACATGAAGTTTCTGATGTGACAGTTGTCATGGTCAAAATTCACCTCAGAGTAATAGATATGAAGTTGTCTGCAATAACGACATTTTCAACCGGTAGTTATTAGTTTTTGAAGTATCATTAACATGGCCCAGCAGTTGCCAAAATCAAAAGTTTATAGACGTTGATAGTAAAAAAAGTCCAAATTGTAAAACAATAATAAATAAATAAACAAATAAAAATATTGAAAAAAAAACGTTCTTGTCTTGTAGTCTTTTTGGCATCGGCTCCAGAAAGTTGAATTATTCAAGTACGTTAAATTTTAAATTGTAAATGAACTCTGATTTAGTTCTTTCACTCATCTTCCAAAACTGTCAAAACGACAATAATATCAGTGAAAAGCGTGGACGATGCCCACACTCTGTTCGTGATATAGAAAATTGAGTCTTAAATTTCGACTGTTCCTTTTAAGACCAAGTATACACACTCGCCGGGTTGACATCTGTTTTTGAATAAGTATCAAAATAACTTATTTCAGCATCATCAACCATGATTTTAGGACAGTGAAATGTATCAATAGTTTCTTACTATCATTTGCCTTTTTTTCGAAACTGTCACATCTTTAAACAATGCTGAACTGGATGGTTATCTTTGAAAATGGTGAAAAGCTAAGAACCGACAATTGAACCTTGCGGAACTCCTGCATTGCTTCCAAAATAAAACCCGACTTATCTCCGCCAAAAGAAACGACTTGATTTCTTCTCTTAGGTTTCGAAAAAAATTCCAAAACCATTCGTCAAGTCAATCAATAAATCAAAAGTTCTTTCGAAACTTTATCATCTTCTAGATTCAGAAATCGTCCCAATAAAATCCAATCAATGAAAAGAAAAATATTTTTGTTTACTTCTTATGCAATGACCCAGCTGAATGATTCCCTTCCCTACCGTCCTTGGCACAATATTCTTTACTCTGTAAATGTGTAGAGATTCCCCGAGAAGTTCATCTCGTCTAAAAATATAGCGTCTCATGTAAACGGTGTTCTCGTTGTACCCGATGTGAGTCACGTCACGTATCTTTTGTTTGTAAACAAAAGCACGCCCTGAAGGCTGCCTACACTCGCAGCGGCTCCAATGTAACCAATTCATGACCTTTGCCCACGCTAGCCGCTCAAATAAAACTAGACCGTCTGCCGAAGAGTATTTCCGTAGAAGATTAGTCAGTGGATCGGGCAGGTAAGCTCTTATAGCTCTTATCATCAACAAGCAGTTATAGATACAAGTATCTACTATCTCTCTTCAAAAATGAGGTTTTGTCCAATTGTGTGCGATAAGAGTGTGTGGCGAAGACTCAAAATGGAAATTTAAACCAAAAATTACATGAAGGGCTGACCTTTTTGTATTTTCGTTTGCCGGGAGATTGGAAAATTTTCTTGTAAAAGCAACGCACGCTCGCAGCGAGTGATCAGGCAGACCGAGCAAGTATGTGATTCACGTGATCGTTAAATGCACATTTTATGATCTTGTTGTTGTTGTTGTGGGTTTTGTATCTTTGTAGGCCTCGAAGACATTGAAATTTTCAATTACAAATGACATACAGATGGGATTGCCTTTTCTTGGGATCTCTGAGTTATTTTTTGACAAATATTGTTCGTCTAGGTACCTGATTCCAGAGTGGTGTGTGGATTAACTAAAGAGTCCTTGTTTGAGCTGCGTGCGTGCGTGTGTGGTGTGATTCTGTATGATGGAGGAAAAAATACCAGGCACACATGTATAGGTGAAGGCATTCATTCCAAACGGGAGTTCCTCTTGACGGCAGCGGAAATGTGTACCCATGGGAACTCTCTTAAATGACATAATAATTAAGTGTGACTGGAAATATGTTTTCAGAAATAAAGCATCCAGAGACAAGGGTGTTTAAATGGTTCATTCGTCACTCATGGTGATTAATGAAATGACTGTTGTAAAGATAACAAATGAATAAAAGACATATCTGGGTTATTATTGACTACCGTCTCGACGGCGATCTGGAAGTGTGAAATTGCGAAACCAAAAGATCGCATTTTTACATATGTACATACAGTGTTGAAAAAAATTATAATAGGACTACCGGTTGAAAATGTCGTTATTGCAGACAACTTCATATCTATCTCTGAGGTGAATTTTGACCATGACAACTGTCACCAATAACTCAGTCTAGGTTATTGGTCATTAGTGAAAATACACAAGTTTTTGTAGAGTCGTAAAATGTTTACATTCGTGCCATCAAAACAACATTTGCGGGAAGTTTTAATATGCTTCTTTCATTTAAAGAAAAAAGCAACCGAAGCGCATCAATTGCTTATCGAAGCTTCGCCGGGCTATACTATAGACGTAAGAATGTGTCAGCGGTGGTTTAAGCGGTTCAAAGATGGTGATTTCGACACCGGAGACAAAGAACGTCCCGTCCAGAAAAAAAGACCATGAATTGAAGCCACGAGACGTCGAACGCCGATTTTGGATGTCCGAAATGCTTCTTGAACGTCACAAAATTAAGTCTTTTTTGCATCGAATCGTCACTGGTGATGAAAAATGGGTACATTACGATAATCCAAAAAGTCGGGCAACGTATGGATACCCCGGACATGCCTAAACATCGACGGCTGTTCAGAATATTCATGGCCTGAATTTTATGCTGTGCATTTGGTGAGACCAACAGGTTGTTGTGCATTATGAGCTGCTTAAACCGAATGAAACAATCACAGGCGAGGTCTACCGATGACAATTGATGCTTTTGAGCCGAGCACTGAAGAAAAAACGGCCGCAAACGGTTGCAAGACACGATTTTGCAAGTTATTTTGCAACATGACAATGCTCGGCCACATGTTGCAAATGTCGTCAAAACTTACCTTGAAACGCTCAAATGGGATGTCCTACCCCACCCGACGTATAGTCCAGACTTTGCGCCATCCGACGATCTCTTCAACATGGCCTGGCTGACCAGCACTTCCGTCATTTCGATGATGTCAAAAAATGGATCGATTCGTGGATTGCGGCCAAGCCGGTCGAATTTTTCAGAACGGGTATCCATGAATTGCCAGAAAAATGGGAAAAATGTGTGGCTAGCGATGGGCAATACTTTGAATATTGAATTTAAATCTATTTTTCCTCAATAGAGCATTGATTTTTGAAAAAAACAAAAACGACATTTTCAACCGGTAGTCCTATTAGAAACAAGTTTGTTTTGAACTTTTTTATAAAAAAAATATGAAAAACCTGAAGGCAAACATAAACGAAATATATAAAAACTCGTTCCTTAAATTATTACAAAAACAACGAATATACATTTTTTTAATGAGAAATTAAAGTTAAGTAAAAAAATCAGTTTGAAGTTTTTTCGACGATTTAAGCCTGGAAAAAGTAATAGAAACAAAATAAAAATTCTTATGTTTTTCATGTTAAGATACTGTAGAAGCTTTACATTGAAAGTTCTCAATCTGCTTTTAGTACTTAGTTGTAGCACCTTTGTTTTTTTATTACTGCCTCACATCTTCGTTTCATAGACCGAACTAATGAGGAGCAGGTGCGTCAAGGTATGGACTGCCACGCTTCCTGAATTTTGGACCACAATTCTTCTTTATATCTGCTTTTACATACCCCAATCTTGCGTTTGAGAACGCCCCACAAGTGTTATATCGGATTTAGATCGGGAGACTGTGAAGGCCATAACAGCAATGTTGTTCATTTGGAAACGTTGCTTTGCTAGTTTCGAGGAGTGTGGCATATCCTCTTCAGCAAATGGTAGCGTGATATAGCCGTATTCAGGATGCTTACGTTCTTGTCCTTATCCAGAAAATTGGGCCAACACCAGATGCTGAGAAGCAGCACCAAATCATAAGGTAACCTCCACCCTGTCTTTTTCGTGTAATTTCACAATTTTGAAAAAAATTGGTCTAAACTTGTTTTTTTGATTTTTTTTTATCAAAATGTTGAGTTTGCGTGCGAATTTTTCAAAAACTATTAAAGTTTACTATTTATTATAAACCCAGGATTAAAGAACATGTTTCTGGCTTTCAAAGCCGGTATAGTACTTTATTGTAAGTGTTGCCATTGTTGTTGTTTTCATTTTAAGTCATTTTTTAAAAAATTGCTCCTACCTCCTAAACGGTGGAAGATAGACCCCTCCCCCCCCCCCCGTCCCATAATAAAAAATGCTTATTTTTGACCCCTCTACAAGAAATCGTTATCAATTTTTGGCGCCCAAGTTATCGTACTCTCCCCAAAGGTTTTTATTCGCAATACAATTCTAAACCCTATGGAATTTAAGAAAAAGGTTAATTTTAGTGACGAAACTCAGATGGCTTTGGAAAAGTTTGGGGACCACCCGAAGAATCGATTAAGGTGAAAGACCTTCGAACAATAAAAAAAAAAAACGCGGAGGAGATTCTGTTCTTTTTTGGGGTTGTTTTTCTGCGCCCGGAGTGATCAATCTTGCATAATGGACCGACCGATATAAAAAAATAATCCTGAATCCAGTGCTGCAAAATAAATAAATGGGAACGGATTACTTGTTCCAGTAGAAAAAGTTCAAAACACCGGTTTTATATTCTATTTAGCATTAAGCAAAGAACCTATAAAAAAACGTTCTACGGGAAGAAAGGGATAAAATTTATCCTTAATATTGCAAGAAGTTGTCGGTGGAATCGATGTGACGAGGGCTAGAAGCTGTAATTAAATCTCGGAGTAATCCAACTACTGAATAAATTATTTTCCATTAAAAATCACGAAATATCCCAAGGGGCGAGGGGGTGTAGTAATATTTCACGCGTATTAATTTTTTCGTCTAACGCGTACAAAATCGAAAGCGCCTTGTAGTCTGACCTTGATTCGCCGTTATGTCAGGCAACGAACGAAGTGAATTTCCCGCGAACCGCGACAACCATCTGCCGGGCTAAGCGGAGTTCAATACGATCCATTCTTTCGGAACGCTTTGTTATAGTATATCTCCTTACCCCATTTTGCAGTTGTCCAGTGGCCTACATATTCCAAAGCCTCAAGAGCATGATGGCAAAACGTTTGCTCCATTTCTTCTCTTGAAATTACTCCAAAGTATGAAGGTTTCGGCAAATTGATTTATGACCTGTACCTAGCCTGCAGAAGGATCGTCAAGTACTTTGGGAAAGGACATGTCAGCGGTGTGTATTGCACTTCTGTACAAAGAAAAAAGCTAAGGCACATGTGAATTCTTCTCACAAGCAACTGAATCCGAGCAATAATAGTGTAGAGATGTAAAATGTTCGTCCTTCCCGAATAATTACGAGATGGTTGAACGGCAGATCGAGAGAGATTCTCTGCGTAGTGATGGATGAAACCGATGTTGATCTTCAAGAAAGCACTGTACCAACAACTGACTTGCAAGTTGTTGAAGAAAGTCTTGCTAATCCATGGTCCGAGGATACTCTACATTAAATAATGTTCATGTATTAGTACAAAAAAGGTTTTCGCATTTCTTTCATTTTTGAATGCCAATTAAAAACAATCTGCAACCTTTCTGTCTACCTCTAAATGTTATTATTGCAGTCTTTAATTTTTTTCTGTAATAAAATTTGATGATACATATAGCTGTATTTTATGAATATTATATTTGAAAACACAATTCAGATTCTTTGCAGGGTTAAAAAATGCAAAAAAAAAAAACAACACGTGATTAATGGAGGGGCTCCACGAGAGTAAGACAGCCGGGGAGTCACCGAAGAGTTCCCAATCAAAGTTGGTTTACACTTGGAATAGCCTTTTAATATTCTTTGTTGTCTTTAAAGATAAAGTGTCGAAGACCACAGAGTAACATTCATTCCTTGTTGAAAATGAAGCCGTCACAATTTAATAGTAGAAGTGTTGAGATAAATTGATGGCGGCCGAGATGAACATGCATAGCATGAGTTGCTCAATTGTCATGTTCAAAGGAAATATGTACTCAACGAACCGAATTAAAAAGGGCAGCAGATCAAAAAATTTAAGCAGTCCTACGAAAACAATGATCCATCGTGTTCAAGGGAGAAAGGAATCGCACAGTGGTTTGGTGGCCTAAAACAAACCTCAGCAGGAGCATTATTTGGATAGAAATTGAATTTTGAAATTCACTTTAGAACTTTTTGTCAATTTTTCAAGCACACATAAGCTGTGTCCAAGAGGTTTCAGAGGGCTCAGTAAACATATATAGAGGAAGGGGGGGTGGTATAGTCTTTCTGCCTCTATCTAAGCGGGACGGTTAATTTTCTGAAAAATTCTGAAAAAATAAACGAGAGCACATTCGAAAATGTAATAAAGCATTTGCTAAAGCCAAGATCCCATTCTTAAATAAATTCTTTGATTCAGATTATTTTAGCAAATCATTTTTGACAAATAAAATTTCGAAGCATAAAAATAAAAAAAATGTTCACCTTCAAATTGAATTTTTAAACCATATTCATTACTAATTGGAAGTGCATCGTATTATTATGATTATTTGCTTTGAAAAAATTGGAGTACATCTAGATCAAAACACTTTTTTATCACAGTCATCAATCATTCAAAAACACCGCGCTGCGAATTTATTGGCGATTTCTCTTTGCAACTTGTGTCCGGTCTATTTCAGGATAATAATCGCATTGCAATAACAATGATAACCTACATTTCTTTTATCAATTGGATTAATAAACTTTATGCGTTTGTGGAACCAACGTCGCTACAACCAATCTTCGATACTATCTAAGATTGCATGATGGTAGAAATAAAAAGGAAGGCGCAGTACTAGTCCACAAAGTGTTTTCATATTAAAATGTCATCAATCAATCTCTTTAATACAATGGTTACACAGAGCAGTATAATGGTAACAGAGTAGGCAAAGTAGCTCTGGTTCTGCCATCAACCTCAATATTATACCCTGTTTATATGACGGATTGAATCCGGATTCAATTCAGATCAAGCGCAATATAAACGCAGATCAAATTCAAATAGGATTACTCGAACCGATCACAAAATTCGTATGGGATCGAATTAAATTTTTGCATATAAACTCGTTTTGATAGATTGAGTTTGAGAGAGAAAAAAGAGAGTGAGAGAAGCAAAGAGACTTCTCATCATTTCATGCTTTTATTTGTACCGTGCAGAACAAAAAAAGGCAGAAAATGACGAGAAAAAATATTCCAAAATATGAGGAAACAAAAATTATGCAAAAAAAACCTAGACGAAAAAAAGTTTGTTGCTCTTCGAGAGTGAAAAACTGTCAAACTGAATACCCTTTCGATCTTTCAATGCGGTACAGCATATGCCTGGTTTGAAACCTAATTCTATTTGGATTTGGTTCCTCGATCAGGTCATATAAACGGGGTATTTTTAACTCTTCTTTGTATTGCCTTCCAACAACGCCTGCAAATGTTCCGTAGAGGTTTGGATTATTTACCCCGTTTATATGATGGATTGAATCTGGATCCAATCCGAATTAAGTGCCATATAAACAAAATTTGTGTGAGATCGGATTCAGCTTTTGCATATAAACACGGATTGAAAGATTGAGTTTGCGTGAACAAAGAGGGAGAGAGAGAGGCTAAAAGATTCCTCGTCATTTCGTGTTTATATTTGTAGTGTGCAAAACAAAAACAGCAGAAAATGGCGAATAGAAATATTCCAAATAATAAGAAACAACAATTTTGCTAAAAAAAAAACATTGAGGGAAAAAATTATTGCAGCTCTTCGGGAGAGAGTCCTCTTTCTATCTTTCGATCTTTCAATCCGGTACAGCATATAACAGGATTGAATCCTAATTCTATTTGGATATATAAACGGGGTAATTATCAACCAATGTATGCCCGATGGGTAAGCTACATACTCGCCTTGTGTCGATTTATCATTCTCTCTTCGGCGCTGCCGTTAATCTCGCATTTATTCGGCCTTGGGCTTCTAAGGTTTATAATATAGCTATCGTTCCATGCGAGCTCTTTTCTGATTTGCATTTTTTTTTAATTCCGATTATACTTACGAGTCTACACCTTGAATCAGTATATATTATAAAAGATCCCCCTGCCTGTCTGTCTGTCTGAACGCGATAAATTCAAAAACTACCAAACGGATTTTCATATGGTTTCCACCAATGGACATGTGTATCGCCTCATTAAAGTTTTGTATATAATGCCTGAAATATGACGATGATTGTAACCCAAAGTATCAACAATTTGCCTTTAAAAGTCAATATTTGGCAGGCGTTGCGAAAACTGCTATCCATACATTAAAGAAAGGAATGCATATGTATAGTACACATCATTGCCATCAAAAAAATTAGTAAGACCATATGAGTGACTATTATACTTAGGTCACAAGCAGCGTTGCCAATTTAGGGCTTTCAGCGTTAATTTCAGTGCTCAAAAAACTATTTCAGTGCCCAAAAAATCATTTTAGTGCTAGGGCATTATTTTAGTGCTTTCATTTTATTTTTAGTGCTTCATAAACTCCGTTTTTCAACACTGAAACCTACCTTGTTAAAGGGTTTTTGGTAAAGTAAACCTAGTCGAAAGCAAACTTAGGTACAAAATGAGTTGGGAGATGTTAAATGCAATTTTGCAAATTCGCTTTGGTTTGCAAAGAAATCAAAAATGGCGTATTAGTTACAATTTTCCTGAAAGCGTGATTTGCAAAATTGGAACCTTAAAATCATATACTATACCTCTGAACTTATTTAATAGCACATCTTTTTTGCTGTACTTAAATACTTGAATAAATTTATTATTGATTTTATTTTCGTGCAATCGTAGAAATGGATGACCAATAAATGTTTTTTATTGATAGTTTAAAAAATGCAATAGTTTATTTATTAACAAGCACTTATTTATTTTTGGAAAACTTACTATATATGTTACCACTTAAAATACTTATGTTATGTTAATGACCTATGAATAACGGTACTCATACCTTAGTTTAAATTTCACATATACAATAGGATAACTAAAATGTTTGTGTAAATGTTGTTAAATAAGCAATAAAAAAATGGGAAAAATTACTTGTTTTATAATTCTTAAGCATTAAACTTTATACTTTCTTCAACTATGATAGTTACAACTATCTACAATAATAAACATTCTACCCATTCGAGCCACCAGTATTTGCTGGGATTCAGCCGTTCCCAATATTTAGTGTATCTCTTTCAGGTACGCTCATACAGTAATTCCAGTCAAGAGCTCTACAGGGCTTTTTTGTCAGTTGCTATTCTAGCAGCATGGTATATAACGAGAACATTGCTCGAGTCCGACAAGCAGTCATGAGCGTCTAAATACAAAAGTGCCTGAGTGGGTTTGTAAAATATCCCGAGTTAGGATAAAACAATCCCGACATGAGTTCGTTCTCAACTACATTTGCCGATCGCGCAAAATGATTCCTCACAAAGCCCAGGATAACGTTGTCAATCCAAGACACTCCGGAAGCTTCAAATAATCTTTTGTTTGTTTTTTATCATGCCGAAAGTCGGAATGAGTGCTTCTGTAAATCGCGTGCAAGCTTTGTCTTTCGAAAACTCTATATTATGTTCCTCCACACTGGACTCGCATAGGTCAGAATTGGATGCACAAAGGCTTGGTAACACTTATTTATGACTAGAACTAAATAAATGTTTTTTTTTTTGTTTAAGAAACTTGAAAAATAATTTTGTTGGTGCCCAAGGTATCAAAATTAACGCTGAAAATATTACGAACGGTGCTTTGGCTCAGAAAAAACTTGGCAACACAGGTCACAAGTAAAAAACTTCATAATCAAACAAATAAACTATTGTTTTTAAATCGGACCTTTTGTTCAAAAGTAACAAATTTTAAAAACATTCTTACTGTAATAAAAATAACGCAGTTTGAGAAATATTTTCATACTAAACCATTCGTTACCTATCAGAATTGTATGTTCGAATAATTTTGCAGTAATTATTACGTGTCTTACAACGTCTGCCTACTTCTTATGTTAATTGGATTTTTTGTTTTAATGGGATGTTTAAAGATGAACAGGAGAATACGAATTATCATTTTTAAAAAAGGATTTCAAAAGCAGAAGAACTTACAGATTTACGTTGTCTTAATATCGTGTCAATGACTGCATAACTTATCGAAAATCGAACATTGAAAAAAACATTCGGACTGGACAACGTTTGTCGGGTCAGCTAGTTATTTTACTATTTTCAATTTAATTTCTTTTTACCCGTACTTATATTCTGGCGAATATTCTGGCAAGTGAAAAGTGCTATTTTGAGTTCTTCTCGACAGCACCGGAATCAACGTTCTAGCTCAACGCGTTTTCACGTTACACGAATAAAAAACTTGACACTAAACAAATTCGTAGCAATTACGGGAATACGCCTACACTTGTCGAATAAAGTCAATCGGCTACCCCGTTTTAACGCGAGAATAGGCGTTTTCGCGTCAAAAATTATTTAGAATCAATTATTATTTTTTTCTTAATTTAATGCAATTTAATTTTTTTTTATTGGAGAAAAGAAGATTCGTCTGCTAAAATAAATTTTAAATAAGTTTTGAAGTCCCCAAAATATTATTTCTTTTAAATAATAAATAATAATGAAAAAAAAAACATCCAATCACATTGAATTAAAAAAAATAAGTAAAATTTACAGCACACTTTAAAGTGCTAACCTTTCCTTATCGAGGTATAAAGATTCGATAGACGGAAATCGTAATGCGATTTGTAGAAGAAATGTCTACTAGCCTTCGAGACGTTCGCCTAGTTCTCAATGGACATCGGACCTAGAAGTGACTTTATCTGGAACCCAAACTACAAAACCTCAGCACTATCTTCAATGACATCGTCTGGAAAAATATTTTTGTTTTCTACAGCAGAGACTAAAGATCAAAACGTTTTAAATAACACATTTAACTTCTTGTATGAATCTATGACACAATAAAATTTATGACATTCAGAATCGGACAGTGCTTTGGCAAATCCCTGACCCAAGACACGATGAAGATACTTTTACGCTAAAAATAATCGCAGTGTAGTTCAAACGAAGCACGTGGTTACTTAAAAATGAATCACAGCCATAATTTAATTGAAAAACAATTATTTCCGGAAAAAGAAGGCTTATTCACCGCAGCGGTTTGTTATCAATAAGTCGATTCTTATTATGTGGGTTGATAAAGATTAGAATACGAATGAAGATATAATCTTGGCCAAGAATTGTTTTTTTTTTGTTTACTCAATCAAATTTCCATCGTGAATCAATATCTTTGAGATAAGTCAGCTCCTGTCGTATGTGTCAGAAATATTTTTGGTAGAAATAATTAGAAGGAATTCTTACCAAAAGTATCTTAAAAGTTGTTTTAAAAATCGGCATAGCGCGTACCTTGGACATGGTATTCGTTTGCAAGCTACTTACTCCACTGTTGAAGTTTAAAGAGCAAGCGGACTGTCTGCTTTTGAGCTAAAAATTAGGGAAAGACTTAAAGGCCTTTATGCGAAAATGAATTTACTGAACACAATTTTTGAAGCACAGAACATGCCTTAATAAATAGAAAACCAATTGAGATAGCATAAAACGATGCAACCAAGATATACACGATTTATACCATTTCAACTTTCGGTCTTGGTGGTTGGGATTTGAAGACTCTTAGCTGGCGTTCCATTTGCTCGATGTGACCGAGCCATTTTAGTCAATTCGTGCTCGTGAATTTCGTGCTTAGACCTTCTTCTTCATTCGCAGGACCGTTTATCCGTTGATCCGACTCTGCCTTCCGACTTATCGTTCAATATCCGGCTCAATAATAGCATATAGGCATAGGCTCAATTTTTATAGCATAATTTTTAACCTTACAGTTTGCAGCTTTGAACTTGTACATTTGGACAGATCGAAGAAGCATCTTTTGCCTAAAATAAACTTTTATCTGATCTCCACCAAGATGTCGCTTGTGTAGCTAATAAAGGCTGTTTTTTTAAGAGCTATAAAAATTCAATATCAGATAAAACAGTTGAAGCTAATGCCTTGGCTTTATTAAATAAATAATTTTATGCCATTAATGTTTAAAAAGGATTTCGGGCATATGAGTGCCACGTCTGGCTCGAATGTATACGATACCAACGTATCTCAACTCAAAAACCGATGCACTGCACAAGCGAAATAGTAGACTCCTCTCACGACTAAAACTTTTGTACAGGCAGAAGACAAGACGGAGATTAAGACACTGAAGTCGTTGTTAAAAAATATTCAAAAACTTATCAAAGAAAATTACAGAAAATCTGTTAATTTGTACGGGAACAATAAAATTCACCCGGTTAAGTTCAACAACCCGAGTATGTTCCCTGAAATTAATAAAAGATTGGGGAAGGCCTTCGATACCGAAGCCAACTTGTTGTACCAAGAGTGTCCTATACCTCGATTCCAATGGTTTGATCCAGAGTGGTCTGGCGGTGCTTCTTATCTAGACAGCCGACTCACCTACCACCTACGATCGAGACATCGCACACAGTTCCGAAGAGTCGACTTTAAGTCGAAAGACATAAGTTAAGTACTTGGTTTGGCTTAGAAAAAATAGGTACAAAATAAAAAAGTTTTGCGTTGACAAATAGGATGACTCACGTTTTCGTCCCATTCACTGGAACTATGACAATGGTCACGTGGTTTGAACTCTTGCACAAGTTGGACTTTATTAGCTTCTAATCCAAGATCGTTCTGTAAAATCTTCAACAAACGATGGCGATGATCGACTCATTCGGATTATCCTCAACACTGCCCTCCTCAACGGCAATAATTTCTGATTTTTGTCCTGTTTGTCGTCTTTGGGGATAAGTTTTCTCCACAAGAGTGTACGTGATGCGAAAATGATTCACCGTGTTCTGAATAACTTGCTCAGATGGAAGATTATGTCGGTCGTAAAATGGACGTAGCGCACGATAAGTTTGGCGAATCAAACAATGGTTTTCAAAATAATTTTGCACAATTTGCAAGCGTTGTTTTAGTGTTAATCTATTAATCGTAACATGGCATAAATGTAAAATCAACTCAAATCAAGCCCGTTTAAGATCCAAACCTCTAAAAAAACACTTAACTATTTTTCTATTTTGTCTTGAAAGTCTGTCCTCTTTTTCATTATTTGGTGAAATTTAAAATTTGATATTTGGGCCAAAGCCAAAATGGTATTGGTACATTTGATAGGGTGTTGTTAGCGACTTTGAGCAGTGATTTGCCTCGATAACTATCTTGTGGATGTAATAAACCATTTTGATATGATTTAGTGTTCCTAAGCCAGAAAGACGATCGGGTTTTTTTATGCTTTTAATGGTTTTGCCAACTTCAGTTATTAGCTTTATAAAGTAAAAAGACGGGCCGAAGTCTAAGGCAGATACTAAGACATTATATTGAAGGAGCCATAATAACCTGAGAGCACATAATGTGTTTTTTACAAAGGGCTTACAGTCCATTTGTGTTTTTAAAAAGATTTCTCCTTTAGAGCTACATCCATACTCCAGATCCTTGCAGTGGCTTCCACGAAGACAAAAACCGATTTTGTGAGGAAATTCGAATACACGATCTTGTCGCAATAGCTCTGGGAGTCGCCTTTGTAAATTTAATCAAAACAAATCAGCAAGAAATGAACATCGACGTGCATTTAAAAACCAGCGACATTCAATGAGACTGGCAACCTAAAGGCTGACGAAACAGAGCTAGGACTCGCAACGAGCCTCAGTTTCTCATCTATCGGCATCAAAGCTGTCTTCGGGAGAATGATAAAGCTCTAGATATCAGTTTTGGAAAGCCTACCTCCACAAGCTGATGAGCTGATCGGTCGCAACCTTCCTTTGACTACTGACAGGCTTAGAGATCCCGGCATGTAACGATAGCCACACCTCTTCTGAGGTGATTGAACTTTTAGTTTAATTCGCTCTGCCTAAGTCGGTGAATGGTCTCATGATCATAGCTCGTGGCCAGTGTTGCCAATTTTTTTCTGAACCAAAGCACCGTTCCTAATATTTTCAGCGTTAATTTTGATACCTTGGGCACCAAAAAAAATCATTTTTAGCTCATTTTGCTCAAGTCGTAAATAAGTGTTACCAAGCCTTTGTGTGTCCAATTCTGACCAATGGTGGAATATAGTATAGAGTTTTCGAAAATAAGTGCTTGCGAGTTTGCACGCAATTTACAGAAGCGCTCATTCCGACTTCCGGCATCAGCAAAAAACAAGAGACTATTGGATGCTTCTGGTCTGTCTAGGATTGACAACGTTATCCTGGGCTTACTGAGGATTCATTTTGCGTGATCGGCAACTGTAATTGAGAACGAATTCAAATCGGGATTTTTTTATCCTTACCCGAGATATTTTAAAAAAAACTCAGTAGAAAAGGGACACATATCATGGCTGCACATGGCTGCTTGTCGGACTCGAGCAATATTCTCGTTATATACCATGCTGCTAGAATAACAGACAAAAGAGTCCTATAGAGCTCCTGACTGGAATTACTGTATTAGCGTATTCGCAAAGCGTTTTATATCTCCAAACTAATTTTGTTCCTAAGTTTGCTTTTGACTAGGTTTGCTTGACTAAAAACCCTTTCAACATCGGCATTAGAATGTTGCAAACAAAGTAGTTTCAAGGTAAGTTCGTAAATGTTTTCATAAGGATTTTAGTAGGTTTCAGCGTTAAAAATCAGAGTTGATGAAGCACTAAAAATAAAATGAAAGCACTAAAAGAACGCCCGAGCACTAAAATGACATTTTGGGCACTGAAATTAACACTGAAAGCACTAAATTGGCAACACTGCTCGTGGCAATATAACGAACAGTAGATCGATCGTCGACCAATGTATCACGCTGCAAACCCCAAATCAATTTATAAAGTTTAACATGAAGTGCACACAGAATTGCCCCAACAACACGTTTAATATATTTCCCAATTTTGTGACAAGACTTATTAACAATTTTCGGTCGTTTTAAATTACCCGCAAAGGTACCCAGACGTCATTGAAGTTCTTCGAAATTCGATCATCAGCTTGATTCCATTCTGCGATCGCAAGCTGCTTAACTTTATGTATCCGCATGGGAAGTGCTCATAGACATAACCTCATATCTAGAGGGAAGGGGGTACGAGCACATCTAGACTATTCACATCCAGCATGGTGTCGCATGCAATTGTTGCGAAAGTACTTCTCGTATCTCATGCGGTCGATGGCATAATCGCTTCTTAAGTTTCAGATACGAGTTCATGCTGAGAGTGCTTCACTCGAGTTCCAATGAAAAAAAAAAAAACTTAATCAAAGCAAGTCCGATGGACTGTGTGCAGATTTTTTATTGAAGTTCTTGTTCTTGTTCCCTTCCCTTAGGAATACGGAAAAGTAAGTCACTCGTTTATTGCTTGGCACTGAATGAAATTTAAAACTCAGAACGCGTCCATAAACTTTACAAAACGGAGGCGCTACGCCATAAGCCATAAGGAGTAACACCATCCACGGCTAAGGCTACTCCTGATTAGCGAAATCACAATGATTCAACGTGACCAGCTGATAACGAGTAAATTCTATCTAGTGCAGTCCTTAATCCACCAAAGAACCGAAATAGCACAGTTTACTAGGAGTCTGCTGAATGGCATTTAACGGAAATTTTAAAGGGAACATTAATACTAAGACGTCATCCTTTTGTGGTAAAGTTGTAACTAAAGTCGATGAAAAAACGGTCCCGCAAATGCCTTTGTTCTGAAAGCTGCCTTAACGGTAAGAGATATTTAATTGCTTCCGTTAAGAAAGATGTAGAACTCAATGAGTTCTATAAAAAAGTCTGCGATGACGTATCTCTATATGTTAAGGTATATAATAGGACTACCGATTGAAAATGTCGTTATTGAAGACAACTTCATATCTATTACTCTGAGGTGAATTTTGACCATGACAGCTGTCACATCAGAAACTTCATGTCATTGTCTAATTATTTTAGTCTAGGTTATTGGTCATTAGTGAAAACACACTAGTTTTTGTAAAGCCGTAAAATGTCTACATTCGTGCCATCAAAACAACATTTGCGGGAAGTTTTAATATGCTTCTTTCATTTAAAGAAAAAAACAACCGAAGCGCATCAATTCCTTATCGAAGCTTACCCGGGCTATACTATAGACGTTAGAATGTGTCAGCGGTGGTTTAAGCGGTTCGAAGATGGTGATTTCGACACCGAAGACAAAGAACGCTCCGGCCAGGTGAAAAAGTTTGAAGACCATGAATTGGAGGCATTGCTCGATCAAGATCCGTCACAAACGCAAGAAGAACTTGCAAAATCACTTGGCGTCGCTCAGCAAAACATTTCCGATCGTTTGAAACCATGGGAATGATCCGAAAGGTAGGACATTGGGTGCCGTATGAATTGAAGCCACGAGAAGTCGAACGCCGATTTTGCATGTCCGAAATGCTGCTTGAACGCCACAAAAAGAAGTCTTTTTTGCATCGATCTCCTCACTGGTGATGAAAAATGGGTACATTACGATAATCCAAAACGTCGGGCAACGCATGGATAACCCGGACATGCCTCAACATCGACGACCGTTCAGAATATTCATGGCCTGAAGGTTATGCTGTGCATTTGGTGGGACCAGAAGGGTTCTGTGTATTATGAGCTGCCAAAACCGAATGAAACAATCACTGGCGAGTTCCACCGACGACAATTGATGCGTTTGAGCCGAGCACTGAAGGAAAAACGGCCAGAAACGGTCGCAAGACACGATAAAGTTATTTTGCAACATGACAATGCTCGGCCGTCGTTATGTCGTTGAAATGTCGTTAAAACTTACCTTCCGTCATTTCGATGATGTCAAAAAATGGATCGATTAGTGGATTGCGGCCAAACCGGTCGAATTTTTCAGAACGGGTATCCATAGTTGATGAAAAATTATTCTGATCAAACTCATTTTTTTTTATTCGTCCACAAAATTTTATGTAAATTAAAATTGCCTTTACGCATGTCCCTTTTTAAATTCCACAATTTTTTAACGTACACGAAATCTGCGCAGACAAAGTGGCAGATGACCGTTAGAATGTAATATAACTAGCATTTTCATGTGGGAAAATAAATTAAGAAGTTAATTTTTTGTTGCTTTTTACTTTTATCGTAACCGTCACAAGCTTGCTCACAAGTTGCTCAGAAGCTCAATATGTTGGCTGCCAGGACATAAAGATGTATCCGGAAACGAGAAGGCTTACGAACAAAACTTATAAAGCAAGGCACGGAGCGGAATAGCATTCCATTAGTTAAGATGTTTATAAGCTTACAGACTATGGAGTCGTATAGACTCATGTGCCACAGCCAGTCTGCTCTGTCCAACTACAGCCGGAAAAAAAATCAAATAATCTCATTATTTTAAGTCGCAAAGGTATCTGACCCGTTAAACGCATTCTTACTGACCTCTCTCCTGTTTGCATTGAAGCGGAATGGATCGGGTTACCCTCCAACTATTTGTATAGAAGATCACACAGAGGCGAAGACAAAATACAGTTTAATTTGCGAATGTTCTGCCGCATGAAATTATCCGAAATCTTTTTTGAAGAAATAGGAATACTATATGTTTGGTTATCAAAAAACCACAGCACCCTCACGAACTTTCTTTATTTGCATAGTGTCAAAATTCTGTATGATTCAAAATGAAACCCACAAATGGCCCACCCTTTGATATTATTTTTGAATAATTGTTGACCTTAATGCGAGAGGACTGCTCAAGATACAAAAGAAAAGCAACTTTTTGTGAAAAAAATAAAATCTAATAAAATACTGCGAATTGAGTGAATGAAAATAAGTCCCTATTAGGGATCAATTGATTACAAAACAATAGAGACCTCTCTCTCTGCAAATGTATTATAATGCTAGTCTGAATCCCTGTAAAGCGAGTAAATCATAAGTTATTATGATTGGGATTAAATGACAAGTAGAGCAAATCCTTGTGCAGGAAAAACGTAAATTGCTTATGATGATCACGATATTTTGGCACTCTGTTTTCGTTGAGGATGTTATCGAATGTTTCGGTCTTATTAAAGATCTCTATCTAGTTGTAGTCACAGTCTAGTAGAATCGCAAATGTCTTGCTAGATAGCACGTTTATTCCAAAGAAACTTGATAATTGACCTCTGCTCTATCACTGATTTTGCAATGAGCCGCACGCCACAACTCTTCTAAAAATGTGCTACTAACTTGATTGGTTCGATAAATTACAGAGAATCGTATTTATGAAAGCTGAATTTCAAAAATAATAAAATATTGGGTTACGTAAGTCACCGGCTAGAAACATTCAATTCTCTTGCCCACGTATCTGGTCCGTGTCCGAAGAAGCCTTGATACCAGTTCTTCAGCCAAAAGGTTATCAACTGAATTCCGAAACCAGCGGTTTTGCAAACAAACTAGTGCACTTGCGCCTTCCAGTCAAACTATAATGTTATCTGTCAAAAATGATGATAGCGATGCAACTGTGGACTGCCCTTGACAGCGGCATCACATAAGAGATTTGTCTCACGACGTGGAAGAGCCACTGCAACTGATAAGACTTGAAACAATTCCGGCTTAAACAGATACCGCATCCAAAAGACCGACTTTGTTGAAGAACTTGTCGCAATTTCAGTGATATACTTTTAGTTTCTTTACGTACTTGTAACTTTGTCAGTGGACCTTTTCGATGTTCTTCTTTGTGACTGGCGGCGACGGCCTTGACTTCGACTTGGTCTTGGTCTCGTACTTAAACTGGGCTTCAACATCGTTGGAAAAAGATGAATCATGTCGCGGATACCGTCACGAAACTATTTGTCTGTTCGCACTCTCGCACTTTCCAGGGATAAGCACACCACGACCCAACGTTAACTGAAACACTTTTTTATGAATCTAAAAATTTTGAATCGAAAAAAGTCGGTGTCGGTCACAGAGGTGACTCTTGATTAGACTGAGAGCCAGAATGTTGATAAGAGACGTGACTTTGATGCGGAACTATACTGTACAGTTGGACATTAAATTTTGTGTCGCAGATGAGAAAGATGCTGTGCGTCGCAGTTTTTCAAAGTCTTGGAATAAGTTTGGCCTCAGGTTATCGAAGAATCGGAGGACGATATTTATGGAGGCTCGGCTCGAATTTTTTGGTGATAAAGATGGAAAGGCGTTTGATAAGCTTCTTCTGTTATAAAATTAAAGTTAATCGGACAAACACAATGCGATTCGTGACACTTGAGTGCTCAACTTGAGTTTATTACTTATAAGTCAATCAAACCTTGGGGATGCACTAGGAACATATCGGCGCAAATTTCCATAGTGTGATGATAAACTCACTCTGCTCAGAAGGAAAGTGAATTAACTCTTTAATCATGCCAAGAAAACCAAAAAGTTGGACGGATATAGATCGGTTCTCACGGAGTACAACTTTGAGTTGAAAAGATTCAAGCGTCTTGCATGGAAAAAGTGCTGCAATGCCAGCACGAATCCGCAAGGATCATGTAAATAATCTATGACTACTTTTGAAATCGAATGGATCCTACACATCGGACCATGCGTATAGTGTTGAATCGCTGTTGAGCGTTCTCTTCCCAGGTTCCCTTACCACTACGGGTGATTCATCAGTTGAAAGCTACCGTAGGGCAAGCTATTCTAACAGGGTTAAAAGTCCATCCGGAAAAATGTTCAGTAAGGTAAAATGGGCAAATCCATGAAAGCACCCGGTAGAGCTCGCATCTTTCCTGCACTTCTCCAGAAGGTCATGGACGATATCCTTCCGGATATGAACCCTCGAACCCCACTTTTTGCAATGAATTCAAAAGAATTTTGTGACTGACAATGTCGAAAGCTTTCATTATGTCAACAAATAGGCCAGCACAATAGTTTTTGTTATCAAGACCTTTTTGCAGAATGCAACAAAAATCCAATAATGCGTCTTCAGTTGAAAGACCAGTTCTGAAGCCAAATTACAAAGTACTAAAAAAAAAGCATTCTTACTTTTATGACTTTTTCAAAAACTTTAGAAATTGATGACAACAATGAAAATGGCCTGTAGTTTGATATGACAGATTTATTTCCTGTTTTATGCAGAGGGATAACCAAGGCACATTTCAGGTCATCTGAGAAAGTTCTAGATAAGATACTAGAATTGAAGAGAAAAACCAAGACATCAACTAACGTGGGACCAATACGTTTAAGCAATGAATTTGAAATGCCATCAATTCCTTTCGAATTTGTGTTTCCTAGGGAGTTGAAGGTTTTCAACAATTCAAGGCCCGTAATTGGTTCAAAGAAGAAGCTGTTTCTAAAGTTTGTTTAAAGCTAGGTTCAATTAGGGATATTTTCCCCTGATCTGGCGATAGGTTAACGTTATATTTATACCTAAACCTGGAAACAGACCTCTTGAGCTACCTTAAATCCAATAGGCCTATCAGTCTATCCTGCTTCATCGTAAGGACCATGGAAGGACTTCTCGACCTGCATAACAGGGGACACTTGGAATCTCTCTCTCCCCTGCAACACAACTAATATGCTTACAGGATTGGAAAGTCAACTGAGGGGGCACATCACCATCTGCTTACCCTTGTTGAAAAGACTCTAAAGAAAATTCCCTCTGTGCCTTCCATATTGAGGGTGCTTTCGGAGTTAAGGCTTTGACGACTCTACTAAGTTAAGGCTTTGACGACTCTACTAACAGATGGATAGGATCCATGCTAGTAAATCGAGTTATAAGTTCTTCGCTTGAAAGCGTTTCAAAGTCAGTCGCTGCAATGAGATGTTGTCCTTAGCGAGGTGTTCTGTTGCCTGTCCTTTGGACATTGGTCATAGACAGCCTCCTATTAAGCCTGATGATCTGACAATTGTCGTAAGAGGCAAATATGACACTATAGTCACTAGCCTCATGCATTCAGTAAAGGGCTTTTTGTGAATCCTAACAAAACCGTTCTGGTCTCGTTCACAATGAGGAGACAACTAAATCTGTCTCCAATTGTCATTGAGGGAACCTCTCTGCAATACTGCAATACTCGAGTGAAATCAAGTATCCCGATGTTATCCTGGAAAAGAAACTGAGCTGGACTTATCATATCAAGCCCATCACAGAACGCGCAACAAAGGCCATGTAGGACTGCAAGCGGTTCTACTGTAGGACTTGTGGTCTCAAACCTTAGATGCTTGACATTATGATGGTTAGACCTATTATAACCCAAGCAGCCATAATTTGGTGGCTCAAAACTTTAGAAGTTACAACTTCCAAAACGCTGGAAAAAGTCCAACGTATAGCTTGTTGAATATCACTGGTGCTATGAGCATCTGCTCTATGGCACCACTGAAAGCTGTCTCCTCTTGACATTTTATTGGGAAAATAGTCGCCGGAAATGCCCTCAAGTGCACCTGGCATTAATATCAAATCAGGTGACCAAATGGGACACTTGAGAATAAAGAATTTCATCGCGGATAAAGACATGTTCTACTCGATTCCAAATAGCATGAAGACAACACACTGCTTTGATCGTCTCTTTGAGAAAGACATTCCTGACCGTGATCATTGGTCGAGCAACTCACCTGCCCCGATCACACAAACTTAATCTAGTATACTGATGGCTGATGTCTATGGACCCAGCACTTTTTCTATGCCCATGGGAAAACATCCAAGTGTTTTCAAGGCTGAGCTACAAGCCATCGAATCCTGCGCCATAGAAAAGCTTGCAAAAGGCCAAAAAGGGGCCAGAATCCTAATATACTATATTCAGACAGCCAAGCAGCGCTCATTCAATCTAATGGAATATAAAAATGTCAAAACCTGCTGCGATGCCTTATAATCCAAAAGTAAAAAAGTTAGGTTAGGATGGGTTCTAGGTCATCATGGAATCGAAGGCAAAGAAATTGTTGACGAACTAGCCAAAGCTGGTTCCAAAACCGCGTTCACTGAACCGGAACATTTCTCTAGCGTCAGCTGAACTACGTCCACAGGTCTGACCCATAAATGGGAAAACAAGCTACGCATTGCCCACTGGAGAAATCTACCGGGACTCGGACTCAGGGGAACCCTTAAACTGAATAAGGAGAACATTAGAAAGCTTCTTGAGCTTCCTCTCTGGTCATTGCCGCTTGAGATCACATCTTACCAAAATAAGGACTCAGTAGAACCACCGAATGCCAGCTGTACACATTCTTTGTGTATTGAAACTCCGAAGTCGTGCCTAGGAATCTAATACGTACTTCCAAAACCTTAAGAAGATCTCCGGATTAAGCGGTATAAATGTTTTTACGGGCATTTAGCGGGTTTTTGAATCACTATTACTTTCGTCATTCTCTATTGGCTCGGAACGTGCAAGATGCAACTTACCAGAGCTTTAACAGATTCTGTCGCACCACTTCGACACACTTATTATATGAAGCCTTTTAGACCTCGAGCTGCCAAGATACATATACTTAAAGCGGATAAAAAGGTCCTTCTAAAGGGTTTTTCAACAGTTACACTACAAAAGTAGAGCGACAGGGACAGCAAACGATGCCATATTTCTTGCCGCTCTTTTGACATTTCTCTTCAGTATGGTTTGCCATTTCATGATGGAAAGATATACGAGCCAACAACGAGTCGAAATTATTTAAAATTTACTACCGAATTTCGGAGCCAGTGGCCTCAACGTTAAGAGCGCTACGTCCAATTTATGGTCGTCATAATCGTCCTAGCAGATCAACAATTGAGCGTCTAGTGGAAAAATTTGAATCCACAGTCACAGTACAAAATGTTCCCCTGCCAGTGAGACAAAGAAGTGCCCGTAGTGTCGAGTATATTGCTGCCGCTGAGGCTTCAGTTGCAGAATGCCCAAATGTGTCTCTCACACGTCGTTCTCAACCATTGGGCATCTCTGTAACGTCTTTGTGGCGAATTTTGCGAAAAGATCTTGGCCTACATCCTTACAAGATTAAATTGACGCAAGAACTGAAGCCGCTTGACCACCAGAAGCGTCGTATGTTCGTGAATTGGGCTGAGCACCAACTTGAAAATGACTCGGATTTTCATCGAAAAATCATCTTCAGCGATGAGGCTCATTTCTGGCTGAATAGCTCCGTGAATAAACAAAATATGCGGTATTGGTCAGGTAGCAATCCACACGTACTCCATGAGTCATCATTGCATCCCGAAAAAATTACGGTTTGGTGTGGTTTATGGGCCGGCGGCGTCATTGGGCTGTACTTCTTCCGTGATGATCAAGACCAGCACGTTACTGTGAATGGGGATCGCTACCGTTCAATGATAACCGAATATTTTTGGCCCCAATTGGATGATGGATTGGACATGGAGGACATGTGGTTCCAACAAGACGGCACCACAAGCCACACAGCGAATGTCACAATCAATTTATTGGAAACCAAGTTAGGAGAACGTGTTATCTCACGAAATGGTCCAGTCGCTTGGCCGCCGCGGTCGTCCAATTTGACGCCGTTAGACTATTTTCTGTGGGGCTACGTCAAGTCTATGGTCTATGCCAACAAGCCATCGACGATTGATGAATTTCGTACGAATATCGAACGTGAAATTGCAGCAGTATCGGCCGATTTATGCTTGAAAACCGTCGAAAATTGGGTTCAGCGTCTGGACCTCTGCAAGCGTGCCCGTGGTGGCATCGAACTTTTACAGGAATAAAGAATTTCATTGATATCCAAAACCGTTTTCGTTTTATTTAAAAAAAACTTTTGTAGCGGTCTTATTGAAAACCCCTTTATTTACGAATAAATAAAGCCGCTTTTTCTTTCTCAGTTCTGTACACTCTCTGTGATTTGAGCGCTTTAAAGGCTTGAAAGGCGCCTTATCGGTTTGAAAGTGTCGCGATTTTTTAATATGATAATAGCTACCTAAAGTTTATTACTTAATTAATTCAAAGAATTTTTGGCGGATACTTAACTACGCTACTGTCGGTTTTTTACGTCCATTTTAAACATCGAACAAATGCGGTGCTTTGAATGGTTTAAAGGGCATAAAAATCGGTATCCCTAAAGACAAAACGTCAACACCGAATTCGTGCCGCCTGCTTTTCCTTGAGTTCGATCTTGAACCCCGCAGTATGCCTACGTAGATCAATTTAATTGTAAACACCGCATTTCAAACTTTGGTCAGCTTGTCGAATGATGAAATAATTATTTAAGTTTTATTTTTTTTTGGAACTGATTTATTCGAAAATAAAAATGTTTTCCTAAAAACCGGAGACAACCAGTCGATCAAATCCGCTTTGAAGCTATCACCTCGTTGCGCTACGCCTTAAGTGGTTCCCTGATAAGAATTCAGAAAAACCACTTCCAACTTAGCGTGTTGGTGAATCTTTTCGCGTTTGATGCCTCAAACTTTGTCCAAGATTAATGTTACATTACATGATAGCGCCGGCCGGACGGCTAGACGTTCAAAGTGCAAATAAAAACAAAACGTACTCGTACTTTCATGAGTCGTTGATGGGTTGGCTCGCAAACACCCCCGCTTGGAAGAGCGTGTCTTACGAAACTCCTAGTGGAAGTCAGTCAGTGAGTGATGATAATGGGTTTATCTGCAATGGAACCTTAATTGACTTTTCCGATGTCAAAACATGTAACACTGATTTGTAATAGGTTCTCTGGAGATAAGATTGTGTTACCAACCAGGAGGCACGTAAGACTGGTGTTATTTTCAAAAATGCCTGGGTGGATGTTTTGGAAAACGTGATGTGAGGCAGTGAATCATGAACTGACTATGAAAAATGTTTTTCTTTTCCATCAAGAGTTTATGGAGACCCTCAGAAGATTAGCACATAATGCCCATGAAAAGTATCACAGAAACAGATTCTTATATGCATCGCTTTGGAATGTCCTTAAATTGGAGTGACTTGGAGATATCTGGTGTAAGAGAGCGTTAAACAATTACACTGAGCGCTTGACGAACTTTGATACCTTTTTATCATTTTTGGCGGCATTGTTTTTCTGGAACTGAGTCATCCTTGCGCAGAGTCATTTCAGCAAAGACTTGATCCATCCAAATTTTAGTGATCGTTTAATGTCTCTCAAGCAGAGCTGTAAAAATAAAACAATCTTTTGAGTACTTTTTTAAAGGCCTATTTTGCAGTCTTATGAGTTCACTGAAATTCTTCCTTTTCAAAGATTATTCATTTTCAATTTTGAAGTCATTATACTACGAATTACATGAAGTTATGAAAAGGCTTCAAGTCAAAAGAAAGCAATATTTTTAGACTGTTTGAGTTCACTCAGTCTTCCGAGCAGACTTCAAAGCAGTCAAAATACTTCAAAACGTTAAGACTAAACTAATAAGCAATGATTTCAAACAGTCTTAAAATATTGCATTCTTTTGAAGTCATTTTACTTAAAAAAAAAGGAGTCAATCAAAATACTGTGACTTCATGACTTCATTTGCAGCTCTACTCTCAAGCTAGTAATGCTTGTGACTAGAATTTCACAGCTTCATGAAGAACCTGTTTGTTGACGGTGTACTTAATAGACAAGTCGGCAGAATAAACAACCAACAGGATGATTCTCTTGAAGAATGTAGAGCAGAGAGTCCGGATGGAAGCTTCAAAAGCACGTTCAAGTCAAATGGTCAAAAGTTTGTCAAGCAAATCCAGAGCTTGTTCAACTGGAGTGACAGAAATGACCCTAAAATCGGGAACCGTTTATAGCCAGTTTCTTGGATTTCCGAGTTAGAATAAGCAAAGAGTCTTCTTCGGAGAGAAACGTTCATGAGGTGGCGATTATGATCAATTTTTCAAGCAAAGGTGGTATAACATAGACCAAGAACATAAAACGGATGATAGCAACTTCAGTAGGGGCAGAACCATCTTCAAAATGGTTCTGAGAAAGAGGAATCCTCAGAAATTTCGTCCGCAAAAATTCATAAGCAATGCTCAAGTTCAGCTATTGCAGATGAGATGTCTTTCCAAAAGGAAAACCTGTGCTCCTTATCAAAGTATTCTCAGCTGCCGCAAAGTCTGTCAGTCCGCATTCTTTATCAAATACCCTTTCATAAAGGTTGTAATTTCTATTTTTTCTATTCGAAGATGTTTTTATTCCCACGTGAAATATTATATAAAAATTTCCAAGTACGATTTTCACGATTTCGAACAGGCTTCATCTAAGAAGTCTTCAAATTCCTCGTTCAAAGAGTTTTCAGCTTCGTCAGCAGAGACATGTGCCCACATGAAACTGACGTTTTGGAATTTTTGAGGATCACAACCAGAAGATCGCTTATCGGCTTCGTTTTCAGCCGTTTTCCAACAAAGGATGTGCAACCTTTTGTGGCAGCTGTAATTTATTTTGTATTCTTTCCGCTTCAATGTCCCCGATCTTTTCTAGCGTAGTTTCTAGATCGTAGTTAAATCCACCTAGGGAATATTATGTTCTTTCATTCCATGAGCATGTTTTTCGGGTCTCAGTATATCCGAGGCAGCCTGCTCTCTAGATTCAACTGCCACCTCAAAAGATTGGATTGCCACATAAATAAATTCATTATTCAATGGTTACCAAGGTTGTCATCCAGGGTACCACTTGAAGTCGACATGATTTGCACAGGGACAGGAATCGTGACTGGCTTCCGCTTGGTTGTATGCAATTAGCACTTTATCCTGCTTGAACTATTCCATGCCATTGGGGAAGTTAAATCCTTCAACTAGCAAGAAGGTGATGAGCGGCGAAGACTTCTATATCTTCTGTCACCGAAAAATCTCTCTGCACTAAAGTTTTAGGTTCACCGCTCACATATAAAAAAACAAATCTCTACATCCTTGACATTGGGCTTACTTCCATCAGCAGTTGGTGTTAATTGACTTAATGGATCTTTAGACAGAAAGCTCCCAGTTTTCCAACTCAATTGGAACTTATTTGCATCCAATGTCAGCCTCTACACTTAGAATCATAAACAGGCCCCAAAAGTATTCCAAAGATTTATAGTATGTTGCATAATTAAACGTGTGGGGTCACGACTACTGGCTTCTTCTTGCTGCACAATCGCACGCCAGTGGGTTAGCCCCAGTTTGGTGATATCTTTCCAAATTTTGACTCTACTCCACGAAGAAATCAGTGACACGCATTGAGGGAGTCGCCTCTTTGATTCCCCAAAAAATTTTCCATTACATTTTGAGAACGTGCGCCCTACCACGTTCGGTACTTTTCCAGAGCCGCAGTGATGAAAAAAAAACGAAGAATGGAAAATGCTTCGAAACACCAGTCTACATTCACCGCCAACACAAAATAGCGATGGAAAATCCCATGCACGCGTTCCCCACGTGATATTTTTTTGGTTTTTTGTGGCTGGTTCTGCTCCGTCTTTTTGGTTTTCTTTTTTGGTTTCCCTTCTTGTATGTAATATCGTTTTTTTTTTATAATTTAATGTTGAATAGATTACAACAAATGAAAAAAAAAACAACGATCAAATGTGTAAACTAAGATCGGATGCATGAGTAGCTAAACGATACAGTGCTGTCCATAAGTTTTTAGACAAACAATTTCATCATAAAGAGTCTTAAGAAAAATAAAGCAATTAAAGAATACTGATGTATAAATTAACAAAACAAATCTCCAAATGTTAAACTTACACTCTTTCCCGCAATAAAACGAAAATAATTATACATTTTTGTTAAACATTTTTCGAAAATGTAGCTCTTTGAAAAACAATACATGTAAATTGAGTATTCTTACACTTCAAGTTAGTCCTGCAGTTTCAATATTTAAATTTAACAGACAAAAAAACTTCAAATCAAAGAAGCAAGAAAAATGTGAAGTTGAACATTTTTGCATAAAGAAGGTCATATTGTGCGTGATTTTAAAGATGAGCTTAAAATTTCGAAGAAGGAGCGTTCCAGTAATTTTTGCAGCGTTACACCGCTTAAAAGCTTTCACAAGTCAGTAGAAGTACAAAAGACGAAGTTTGAAGTGTCTGACAGTAGTTTCTGAAGCATGACAGTAGTTTCACTAAGTTTCTTTTTCACTGGTATTGGAATTGGCTGGGATCCGTATCGTGAATTAAGAGAAGTATTGAGTAATATAAGAAGAATAGATTTTCGAAAAATTACCATTATCATTCTTCCAATCTTTGCCGATGATACGAGGATAAAGAAGCACATACATGGAACACTAAACAATATTAAGTGGCCTGTTAAATCATCCGACCTAAGCCCAAAAAAACTGCTTCTAGACGAACTTGATAGAGAGATTTTGAAAACTATGTTCAACATCGAAAGTTTATCTCTTTGAGAACCCTTTTGTAGCCTGCCGATCAAAAACACTGAATATTAATGTCCAAAGTAATAATTTGTTCAATTGGCAAAGCTATTGGCAATCAATTTTTGTTTAGTAAAATGAAAAATAAAAAGTCTAATATAAATATCTCAGACAGAATAAACTGTCCGGAAACTTATGGACGGCAGTGTTGGTGGACTTTGTTGTTTTAAGTGCAACGCATGGTGTATGATACGCGGATAACATTTCAATTTGGAACGCCGTGTGATAGTGGTTTGGATTGAAATGAACTTTGGCACTATGATCCATCAGAGTTACATGAGGGAGACCTCGAAGCTAAAAGTACAGCAAGGGGTTTGAATCCTTTTCGTTCACATGTCTGCCAAAAATAGAGGCTACATGTGTGTTTTAAGTGAAAAGAATAAATTTAATTCTTGAATATAAATATCTTGGATACACAACGATAATAAGAGTGAATGGTTCGGCTCTATGACCAGAAAAAGTGGAAGAGATCATTTACTATGGAATCTCTCAATTCCGAGAACTGCCGAAAGTTAAGTCAGCAATTAACTTCAACTCAATTAATCAATAATGGCTAAATTCCTATAAAATGGAAAGAGGCTTATAAATATTTCCACAGCACTCATTGGCCCACTAACTTCTCACAAGGTGCGTTCAGACATGTTCTTCGGAAAAAGAAACCGGACACGCCTTCCGCTGAAGACGTCGACCGATTACCAAGTCACCGTGGTTTGATTTGCACGAATAAATAGGACTTCAGGGTCTTCAGTCAGAAAAACTTTTATGTTCTTACCTAGCTTCCTTGACATAGATGAACAACAAGAAATTCAGCTACGGGCCAACATTTTTCACCATTTAAACTTTCGACTAACCAAATCTAGACTTCTTGACTTCTACTCTTCGCCAATGCCTTGCAAACATTATAATGATATTCAGAATTGGTCCTATTTTAAGGCAATAGTTTGGCAAGATTTAGTTACCGCTGCGTCGAAACTAACGTCGTAGCTTGTCCTATTAAGATTTATACCAAGTCTCGCCTTTTTAAGAGCTTTTGAATGTTTTCATCATCTCATAAAGTTAAAGTTTCAAAGTTGGTCTTATTTGGTTATAGACGCTAAAAAGGTGTCGTAAAACCTACACTCCATTATTCCAAAGACGATCATTGCAAGTAGTAGTAGTTTTGTATGGACATACAGTGCTGTTCAAAAAGTTATGGTCAATCTTTTTTTCGACTTTAGTCGAACTTGTTGCATACTTTTTAATGAGATTTTATTTTCCTATTTGGGTCCAATCGTTTCATGATAGATTTAGAGTGTCACTAGGTCACGGAAGCAAAAAGTTGTTAAACCGAAAAATTAGTTTTTTGGGTACCTGGCTTAGTTTTAAGGATAAAAGAAAAATGCATTGTAGTGCGGTGTTTTTCAGGTTTTCAATTGACCCTGGACGTTTCTTCGCAACCTTAAGTCTCATTATTGACCAGATATTCTCAATTAGATTGAGATCTGAACTGTAGGAAGGCCAACTTTATTTCTTATATTCTTATATTCTTTGAATTCCTCTTTGACATACGAAATAAAAAAAAAAAATGCTTATATTATTTTAAGTCAAAAAAGTTCCAGCTTATTAAAAAGGTTGCAAAAAGACGTATTCATACCTACAATTTTAACTGTATGGCAAGAAGCATTGTCCTGTTGAAAAAAGAATCTGCAAGTGTCACCAAAAAGCTCCAGCAGCGCAGAGAGCTCAAATTCATTTCCAGAGCCCGTAGGTAAACTTCTGCAGTGGCTTTCGATTCTAGGAAGACCATTCTACCTTTTTCATCTCCAGAGATTCTTAGCCCAGCGCATCTTCAGTTTTGAGGGGAATTCGTAAGATGCATTCAGAGCTCATTCTTTCCTTTGGTTCTTCTCTCTCTCTTGCGCAATAAATCTCCCATCTCCAAGGTGCAGCACAGTCTTTGATTTTTCGAAAAGATAAGATTGTTCCACATGTCCAGAATCCAATCAAAATGCTCCTGAGCCCAGAGCAATCGTTTTTCTCTTAATGTTATTAGAATTTCCGGCATCGGTACTGGCTCGAGTGCTCTAAGTCCATTCTTTTCTCTTTTCTATAGCTCGACATAGATCATTTTTAAGATCCACCAAAGTCTTGAACTCATGCCGACGGCTTCGGAGCACTTAAAAACGATCTTCCACAATCCGGTCGATTGACTTGGAGAAGGCCTTTGACTCTGTATGGTTGCAGGGGCTCTTTTTCAAGCTTGACCAACTCGGCATAAGTAAACCGCTGCTGTACATAATCTTAGATATCCTCACCAGCAGATAGTTTATTGTGAAAAATGGCAGTATGGTGTCTGCTGGGACTTTTGAAATTAAAAACGGTCTACAACAGGGTGTAGTTATTTTGCCGATTTTATTTACGATCTTCACAAGTGATCTTGTAGGATCTCTCCGCCACTCCATAGCGAACGCAGATGACTTGATCGCGTCAAGTCCGAAGATCGAGGTCATTGTAAGACTTTTGCAACGTGACTTCGAAAAGATTCAGGAATATTGCGATTATTGGAAGTTGAAGCTCAATTTTCAAAAGTGCGAGACTGTTCAGGACTCCGTTGTCTGGGGCTTCTAGAAATACTAGAAAGAAGTGGCGAATGTTCTCTATTGTTGGACAAAACGGACAGCCATTAGCGAATCGAAGCGTTGTCAGATACCTTGGGATCTGGATAGATCAATATCTATATTTTAACAAACATACAGATACTACTCTAGCCCGAGCCAGAGCGGCTTTTGCCTTGATAAAGAGACTGTTTCACACCAGTCAACTCGATGCCAAGGTAAAGGTGATATGCTACACGGCCCTTATTCGGCATGTCCTTGCCTATGGCTGTCCCGTTTGGTTCAACGTGGGAACAAGCTTAATGGAAAAGATACGGGTTTTCGAGAGACGATGTCTTAGGGCTTGTCTCCATTTATATAGAATACCAGAGTCTGAGTACAAAAAATTCTATTGCAATGAAGTCCTGTACAATGGGGCCAACCTGATCAGCGTGGACAACTTTCTGTTAAAACTTATTCGAGGTCACATTGCAAAAGCAATGACTTCGACCAACAACTTGATCTCCGGGGCTTTTTACTCCAATGACATGCACCATGAGACAGTGCGCCTCAACGGCCTTATTCGATCTGAAGCTTTTCTCTATCTCGACAGAAAAGGGCTGGTCCATGATAGATAAGCGGTACCATTAATCTTCCACGTTGGTCGAAAAGCTGTGGACGAGTCAACTACGACCAAGACGTCGCAAGAAGCTCACCGGGAACTCTTCGGTTCAGTAGGGCGGTGTCAGACCGCGCCAGAGCTGATGTCGAAAGGCAATACCGACACTATTGGTGGCTGGACGGAGATTGAACTCTGGCGTATGTAAAATTGTTGTCTTGAGTGCCCTTAAGGCAAATGTGATAGCATGTCCTGTTAGCCTTGGCCGGCTTACAAATGTGGTGTAGGTAGATATAACTGTATTAGGGCGGTTAGTTTTAAATATAAATGCCTTGAAATGAAATGAAATGAAATGAAATGAACGATCTTCCACTGCGGTGTTCGGTTTTGGCCTCCCGGTATTCCAGTACTCACGGTATTTTTTTTAATTCCATGTCACAGTTTGTTGAGCAACATTTAATCTGTAAGAAATTTCACATGATATCAAATTGAGACGTGACACAAATTATAAGCCTTGCACTCCGAATTGATTTTTCCCATTTCTTTTTCGGACCCGCTTTCACGACCTAAATGCACGTCTTATTTGCAATGCCGGGTCTTTTGAACAACGCTAGGAAATGTGTATCTAGCTAAAGGACGAATTTTTTGTGCTTTTTTTGTAAGTCCGGGTAGTTCTCGGAATACATAAAAAAGAAAAATCATAAGAAAAAAAGTTTCCCATACCGGGAATCGAACCCGGGCCTCCTGGGTGAGAGCCAGGTATCCTAACCACTAGACAATATGGGACTTGATATTCTGGAGGTCTAATTTATCATTTCAACTTGGCCAACATTAGTCATTGAATTAATTTAATTTTGCTTATTGCGAGGTACCTATAATAAATTTGAGATGCGGTCAGTAAGAGATACTTCTGCACCAGCGATTCAGAAAATTTATCTCTTTGTTGATCCAATTGACAAATTCCATTCGTCAACGACGTAGCATCGTGAATTCGTCTCAAATTTGCAGGAGCCGGCCGGTCTGCAATTTGTTTATTATTTAATAATTGACTTTGGACGCTGCTCTTCTATCACAAACTCTGATGGATCTGGACAGTGGCTGATGTGGGAGGGGAGGTACGCTAATTTATGTGGATAAGTTGGGAGCCGGCTACAATTTTTATCGTGTTCGGAGCTCGTTGCGCTCTGGAGCTCTGGAACATTCGCTTATTGTCTTCAATGTGTCAGTTTATCAACAAACTGATTCTTCACTTTGTATTTATTTAAATAAATGGAATTTTACATGCCGGACAAATAACAAAAAAAAACCATGGGTGGGTTGTGAGTGCTCATCATCGTTTCCGATCGGAGAACTTAAGGTCCATGCTGAATTTCTGTTGTTGCAGGTTCCAAAAAAACACTCACTTTTACTAATTGGCATCTGGCATCTTAGACTTCACTCTGCTACGTAGTAAATGACGAAGTAGCTGATGGATAGTCTCGCCCTTACGTTTATTATACAGATAATTTTGTTTCTGGCTTTGGAGCATAGTTCCAATGGAACAGTGCACTGTGACAGTAGGCGATCTTTTTGCACCTCTTGATTCTGTACGGGCTCCCCATCCGGGAGAACTTCAGAACATGAAGTTAGCTGAAGCTAAGTCTAAAATCGACATGATTCTTAAAGAACAGAGGTTACAAATTCGATTCGAAGAAAAGTCGTTTCCAAAATACCTTTCAAGTAGCAAACGCAAAATTTGGACTCGAACGGAGACATAAGATTGCTGTTGCGTTTTTTTTTTTCCTTACAAGGATTCAAACACAACCGTGGAAGCATTGCGGGAAAAAATGAAGACCCTGCTGAATGCGTAAAAGGCCGCAAAGAATAAGCAGCGCAAGAACAGATTCACCTTCATCGAAATTCATAACGGCGAAAAGATAGAAGAGATTTTTGGTAGCCAGTCAATAATCAAAATCAACCACAAGCCTCATGAAGGACTCGACAACGAACATCCTTAGTCCTGTGCCACCAAACTCGCCAGCACTACAACCAACATCAAAAAAAAAAAAAAGAAAAAAAAAAATCAATTATTGACCAATTTCGCTACTTTCTTCGATTTCAAAAATTTGTGGAAAAAACAGTCAGACACAGAATTGTGTCTTTCCTCAATGGAGTCAACTTCTTTAACCGTAAAGAGTTTGGTTTTGGAGAAGGACAATCGACAGAGGATGTTATTGGATTTTTACTGGTCGCTCTTTAAAGGTCTTGATGAGAAAAAATACTGTGCAGGACTTTTAGTCGATATAACATGATAGGGTGAGCCATGACATCCTTTTAGGAAAACTTCACAAAGTCGATTTTCGTGTTGCATATTAAACTTGCTTAAGTCTTATTTAAAGGATAGAATTCAAAAGTTTAAAATTGAACAAATACGAAGAAGTGCTAATATTTCTTATCTAAGCGTGCCTCAAGGTTCTGTACTCGATCCAATATTTTTTCTTCTCCTTTTTTGGGATATCTCTCGAAGTGAACATTTACGCATTTGCTGATTACCTTGGGATTGCTTATATCTTTGCCAATCCTTTCATTCTTATTGCAGACATTTGTCAAGGACATTCGCTCATTGAGGATTATTAAAAAGACCAAAGTTATGTATTTTTCCTTAAATGCACAAATATCACCGGATGTAAATGTGGTTCTTCTTTATTTTGATAAAAATATCATCTGTGGCAATCAATGCGTAGTTATTGAAACTAAACAAATTTTAAGATATCTAAGTGTCAAGTTTGACCAAAATATGTGCTGGTCCATTTCAAACTTGAACCATTTTACACTATCTTCCATGCGAGTATTTTATCATCTTAAGAAATTTTCCACAACAATGACACTACAAATGGTTTAATATGGCGTAATTCGTTCCAAATTGTAATGCGGACGAACTCGCTGGGGAAGTGTATATCGCTCTTAAGTGAAACCGATCCTTGTACTTCGAGAAAAGTTTGCAAAACCAGCCCAAACAATAACACTTTTTAGAGATTTAAGTGTTTTTCCCTTGCAAGACTTCTGCGTTTAAGTCTTGATTTTTTACATTTTTTTATTTTGAGAGAATGCTATATGCAAAGCTCAATTTCAAATTCAAACAACTCTGTAAGCATTCCTGGTTTTCATACCACCACTCACAGAAGCTCTAATTCTTTTATTTCCCATAAATCTTTCAACAGCCTACGGATAGAATAACAAGTCATTGGCAATCATTTGGTTTTTTTTTAAATTTAATTGTAAGTACTTTTAGTTTAAAAATGTTAATTGCTTTTCTATGTCATCCTGTCACCGCTTGCAACTAAGTTTTTAAAGATAGCAAAAATGGCCGACCTCAACTTGAAGTTGGTCGCATATCGGGGTAATGTCTGTCATCAACCTGAAGTTGTTATTCTCTTAAAATACTACAAAATAAATTAAAATTTTAGCTTCTCCTTATGGACCTCAATGAAATTGAAATATTGTTACTCTTCAATAGTATATAATTTTTCATTTTGTTTGTAATTTATATATTTTATTTATGAAATACTTTATTTATGTATATTTAATTTATTTTTGCTCAATTATTTTATTACTTTTCTTTTATCAATATTGCCGTTATTTGAAATTTTGATTTTCAAAATGGCATTTAATTCTACTTATACTTTACTTAATGAATAAAAATTTCATTATCTATTCTCAAAATATGTATAGCACTAATTATTTGCAGTCGTTAAGATGGAATTGTAACTTAATTTTAAGAGAATAGGTATGAATAAAATAAATGAATGAATGAATGAAATGAGTTAGAAATAAAAAGTGATCTGATTTGTCTGATTTTGAGATGTAAAATAGTTCAGAGCAAAAATCGGGTTCCGATTTTGAAAAACGTAAATGAATCATCACAATTATAGTTAGCCGAAATTCGACAGTATTTTGTCTAAGTAAGTTAATCTGTTTATATTAGCGGCTCCGTTTTTTCCTTACAAATGTCAATATAATGAGTGTTCTTTTCAATTTTTAACTCCACACATCACTACCACTATCACTTCGCGAACTGTTCCAAAATAAATTTTCTATAATTTCCAAATAAAATATTTTTTTCCAAAGTCAATCGAGATCTTAGTGGAACTATTCAAGCTGTGTCGGAAGATGAATATTGGTATATATTCAAAAAGATAGATTCAAATTACTGCAAATGTCACTGAGCAAGTATGTATCTTAAACTAAAAAAGTTAAAAGCTCCTTTAATGAAGGAGCCAAGCATCAGCTACATTAATTAAGACGAAATAAGAAGCCATCAACTATTTCTAGAGTTTTCCATGCAATATGTCAAGATTCGATAACATTATGCATCGTTGACGAAGGACCAACCTCTAACTGGCACTAATTGATCGAGAGGTCGTGAATTGACTGCAAAACTAGTTGACATTTTGTGAGACACTGGACTGGAGTCGCAGTTAAAAATATTTGACTGCTTTTGCAGTTGATTGACTAAACGTCAAAAGTCAGCTGGTTCGTTATAAAATTATTTAAGAAACGATTGGACTTTACAATTACTAGTTTAACTACGATAATTGACAACGGAGAAGGAAATGAAATTCTAAGTGCATAACGATTTCTAGTTGGCGTTTATGCAATCCAAAGATGGCTGAATTTCGTTAAATTCATGATAAAGAGTTCACTTTCTTAGCACATGTGCACAAAATTTAACTTAAAAGGACTACCGGTTGAAAATGTCGTTATTGCAGACAACTCCATATCTATTACTCTGAGGTGAATTTTGACCATGACAGCTGTCACATCAGAAACTTCATGTCATTGTCTAATTATTTCAGTCTAGGTTATTGGTCATTAGTGAAAACACACAAGTTTTTGTAATGCCGTAAAATGTCTGCATTTGTGCCATCAAAACAACATTTGCGGGAAGTTTTAATATGCTTCTTTCATTTAAAGAAAAAAGCAACCGAAGCGCATCAATTGCTTACCGAAGCTTCCCCGGGCTATACTATAGACGTTAGAATGTGTCAGCGCTGGCTTAAGCGGTTCAAAGATGGTGATTTCGACACCGAAGACAAAGAACGCCCTGGCCAGGTGAAAAAGTTTGAAGATCATGATTTGGAGGCATTGCTCGATCAAGATCCGTCACAAACGCAAGAAGAACTTGCAAAATCACTTGGCGTCCGATCATTTGAAAGCAATGGGAATGATCCGAAAGGTATGACAATGGGTGCCGTATGAATTGAAGCCACGGGACGTCGAACGCCGATTTTGCATGTCCGAAATGCTGCTTGAACGCCACAAAAAGAAGTATTTTTTGCATCGAATCGTCACTGGTGATGAAAAATGGGTACATTACGGTAATCCAAAACGTCGGCCAAGGTATGGATACCCCGGATATGCCTCAACATCGACAGCCGTTCAGAATATTCATGGCCTGAAGGTTATGCTGTGCATTTGGTGGGACCAGAAGGGTGTTGTGTATTATGAGCTGCTAAAACCGAATGAAACAATCACAGGCGAGGTCTACCGACGACAATTGATGCGTTTGAGCTGAGCACTGAAGGAAAAACGGCCGGAAACGGTCGCAAGACACGATAAAATTATTCTGCAACATGACAATGCTCGGCCACATGTTGCAAATGTCGTCAAAACTTACGTTGAAACGCTCAAATGGGGTATTCTACCCCACCCGCCGTATAGTCCAGACCTTGTGCCATCCGATTACTATCTCTTCCGATCGATGCAACATGGCCTTCCGTCATTTCGATGATGTCAAAAAATTGATCGATTCGTCGATTGCGGCCAAACCGGTCGAATTTTTCATAACGAGTATCCATGAATTGCCAGACAAATGGGAAAAATGTGTGGCTAGCGATGGGCAATACTTTGAATATTGAATTCAAATCTATTTTTCCCCAATAAAGCATTGATTTTTGAAAAAAAAAAAACCTACATTTTCAACCGGTAGTCCTATTACATAAACATTTTTCTTCTGTGTCGTCCATTTAAGTCATTTTAATATTATTATTATTATTAATCAAAAGAGTAATGCAACTACAAACTTTTAATTTTTTATACTAAAGCACTAGCTACCAGGGCTTTCCGCTTGTAAGTCATTTTATCTTTTAGATTTGAATGAAATAAACAATCAATTTGTTTGTAAAAATATTTTTTACCACCAATTTTATGAACGAATAAATTTGAAGTTAAAAAAGTAAAATTTTATTTATGACAAATGGAAATGTCAACTGCATTTGCAGTCAGTTTCGCGTTATATATTCTAGATCTAGGCTAAAATCTTAGTCCCTAGAATTCTGAGCGTGGCCATTGTGTTTAAAAGAAAAAAAATTATCAAATTTGGCAAATCATTGTATTCCAAACTTGGCATCACTCCGCTTGTTCTTTTTACCATCGCAAGATGTCGCCACAGCAATTGGCAATTGCAAAAACAGAAAAGTCAAAAGCCGTCTCGCATCCAAACAAAAAAAAAGTTCGGCACTTTTGTTGATTTGCTAAAAATTGAATTTAAAACTTGCGTACATCAAAGAATTGACAAAATTTCATGCTGTCCATTAGAAAATGTTGTGCATATTATGTGTGAATGCATCCGAGCACTTTATACATATATTCCAAGAGGAGGGAAGAGCCTTAAACTTGTCAGAAATCATTGTAAAGCACTTCTGGCTGCAGGTAAACAAATCAATCAACGGAAAGAAGTCTGCATTTGCATGCCTAAACTAATGTTTTGTTCTCTATTTGTAGCCAAATGTGAATGATGTAAACGCAAATATAATATGTACGTCTTGCTGGGGAGTGTTGGACTCATTTCATAGGTTTTATTTACAAGTCGAGGAGGCGCATGTTAGGCTTCAGAAAACCGAAGAAGAGTTGAAGTTAAAAGATGAAAGCGTAACTCATATAGATGAACCTTGTTCTGTTGCATTTGATGACTTAGTGCCAGACCTTTTGAATGCAGGTAGGTAAAGGGATTTGGTACAAAAGTATACTCACCCTATGTTACGACTTCAATAGATATAAAACTAGAAGTTCAAGAAGATGCCGAAGTAACACTGCCCAACGACTCTAACAGTTGTGAAAAGAAAGATGAACCTCAGACTCCTAAAAGAAAGCATTCCAGTGATATTAAGACTTCACCTAACAATGAAACAACTCCTGCTCGTTCCACAAGAAGTCGCACTTCTGTGGAAAAAGCCTGTACTGACAGTGATTCTTCCAGTGATGATGAGAAGGACAACGGAAACGATGAAATCGATAGACGAAATTCATCGCCTGACTGGCAGAATGCGAATTCAGATGATGACAGTGACTATGAAGACACGATGCCCCAAACGAAAGCAGGACGAAAGTCTAAGAAACAAAATGCAAAAGAGACAAGGAAACGCGGTCGACCGAAAAAGGGCGAAATAAGAGATCCTCCGCGTAAGAAAAAGCGTTCACCAGAGGAGCAGTCCATTAAAATGGAACGGATACGAGAATACGACGAGACGATTGCTAAAAACATGAAGCTGGCGTGTGCCATTTGCCTAACAGAATTCCCCAACTTTGCCATTCTTAAACGACACTACCGCGTGGCGCACAATGAGTGCGGTTACGCCATTTGTTGTGGCAAAAAGTTTCGCAAACGCGGCGTCCTTGTTGATCATATTTATACGCATCAAAATCCAGAGTATTTCAAGTGCGAAAAATGCGGGAGAGTATTGGCCAATAGAAAGGGTCTAGATTGTCATATGCTTACACATGATACCGAAAAGCAGCGTATTTTCCAATGCGACCAATGCACACTGAGTTTCTACACACGACCACTGCTCACACGACACTTGCAGACTCATATCTCTGAGCGCAATGTCAAGTGTCCTGACTGCGACAAATTGTAAGGATTGAAAATTGATTAACCATCGAGCTTTTAAAACAGATTGTTTTCATTTTATTGCAGCTTCTCAACACAAGATATTTTGCGTACACATATCAACAATGTTCACAACGCCGCTTACACAAGGATATGCGATCAATGCGGGAAGTCATTCCGCCGGCCGGATGCTTTCCGTCGCCATCAATTGGAACACGATGGCATAACTCAGCCGCTGGTTCCATGCGAAAAATGCGGCGTTAAACTGACAAGCAAATATGGTCTGAAGCGGCACATGGAATCAATGCATCCTGAAACGCAGGTGATGCATGTGTGCAATACTTGTGGCAAGATTGCGCCCAGTGCAGCAGCTTTACAGCGGCATATTTCCTATATGCACAAAATGGAACGCAAGTACAAATGTCCTATGTGTGATAAGGCATTCAAAAAGACTGGCGGACTCAAGGTAAGTGGAACATGTTTTGTTTTATAACATTACTCATACAACATTTTGAAGAAGCTTCGAAGCATCGAACAAGATGTTTTAACATTTTCTTATCCCAAAAAAAGTCCTATCGAAATTATAGTGTTGCCTTTAGATTTACGAGCTGTGGTAGAAAAGTAATTAGAATGGATAACCTAGCGCATGTGAATCAGTACCCTCCCATAGCTCAGTGCTCAATTTCAACTCCTTCCGTGAACTACGTGCTTTTTGTGAATGCTATCTGCGAAGTTGTCTTTTCATTTTTGGAAGGCAGAAAGCCCATTGAACATGAACACCGTTCAGACAAGCCATCAACTTCGAAAACCGATGAAAATACCAAACTTGTGAACGATCTTGTGAGATAAGACCGTCGTTTAACATTAAGAATGTTTAGTGAACAAGTTCATCAAATTTTAACTGAACATTTGCACATGCGAACGAATGTACCAAAATGGTGCCGAAAAACCTCACAATTGAGCAAAAGGGCATTCGAAAAAACAAGAGTCGCTCATGTGCAAGATTTTCTTAGTCTTTCACCTGACCTCAGTCCCTGTGAATTTTTCCTTTTTCCTTAACTGACGAATGTCCTCAAAGGACGTCATTTCGATACTTAAGAAAGCATCCGTAAGAGTGTTACGTAAGTGCTGAAGATCATATTGGTTTAATTCTTCTAGCGCTGCTACCAAAAGTGAGAACAACATCTCCAACGGTGTGTAACTGGCAAAGGGAACTAATTTGAAGGGGATAAGCTTGATGTTAAAAAAAGAAACAAAAAAATCAGTCTCAATATCTTTCTGCCACACCTCGTACATACATGTGAATGAAACATGAAATGTACACTGTGCTGGATTCATCATAGTCAAATTGAAGACCGTGAACAGTAAATTTATACTCTGCAGGGAAAAAAATTGAGGCGGACATACAAATATGATAAATTCATTTAAAATTATTCTATACAAAATTTATTTTAACGTAACTTATGATGTTCTTTTTGTGTGTTAATAGTGAAAGACGTGAATCACATTTATTTCTAACTTAATTGCACATTACTAACATTCATTAATTTATTACATAAATAATCAGGTAGCTAATTATTTTTCATATTGAACACAAATATCAAAACATTCATAATTCTTTTCTGATTTACACTCAACCACTTTAATACATTTAACATATCTGCAATTGGTGTTAGCCAGTTACATTCTGAAATAGTTGAGGTCCATCTAGCGTCGTAATATTCCCTTAATACATAATTGTTGACCAGTACTCAAAGAAAGGCTTAATTATTGTATCATACACATTAATTGCATTCAGCACTGATATTCGTTTTCGTATTCTTCCAAAGAAGCCCATTTTGTAACTAAATTCCTTTGAAATATACTCAATGTGCTTTGAGAAAAATTAAAATTGTATCAATTATAATTTCTGAGTTTATATCGTTGTGTATTAATCTTTTTTGAGAATTTACAATTACGATTTGTCTATGGTTTAATCCAAATCATTACACGAAATATTCATAAAGTTGTAGACACGACATTTGACATTTCATTAACAGAAATTCTAAATTATAATGTTCCTAACACAGTTCCCTGAGGAACGCCTAGAGCTACGTTGATCCCTTCCGATTTTGCTTCTTCCGCTCTCGTATTTTGCTTACGTTCATTTAGGTATGTCTCGAACCATTTATTCTCTGTTCCCCTAATACCATATTGTTGGGGCTTATAAAGATGAATTTCCCTGTTTGAAGTTTCAAACGCCCTCCTGAGATCAGTAAAAACAGCTGCGATTTTCTTCCCCTTGTGCACATCATACATCCAGTCCGCTACAAACATTTTTACTACTTTCTCCAGCATTTGCGCTTCCGTTTCAGCAGGTTTTGAAGCATTTTTTATTTTTTCAATTAAGATAAGAAAGCACTAAGGTATTAATATCCTGATGATTTTAAGAACTATTTGCAATTGGACAGTAAAAACATTCGCTCGGGACTGAGCATTCCGTTGCTCAACTCCTGCACTCTCAGCACTGCATTTTTTCGCGTGAGTAATCATGCACTCCACGTTTTCACGCGGTAAAGAACGTACATGTGGGGGAGACTAATGTGACGCGTTAAAATTACTCTCAATAACTTATCTCAGATATTCTCCTTTATTTGTCCTTTAATTCGGCAGCTAACTCGATCTTATGCCTTATGAGATATCGACTAATGGTGCACTCTACTTTATCGCCGTAGACAATAAGAAGAGTCTTCAGGAAAACTAGGCTCTTCTCGTGTACTCGATGAAATAAATCATTAGTACTTTGTTTTTTCGTCTTAAAAAAAACATTCAGATGATGGGGTCTGGAAATATAGTATGTTAAATCAAACGAAGATTCAAAGCGTTGAAGAAAAGCACAAAGATAAATTTTCTGTAAACAAAATTGAAAAACTTCAGAGCCGCTGTCGTACAGTTGTTTTTAAATTATTTTAAGGATCCAGAAAACTACGGGAAAAGATAAGTACGTGTACGAAAATATAACTTGAAACGAATAGATCGGCGGTACCTACTAAGAGAAGCGTCAAATTCTACAGTAACAACAAGAAAAATCGCGGTATCAGCAGTGATTTCAAATGCGAATCATTAAAATCATTAAAAATGGAATGAAAAAATGGAAGACGCGTTTGCCTCGATGGACCTTGCGGATTTCGTCATAACTTTCATGATTTGGGCAGGAATATCATACCAAATTAAGACCAATATCCGCTTCGTAAACGACAGGGTGAATAGTGACGACTACCTTTATATCTTAGATGAAGAAATCGTGAATCGTAACCAACGTAGGACACTTTAAAGATGCCCTTAAATCTGAATGGGACAAAATCCCTCGTGCATCGAGCAAAGAGGGAAGAAGTAATCTTTCCTCCAAATTTTGTTCTTATTTAACAAAAAAAGCCCAATCCTGTTTCAACCACTTGCCGCAGATAATCAGGGACAAATTACAAATTCCACGAAAATTATGGCAAAAAAGTGATTTATGGTGATAAGAATCTAACTTCAACTTGGTAATGATTACCTAACAGCAATATTTCCAGTACACACGAAAAAAAAATTATCCAGAAACACCGAAATCAGGAAGGGTGTCAAACAGTTGTTGCTCATAGAATAAGGGAAAATTGGGGAAAAGGTTAAATTAAAACAAAGCCGTGCCGCTAGCAGAGCTACTTTTAAACACGCATCTATTGAAACATCACTTACCATTCTTACGTTCAAGTACATTGCATTAATTTCACTGGTTTCAAAACCAAAGAAAGTCTTGGACCAAACAAGTGATGTATCAGAATCAGAAAAAACACTTTCAAGCGAATGTATTTAATGCATGAAAAGGTCTCTGGACAAGAACACCGCACCACACCACGTTAACATCGATTTTTGAAGCCAAAATCAGAGAAGTTAAAAATGATCGGCAAACCCTGACAGGAAAGAAATTTTACATCAATAAGTTAAATTTTTTTAAAAACAGGCAAAAGCCTAACCGCCGTGCTTTGAAATTGCGTATCACTACAGACTTGGCATCACTTTACATGCGCAGTTGTGTCCATCAACGAGTGTCAAAAACTGACTGTCAACAAACACTTGACAAATAAAAAATTGACCAATTTGACTCCAAAAATGAAAAGTGATTAAAACCAAACATAAAGTTCCAAAACGCCGCACCAAAACTAATTGTCTGGCAATCAAAATGCTGTGTATTTTGTGCGTTAAATTCCCCGATCAAATAATCGACATATTTGGAGAAGATGGGCTCCGACTCAATGCGGGTACCGTGATTGTCAAACATTTCTGGATTCAGGTAAACACAACATTGTATAAGAAAACATACTCGGAAAAGAAGTCCAAATAATTGAACTCATTTGCATTCTAAAGCCAAAACAGAGTGACGAGAATGCCAGGTTCATATGCTGTACTTGTTGGAATGCGCTGGACTCATTTCACAAGTTCTATCAGCAAGTCGAAGAAGCCCACATAAATCTGGTCAAAGCGAACACAACGGGAGAAGATGACCTGAAATTGGAGCTTGACCAAAATCATGCTGCCACAACTGAAGTTGAAGATGTTGAAAAGTACGACCCGTGCACAGATTTCCTAAGCGCAGGTAAACTCCCACCAACGATTCGACAACAAGCTTGCTTGATAAAAGACACCCAGATAATCACTTCACTTTTTTCAGACGTCAAACTTGAGGTCAAAGAAGACGCAGAAGTCTTTTTACCAGAATACGATCCAATTCCTGATATCGAGGATAAAGTCAATGTCGACTTGGTGGCCAAATCAAAACAAATACATGCCTCTGGCTCAGGCAACTCCGATGATTCAGAATCTGAAATACCACTTGCCAACTTAGCCAAAGGGCATCCAAAGAAACGCAGGAAAATAAACGCAGATGTATCCAGCAATGAGGATTCGGATTCGTCACACGAGTGGCAAGGTCATCGCTCCGATGCAGACGACGATGATGACGAAGACGACGACGATGAGAGTGACTTTGCAGTTAAGAAAAAAACTGCCAATCGAAAGTCAACAACGAAGTTGGTCAAAAAGCGGGGACGTCCCCGAAAAAATGTCGCAAGGGAATTCACCCCAAAGCAAACCTCAGAGGAACAAATCAAAAAGCGGGAGTTGTCGCAGGAATACGACGAAATCATACAGCAGAACATGAAGCTATCGTGCAATGTATGTCAAATACCGTTGGCGAATTTCTTCTCGCTAAAAAAACACTACCGGTCCAAACACAACGAGCGCGGCTACGCATCGTGTTGTGGCAAAAAGTTCCTGAAACGTGGAATCCTGGTCGATCATATTTACATTCACTTGAATCCCGAGCACTTTAAGTGCGACAAATGCGATAAGGTTTTGGCCGATAGGCGTTGCCTCGAGGTGCATATGAATACGCACATAACAGAGAAGCAACGCATCTATCAGTGTGACCAATGTTGCAAGAGCTTTTTCAAGAAACCACTCTTGGCGCGTCACATGCACATTCATATACCCGAGGAAGAGCGCAAATTCCCTTGCGAGGAATGTAACAAATTGTAAGACTTCCACCTCCTGTTGTGTAATGTAACTCATGGATTTATTTTGTTCTTGTAGCTTTCCGTCTAACTACACACTGCGGGCGCACATTAATAACGTACACCAGAATGCCTACGCCAAAATATGCGACCAATGCGGCAAATCAATACGCGGACGTGAAGCATTCCAAAGGCATTTGTTGGAACATGCTGGCGTGCCTATCCCCAGTGTGCAGTGTGATAAGTGTGGGGCGAAACTTAAAAACAAATACGGTCTGAAGCGGCATATGAACTCAATGCATGCTGAATCCAATGTGCCGCATGTTTGTAACATTTGTGGAAAAGTGGCGCCAAATTCCGCTGCTTTGCAGCGTCATTACTCATACGTGCACAAGTGCGAGCGAAATCATAAGTGTCCCATGTGCGATAAGGCTTTCAAAAAGCCCGGAGGACTAAGGGTGAGTGTGTTTTTTTTTTTCTAATTAATTGTGGTACAGTCACTTCGCATTTTTCAAAATGAACACTTCAATGTGCGCTTATCAATATTTGTCAGTAAACGGACGGAAGTACAAGTAAATATCCAAATGATGTGTCAGAAGTCCGATGCAGAGAACTGCACGGAAGAGCTGAACAAATAGGCGTTTTGCTTTCTTGTTCAATCAGGAATCTCTTTAATTGTCTCGAGCGTCGACTTTTTATGATTAATGCTAAGTCCAGTCACACCAGGAAATTACAATCTTGTTTCTTCTGCTAGAAAGATAATTCCGTTCCGTTCTGTTTGTAAGGTTTCTAAGACAAGAAATAATACTTAACCATGAGTGTATCCCAAACAACATTTCTAGGGTCATTTAACACGCCCCGTGCGTGGCGACAAGTACATTTCTTTTGGCTGAGTAATAGTTCAATAGAATGTAAAAGAGAACTAGTGAATGTATATCCTTTAAATAGATATGAGCGTTTCGTTCGATCGCGGCTATGAAGATCATATTAATCTCTCGTTAGGTCTTGTGGATTTATAAGCTTTGATTCAGCAGTTTGCGTCGTTTTCCCACATTTTATCAAATTGTTGATGTCGCTGCTAAAGAGAAACAAGGTCACAGGCTCAGGTGGCATCCCAATAGAGAGAGCATGCACAAGTAGATTATCAGCTCTTTTTTTCACCGATCCACAAAAAGGGAGATCGTACCACGTGCACCAACTAACGAGCTACGTCGCTGCTTAATGTTTCTTGCCAACAGAATCCCATCATGCGTATTGTGTGAGCGTCTTAACCATTTTTGCACCGCACTAATGGGCTAGTTTCAGTGTAGCTTCCGCCCCGGCAAAAAGACTACATTTTCACACTAAGACAAATTCTGGAAAAGATTAGCGAATTTCAATTCAAACCCGCATACGACAGCATTCATCGCACAGAACTGTTTAATGCGATGGCCGAATTCGGGTTCCCGTGAAAAAAATTCGAACCGTTCGAAACCTACATTGGATTTCGGAAAGGAGATGTGGTCTCGTATGACTTCATTCTGGTATTTGAACAGATAGTGGGAAGTGCGAGGGTAAACATGGGCACTTCATAAGTCAGTCCCAGTTGGGATATGCAGACGACATCAACAACATTGCTAGTTCCCAACGAGTTGTTGTCGAAGTGTTCATGGCGGTTGAAGAGTAGGCGAAGCGAGTTGGTCTGGAGTTAACGAGGACAAAACAAAGTATATTTTGTCGAGTAGAAACCAATCTGTCACCCACCTCCTAAAACACGTAGCAATTGGCAGCTACGATTTTGAGGAAGGTAAGGAGTTTGTCTACCTCGGGGCAAATGTGAACTCCGCAAATGACACCACAGTAGAGATCCGGCAGAGAATAACCTTTGGCAACCGTTGCTACATCGGTGTGTCGAAACAACTTGGGTCGAAAGCCCTCACGTGAAGGACCAAAATCATGCTATACAAACCCTTATCCTGACAGTCGTGCTATATGGAGTTGAAAGCTGGACGATGAACAGACCGGCAGAGCTGATTCTTGGCTGAAAAATCCTGCGTCGGATATTCTGCGCGATAAAGACAATCGCGATTTCTATGAGCTGAACAACACGATGGTGACAAAGTCCGGAAAGCAAAAAATCCGATGATTACATTGCTTGGCCACATCGAGCGAATGATAACCAACGCTCCAGCTAAAAGCGTTTTCGAATCCGAGCCGAGGAAAACCGAACCTCCGGTATAAAGACAAAATAACTGCGGATGCAAGACGAATTGGTATTGGCAACTGAAAGCAGTGCGCCCGGGAACGTCAAGGATGGAAGGCAGCCTTAGCTCAGGCTTTTGCAATAGCTGCAAAGTGGAAACACTTTGATTTAGGAAAGCATACATTCTGTTTAAAACTTGGTTTTACTGCTCCAGCCAAGTGACTACAAATCTCAGAAATAAAATTCCTCTTAGAGACGAAAAAATACACACGATCTCTAGGAACGTGTACGCCCTTTGTTCTCATCTGGGCTTAAATAGAAATCTGATAAGATGCGGAGGTTGCCTATATCCATCCTTCGCAGAAGCTTGTGAAAGAATGCTGCATTACAAGCTATCATAAATCCAGACCATTACTTCACTTTAATTGTTTTCCGAAATATTTGTTTGCATATCTTGAGAGAGAGTTGAGAACATATATTTGAATGTAGTATCAAATGGAATACGTAAATTAAATCCCATTCAAATGTGATGAGTGATAAGCTATTGCTGGTGGACTTGGCCTTGCTTTAAGCATCCTTTGTTAAATTCTGCTGTGGGGGAAATTTTCCTGAAAAGCAAAAGCAAAACCATTTTAAATTTTAAATTCCCTTTAGATACATATCTCCCTAAAATATCCATATCAACGCGTCACACGAAGTGCTGTCTCCTCGGAACAATTTTCTTGTAGCGCATATGCGCTAAGTACTGCCGGAACGTTCTCTATAAAGAAGAAAATGGCATTTCTATTTAAAGAGCAACTTGGCAGTACTGTTTGAGCGTTGTTATGCCAAACGTCAAAATCAACAGTCAACAAAAACTTGGAATAAACACATAATTTTGCTGGGCAATAGACCGAATTTTTTATAAGGAAAGAAAATTACTTAAATCGTTGCAATCGGGTTACAATACGCAATCACCATGCTATGTATATTGTGCGTCAAACTTGCAGCTCAAACAATCGACATTTTTGGAGAGAATGGACTCAGTCTCAATGTAGGCAGCGTGATTGCTAAACATTTTTGGATTCAGGTAATCAATAAAGAAAATACACTCTGAAAGGATATTAATACTTGTTTCCGAAGCCAAACGAGACCTGCGAAAATAGTCGATTCATATGCTGTACTTGCTGGAATGCTGTCAATTCGTTTCACAAATTCTACCAGCAAGTCGAAGAGGCACACATAAGTTTGTCCAAGACCAGCACCACCGAAGGAGCTGCTTTTAAACAAGAGCTAAATCAAATCAGCTTCATTCCAAAAGACTCTGAGAATGTGGAGAGTTACGACCAGTGTACTGATTTTTTATGTGCAGGTAAAGTTCGAACGGATGGATTCGTTGGAGGAACGATAAAATGCTCCCGAAACTTATCACAATAAAAATTCACTACATTTTACAGACGTCAAGCTTGAAGTCAAGGAAGAAGCGGAAATCTACTTATCACAATACGATCCACTTGCTGATAAAAAGGATAAAGAAAGCGTAGAATCGAAAACAAATCCCATACAAAGGCTTGCTTCAGATTCTGATAGTTCCAACGACACAGATTCTGAAACACCACTTTCGAAATTGGCAACAAAACGATCAAGTGAACGAACAGATCTGTCCAACAGGAAGGATTCGGATGCATCACGCGAAGATCAGGACCGTGATTCAACTGATGATGACGATAGCAATTTTGAAGCAAACAAACCAGCACTCAAACGAAGAGCAAACACAAAATCGGGTAAAAAGCGAGGTCGGCCATGTAAAAATGCCCCACGCGACTCGACACCGAAACAATCTACAAAGGAACAAATCAGAAAGCGTATTCTATCACAAGAACATGATGAAATCATTCTAAAGAACATAAAGTTGACATGCAACGTATGCCACATTCCACTGGCGAATTTTTTCGCTCTGAAGAAGCACTACCGCTCCACACACAGCCAACGTGGCTATGCATTGTGTTGTGGTAAAAAGTTCCTCAAGCGATGCTACCTGGTCGATCACATAAACACCCACTTGAATCCCGAACATTTCAAGTGCGCCAAATGTGACAAGGTACTTGGCGATAGGCGAGGCTATGATCTTCACATGAAGACGCACATCATACGCGATAAACGCACTTTTCAATGCGACCAATGCTTCAAGACTTTCGACAAACAACTGTTGCTCTCACGTCACCTGCAAATTCACATTCCCGAGGAGGAACGCGAATTCCATTGCGACATTTGCAATAAACTGTAAGATCAAGTGGAAAGTATCGAGCAGATTTTTTTTAATGATCCCTCTTTTAGCTTTCCATCGAAATATTTACTGAATGCTCACATTAAGAATGTTCATGAGAATGTTTATGCGAAAATATGTGATCAGTGCGGTAAATCCATCCGCGGACGAGAAGCATTCCGAACACATTTGCTGGAGCATGAAGGTGTACCAATTCCTCCTGTGCAGTGCGAATTGTGTGGCGTTAATTTGAAAAACAAATACAGCCTCAATAGGCACATGAAATCGGTGCATGTTGAGTCCACTGGCCCGCATGTTTGTAACATTTGTGGCAAGGTGGTGTCAAGTTTCTCCGCATTAAAGTACCACAAATCGTATGTTCATAGGTGTCAGCGCAATCACAAGTGCACAATGTGTGATAAAGCCTTCAAAAGACCTGGCGGATTGAAGGTATGTGGGAGTTTGACTATGGATAGGTGTTTATAAAATTTTAAAAGTCAATCTAAGGTTCCAAAAATTTTCAAATCTTCTCTGAATAGTGCAAATCAATTTTATGCATTATTATGTTTTTTTTTTTCAGGAGCACATGACAACACATACTGGAGAAGTGCTCTATACTTGCCCGCATTGCCCGAAAACGTTCAACTCCAACGCCAACATGCATTCACACAGAAAGAAAATGCATCGCAAGGAATGGGAGGAGAACAGACGGCATCCGCACATGGGATCCGCAGCGAGTCCCGAATAGAATAAACAACAACAAAAAAGAAATCAGTAGCAACGTAATTTAATTTTAATCTTAGGTTTAATTTGTAAACTAGGCGTAAGATAATTGAATGCATCGTCAGTTATTGTCCTGCATAGTTGATAGACAAAAATTCGTTGAAGTTTTAATTAACAAAGATTGCATAGGATTCGATTTCTGTCTCGTGGACAGTTCAGCATGAAGGTAGGTAAATACAACACACCACACCACCTTGCACACCAACTTTCGAAAATTTTCTTAAATGAATGAACTGCAGTTTTTGAAATCGAGAGTACGTGTTTAAATCACAATTTCGGTGGCTCACGGGTCACAATCCCTAGTTTATCAGGTGGACTTGGTCTGGTGACCGTCTGTTATCTTTCAACTCCGACTTGGCAAGCCAATGGTATTTTCGAAACGCTACTACGCTCGTCATCGTTTTGGTAGCACCAGCTCTTCTATTATTTGGCATACAACACTCTGACGCATTGTTGATGGCGCGATGATCAAAAAGCTTAAGAACAAGAAGACCGCCGGCTCTGAAGTAATCAGCGGAGCTTCTCAAGCAAATTATCAGCTAAGTATTGATGGATGAAGCCATGTTTCAGCTTAGCACGCATATACCTGCTGAATGTGAACGTCTGAAACTTTTCTGCAGCACTCTAATCGGCACGTACCAGTGCGGTTCTGGACCGCAGATTAATGTTCGACCAAATATTCACACTAAGAAAAATCCTGCAAAAAAAAAAAACAAATTTCAAGTCGAGACTCGCCATCTCTTCATACTTCATACGGCTTCAAAGCCGCATATGATCAAATTCATCGCTTTAAACTTTACAAGGCGATGGCCGAATTCGATATCCTGACAACTGTGCTGCGTTCCTCCGAACTATTTCAAACATGCGACAAGGAGATGCGTTATCATGCGTCGTCTTCAATCTCGTGCTGGATCAGGGCAGGTGAAACTGAAGGCGCTATCTTCACCAAATCTGTCCAGCTAATGCGATTTGCAGACGACATTTACGGCAATTGGAAAAGAGGCAAAACGAGTTGGCCTTGAAGTAAACGAGGACAAAACCAAGTTCGAGTTGTCAACGAACAAAGTAATATCTGTCCACCACGGAATCATAATTTCGATGTAGTTAAGGGGTTTGCCTATATCGAAGTAAATATCACGGTCCTCGAATGACAGTTTAGTGGAGATTCGACGAAGACGCACCATAGGAAACCGCGACTACTTCTTGGCGAAATAAATGGGTTCAAACTTAACTCGGAAGACGAAATGTATGCTCTGCAAAACTTTAAACCTGTCAGTTCTGCTATATGGAACAGAGTGCTGGACAATAAGCAAAAAGACAGCAGATTTTGAACACTTTTGAGAGAAAAATTCTTCGTCGAATATTTGGTCACATATGGGATGAGGGCGAATGGAGGAGAAGATGTAACCGCGAACTCTATGAGCTGTTTTAAGATGTGGAAATAGTCCAAAAAGCAAATATACGACGACTACACTGGCTCGGCCTCATCGAGTGAATGGACAATATTGCTCCAGCAAAGAGGATCTTCGAATTACATCCCCCAGGTTTGAGACGACAAAGAAGACCGAACGTCCGTTATAAAGATCAAGCGGTCGCGGATGTAGGTAACTGGGAACAGCGTGTTCGGGATCGTAAAGAGTGGATGGCTGCCGTGTCCCAGGCAGATTCGGGTTAAGTAAATAACGGCCAAGGGCTACTTCATGCACTTTTGACAGGGTCCATGCCTCTTCTTTATATTAAAGATCTCGGCTAGTTCGTTACGCACCTTGATGGAACGGCGAGAATTATCCATCGTGCACAATCTAACGAGCTTGGCAGGGAAGTTCAAACTATACATGGCGCTATATTGCTCGTCTCTATACATGCGGCTTGAAATCTACGAAAAGGTGATGTGTCGAGTCACATTTTCTGAGTTTTTTTTCCTGAAACCACACTGAGAAGGGCATATCAGATTGTTGACAAACGATTTCAGGCGTTCCCACAAAACCTTGGGGGTCTCATTTCTCTTGAATCAGGCAAACGATACTGAGATTCCACTCATCATCCATGCTTTCCTCCGGCCATATCGCACAGTGGATCATCCCCAGCTGCTTTAAAGAATTCTGCAGGCAGTCCATCTGCACCACCAGCTTTGTTAGACTTCAGCCTCCGTATTGCAATCTTGCCCTCATCTCGGTCGGGCGCACGGAGTTCTCTTCAATCATCGTTCTGATTGAATCAAACATTCTGCCTGACGACAGCATTCATCTGCACTAATGCTTCTTCCAGATTCTCATTATCGACCGCGCTTCTACTACAAGCTGTCCATCTTCGTCCCGGCAAGCATCCGTCCGAACTTTGTATTCTTATGATCACAAGGTTAATGTAATTTTACGTGCTGATTAAAAAACAACTTCAAATAATAGATTTTTTCAGCACTCAATTTATTTTCAGTCTTTAAGCGCATATACTACAACTTATAAACGAAGGCTTATATCACAAGTCATTTTCCATCCTGTGGAATGCTCATCGAGAAGGTCATATAAGGCTCCTTGTGTGTCTCTGCCCAACGATGTGCTAGGCGAGCATCAATGGATTTTCGAAAAACCATGCAAGTAATATGCGGAAGTTTCTCAAACTTAATACGGTTGAATCCCAATCTCGCCAAGGTATACCTCCAGTTCTTCATTAATGCTGCATTCTTCCCGACGTGCTGTGAGTCTGGTGTGATAATAATCAAAATTCCTTCGAACCTCAAAAGTTCATAGGCCTTTTTACAACACGAAAGCCTCTGCTCTGACGACGGAATGTACTCCAAAAGTAGACTAAATATCACACAGTGAAAAAAGTTTGCTGGAAGACTGAAAATCTTTCCATTTTCAGACCAAATCGGTACGTCTTCCGGAGTTATATTTATCTTTAAGAAGTCACCCTCGAATACTGAATCTGTTGCTGGACACAAGTCAATCGCTGTCACATCGAAACATTCCATTTGTTTGAATGGATTAAAACAGCTGCCAACGTCGAGAATCTGAAGGCGCTCTGAATCGTGATTAAATTGGCTGTTTGTGGTGCCATATTCAAGAGACTTCAGCAGTCTCTCTTCTCTGGCACGTTTCTCCAGGATAATTTTCTTGGTTAAAAAGTACGACATACAAAATTCAATGGTCCATTTGATCCTACTTTTCGGCAGCAGGTCAGCAGAAGAGTTATCCTCCCAAATGCTGGCCAACTTAAACATTGCATCGGCATACGATTGCAGTTGTTCGGTGTTTTGTACATGTTGTTCCCAAGCGTCCCGTGGTCCTTTCTCTTTTGTCAACTCACGTAGTGATCCATGGACGTCCTTGATTATTGTAGCCAGCTTCTTGTGCTCATCCGTAGCCATAGCTCGCAGACACTTGAAATAAATCCACAAAACATCATACTCCCAAGAAGGAACCAATTTGACAGGTTGGTTAGGTTTTTGCATTCGCTAAATTAACACGTCACACCAGCACAACTATCTGTCAAAACTGTCACCAAATGAAATGCCTCCCAAATTTCGTTTTAAAAACATTTTTTTTTATTTCTTTTATAACATTTAACATAAGTAAAAAAAAGATTGGATTTGTTCAAGCTTTTAAGGTTTTTCGGTCTTTCTCTGTGCTGCTGCCTTTTGTTGGGCTTTAATAAACTCTGGATAATCAATATACCCATCACGTCCAGTGTCGTCCATCGCGAGAATGGGATCAATCAATGAAACAAGTTCTTCGTCTGAGAATATCTTATCGTGATGCTCCTCGGCTCCTTCCTCTTTGTGATGAGAATCCTTGTTGCCCTTTTCGTGCCAATGAATCAATGATTTGATTAGTTCACAGCCGTCCAGTTTGTTGTTGTGGTCGGAATCATGCATTTTGAAGTAGTGGAACTGTAGCTCTTGCTCGGACATCTTGCTGGTGTCCATGGGCACATCGAAGTGCTCCTGGATATGTGCTTTCTCGCCTTGAATATTCGCTGTGTCGAGAATTTGCTGCTGAGGCCGGTGAGCTTGTTGTTGAGCTGCTGCCATTTGCTGTTGATGATGAATCGCGTTTGGGTCATGTTGGATGGGCACTTGCTGCTGCTGCTGCTGCTGGTGGAGTTGCTGTTGGTGAACCTGCTGTGGATGAACCTGCTGCTGGTGTATTTGCTGCGGATGTACTTGCTGATGGAGTTGCTGCTGCGGATGGACTTGCTGCTGACCAGGCTGAACGTACTGCATTTGTGGCACTTGCTGGTAGTTCAAATTTTGATTGGGATCCATGTAGTGCTGCGGTGGAACTCCAGGGGCTACTTTTTGGCCTAAGGCAATGCCTGACGTTAATCCGAGTATTAATAAATATTGGAATGTCGACATATTGCGGCGGAATTCGTAAAAAAAATTGACTTGTAGTGTTATAAGCACACCCGACACGACAAAATACAAAACGTGTCAAAAAAAAATAAAGAAAATTTCAATGGATTGCGTATGACAGGTGAAAGTTTATCTGTCATATTTTGCAGTGATTTCAGATTCGAATCTCAAAACGGGTATTTGCCTTCTGTAGGCACGTTGCATTTTATATTTGTTTGGATTTTTTTGGCGCATAGAATTTAATCGCCAGGAACTCAAACGAGGCTCGTAAGCAGCAACCTTATCTTGGAGACTATAAAGTTTGTTTACTTCGGAAACCCGCAGTTTGTTTAACTATTCAAAGGGAATAGTGATTGAAACGAAATCTGCAGTGTGTTGTTATTCGTGCAACAACGTTCGGCATATAAATCTTTCCTTAATTTCTTATAGAAGTTTTATAGAAGCTTTGGCTAACTAAATACTGACAAAAACTAGATTTACCGAAGTTTTTTGCAAGTTTGATTTTTAAAGATTAAAGAAGAGAGAAGGTTGCATATTTTCGGCTCATTAAATGGGGCCCGAGGGTTTTCTATTGTTAAATTAACAACTTTTTTTTTCATAAGTCAAATAAATTTTCCTAAAAATTTCAATTGATTGTGAAATAATAAATAATAAAAATATGTCTCCTCACAATTCACCACCTCATCGAATCATAGGACGATGATCACCAGAGGATTGAGATACCTGTGTCATGGTGCGATCGTCTCTCAAAATTTTACATTGGACGCTTGGAGATATAGTAAAGCAAACTGAGCAACCGTATAGTATTACTCGCCTGATGGGCTGCTTGCAAACTAGTAATTGCGTGCTTTTGGTAAGACCATATGCATGTCGTAATTGAATATCTTTAAAATATTGCAGACATTTTGGTTGAACTTGAGGCGCTTGCTGGAATTTATTCTTAAGGATTTGAACATTGGATCTGCTGAAGTGCGGTCCGCGAGGGTTGTCTGGGTATCTATCCTTAAACATATGAACTCTGGTTTGCTACTGTTATTTTGCAATGAAGCGTATGTTACTGAGTCAACTGCAGATAACAACGTCTTTATTTATGTATTATTTGTATAAATTTTGAAAAGTACTGATGATATTCTTCCTACTTGTGGGACCTATATTTACCATTGGTCCATTGAAGATATTGCGTTGAATGTCTTTTCAAAAAATACTTTATTTGAAAATGAGCTGTAAATTATTCTTCTCAAGTGCAAAGCAAATTCCATCTTTATAAGTTTGAAGATTACTACAATTATCTTAACGCTGACAAAGGCTTTTTCAATGTCCAGCGGATTCGCAACGGTTATATCCTTTTTGTTAAGCCCAACGGTAACATCGCTGTGGAGCTAATTCAGTGGATGGATGATTGAATACTTCTCCCGAAATCTGTATTGGTGAGGTCTTTGCAAGTTCATGATTGCATTTCCCTAAAACTTAGCTAAGAGGCTCTAGAAATAATAGATCATAAAACTATAGCGAATATATTTTTAAAAGAGTGTGAGCCCAAGAAAGACCTCATGAAGTCTAAAGGTGACCATAAGTTATAGTTCGACTAGACTAGTTCTGGATAAAGTGATGAATGAAATGGAATGCAATAAGCTTTTTCGTCCCAACATTTTTCAAAACAAACTGGGTAAAATAATACAGAAATAATCCTGCTATTTTACAGTCAGCTTATTAACCTCTCTATAAAAATGTGAGCAGTCAATTTTGTCGCACGCTTTTGAGCTGAATTCAGTTGGTGTGCCTGATTTGACCAAATCTCACAAAGCTGCGTTTTTCTTTGTAAATGAATGCAAAGCTTGAAATAGAGTTCTTGTAAAGAAGAAAATCTAAAATCATAACTGGCTGCTTTATTTTTCTTAGCAGAAGGTCTAGTGGTACTATTGACCTACTGATTAAATCTTTCGGATAAAGCGACAGTCGAATGATTAATATTGCATGACCGTTGTAAGTTCTTTTCGTTCCTGCTACTGTAATTCTCCCTGCATAAGTCAACGCTTATTTTTGAATTTCTATCAGTTTCATTAAGTAAGTATACCGTACCAAGAAGATGGCCATTGTTCTCTGCCATCTGCATAATCTGTATCAGTAAAGTAAAAGCTTAAGAGACGTCGAATTAAGCCACTTAGCACTACAAACAATAGTTAACATAAATAAAAAGTAGTAAAGTTAAGTTTGCTATAATTTTTTTAGTAAATACTACTTTTGTAGTATGTTGGGATGAATAAACACGTCTTTACGTTGTCAAATTGAGGCATGAAGTTTAAATATAAATTGCATGCATTAAACATTTGAAGGAGTAAAGTGAAAAGCAGTCTTCAAACAAGTTTACTACAAAAAAAAATATGTCTTTTGGTTTGTATGCCAACAAATTGTTGCTAGAGCTGCCGAATGAATTCTTTTCCTCTCGAATCAGAATGAAATGAATGAAGCCAAAAATTTGTGGCCAACGAACAATTCGATTCAAGTGCAATCTGGACACGGCGATGAATTCGTTTAATAAGCAGGCGACTTGAAATAAAACTTTTGATTGTTCTTGGCCTGGTTCGGTGCACGATGCTTGAATCTGGCGCAACTCGAACGTTATGGACAATATGTACGAGAATGCTAGCCCAGAAAGTTTATGCATGGTTTTTGAGGTTTCCTTTTCTCATTATCTCTCTCTTAGGATTCACAACAGACTTAATTCGTCTTCGTCCCAAAAAGTAGAGGTGAATCTTAATAAATAAATGAAGTTGATGGTTAAAGTAAACACTGACAATTTTTGAAAGATAGTTAATCATTCACTTTCAGTGCATTTGTAATGAAATTGAATGATCCCTGGACATGTCGATGTTTCCTCTATTGTTTTATCCTAGATGTTTTCTTTTTCTTTTCATTCCCTGTTTCAAAAGCATCATTATAAATATATAAAATTTCATCAAAAAGTTCTTCATCTGCGAACAGCGATAAGAAAATAAAAGATAACTGTCAAAATAACGCGCAGCTCTAGCGCATCAAAAAATCTTCGTGTAATAACGTGCGCAGCTCGGAATGAAATTTCAAAAGAAGCCGTCCAAGCGATTAACTCTGGCAGGTGTCAATTTGTAGTATACGCTTGACTTCCTAATTTCCTTTTGCATTTTTGAAATATCTTTGTATTCATGCCAAATGAAGAGTTTTGCGCTACAATTGTAACTAAAATTTTTTGCGTTAACTTCTTTTTATTTATATTAACTAAAGTTCAGCGTATATTATTTGAATTTCAAACACCAGTCTGCTTGAAGCGTTTCACGTTTCACGAGCTTTAAAAACGCAGAATAAATTATTTAAAAGCAGACCACTATTATCGATGACATGAACCCTACATTTTGAATTTGACAGCTGTTGTTTGTTGATGTCCAAGTGTGTTGTGTCAGTCCAGTTCAGCTGCAGTTTTGTGTTTTTCTTCTTATTTTTTTTGTCGAAAGTGCACTTAAATTATTATTTTGAGTAGAAATACAATTTCATTTGTAAAATAAGCCAAATAGAGCATTCATGAACAACAATTAATATTAATAAATATTTCATTATGGAGATAAGCGACGGACTTGGTAAAAATGTTGACAAAAACGGCAAGAACATGGGCATAATAAGCCGGTACGTGGAGTGTCCGAACCTTTGAACTTATTACGTATAGAAGAGCGATAACGATTATTCAATGTATTTCCAGACCTGGTGCTTCACCTGGCTATTGGCTGTGCTGCCTCGTCCCAGCAGCGTTCGTTGTGACATACAATCGACAGAGAACTTGCTTGGAGGACAGTTCCTGCTATCAGATCTTGACGATCGCTGCTCTTGGAATGCTATTGCAATCTTTGAGCTTTTTCATTTGTCTTGCCATCGATGCCGGGCGTTACTCGAAGTTGTTTTTTGCTTTATCACCGGGAGTTCTGACCCACTTTGTTCTGCAGTATTGGACAAAGGAAGCCTACGGTATGTGCCTGGCTCTTGGCTTCGGGGCTACTCTGGGTTATCAGTATGCTTATGTGAGGGTGATAAGGGGATTCCCGAAAAGCTGTACACTCGGGGAGGCTTGCATTTTGGTGCAAGGTGTAGTTTTGTTCGTTATTAATGGAATCTTTCAGATTCCGTTGTTCTACAAATCGCCAGCAAGTGATGCTTTTGGGGAAATGAGTGCTATTATGGTGGTGGGTATGACTCTGCAACTTAACGGCTTCAAAATTGTCACTTCTATTATGTTTTTTTTTTATGTTTAGGGTGCGTTGTTCTGCCTGCTTGTGACTTCACTGCTTCTAGCAACGGTCAAGATGTGTCGCAGAACCATCTTATTCTATCTCATAATGATTGCCCTTGTGGCAGCGGTTTGCCTTATTCCAGTGACAAAAGAATTACCCATCATCACAGTCATTAGCTTTATCTTATCCGATCCAAAGAGGGTAAATAATTCAAATGTGTGTTCCCTGCAAAACTTATTTTTATCACCTCGACAAAGGTTTATATTGTGCTATTTTATGTGACGATGACTGTTGCGACAATATGTGCTGTCCGTTGGCAAATGGGTACTTCCGATCGAGCATCAACGAGAGTCCGGAAAATATTTCATGTCCTCATTGTTCTGGTATACATTCCTGGCTTAGTATTCCAGTGTACGTTTCTTTATTTGGCTACTGGAGTTGCCCTAGCGGTCTTCTCTGTCCTTGAGCTGATACGAATGTTGAAAATACCACCAATAGCAGCGGCATTAGATCAAGCTTTTGCAACACTTCACGATGAAAAGGACGCTGGAAAAGTTGCGTTGACACCATTTTGCCTCTTGATTGGTTGCTCTCTGCCGCTGTGGATAAATCCCTGTCCCTGTTCGGAAGCAGACAATGCCAGTGCTGAGAATTTACTTCCTATGCTGGCTGGGATACTGTCTGTGGGTATTGGTGATACTGCCGCAAGTGTAATTGGCTCAAAATTTGGAAAGCATAAATGGGGAGGTAAATGCCTTATTTATTTTCTATTCTCAAATTTACAACAATATTCTTTTTGCAGATTCGAATCGATCCATAGAAGGGAGTGTGGCATTTGTCCTTTCCAATTTAGTTACGATTTTGCCTCTTTATGCACTGAATTTAACGCCGGCTAGTGGTTACAGCGTGTTTGCAACTGCAGCAGCTATTGTGCTTACAGCTACCATTGAGGCTCTTACTGATCAAATTGATAACTTGGTCTTACCTTTGATATTTTACATCGTTGTTAGTGTAAGTTAGCATTTATTGATAATAAATTAATTATTTATGAACCACTGAGCATTTTTTTTTTCTGACATTTCTTGACGAGAAGCGACGAGGGCGCATTCTTCGGTTTGCTCAAATAACCAAGGCCAAAGTTACCAATTCGAAGTTTAATAATAGCTTTACAAAACACTCATCCTGCCAGTTCTTCGCAAATAAATTCTCCGTCGGATAAACTTCTGCGAGGAGGACGAATGAAGGAGAAGGAACGCTGGAAGGCAAAAATCTGTCGATGATCGAACCGATCATTTGTGTATGTTTGATCTTGTCGAGAACTATTCCCTGCTTTATCTGCTGATGTTTTTTTAATGCGTGTCTTCTCTTTCTGCACCTATGTCGCTTCTATTCAATAGATCACTATCTTCCAAAACATATCCTGATATTTGAAAGCATGATAATATTATACCCGCATACAAGAATAAGAATTATTAAAAAACTATATCCCTATCGTTAAATTATCAGTGATCCCGAAGGTTTTTTGAATCCCTAATCTGTGAATCCATTATTTTTGATAATCAGCATGATTTTGTTAAGAATAGTTCAACGACTACTAACCTTTTGAAATTCAACGCGAACTACATTGAGTCTTTCTCAACAAGCAACAAGTAGACTGCATTTTTACAGACTTAAGCAAAGCTTTTTGTTTTGCTACCTTAACTATCTTCACTTAGATTCAACAACAATTTCATTGGCTGGACAGAATCATTTTTGAAAAATAGATCAAACGAAATCCAATTGAATTCAAATTTCTATAAAAATATAATTTTTAACGTTTTTCAATTCAAATGCATTTTTTATTTACTTGCTTAGATTCAAGCTTATTTAAATGAACTATGCTTAACTAGCTTACTGGCCTTATTCTCTACGGTAAGGTGACCTGACTTTGAAGGGTATCGACGACAGAGTTCCCTTAAAATTTCCTGCCAGCCACCAAAGTTGTCGGTGCTGTTTCTGCGAATCTTTTATATTAGATTAGATTCTTTTTTAGCTTCTCGCTACTTCTATCCAACTGATTTCATCTGAATATTATATTATTATAAATAAAATCGTTACCTATAGCTTTATTTAATATAACAGGTTCATTATCGCTTTAAGGTATTAAAGTAATTTTCATTTTTCAATTCGTTAGGTTGTGCATGAAAAAGGTTTAATCCTTTTTACAGTAATATATTTTGAGATCTAGTAGTATTAAAATTATGAATATTTCTTAAATGATAGGACTGCACATCAGCCACCATAACTAGCTGTGCAACTAAATATTTCGGTAATATATTATTTTTATCTGAAATATAAATAATAATTCTCTTTGTTCTTTGGTTTACCATTAGACAATTCAAGGCATCCAGCATCGATCTCCTTAGAGTTTATATATTTCAGATTAAAATACACCTCATTCCTTTATTTTGTAGTTTCTTTCGTCTATCTTTCATCTGTGTTGGGCCCAAAAACAGAATTGTGGAATTGTTTACCGGTCGGAAATCCCCCGGATGTACGGCATGTTTTTACTCATCCAATTGGTACTACTGTTGAGTCATTCCAGCATTCAGAACGAAGAGAGTTATTAATTATCCCCAGAAATTCTCGTCCCAAGATATCGAACGCACTTAACATTATTTTAACCGACAGAAAATGTCATAATATGTTTTAGTTTGGTGATACCTTGTGTTTGAAATTTCATTCTGTTTACCGAATTCTCCTCCTATAAGGTTCACATATTGCATAAAGCATATTTCATCATTTATTTCTTCTACACTTTTGATGAAAAAGGCATTAAATTTGGCTGCAATTGATTGCTTACTTGTGACTATTGTCAAATTCCACTTAATCTATTTCAGTGATTTAATTGTTCTCCACATTGACTTCTGGCCAGTAGACTTGTCATTTTTTTCACAATACAGTCGTTTTTTTCTGTTCTCTATCTGCAATATCGTGGGTTGATACCGCCCTGCTGAACCGGACACAATCTTCGGAATTGTGAGCAGGCTTTGAATGGGCTTTGTGCAAGATATGTGGCGAAGCTATCCTATTCTGTATCAAACCTTTGGAGTCGAAGAAGAGTTAGCCTTCCGGAGGGCGATAAACTCACTTAGGCGTAAACTCTCGTGGTAATTGGGACTGGGACTTTCGAGTTCTATATAAAAAAGACAAGCCCTGAGACATTGCTTTCAAAAACTCGAATATTTTCCATTGAATAAGCTGTCACGTTGAACTACACGGGACGCCTATAAGTAATCAGTGGTCTTGCAAAAGCCATGTAGGAGAGCCACTTAGGTGATTATCTCCAATGTGATCTTGATAATTTGGTGTCTTGGTGTAATGATAACCATTTAATGTGGAAGGCAATGAGTTTTGCACGCAAGCAGGGCAAAGGCAGGCCAAATGCTTTGTTCGTTTTTAGTTGAGTTCAGGGCTTCGAAATCGGCGGCTTATAAATCTGTGATCACCGGCCCTTGTTCATTTAGAAATTGCTGTGTCCATGAAAAACAAAGCTTGAGCTTAGAGCGTTTCGACATTTCGACACAGCCTCTGATTTTATAAAGCTTCATTATCTAAGAGAGAAAGAAGATAACTTTCAATTAAAAAGACTTCCTACTAGAAGTACATGACTGTGGAACTTTGAAAGACTCAGACGACACAGGCCACAAAGAAATTAGACGCTTGTTCTTTCATCCTGCCTTCAAGGATAGTAGCTTAGTTTGAGTACAGAACCAGATCTTGTCTTGTTCAGATTAATCTTCGAAGGGGTTCACTTTCAGTCCATGTTTGTTTCCACATTTTTATTCGCCGAATTAAAAAGCATGGAGAAAAATTTGGAAAAAAGAAAACAGTTTTTTTGAAATATTTTTAAACAAGTACTCGTATATTTTGTTTTACTTTTTAACATGTTGGTTGTTTTTGTTTTTTCTCAATTTGTTTTCATCAAGTTCACTTAGTTATAAGAATTCAATAAATAATTACATGTATAAAATTGTATTAGTATTATTATTATTATTATTTCTAGCAGGTTTAACTAAGTTTTAATATTTTTCGTTTTGTTTATAATTGTTATTGATCTTGTAAGTCTTAAAACACCCTATGTTCGTAATTGTTAGCTTATTTGATAAATATAAATGTAAAAAGTCTTAGCGTTCATATTAGTATTATTTAACTTTATTGTTATGTTGGATGTGTTATTGAAGCTCTAGCACTAAGTCTTTCTATTGATGGTTCCCTAAAGATTTTAATGTCTTTTAAATGGTTTGAAGTCGTGTATGAATTATTTAGAAGTGCGATAGAAAATAATTATATAAGAAATTAAAAATAAAAAAGTAAAATTGGTTAATAAGAAAAAAAAGGATTATATAAGTTTGCATGTAGATACACTCAAGTTAAAATTATCTTAACGAGGCATGATCATTTACTCCAAGCGATGAATCAACAAGTCTCTAATAAGGATGTTAGAAATATGAGCTATAAAATTTTTGTCGCCACCCTTTCAATTGGTCCCTTTTAAACTGATCCGTATCGATTCGGTTTAAGGACAGTAGTCATTCAAAATGTTACTCTATGCCAAAGACGCAGGAGTTCCAAACCGAAACTAACCAACTGTTAATAGATATAAAGGACTCGCATGATAACAATTATAGGGACAATCTGCTTTGAGCCATACTCAGCTTTTGAATCGCTTCCAATCTTGTCCAATTGTGCAGGATGACGGTTAAGAATGTTAGTTCATTCGATTATGTCGATTATTTATGTAGCGATATGACCGAGACCTTTGATGGCAAACAAATGTGACGTTTCCCAGCTTATTGCATGAACATATTCACATAATTAGAAGAACATAACTAGCGGATGGTGAGTTGGCCTGTATAGAAATCGTCGGGTTCTCGGAAAAAATCATTCGCCTTTATCTTACAACCAGAATTAATGCAGGCTTGCAAGATATTCAAGAAAGCAATGCGACTAGCTGTTAGAAACCTAACAGCGTTTGCAGCAGACACCAAAGGAGTTCGTTTTGAGATTAGTTAGGATAAAACTAAAAACAAGAAATCGATCCGTCGAATAAGTCTTTGAAAGGATTTGACGAGATCAAATCCATATCGCAACAAATCTTACCCTCAACCCCCTTTATGAAATTCATCCTATCGATGGTACTTCCGTTTGTCCAACCTACTATGATCAAACTTCCTCACTCGAAGGACAAAAGTCATGGTTTTCACAACCCTCTGCTGGTCAGCTCTTCTGTATGGAGCCTTATGTTGGACAGAAGGCAAACTTCCCTTGAAATAAAAATTATTTTTCGGTACGAAGCGATCTCTACGAAAAGTAAACGAATTACGTCCGGAAGATTCATGAGTGTCTACAACCCCGCCATCTCGTTTCGCAAAATTGGCCAGCAGCGCGCTACAGTTCGTGAATGGTAGAAAGCACCAATAGTTTGAGCTTACATCAACAATGGCATGATAACATAGAAGGAGTGTATCGAGCGACCAGTTCCATTTCGATCTGCAGCCAAGGCAACAATGAAAATATAAAACATGAAGTAAAGAAGATCCTCCTTGGCTATCGAATTTAAACAAAATAAAATAAAACAAAAATTTGTATCAAAAATGTTGTATGTTTATTAAAATAATAAAGGATAATAATTATTTTATATATAATAATAAAAATAATAATAGAAGTTAAAACAAAAGAAAATAGAAATATATATTAAAAAAAAAAATAAAAAATTAAAATAAACATAAGTACTCATGCGATTGAAGCATTCATTATTGTTTCTCTGATTTCTTTTCTTCTTATCGATTAAAAACGATATGCTTAAACATTTTACTGAATATTGTTATTCTTTTCCTACCAAACGATGTTTTCTTTTTTTCGGTTTTTGTTTGATGTTTTTTAAATTCCTTCGTACTTAAAACAGTTTGTTTTCTTGTTTACAATATAATATATTACAATAAGGCAAAAGGTAAAGAACTGAACAATTAATAGTTTTTTATGTGTTACAAGGAATAAAGGAGACAACGACATAACATAAAAAAAAATATTATTTATATAGTAATTCATAAATTAACCAATTTTAAAAAAAAAAACAACGCGCATTTATGATGGAAGATTGCATACATATTGTTGTAATTTAAAACAAAATCTTTCGATTAAGTAATATGTTTATTTATTATTATTATTATTATATTATTTCTTATAATTTATAGCTAAACACAATCGCGTGAGTGCGTATTTCTTTTTATTTTCTTTCAATATTAACGTGGAGGTGGTGTTATCTAACCGATTGTCAGTAAAAAATTCATACTTCCTCATTGTTAAGCTATCTACATTATTTTTGTAAATAAAAGAAAAAGGTAAAATATATATTAATTAGAAAAACGAATTAAGATAACTTAGAGTTATACAATTTGAAGAAGTCGCAGGGAGTTTTTTAGTTTAGTCAATAATTGTCTGTTTGAATTAAATTTGGGTTCGTTTAAAGATGCAAAGTTTTATTGGCGGGAAAAAATGGCACTTATACAGAGAATGTTTCTTTTGTTTATTATTATTATTGAAAGAAAAGGAAAACAAATAACTATATATATATATATATAAATTTATATTTGATTTTTTGTTTATTTATAAGGCTAAGGGAATGAGAAATCAACAGATAGAGAGATAGAGAATATAATTTTGAATAATTATTTTTAATTCTAATTTGAATAAAAATACAAAAAAAAATTAATATTATTATTAGATAATACTTAAAGATTAATGTATACATAAGTTTTATATATACTTTCTTCTTGTTAATTAAGTTTGAAAAGAAAAAATACAAATTTGAAAATTGAAAAATAAAATAATTAATATAAAAATCCCACGAAAACCATTTAACTTATTTTTTTTTTCTTTTTAATTTTTAAAGAGTGACCTTCGCTTGTGTTTTATGACCGAAACAAAATTGGCATGCGAGTGTTTATGGGGAAAGGAAAAGGATCTGCCTCGTTTTTATATATTTTCATCCCGAAACAGGAATTGAAACACAAAAGAGAGGGAGGACAGTGGGCGTGTGTGTGTGCTTGATGGAAATAAGAAGCTATTCGACATTGTATAATTTTCTTTTCTTTTTCTTGTGTATCATTAAATTCCTTTTGTTTGTATAAATGCATACAATTTAGAGTAACAAGGGTGTGTGTTTTTCCTCCTCTTGTTTTTCTGTATATAATATATATAAAACGATATAGATATATATTTATATAAATATTTAATTTTTCATGAGTTCCACTTTTTGTTTCATTGTTTTAATTTTTTTTTTTTTTGTTTTTATTGAAACTTTTTTCGTTTAATATTTTGTAAAGATTATTTCTTTTTTATTCTTTGTTTTGCTTAGGAATTACACTGCTTCTCTTTCCCTTCTTTTTCTTAGTTTTTTTTTGTATGTATATATTTATATATTAATAAAGATCCCGTTTTGAATATTTAATTTGTCAATTGCCTGAATCCTCGCCATCTATTGATTCATCTTGAACGGAAGAACTATCGTCGCCCCGTTTTGACGATGTGGTACCTGTAAGTCGGGATGAACTCAAACCAATGCCGGTGCGCCTGTAAAGAGAGAAACATAAGCAATGTTAGACTGGATTTTTTTTTATAGCAATAAGAATGGTAAAAACATGCCAAAAACTAAAATCAATTTGAACTATAATGCTGTTAAAAAGGAAGAAAATTCAACTGGAAATCGCATAACAAAATATTGAAGGTGACACAAGAAAATCACCACAATTACCAATTGAAGTACGACAAGGTGTCTGCAGGACAATGTGACTTGTTTTCTAGAAATTAACAAATGTCTGCATAAGGTTATGGGTTCTCGTTAATATTTTTTTTTTCAGTATATTCACGGATGATCTTCGTCCTTCTCTCCATCCTGGCATATCGTACAAATATCATCATATTTATGTCAGAGCCAAAGATCGAGATATGCCAGTTATCGATGTTCATAATTAGATGCTGTTCTGGCTAGAACAGACGCAGTCCATGTTTCGCGAAGCTTTATATAAAAACATTGGTTCGGTAGGACGGTATCTACCCACCAGTGACTGTGATGGCAGAGAGGTATCTACCTCCCCGTTCTAAGTTCTTAACAAACTAAAGAACTTTTTACAAATAGACTAGTTGGCTGATGAAAAACACGACATCAGGTAGTTTAGTACGATAAGTATTCAAAAATATTACAGTAAATACGATTGGGTCTCAGAAAAACGAAGAATGGTGGTCGGAAATAAGATGCTATTCATAACATGTTACGGCTTTTGAGCAGGCTTTATTTCTTGGAATATAAAGAGATCGTGGATGTTTCATTGCCTTAGAACGATGTTGGTGATGTATTTTTCGTACGAAGCGGTCTTCAGCTTTTTACTGAAACTTCTTGAGAATTTTAAAGGGTTATTCATATCACTTCATAGGAGGCGTAGGGTTCGCAGTTTCCATACATCGTTGAATAATGAAATTTCTACTTAACTACGAAGGTAAAAACAGCTTTGTAAGTCCGATGCGCATACTTTCGTAGTTTTGTACTTGGTATCATTTACAAATTGGTTGTGAAATTTGAGCCCAATGCTTTGTTGGAGGCTCTAGCCGACTAAATTTAAGATGATCCTGACAATTTTGAAGTAGGCTGTTTATATTTACGAAGATTGATAAAAAAAAATTGGATTTTTCAATATTTTTCTTTTTTTTAGAAACCAACTGCATCGCAAATTTTATATTACTGCCTTACAAACTTATCTAATCTTCAAGAGGTTCCAGGAAAAAAAAAAAAAAAAAACAAGATAAGACTCATTTGTAAGAGCAGACTTATGGCTCGGTCAAACTGGTGCTGTTCTAAAGCAAGGAGGAAATGCAGACATTGTTAAAGGTATTAATGATATAAAGAAATAGTTTGAAGCTAAATCTTGTGAACGTTTCGACTAAATTTGATAAATGATCCATTAGAGCAGAATCTACCTATTATATATGATACTCTGGCAGATGATCATTTGCCCTCAGTAATGGGACAACTAATGAAAGAGACGACAATTAACCAGAAGCAGCGGACAAAATTTTATCACACAGGGTAGTATTGTGTTGACTACCCAATTCCCAGCAAAATTTCAGTCGATAAATTTAAATCTTTGCAGTGCCTTGCAATGCTTCAAGAAACGAAGAATGAATAAATTCATTCGGCAAATTGACATAGATGAAGAGCGCCTATGCATTAAAAAGGAAAAGCTCGAGAGGAAGAAAACAGAGCTGCAAAATGAAATTGAACAAAAAAAAAAGAAAAGAAAATTTAAATAAGAGAAGGTAAAATTCAGGACAGATAATGAAGTGAAAAAAACGAAATGGAGAAGCAATGTAAACTGGCAAAATTGATTAAGAATTAAAATATTAAAATAATGAAAAATAAACACCCTGAATCCATCAATGGTCCTCGAGAGTGGCTCTTTTGTCGGCCGGCAGAAAACCAGACGTTTTCGAGAAAGTAATTTCAAAATAACTGGGCTTCATTTCAATGTTTTAATAATTTCTAATATTGCTCATCCTTTATTTTCTGCGCCACCGCACTTCATCTATCTTATCTTCATCATCATTGCATACATGAAAAATGCGACCAATAATTTTTGTTTTTCACTTTTTTTGTGGCATTTTTTTACTTCTTATCATAATAAATTGTCGTACAGCAGAGCAAGCATGTAACATTAACAGCAACGAAGAAATATGACAGCACCTACGCGAGTAGAACTACGAAACATTTCGTGAAGGGCGTTCATTTCAATGCACTACGAAACTCTAGAGGAACTATTTACTCAAAGTTTTTTGACAAATCAGACAACATCAGAAGCTATTAATCTTGACCTCGAGCAAAAAAATACGCATTGATTTTAAGGGACAAATACAATCGTACGGAAGACAGAGACAAGTACGTAAACCAACCTGATATTTTATGGTGTTTCAGGCACCTCATCTTCTCCAGCATCGGCTTTAACGTATCTATGTGAAAATAATTTTTGACAACATGTTTTGTTAAGATTCATCTGAGATTTATAGTTTTTTGTGAGTTGCATCCGGAACATATTCAAAAGCGAGCGGTGACAACGAAAAAATAAGTTCAAATCTTCATTAGGAAGTAAGCCGTCAGATACGCCATCAAACTGCAGCTAGATTATAAAAACAAGCAAGGTGACCACTGAGAGAGACTTGTTTTGAGGTTGAAATATTGGATCACAAAAATTGACCCAATGGTGTCTAGTATCTGGTTCGCTGACGGATCAAAAATGGATTCTGGAGTCTTTGGACCCAATTTTAGGATCTCTGTACCAATGGGCTCAGGTCCTACCGTGTTTCACATCATTGAGATCTGCCACAGACACAATCTCCTCATGGGTATTAAAGGCGCTAAAATCAAAATATTTTCAGACAACCAGGCAGCATTTAGGGCTTTATCATCCAGCGTAATGGACTCTAAAATTGTCAAATGTTGCTACGATGCACTGCAATCCCTCGCCAGACATAACAGATTGGCTGGGATCCCTAGACACAAGGGGATTACAGGAAACGAATTTGCAGGTGAGCTTGGTAAGGCTGGCTCGAATTCCTATAAAAAAAATCCTTAGCATTGACGAGGAAAGTGTAAAAAAGCTAACAAGCTTTCAAACTGTCCATTGTGGTTTGAACTACCACCTTTACAAAATGAACCTGTGCCGAGATAGGGAATGTCGGCTTTGCCTGGAGAAGGATGAAACATCCGAACATATTTTATGTGAATGTCCGGCTACACACTGGTTATGGAAACGTATTTTCCACAGGGAGATACTCACTTCAGTGGAACTGAAGAGATCCATACATAAGCAGTACGTCTTCTGGCTTAACTCCAAACCTTCGATACAATAGACCTCTTCAGGTCGTGGTGTCGTTCCCAAGGCGGCATGGGCTGTACAAGAGTGGAAAAAATAAGCAAGAAAACATTTTTGAAACTCTCTCCAAGCCACTGATAAAAAATGTACAGCTAGAGCTTTCCAGGACACAGTTTAGATAGTATTCTGCCCGGATTAACGATTATATTAATTTTGCTATCAGAAGGGGAAACAGTGAAGCTACCAGTCAAACCCTGCGTATCTAGAAGTCGTTGGAATCGCTCTCCACTTGAAATTATATTAAAAAAAAATCGTGTCTATGTAATAAAGAAGAATTTATCGGTCAAAAATGCAAATTTGTTAATTCTCTACGTGGGGAATCGAATAGCATGCGGTGTGTGACAATCTTTAGGACGGTGTCGGACGGAAGGTTTTGTTTTTTTATGGCTCTGTGTGTAAGGGAGCGGGGCGAACACACGCAAACGCAACAAACTTACTCATTGTAGACCTTCGCAATTCATAATCAGGGTTGCATCCTTTTTCGGCGAATACGCCTTAGCTTGTTCAGTTTGAGTCAGTTGGATATTTCTTTATAATATGAAATGAAAACACATACAATTCTATGATGATGATGATCTTAATTGCCAGCACCGTACGTTGTACACTTTGATTATGCAAAGCAAACGAAAACTTACCTTAATTTTGTCTTTAGCGAATTGACTTCGCGTGTCATTGCCTCGTGACTTTCAAGCATGTCTTCGCATTCTCGTTGTGCCTTTCGTTTTTGTGCCTTTTCCTTTTGCAGCTCTTCCTCGGCTTCGTCTAGGTTTCGCTTCAGCATCTTGACGCGGCTATTGAGCTATTGATTGAATATAATTAAAAAGGAACTTGAGAAAATTAAAACTAAAATGCCTTACTTTATCGATTTGCTCTTTGTACTGATCCGCATGCCTTCGTTCATCCTCAATGTTCATCGTTAGCTCCTTGATTTTCTTGTCAAGTTTGCGATTTGATTTTTGTTGCAATAACCGCTCCTTGGCTTCGTTCTCTAATTGCTCCTCGAGATTGGCGATCTTTGCTTCTAGGCCAGCGATGGTAGCTTTCACCTTGGTGCGTTGTGCTGTTTCGATTTCCGCTAGTTTTGCTCTCAGATCCTTGCTCTGTCGTTCGAGGAAAGCGCGGGCATTCTCGTTCTTCTGTGAGTTGGATTTCTCAGTTGCCAGCTCTGTTGAAATCTGTTCAATTGTTAGCTGAGCCTTGCGGTTTCTATCGATCAGAACTTCGGAATTGGATTGTTCCTCTTCGAGTTCTTCCTCGAGAGTGGCTATTCTCGCTTCTAGTCGTCGCTTTTCGTCGACCATCAGAGAGCCCTTATTAGCGTTGGCATTGATTTCTTCAGCAAGCTCATCCCGCTCAGTTTCAGCAGCTCGTCTGGCTCTTTCCGAGCTGGCGAGATCCTCTGTAAGTTGCATAACCTCGGCTTCGAGAGTCTTCACTTTACGTTCGGCTTCTTTGCTGGCAGCAGCAAGCTCTTCCTTTGCCGCCTTTGCATCCTCGGCATCGCGTAGAGCGTCCTTGACTTGTGCCTGCAGTTTCTTTGCGTGTTTAATTGCATCCTCTTTCACTTTGTTGTGCATTTCCATTGTGGTTTCAATTTCCTTCAAGTCACCCTCGAGCTTTTTCTTCGCAGCCACAGCAGCGGTACGTTGCTTACGTTCCTCATCAAGCTCAGCTTCGAGATCACGCAACTGTTTCACCAAACCACGCCGTTTCTCCTCTGCTTGCTCTTCCTTTGCCTGTACATCGCGCTCGAACTGAGCACGTAACGCTTGCATGTTCACTTCCAAACGCAGCTTGGCATCTTCGGTCAGCTGCAGATCATCCTCAAGCTCTTCGTTTTGTGCTTTTAATTCGGCTAATTGACTTTCAAGCGCTCGCTTGGCCTTTTCCAGCTCGTGGACATTCTTGTCGGCTGTGCCTTGGCTGTTTGCCAGATCGTCCAATTCATTCTGCAAGATTTTTCGTTTGCTTTCCAAATCGTCGATCTTGTCGTACGCCTCATCTAACTCGCGGGTGAGTGATAATACTTTAGTTTCCTTTTCGCGTGCCTCTCGCTCAGCGGTATCGCGTTCCTGTGCAGTTTGATCACTGATCGCCTTCTCTTCAGCAAGAATCTTGTCGAAATTCTTTTGCTTCTTCTCAAGTTCCTGGACCTTGGTACGTTGAGCCTCCAATTCGATGGTGGTATCTTCCAACTCCGATTGTATCTTCTTTTTACTCTTATCCAAGCGATCGTTCTGCGCTTGCAATTCCTTGACCTGCCTTTCGAGGGCTTCCAATTCCTTGTTCAAACGTTTCTTACCCTCTTCCAGCTCCTTGACAACATCAGCATCCTCTTCGGCTTTCTTCTTGATTTCTTGCACTTGCTGGGTCAACTCAGACAATTTACGTTCGTAATTTTTCTTTGCTTCTTCATCTTCCTCCAGTTGCTCTTGCAGCGTTTCCTTCTCGGACTCAAGCTGACGTAGTTTCGAACTCAACGAAAGTTTCTGGCGGGTCTCTTCTTCCAGCAATTGTTGAGCTTCAGTTAGTTGACTTTCCATGTTACTGGCGGATTTAACAGCAGCGGATGCTTTCAATTCAGCTTCCTCCAATTGGCTGGTGATGTTCTCTGATTCCTGCTGAAGCTTGGTGCACTTTTCTTGCAATTCAGATCGTGCACGTTCGATTTCAGCGAGCTTAACCTGTAGCGAAAAAATTATTAAATAATTATTAGAAATGTTGATGAGGAGTCGGGTGTTTTAAAAACTAAATGGGAAACCAAACGTTAACATTGTGGCTGGCGACGAGCATATGCAATCTTAACCGCAAGTTTGCTCAAGTTCAAAGCTTTGCAATAACAGTCGCGAGGCAATGTAATGGAACAGTTCAGAGCATTTAAACTTCTCAACAGAGCCAAAATGAGACATTTATCTAAGCTTAGAAAAACAATAAGAATTTAAATTGTTGCAAACAGGCGGCTTTATAAAGGCATCAGCGCGATCCAGTTTCCCAGCAAAAATGTTTTATTCAATTCCCTTTTAAGGGCTTGGAAAGTGAAGAAGAAACTCTGGAGTCGGATAAAGATGCAGTAGTCAATCGACCTGCAGAATCAGAAACCGATGTAACTAGCGCGATTGATTCTGAAGATGAGGTGCCTTCGAAAACAGATCGAAAAAAGGGAAGAAAATAATCTTGGGTGCTAACAAACTTGGTCACTACAAGGACGAAGAATTTCCATTATTAGAAACCTGGGAACCGAAGATTTGATTCAAATGATTGTAGATGAATCAAACCGAAAGGCGTTACAGGACAACCAAAATAAACCGGCCAAGATAACGCAAGATGAAATTCCATCACAGGTTCTTATCCTAAGAGTCCGCACCCACCGAATCAAATCTAAATATAACACCAGTACAATTGGAAGTGTACTCTCGGCCATAAGACTCAAGGCACTGGGTCATTTTGAGGAAAGGGAAAACATCGGGCATAGGAAAATTGTGAACATTGTAAGGGCGATGAAACCACTACTATATCGCCAAAGTGAGCTTGTTGAGAAAATCTTCACCTTAAAAAAAAAAAATTTAAGACAATTTTTCCAAACAGAGCATCTTAGGCGAATGGAAACACGACAAGAGACTCCGGTAAATCACAATATACATGCACGGTTTCCTTTCCTTTCTAGGTCCTTTGCGTAGTAAATAATTGGATTTAATTGCGTAAAAAAACGACGTGCACATGGCACTCGATGCGATTTTAAGATAGCAGTAGCCGAGCGTTTGTGCAAGGCTGGCAGAAAAAATTACAAAAAGAAGGGTGGTAGCGTCCAACAAGCACAAAAAGAACTTCAACATCATGTCAATCGACGGCGAGTTCTCTTGAAATGGAAAAAAGGTAGGAAGTCTTTGCGACGTGGTACACCCCTGAACGTAGTCCGTAAAGACCCAGTGGATTATCTTCCAGAATAGAAAAATAACAAACAGCAATGCCATAATGACTGCAAATTTACAGCCTTTGTATTTTGCCCCAAATGTACCCTTGCTTGAAAAAAGACAGAAATTATGTCTTAAATTTATTTTGTAATTTTTTTTTTCATTACTTTGAAATATTTGAATAAAATGAAAAATAAATAAACACCAATGAAGTTGTTGACAAAAAAAAATTGTTACTTTTTTCATTGATATTTTTAACAGGCCGCGCGAAAAGTCCATTTGACAAGCTTAATCATTTTAAGTTTTTGCGATTATTAAGTTGACTCACCAGAATAGCACCCTTCTTGCTTATTCCGACATGACGTGTCTACCAAGAAACATTAAAGATTCAACTGCTCGAATAACTTCATGGCAGAATATTGATTCATTCGCCAAGAAGAAGAATCAAACAAGAGGACAGTTCAAAACTTTGATAAACTTCTGACCGAGGAAAGAAATACATTTTTATAACCCGCTAGAAGAGTTCTTTGGAAAGAGAATTCAAGTCAAAGACAATGCGCACCAGCTAGAATAATACTGACTGACTTTTATCAGTCACCCAGACTATGAAGTATGCATATTTTGAATCCCTACTGTAACCGTCGATTGCATCAATCGTGCATAAGCTTGCGGTCGAAGCGCCAACTTGATGGACAACCATATCATTTGTTTGCATTTCCGCTCACTTTGGTTTCCGCAGTATTTCACAATAACATACAAATAGAAACTTACCTGTAATTCAGCAATCTGTGACTCAGCCTGCTTGCGACGACGATCGTTTTCCTGTCGCGAGCTATTCACACTGCGCAGCTCAGTGGCCAAGTCAGCATTCTCGGCTTCTAGGCTGCCCTTGGTCTTTTCAAGCACCGCTTTTGCTTTACGCAAATTCTCCAATTGATCATTGATAACATTGAGTTCCTGTGAGTGCTTGTGACGCATCTCGGCGAGCAACGACTCATGGTTCACAGTCTCGTCTTCGAGACTCTTCTTGAGGGTGGCAAGCTCTTGTTCACGCTTCGAGCGCAATTCTTGTTGAGCTGAAAAACAAAATTAAGTTTTAAGCAACTTTACTTAGTAAAAAAAAAAAAAAAAAAAATTACCTGCTGTAGTATCTAAAGAGTCCAACAGCTCATTCTTAAGAGCTTCCAGTTCCTCGCCCAAGTCACGGCGGATTTTTTCTGCTTTCGCGCGGGCAGCTTTCTCTGCTTCAAGGTCTTCTTGGATTTCAGCCAATTGAGACTCGAGCTCACGTTGTGCTTTGTGTGCGGTCGCTTTGCTGGCGGATTCCTCATCAATGCGCATCAGTGTCTGTGTAAGTTCCTCTTCTCGTTTAGTTAAATGTGCTTGCAATTCTTCAATCTGTACGCGACGTTCGTTCAATTGTTCCCTCAAGTCAGCCACCTCGGTTTCGATCTTTCGTTTCGAACGATCCGATTCCTGACGCTGTTGCTGATCTTTGATCAGACGTTCCTCCAGTTCAATTATTGTTGCTTCGTGCTTTGCTTTCAGCTTTGCAAGGTGTTTGGCCTTTTCTTCCTCTTCAGCCAAGGTCTGGGACAAATCATTGGCACGTTCCTCTAGCAATTTCTTCTCCTTGAGTAACTTTTGATTTTGGTCGTCTGTCAGTGCCAAGTCCTCTTCGTATTTCTTGATCTTACCATCGAGCTGAACCTTCTCAAGTTGCAATTTCTGACGAGCAGCTTCTTCCTCTTCGAGTTGCTCCTCCAAGTCTTGGATATTAAGCTCGAGCTTCTTCTTCTCATTTCCTAATGCGAGTGCACGTTCCTCTTCCTCTTCGATGCGTGTTTCAAGTTCCTGCATCATATCTTCCAGTTCTTGCTTTCTAGCCATCAGCCTTGAGCGACCCTCTTCGGCCTCAGCACACAACTCGATTTCAGCTTGCAATTGTTCAGCCAAAGCGGTCTTTTCCTCCATCGCTTGCTGGTACTTCTTCTCATACTCCTGGGTGCTTTTATTTAGACCCTCGAGCTTCTCACGAACCTGCTTTAGTTCATCTTCTTTTTGCACTAATTTCTCCTCCTGTTTGGTGACCTCAAGCAAGGGCTTCACTTTCGTGTACAGACGCCACCACTGCCAATTGCGCAACTTTAAGTAGGCCGCACAGTTTCGCTGAATAATTCGAATTGCATTCAGTTGTTGCAGACGTTTCTGGTAGTTCCTACGGGCAAGGAATCCCCTGCAGAAGGCTTGGAAGTTCACAATCAAATCTGTTATCTTGTAATCACGTTCCTCCTCCAGATGAGCTAGCACACCTGCCCGGAAGAAAATTTTCGATTGTCCCACACGGAACAGATTCGAATCTAGTTCCAGAGCCTGAATCATCTTTTCGCATGCCTTCTTGCCATCCATAAAGCCCTTAGGAATAACATTTGGCGTGAGCAGCTCATAGCGCTGACGGAACTCCTGGAAGGGAATACGATTGGGGAAGCCCTGGCGACAAATACGAATACCCTCGAGCACACCATTGCAACGAAGTTGGTCCAACACAAGTGGAGCATCAATTTTACCAGCACGCTTTTCATGATTTGGGATTATGCACCGAACGAAATTGGGATTGGTGTTGCGCAACGTGTCCATCAGCTTGGCCAATTGTTCCTTGTACAAGTGGGACACGGTACGGAACATACCCTTGCGGGTTCTTGCACCGAATTGGGTGTCAGTCAGCGCCTGTTGGGCCATGCCAACGATCTCAGCGTCCTTCCAGATCTGAACAACGAACGGATCCTGCGAGTTCTGCAGCAGCGACACAATATTCTCATTCAGTGGATCCATGTTCTTCATCAACCACTTGGCCGCAGAGTAGTCAACCTTTCCAGCATAATGTACAATAGCAAAATCAGCGACACCCCTAAAATCGGTCTTCATGAACTTGGGATGCATCGAATGAGCCGACACCAGCTTCTCAACGAATGTCTTATCCGTGGCCTTCGGGAACCAACACTCTTCATCCAGCAAAGCCATTATACCACCTGGCTTGTCAATCAAGTCAATAGTAGGCTGCAAATCCAAACCAAAGTCAATGAATTTCCACTCGATACCCTCGCGCTGATATTCCTCCTGCTCAAGGATAAACATAGTGTGGTTGAAGAGCTGCTGTAGCTTCTCATTGGTGTAATTGATGCACAACTGCTCAAAGGAATTCAGTTCGAAGATCTCGAAACCTGCCATATCAAGAATACCAATGAACGAAGCACCCTGACGCTTAGTCCTGTCCAGCGAACGATTTATACGATTCACCAACCATTTGAACATACGCTCATAGCACGCCTTGGCAATCGCCTCTACAGCAAATTCCACCTGTTCCTTTGTCTGCGCCTTGGTCACAAAATCACGACCCACCTTGATGCGCGGTGTCAAGAACGCTCGCGTCATATCGGTCACATTCAATCCCAACAAATGGGCGATCTTCTGCGCCACCGTATTGTCAGGCAACGTAGCCTGATCATTGTTACGCTCCTGACGGAATTTCATGCATCCAAATAACAACACCGAACTGACAATACGGAATATCGAATTGAAGTCATCATTGGTCATGCCCATGATGTTCATACTCTTGACGGTCGCTTGGAACTCGGCATAGTCATCCACACCGGGTACTGGCAGCGTGCCATTCGATAGGAATGGATAAGTCTTGATATCGTCTAGAATGAATTTCTCTCGTTGTTCGGGCGAGGCGCCAGCTAACAGCTGATAGAAAATATGGAATGTTCGTTCGTCCTTGGCTTGACGAATGGCACGAGATTTCTCCAACAGATATGTTTCGATGTTAGCTCCAGAAATGTACCCAGACGCATCAAAGTTAATGCGAATGAATTTACCCTAAAACGAAAAACAAAAACAAACAATTTATTAAAATTGAAACAGAAAATTCTCTTTAAAAAGCAATAAAAAAAACCGTCTTCCGAATTTTCAAAGTGAATTAAATGTGGAAAAATGGATTCTTAATCAACATTCAGAGTTCAACCTCGTTAAGGAATTCGACATGAAATCATTTGTGTGCAATAGACGGTGTGTCTTTGTCGTCTCGTTGTCACAGTGTCGTAAGTTCAACGATCAGGACGCGTCTTTGGGCTTTTTCTGCTTTTTATGATGCCATAAAAAAATTTTGCGATTTATTGGGTTCTCTTTATAGAAAACAATGCATTAAAGATTTTTTATTTTTTTTCAAGAATCATTAAAAACCAATAATCTTTGTACAAATGTTGATACTCAAATGGAATGATTAAGTGAGTCCATTAGGATCCTGCAGACAATCGATGAACATGAACAACTTTAATTACCATCAATCAAGTGGGGACGACTTTTAATGTTTGGATAAAACCAACAAGTCCAAAAGTGCAATCTCGTTTCCATGAATCGATGAATCATTGAAAACTCAAACGGTTAAATTAGAGACTTAAATATACAATTCTAAGCTGAAGAATAACCATTGACTCATTAGAAAACTCGTATTGTATTTATTTTAAAGCCCTTTTCTAATGAAAACTCGCGTTTTTTAGGCAAAGTTATGTTTTATTCCTCAACATAGTTGTCTTCGAGAATAATACACTTGGTTTACCGAGTTTTCAACATTTCGACGCCCTTTCTGTGGCATAAAACGTCCAAGTCTTCGAAATACGCTTCGTGTTTCCGCGATAACTTCCTCGTTCGATCTGAATCTCTTTCCATGGAACCATTGTTTAAATTTTGGGAACAGATTATAGTCGATGGGAGCCAAGTCTGGTCAGCAACCAATTCGAATCTTAATTGTTGCAATTTGGGCACCCGCTTTCCAACTTTCAAATACGTGTGTGCCGGTGCGTAATCGTGATGGCACAGAACTTTTTTCTTCGCCATTTGAGGCCTTTATTTCTTTATTGTATCATTCAGTTTGTCTAACAATCCGGCATAAGATTGTTCTAAGATTGAGATAATCGCTGAAGATTCACAGCCGAACTTAAGTGAGACACTGCAGAATGTCTATTGGACCCAATCGTATGCTAATGGAATCGCGTTTCATCTATTGTCACAAAACGTCTTGAAAAGACCGGAACTGATAGCAAAGAAGATCAGGAAGCTTAAAGATGATTTCTCCCTGGCACAGACGGTTTGCCCGCATTAGTTTTTACAAAATGTTCCCCTAACCGCACTGTTGCAACTCTCGATCCCGCAAGGAATTTTTCCCAAATTCTGGAAAAACTCCTACATAATCCCAATTAAATAAAAAATGCGCAAAAAATAATGCTGCTAAACTATCATCCAATTCGAAGCTCCTTGAGAGCATCATCTAGGATTCAAAGCTTTTACACTTCAAATCCATCGTATCTTCCCTTCTAAGTGGGAGTTCCACAACCTATTCCGAGCCCTTTGTGCCTCAGAGGATGGTGAGAAAGTCGATGTTGTAGCCACTGATCTCAGCCTTCGATAAAATAGCGTACAAAATCATCATTCTCAAGTTAAAAGCTCTTGGTTTCCCCGTAGGTTTTATTTTTTGATTAGAGTCTCTAAAGAGAGCCACGTTGGCCCCATGATTTCCGTTCTAACTATTTGTGATGTTAACCTTATCAACAACTCGTGTAAATCAATATATGCCGAAGAGACGACATAAAAATACATATGTCCTTATCATCTCCCGCTGACTACCTCCTCTTGCAAGATGATCTTAGTCTGCTTCATCTTCAATCAAACTATTCCGTTAGTCTCTTCTGTCCGCGATTTGAGTATTATCTGCGAAAGGGAATTCAATTTTCGCACGCACTTGGCTTCCAACTAAACCCTTTTACTTTACATTACTTTTGTTAGACCCCTCCTCGAATATGCTTCTAAATTCTGGTCCCATTACTACAAAAGTCATATCCGGCGAATTGAGGCTGTTGAACATCGGTTTCTTCCCTTCGCCCTGTGTAGTCTCCATAATCATATGGGCACATAATCTTCCACCACGGCGAAAGTAGCGTGACTCAAAGGACTGTAGCCAGCAAACGAATCAACGAAACGTCATGAAACTTCATACGTAAGCTAGAGTCAGATGAGCATCGCAATGAGTCATGATCATAAAAAGTCCTGGAACTCTTCAGCTGATGAAGAACTTATTATAAGGCATCAGCCTTATCTTGTTTCCGTTCCAACCGGACCCAAGATTTAAATTCAACAAAATATAAAATCATTGTGTACATTTTTTCGGATGCGTTCTCCGTGTGATGTGTTAAATCAATATCGGGTGTGCACAACGCCTTGAACGCGTGTGATTCATAAGCGTCGCTCTCTGTATAGATAAGATTGCACTACAAAACCAACACAATGTTAACTTCTATCTGTTGTCCCGCGAAGCAACTCTTATCACATTGACAGCGAGAGGAAGTAGAAGTAGGAATAATAATAGTTTTCACGCGTTCCAAGCATCATAAAATGCACAGTGAAATTAACGACCGCTTATCAGCGAAATTAAAAATCGCACCATAACCATAACCTTGATCGAGACGCACCTACATGAGTTCTCTAGCTGTCTAGGCCAATAGCTTCTTATCAGTAGCTCGAACTATGACTGATACGCTTAATATTTCTTGTTTGATCGAAAGTCGGGGAAGATAATAAACTAAAATGAAGATGGGGAAAAAAAAATTATCAGGACCCCTGCCTATCGGGAGATACCCAGCAAGGCGTGCTCGCAGTTTTTTTTTTTTTTTTTTTTAAATCCCAAGCAATTCAGTTCAAATTTTCTCCTCTTCAACACCAGATCTTATTTTACTGTGAAAGGTTCCATGGCTGATCACTGATCGATGTAAAGTTACAGCTTCACCATTTGTGGGGTTGACCGATAAAATTTTATTATCGACTGCGAACGGTCTACGACGTTTTTTCTTGACATCTGCTACTCATTGGTGAAATATGACAGATGTTCTCTTACCCGGATTTGAGCCCGAGTCCTCACACTCAGCAGCAAGCGCACTTGCCACTGAGTCAAGGGCACTAACTGATCGATGGCGATTGTTTTTGAAAAATTCTGCAACTTGCGAATGCCAGGTTGAAAACTTGTTTGGAAACTCTCGATTATTACATTTGAAAGCTTTTTACATTGTCATGTTGTTCCATCATATTCAAGACCTGCTAGAATTGGCATATCAGGTTCGCGTTGCAACCGCTGAATAATAAGCAAACTATAATCCCTGCCGTTTACCAAATTGCTCATATCTTCAACGAGTCTAGTACGCTTTTGGACGTCTTCAGCGATGAAACCAAGAGGAAAACTTATGACCAATTGTTCGCCCCAGCATACTCAAGACATGATATAGTTCATCTCACATATAAACTCGATTTTACATTACCAACGGCCTGTTCGCATACATTTTGCGACTTCAAAAACCTTAATTATCTGGCACTAAAGAGAGATGAAGACAACATTACGTGTGGTTACATGAACAAGTTGAATTCTTGAACACAAATATTTGTAAATATTTACAATTGCAAACTGCAGGCTTCGTAACAACCTCATCAGTGCTATACGTTCAGAAAAATCGAAAATCTCTAAAAACCAACTGGCTATATAAGGTTAAAGACGAAAACTCTGGAATAGCTTGAAAAGCCTTGGCATAGGGAAGCATAAGCGTAAGTGTTAATCGGAGATTGATTGCAACGCGCTGAACCGTAAATTTATTATTTCACCACAGAATTCAGTTTTTCCAGAATTGAGTACACTTCAAAAAGGTCTTCATCCGGTGTTCCTGAAAGCACTTTTCCCATTTATAAGGCACCTTTTTAATTCGGTCCTTACTACATCAGTTTTTCCGTCGTATTGGAAAGTGGCAAAAGTTATCCCGCTTCTAAAGAAGGTCGTAAAGATGAAGACCTTCCTCTGTAAGGTCTTCGAGAAACTTATGCAAAAATAGATAAACTTATATTTAAGCGATAATCAATTGCTTTTTGTTTGTCAATCAGGTTTTCGTGAAAAACACAGATGCACCACGGTTCTCCATAAAGAAAGCAATTGATAAAGACTTGGCTTCGTTCGTAGTTCTACTCGATTTCTCCAAACCATTTTCAAACCATAAGCCATTCAATCCTTTGTGGAAAGTTTGCTAGATTTAACGTTTTATCAACCTAGCAGAAAACAAGCTGTTTTTTGTGGAGTCAAAACTTTGGATTTCCTTCCCGTACTATGAGGGATTCCTCAGGGTTGCATGTTAGGTCCATTGCTTTTCTGTCTTTACATTAACGAAATTGCAGGTGTTCCTGAGAGTTGCTCTATTAACCTTTATGCAAACGATACACAACTTCTTTGTAGCTGCACTTAAGAGCAAATCGATTTACAGGAAATCTATGATTGGGGATTTGGGTCACTAAGGACTGCACCACTTTTAAGACCCGAAACATGCTTCGAAAAACGCTTGCGGTTCCAATTCTCATGTACGGCTGCGAGGTTTGCGCATATTACGATTCAGTCGGTCGCAGAAGCTCAATGTCGCATTTAATAATATCGCACGTTATATTTACGGCCTGAGGAGATTCGATCACGTGTCTTGTTTCTTAAAAAAAAAATACAGTCTTTTTACAACTTATTGAAATACAAAAGTCTTAATTTGTTTTTAAACATTCTCAAATCACGCAAACCGTCGTATCTCTTTAGTAGGTTTAAATCTGAGCATCACCGAGACAAACTAATCTCCATGTGGCAAGGTTCTCATGTCTGATATATGAACGACCCTTCCTTGTAAAAGCTGCTCGGTTGTGGTTGTCTCAGGAATCACATCACAGAAACAGGTAATTAAATGAGTTTCCGTAAAAAAACTGCAGTCATTTCTTTCCTCCTTTTAGAAGAACCATAACATAAACTTCTTCTGTATCTTCATGTAAAAGTGTACTCAGGAGCAAATAAATGAATAAATAAAAAATTGGAGGTGGAAATTTAGTCCTACATCTACACAGCTGGATTCGAATGCATGTCCTTTGCGAGAAAGTAATCCTCAGAAAGATTATTGTCTAAAACGTTAACAAATCTTCTGCTTTTCCGAAATCTCTTAAGAAAGAAAATACAAGCGAGGAAACAATAATAAGCCGACAAAGGTACATTTACTTTTATAACTAAACTCTTTTTCGACTTTAATCAAGACGTTAAGGATTATAGCCCTGTGAAAACAAAAAAAAAAACTAAAATGTATACTTACAAAACGAGATGAGTTGTCGTTCTTGACAGTTTTGGCATTACCGAATGCTTCAAGAATTGGATTGGCCTGCAGCAGTTGTTGTTCCAGTTCGCCCTGTAAAATTTTCAACAAAAAAAATTAAATTATTTATCAATTAAATCAAATTTTGTAAACTTTCTCATAGCAATTCTTAAAAAACAGAAAATAGTTTCATGCTAAATATTTTCATAAATATTTTTGTTTTAACAAAACAGGATGCAATAAGTTTAAATAAATTATTTTTGCATGCAACAGAAAACTTTCTTAGTTTTTTTTTGTTAACACAAGAAAGCATGCGAAATTAAAAATTATAATTTAATAAATGTTGTTTTAGTTTGTTTAGATCAACAGATGTTTTGAAATGATAAAGTGTTGACGTTTTCTTCAATCCTCAAGTTCAGCTAGTATTATTAGTATTATAAGGATTGATGTTGAGGACGGGGAGATACATTATCTTATGGCGACATAGAGTGTCTTACTTATTTCGCAGATGATACAATATCAGCGCTGTCACAATTGGGAAGTGTTAATTTTTACTCTTTGTACATTTATTGAAGAAAGATGTCGTTCAAAGGCGGGAACATATAGAAAAACCTTTTTTTAAGGATTTCCTTGGATAAAGAAATCGAGTTTCAAGTCACCACAAGAGACATGTTTATTTATTGAGGATCTTCCGGAATCGCTTGGTTGCAGGTTTACTTTCTGGTTTTATAAGTTAAATTTTAATTAAGCAGTTTTCAAGGCGAAGGTGTGAAACTCTTTGAAAACGTTGAAAACACCCTATATTGAAACACATGCATTATTTTCTGGTAAGAAAAGCTCAGCTGCCTCAAATATCAGTCCACAACCTTCTAAAGACTGTTTAGAAAAATTTAGAATCACGGACTTTGCTCATTTGAATTGAATTGAGTTTTATTGAGTCTTTTCTTCTTTCTGGTAAACAATAATCTGTTGCTTTGGTACTTTGCTCATTCGAGGAGACATACCTGCAGGAATCTTTGCATTTACTTTTGCAACCATTTAAGGATAAGGATTGAAAATTTTAATATTTTTTCTTGCAAGTTTTAAAATATGGCGGTCAGGTCTTCAGTTACTCATCACTATGTATTGATTACCAGAACCTTGAGAATGATAGAATAAGCAACATCACAGGTGTTTAGGTAATTAAAATGGTGACTTTAAATAATTCTCCTAAAAATAGTCAAGCTGCACTCAAGTTCAACAAAAATTCCATACAAACATCCCCAAATCGGAGAGATCAAATTTTTCCGGCTCTATCTCGGTCACACAGCTCCTTCAACCTGATCCACATGCTTTAGCACAATCACTGTAACGCCTCTTCAAAACCTTTATTCTTCTTCTTATCATCACATTCTAATCCAATTCAAAATCTACTGGAACTCCTCAAGGACTCGAGCCTCTCTGCTGCTCTTTGGAAAACAATATTTCAATTAACAAAAAATCAAATAAATACGGACCAACTGACAAAAGAAAGGATCAGAAAATGTTTCTATCTGACAAAATTTAGGCACTAAAAAACTTCTTAGCCTCATATGAGCAATCGCAGGTGGCTTAACACAGGTCCGGACCAAGTAAGAGTTGAAACAGTCTTAGTCTTAAACGGCTTCACAGATGATTCCAATCGCATCCTGAATGATTTTTAAGTAACCTTGCGAAGTAAAATCCTACTAGGCCTCCTGCCTTTCTCATAAAATCTAACTCAAACTGTCTAAAAAAAATACAAATGGAACGGCTCAAAACACGCTACTTAGTGAAAAAATTGTTGCATTGTCATTTTTGTGTTCAATGTGTGTGGGTGTGTAAACAAACATGTGAATTCGAAATACCTTTCGGAAACCCTTAAAATCTCCACATTCTTCATAACACTCATAAGCACTGTCATTTCTTGAACTAAACATTTTCATATTCGTTTCTCTTGACGAAACATTGCAATTATATTGAATTTTAAATGATGGCTTCTGGCTTATCTGAACGTTCTGAAAGGGCAAAGTGTTGTGTTTTCGAAAAAAAAAAACAATCAAAAAAATTTTAAAAAAGTGCAGCTTTTTGAAAAAGTTTTTTTTTCACAAATTTACAATCACATTGAATAAATATTTAAAAAGTGCGCACACACACAATATAAAAAAACAATGCTTATAAAAAACACGAATTTATTATTTAAAAAAAAAAATACTTTACCGCAAAAGTCTCAGCATTGTGGCTCTAATTTGTTATTATTTTACATTTTTACGATCAGAATTTGTTGGATTTTGTTTAAATATATCGTAACCAGAATATTTAGTAGAATAGCAGAGAAATTAGTACAAAAATAGGTTTTATTTTTTTAAATACAATTATATTAATGTTAGGAAATTTGTTTATTTGTCTATAATTAAATTTAAGAAACAAAAAAAAAGCATACTTACAATAATTAAAGCTGGATGCGGTCCCTGTTTTTTTTTTTTCGTTCAGCAAAATATTTACATTTATTTTTTATTTTACATAAATAAAAAAAAACATCGGGTTTACGAGATGTTGTGCGATGATAGAACATGAAAGAAGAGAAATAACAAAAAATTAAAATGTTGTAATATTATGGAAAATAAATATTTCTATTTGTTGTGTAAAATAAAATAAAAGGATGTGCATTGAAAGAAATGATTGCACATGTTGAGTGATTGAAAAGACGACTGAAGGAAAGGTTGATTTAAGGTGATTTTTTTTTTAAATATACAAGGTGATTTTTATTATCCATGTCGATATTGTTTGATTGCCAGTCTGAGCTTAAGAGGTCGGCATTTGTATGGCGCAAAATACCTAGGAGTCTATCTCGATCCTAAACTTAGCTGGAAGATCAACCTTAATCAACGGGTCAAGAAAGCATGCACAGCTTTCTATACCTGTAACAAAACCTTTGGTAAAAAATGGGGCCTAAGGCCTAAAATGGTTCACTGCCGTAGTGCGTCCAATCCTCACATAAGGATCATTAGTTTGGTGGCCGGCTCTTAAGAAAAAACACAATAGGTACAAAGAATGGCATGCATAGGGACCACAGGCGCCCTCAGGACTACCCCAAAGGATGCTATGACAGTCGTGCTCCATCTGTTGTCTATAGACCTCCACATGGATACAGCTGTATCGTAGATTCAATACCGAGGGAATTAGCACAAAATCAGACAGACTATACACCGACTTATCATGATTTTGGTAAATACGTAGACGTAGTTCTTCCAACGAAAGAGGACTGGAATAGTGGACGCATTGATTTCATCTCGGATGTGAGAATCGACACAGACGGTTCAAAGATGAATTGCGGAGTCGGGGCTTATATTTTCTCAGAGGATCTGAATATATGTACAGCATTGAGACTGCCGAACGACGCCAGTATCTTTCAGGCAGAAATCTTCGTCATTAAGGAAGCGTGTCTTCTAATCAGATCAATCAAACACAAAAACTCGATACAAAAAATTGCTATTCCCTTTGATAGCCAAACCAGCTATTAAAGCTATAGTATCGACCACCATATCATCGAAAATAGTTCAAGACTGCCGCGAACAGATTGCTAGTATAGCAAAAAGAATCAAGATAACCATTATTTGGGTTCCCGGGCACAGTCACATCCCAGGTAATGAAAGAGCTGACGAACTAGCCAAGCAAGGTGCAGCACTCTATAGCTCACATGCCGCGGAGTTGCATATTCCACTAGGACTAGTCAAAGCTAAAATCGATACAAATTTCCGGAAAACTGCTGGCTTAAGGTGGTCTCAACTTAACACTTGCGCAAAAAATCCAGGAAAACATGGCCGCTATATAATCTAACACGGACTGAGGATCTCCTCAGTCGGACCCGCACTGACATCGCGAGAATAATAGCGGTCATCACAGGGCACTGGCCGATAGGAGACCACGCAATCAGACTCAACATGACACTTTAGAAAAGGAGACACTTACTCATTTTCATTGCAGCTGCCCAGAGCGGGCTAGAGTCAGACAGCGAACATTAGTCAACGCCTTTTTCGAGTCCCTCGATGAAATATCCAATAAAACCATAAAGCAACTAATAAACTTTCTTAATGCAACACATAAGCCAACATCATATAAGCCAATGCATCCGTGCATTTGTCATTTAAAAAAAATGATAACCGCAGCAGCTTCAGGATAAAGTTCATGTGCGTCGGCGAAATTTAAGTGTCCCAGTTTTACAGCTCAGTATAAGCAAGCACCATTTTTTACAAAAAAAAAAACAAAAATAAATATGCAAATAACTATACAAGTTCTGCCAACCAAAAAGAGCCCAACTTTTTCTCAGAACGTAGTTTCACGTCGAAGAAAATTGACGAAACGGTCTTCCCCTCCACGAACTTATCCCGACCTTATAAAACTGAGACAAGCTTCGTGGCTTTACTTGAAAGGCAATTTTTGAGATAAAAGGTAACACAAGAATATTCTAGATCTTGTTTAGATCGGAGATTAAACGAACGGCTCGGCGGGAGCAAACCCGGTAAGGCAGAGAGGATTCCATCATAGCCCGATATGCTCTGAAAGACCAATTCGCAACTTCTTCCGAAATAAGAGCACGCACGGAGGAAGAGTATGGCGGTAACATCGCAGCTAGAACTGTGCGAAAGCGGCTTTTGAAGAAAAGCCTTCGGGGATGCCAGAGCCTAAAGGAACCGAAGGTATCCGATGCGAATCGAAGAAAACGAATAGGATTCGCAAAGGATCATATTGATTCTCCTCCATCTTTTTGGAATTCTGTGGTATGGAGTGATGAATGGAAGAACTTATGTACGACGTCCTCCAAACAAACAACTGGACCCCAAGTACACAAAAAAGACGGTTAAGTTTGGTGAAGGCAGCCCATACCATGGCTTGTTTTAGCGCTCATGGTGTTTGCCTGGTGGTAAGTTTGCTGTCTTACTACCTCATACCATTTTTTTTTTGTTTTTTAAATATTTGCTCGCTCTTCAAGAGGATATTAAGACGCGTGTAGCACAGAGCGAGCGGAAGAATTAGGAGAAGAATCAAAGATTATGTGGTGGTTTGAGAAACTCAGGTAATTGCTTTCAACGGGAATGTGGATTTTAATATCGACCTATTGACTCAAACCTAGTTCAAAGGATTTTATTCGACATTCGACAACCTTGAAAGTTTGGAAGATTTAGCTTAAACACCCCGCTGTCAGTGTTATGCCTTCACAGCAGAGCCATCTATACACAATCTACACAAACAGCTATTTTGTAAACACGAATTAGGAACTAAGCCGATGCAACAACCAGTACAACAACGCCACCCATTAGTCCGACTACTATCACTGGTCGACCAACCCAGTGATAGTGCCATTAACTTGATCCCAATTGCAAATGGTGACTGGACCAGATTCGAAAAACTAGACCACTACTCTAGGAATCGAACCTGGGACCTATCAATTGAATCAATTGAAAGGCAGGCGCTCTACTAACTTCGCCACCCAGCTGTTAGATCTGGAAGATTTACCGTTGTCGTTTTTCCGAAAAGCTATTTTCCAGCAGTACAATGCGCCTTACCATAAGGCCAGGTCTGTAATGGAATGGTTGGAGGTAGAGCAAATGCCGCCAATGGATTGGACCCCCTCAGAACCCAGAACTCAATCGCATAGAGAACTTGTGGGCAATTGTTAAGAGGCGTATCATGGCCTTGAAGCCGAGAAATGTGAAGGAGTTATGTGACACTATCCATCAAGAATGGTATAAAATACCGATGGAAGAGTGCAGTGCGCCCGCCTCACATCTTCAATGAACAAAAGGTGTGCTGCTGTCATTACCAAAAAAGGGTACCCAACGAAGTACTAGGGAAGTTTGCATAATTTGCCCTTACTTGTAATTTATTATTACAAATTTGTTTACATTTTCAGATGCCTTTAACGAGACTACCATACGGTTTAAAGTCGTATATTGTGTGGTTGTTTTAACCTATTTTTACTTTATATGGTAGGGTGTGCTAATTAGTGTGGCAGCACTGTATAAGGACCTTGTAGTTCTATGTAAACGAAAACAAGTCCTAAGGCATGGTCTTTCAAGAACCCGAATCTCTTTCCATCGCTGCCAGAAAGGCAAAAATCACTCAACATTTTTAGTGAATGGCAACGTTAAGCATCAAGTCTGATAGTGTCAAAGGACTTCCTGCAGAACTTTTCAAAGCAGATTAAGATGATCTCAACGCCGAAAGTTTGTTTCTACAGGAAGAAGGAGATCCTCTTAGCTTCGTATCATCCAAGGCCATGTCTCTCTGCCATGTTGAATGACCCCTCAAGCCACATTGGTTCATAAACGTTCAGTATTAGGCAAGAAAAGTCTACCAATCGATCAACTCGTCACACTAGGACAGATTTGGATACCCCTAGAATTGTACAGGGCGACGATAGACAATGCTCGCTAGCAGCAATCTCAACAAAACCAATGATGCCTAAAAGGATTTTAGTTATGGTGATGTGCTGTCATGCGTTCATTCTCGTTTGAAACTCATAACACTGAAGGTAAGAAGTTTCAGAAATTTGTCCAGCTACTCACAGAACGGCCAGTCAATGATGCATTTATAAGTATCGAAAGCGGAACGACAAAGACGGGACTCAAAGCAAAACGAAGTCACCGAAAAAGGACACTCAACAACGATGCAAAGGGCAAAACTTCACAGCACAGAAATCAACCTCGCCGAAAGCTGCTCGAAAAAATTAAAGACCTTTCATCTTTCCAGAAGATGTTAAGACTGCAGTCACAGAGGGGCATCAACGAATAAGCCCGAAGTCTTCGAACATTGCACAACTTACTCCAAAGAAATACCGCGATAAACAAAGCCCTTACGTTCAGTAGAGCACATCATTAAGCGGCAAGGGTCCTCAAGCCAATCGAGACTCCACTCATCGAAGGAGAATAATAAATCCCACAAACAAAATTCTTTCATTCTATAATTTTTGTGTTTACAATGTTCACGATTCATTAAAGAATAAAACAAACAAGCTTGCTCGTCGAGTATCCTTGTGACACATTCACATAAAGGAAAATCCAGATCAAGCGATCACAACTTTTCCATTCAGCAATCAATTAAACAACAAATTTGATGTCTCGCAACTAGTTTCCATATACACAGCCCATGGGAACAATTACATCTGCTGCTTCAAAAGACTTATTTGGTATGAATTTGCGCCACAACCTGTTCTAAGGCACGATGTGCCTATTTTCCCAACCGCAGCGCCAAGCATAAATCGCTGTTATTAATTGCTTAATTCAGCACACAGCCCCAGAGCAGAATTCTGACAAGACACGATTGCACGCTCTTCACCTACAGCTGTCATCACACTGACCACCAACCACTAATCACTCCGATTTGGATATCTCCTGAAAAAAAAAACAACGTTCGAAAACCTTTAAAATTCGTACAGAGTGGCAGGCAGGCAGGCAGCCTGACAGAGTCTTTTGCCCGTCTCGCCAGTTCACTATTTAATAACAAATTACGGGTACTATTGGATTTGGACAAGATGCCATCTAAGGCAAGGACTATTCACGCGCATGGAAAACTGTGTCACAGCACGCGGACTCCGCAAAACAAAATACAAAGTTAAAAAATAAATTCATCCAAATATGGTAGTCGTTTAGTTTTTAGGCGAAGCTTGGCTCCAATCAATGTCTGGCCATATGGTGGTACACAGTGTGATTTTTCAATTAATAATCCTTAAATGTACATTTGGCCAAAATCGAAATGAAAAACTTTAGATGGTCACCCCGAAACAGATCATGTTTGGGGCTGAGAATTGATTGCTTCCTTGAGCTTTTAGCTCTGATAAGCGTTTGTATAAATAGCTTGGTTATGGCATAAGGCAGTGTGACTCATGATGATTGACCAAACCCAGCGAACCCTTTTTATCGATATCAATTTATTGTTTACAATTTTAATTTCTTTGCGATAAGATATGGAAGCTTTAAATGTCAACCAAAGGCTCATTTTAAACCGAAGTGTAATAAATTGTCTGTCACTAAATTGTGGCAAAGATACGTGTGACTGTTATCAGTGTGAAGTACTTTAAACAAGGTGCTGATAGTTCGATTGTTTGGCGATAGACTTTCTCCTGACATTTGCCGTAACTGGTTTCAACGTAAAAATGATGAGTAAATCGAATTACTACTTCGTTATGTAATGCGGGTAAGGTGAACACCCAAACCATTTGAGTTATGAAAGAGCAAGCTACCACAGATATGATAATGCTGAAGTCCATGAAAAGAAGCGAATTGCCTAAGAAAACCAAGTTGATTGGCTAAGTGTTGCAGTAAAAAATTGTATCATCAGGGTTAAGATAAACAGCAGTCAAAAAATGGCAGTTTTGATCCCTTTCCAGGCACAGCCGACATTCCTTATTGCGGAACTTAGTCAGTAGTTTGTGTTGGAACCTTTTCATAGTAGCCACCAAAGCCTGACATCTCTCAATGGTATATTTTCCTAGGCAGGCTGCAACCACTTTCTTGACACCTACCCAAAGATTTTCTATTGGACAAAGGTGAGGTGATTTAGGAGGCCATGACGGAAATATTGTTGACCCGTTTCTTAGTCTTAGAGGATCTTATATCGGTAGCGGACAGATAAGGTGAGACCTTCGAGGATGTCAAAATCCTGTTTATCGATTTCTTTGTCAAAACCCCTTTTCTGCCGCGGGTTATCCATTCATTCGTATATCTCATTTAATACAACAATATTTCATTCAGGAGGTTGCACCACTATTATTTTTGCCAAAACTGTTAAGGTAACCTTCCGGAACATATTTAAATAAGGCTGCTAAGGTGGTTCAAAATCATTTAGCCCAACCGCAAACTCCTGTGTCAGTAACAGAACAGAGGCGGTCTCTATATCGAGCTTATTCCTTTCCTTTGTTTTGACGTTATTTAATCAGTAAACCGCCTTTGGATTACTAGGCTGCAAACTATCTAAGGTAAGCATGTGCTCCGGCAAAACGATGAAAATATATTTCTCTGTTCATACAGACGTAACCAAGCCGTCAGTAACATCCTCTTCGTCTTTCTTTCTTTGATGTCTTTAGCTAATTGTAAAATAAGTTTCCTGTACTCGGAATTTAAGGTTTCTTATTATGTCAAATTAGTGTAAGGAAAAGACTTGAAAAAGGGAAAGATTGATCTTCGTTGCATCGAAGGGCTCCAACAACGCCATCTTTGTGTCAGTAAATGTCAACCAGAGTTTGAACTGACTTCATACATAATTCAATGAAATGAAACTAAGGAGCGTCAGGGCTAAAATTTTGCAATCGCTGAGGTAAAACTGTACTGTCGAAAACTTTGACGCTGTAGTTCTGTGGTAAGTAACACACTGAGCAGATTGAGAGGACACTCATGAAACATTCTTGATGTGCAAACGTTCAGAAGGGTTAAGGTCGAGTCTGACTATTTTTTTTAATATCAGTTAAATTCTGAGTCCGACAAATGCGGGAAATCTACACCAGGCATCAAAATGGCGGTTCAACATTAGCTGCTTTGGTCACCAGAGGCTGAGTGAGGACATACAGAGACAAAATGCCGCAGTTTAATTTAAGAAACAGCCGATACCTTTTTATGCTGTCTATCAGCCATGAAAAGCGTGTGATCATATATAAAGGGCTGTTCATATATAGTATAATAAACGGCGGGTACGACGACCAGTGTTTAATGGCATCGAACTATAAAATACAATGCCATGGCTAAAATAAGCGTGACTTTTAACCAAGAACCCGACTTTTTTCAAGTCTGTGTTGCTTATTGACGACATTGAAATCATCGCTCGATTAATAGAACACCATCTCGGAGAAAGCTTCACAATCGACAACTTTACCATGGAGGTAATAAAGATCTTCATCTACTTCGGGACATACATCCAGTGGTGGAAAAAATAGTATGGACAAGACGACTCAACATTTATATTGATTGTTTTCTCTGTAATTCTATTATATTTAAATTTGAACTTGTTAAAATAATAAAACTCTTAGTTAACTTAGTTAACAATAAAAAAGTGCATGCCCTTCTGTGAATTCGATCAGAAAAACCGGATATTTTTAGTAACTCCATTCGAAGCTGGAAAAAATAGGGACACTTGAAATATTTTCAACTTATTCAAATGTTACACTCTGCATGTTGAAATCGGAATAGAATTGAATGTTTCTTAGACAACCTGCCACAAATTATCTTAATTTTTTTATTTTAGTCCTTGAAAGTACCCATTTCAAGACTCCCCAACGGTGTTCAATTGGGTTTAGGTCTGGTGATGTTCCGAACCAAGTTTTTTACAAGCTTGGAACCGTATTTGGGTTCGTTAAGTTGCTGATATTCCTACTTAAGTGACATGTTTTCGTCTGCGTATTGTAGCATAATATATTTGTACACCACAGCGTTTATAGCGCATTTGATCAAAAACAGAGGACCTACGCCATACCACGAAAAACAGGCCCAAAATGATGATGTTTCTTGTGTGTGAAGAATTGAATTCCTGCTTTTTAGGACTTCGCACATAAATTTTATTTTGGTTTCGTCCGACCATAAAAGATTTTTCCAATTCGGGCGGTGCAGACTCCTTTCTGCAAAGTCCTTCCTTTTTTTCATGCAATTCACCTTCTATGAGCCTGTTCCTTATTGTCCGAATGCAGACTGCACCATGAAGCTGTGCTCTTAAATTCTGGAAACAGCGAACGGAGAGTTTCTTGGATGTCCGTAGCAAATGGTTACTGTTAATTTTCCGCATACCTGTTAAAATAGAAGATCACATTCGCAGGAAGGGGTGCGACGTTTGGATATACAAGTGAATGGCACCATACTGTATATGTTCTTCGATTTTAAAGTGAAAGGAATTCGAAGGAAATTAAGGAAAATATTTATTGATCCGAGCTGTCCCTATTATTTTTGCCACCACTGTAGAGACCCGACGAAGCAGGATAAAAACTAGGTACTCCAAGGACAAAACTCTTATCTTCCCTGTGCCGGATGTTGGGCTTGGCTAGAAAGACAACCGAACAGATTTTAGAGACTTACGGAAAATTCTCCATCAGGTTTATGCACTTGTCTGAGACGAGGCTAAATGAAGGAGAAGAAAAAACCGCGATCTATACAACGATGTGGATATAGTCGGAAATGCAAAAATTCGTCTTCGACAGTGTCCGAAACTCTTTTTCGAAGATCAAGGATGAAATCAGCTTACACTGAGGCTGACAAAAAGCTTACATACTCAAAAATCGAAAAACTTTTCTTGATCTATTTGATCAGCCCACTGATTTTGGGTTCAATTTTGATTTGAATAGAATCCAATCAACAATAAATCATTCCAACGGAAAGCGATTATAATATTATGCACAACTAATTGACATTGCAAAAGATAAAGATCTTCAATCCGCATGCAATTATAAACCTTAACTAATTCCAAAGATATGCACTGACTTACAAATCAACGTGAGTGCTCCTATGAATGGTTCTGCTCTACAGTAGAAGTGCCAGTGCCAGAAACACCATCTCAATGTCTCCATGTTTTGATTGCCACATCAATAGATGAATCATGCCCACGTACCATTTAAGGAAGTTCAACAAGCACCGCAATAATAATTAAGATATAGTTCTCTATATCGTTCCAAGGTATCGAGATAAATTGCGACACACTACGAGAGAGATTCAAGAACTCTCGTTCGAATCGAAAAAAAGCCTGTTTATTGACATCCAGAACCCCCTAATGGGGTGATTCCAAAATGGCATTGCCCAAAAGATACATCAACGATATTTGGGATTCGTGTTCGTTCTCACGCGACAAGTATAGACAGTGGAACATGGTGTGCATCATGATGATTTCCAGAGTCACACACGAGTACAAATACAAATCGAACAAACAAGCCCATAAAATAAATTTGTTACAAAATAAATTAATTTTCATTTTTTTGATCTCCTTAAATTGCTCGGTAGTGTGCAACAGCAACAACAACATAGATTTCGAAACCTTTTAGAAGCGAACATGTGACGGCGACGCATTCGGAGAGCCACTGCCGGCCGCAGTGTGTAGAGCCTCTTTGATGGTTACCATTACGAGGCAACCTTTTGAACAGTATGCATGAGTGGATCGATCTGGAAGTAAGTTTTTGAACCTCCGTAGTCATTGTAGACGCAAAAATAAATTAGAGCGAAGGGTGGGGTCAAACTTGGGGATAAATGTTGTTCACCTTTAATTTGGACCTGTTTGGAGGTGTGTAAGGTTTTGGAATTGAATTATATTGGAACCTTAGTTTGCACTTAGATCACCATTTGGCATTATAGCGTGAAGACAAAACGAAGAGAATACACCAAAAATGAAAGTTCCAATAGTGGTTAAAGGATTTCCAGACCCATTTAGTTTTAGATTCATTTGATTCCTTTCCACTATAACATTTTTCCTGTAGCTACAGCACTAAGCAAAACCCCCAGAATGCAGTTAAACCAAGTAAAAATGTTCCCCTTATAAAAAAGGAGAAATAAATGTCCTTGAAATGGATTACAGGGGTTTCGAAAGCTCTGGTCAAAATTCAGAGTATGAAAAGCCTGCACTGGAATTTGGAGGAAATGTTTTCTTAGTATGCTGTCAAGTACCAGGTTATTCAGGACCAGTGGCAACTTAAGAACAACTCAAACACAATCTTCTTCGAGATAATCACACGGCGAAGGATAATTGCTCAGGAGATTCGTTCGTCAGAATTCATTAGCATCCTGACAGTTTCAAATGAACACTTGTCCCGGCTATCCTTTCAAATAGTAACCGGCAAAGAAGTCGACGAAGTTCGGAAGGCGGTGAACTACTTTAAAAAAGAATAGGCGTTGGAAAAAATGGGATATCCTTTCAGTTTTGAAAAAAATGAGGACACCAGTTCCAGTTGGCTCTTACATGTACATGTGACCCAATATCTATTCAGTGAAGGTGACTCTTCGGTTTTCTATTGCAATTTGAACAGAAAAAGATTCCGTAGATGTGAAAAGTCAACCATCGAAGCATGTCACCTTAAGTAAAAGGAAGGCGGCTCTACACTGCAGTTGTACGCTCGGTGGTTACGTACGGTTCACAATCTTAGACTACGAGTATTTATATATTTACAGCAGCTGAAAATGTTTTGCTCCACAGCAGGGGAAACAAAGCTTGATCAAATAACGAGTTCAAAGGTTTGGAGTGAAGTGTCAACGACTCAGTTGGTACCGTCATGTCCTTAAAAGCCCATCAAAGAGGTAAATGTCAAACGTTATTCCAATGGAATCGCGTAAAGGATTACAGCATTTGCACCAAAATTTGATCGACCTCTGAGATCTTGAAAGGCTTGTGGATCTTTTGCAAGGCTAAACCAGAGGAACGCAGTAATATAAGAAGGTTTTAAACAAATTAGTTCGGATCATGAGCAACTTAAAGAGGTGAAGAAGATGCAACTCTGATGAAGGACCGATCTGACAAAGGTCAAAAATGCTGTTTAGATTATGCCGGCCCTGCTGTACGGAGCCGAATGCCGAACGAAAAACAACGCAGCTGAGAAAGCATTAGGATCCTTCGAAAAAGAGGAGGACGAATTGAGGAGAAGGTATAACCGCGAACTCTACGAGTTTAAAAAGGATGTGGATATAGTCGATTACATTGGCTCGGTCAACGATTCTTTGGATTCGAACGATTCTAACGTTCAAGCCAAGAGTCTTCAAATTCGAGCCACTCAAGAAGAACTGGAAGCAATCGCGGACGCTTGAAAGCTCGTGAATTAGAAGCAGTGTGCTTAGGTCCGTCAACGCTGGAAGGCATAAGTAAGGTTCTGAAGTTATAAGGAATCGAGGCGGAAATAATAAATTCACCAATCATCTTATTTTAAACGCCTTAGCAGGTTTAAAAACCAACTACAGGGTGGCATTAAAAAAGGAACGATTTAATTTTTGAATACTTTTTACCGAATTAATTTTGAAAAACTTTGGAAATCTATGATGGAAAGATTCAGTACAGACCAAAGAACCAAAGTGGTTCAATTTTATTTTAAAAGTCGACACAAAGATTTTATCGAAATTTCTTTCATGATCGAAATGTGCCCAGTGCTCCAAGAATTTACCGATTGGTTCCAGTGTTTTCAGCAACACGGGACTGTCTCTAATCTTCCACGTGATAGGTCTACCACGTGGTAGACCTAGTTGAGTTCGAAATGATATGAACTTTGAATCTGTCTAGGCGGCTGTGAAAGGAATTGTAAGGCAGCTTCACCTTTTTCCATATAAGATTCAATTGTAAACCAAATGATCCACAAATACGCATTCAGTATGCTCGGCGTTTTCAAGACTTGTTCCGAAAGAACGAATTTATTGACAAACACATAATAAGCGATGAGGCCCATTTTGCACCTCAACGGTAACGCTAATAAACAAAATTGCAGAATACGCGGCATCGAAAATCCAAAAATATGTGTTGAACATCACAGTATGGTGTAAAATAACCTCAGAAAGAATCATTGGACCATATTTTTTTTTTTTTCGAAAACAACGAACGATTTTGCGGTTTATGAGGATGGCTTTTAATACCGGCAATGATTGAAATTTTTTTAAAGGCCACAGGTAGAGAATATTTCAGAATTGTGCTTCCAACAAGATGGAGCCACAGCTCAAACAGCTCTTCCAACTATGGTTCGTCTAAGGGAAATTTTTGGTGATCGGATAAAATCGCATTTTTCAGATTTTAACTGGCCACCGCGTTCGCCCATTTTGACGGCTCTAAATTTTTTTCTTTCGGACTACCTTAAAACTAAAGTGTATGCCAAAAAGCCAACAACTATAAAACAGCTAAAGGTCTACATCCGAGAACAAGTGAGGGCGCTGGGACCTGAAAATCTAAGAAGAGTAGTGGAAAGTGATCTGAAAGCTCTCGAAGCAAACAATGAACACCATTTGAGAGATATTATCTTTGAAGTGTACATATTTCCAAACCATAATCTAAATTTTAATAAATACCAAAATAAATCTTTACCGATGTGGATATCATGTCTGGCAAGTACTGTTTTCTTTTTGTTAAAATTTTAATCAAACTTACCGCTCCGGAACCCTTAGGTTTTGATGCTGCCACATAGGCCAAATACTGAATGACTTTCTTTGTGTTTTCGGTTTTACCAGCACCGGATTCACCTGTACACAGGATTGACTGATCTTCACGATCTGCAAAAAAAAAAAAACCAAAAAAGTATTTAAAAAACAAAGGAAAGACTGAGTTAATTGCATTAAAAACAAAGAGGCAGCCCAGCTTGTGAATCATATCTGGCACAAACATTTCCATATCCATGTCATATTTGGCCAAAAAGAATACGCAGACGTTCACATTTAATTGATTACAAAAAAAAAATCATCATCAAATATGGTTAAACGACGAGCGTGATCAGTGAACAGTCAATGATACGACATTTATGGACACAGACTTTTAGAAGTATCTACACATTCGAAACTTATAACGATTGCAAGATAAAAGTAAAAGCAAGTTAGAGCCGAAGATGATTGGCGTTAGTAAGCGTAACCGGAGCTATCTATAGCCGTTCGGTTGCGGTTCGTTCCATGTTAAAGGGAATCCATATTTGATTACGCGTTCAAATACGAATCTTGCGCAAGGTAATCGGTTTTTGAAGCCTAAGCTCAATTTAAAGTACATTTCCGATGATGGTGCGAAATGGCAATTAAACGCATAGCCAACACGTAAGTAGTTCAAAATCGCTATTTTGTTGATTACAACGCCCTAGTGACCTCATTTCTGAAAGTACATGCATAAACACAGATGTCTTTCGATTGAAGCCGAAGTCCGCAACTAGCACGTACGAAAAATAATTTGCGTTCGTGTTTGTATTGGATTGTTTGCACAGATGTGAATATTTATTGAATTAGCAATCTCAATGAGGTTTGCAAATAATTTATCCGAATTCCTTTGTTAGCGTAGCTCATGAACTCCATCCAATTGAACAAAGGTCATAGGCACAGAACCGAGAGCCCTTGCCAATGATTCTTTTGTTTTAGTTGCATATGCGTCGATTTAACAGGTTCCAGAAGTCTTTTCTACTTGACGAAAAGCTTGTGAGGTCATTTTAAGCTCAAATGTCATCGGCATCGGAATGTTTTCAATAACTTAGATATTCATTCAGCTTTCAAACTTTAGGATTGAAGGAACCTTTTCAAGACGACACAAGCGATTTTAAAAGACTGACAAGTCTAAACGAAATGTGAAGTAGGTTTCACCAAAGATTGTTTTTGTATTTTTAAGGTTCCGTTCCTCAAATGGAAAAACAGAACCATAATAGAATCACTTTGTTGTCCGTTTGTCTGTCACCAAAGTTTTTTTCAGAACCACGTGGAAATATCAAGTTTAAATAAATACCGAATACTTATGACGGTTGAGAGTTGTAAAAAATAAAATTAAGCTTCTAAATCGTATCAGACCAAACATACGGCTGTTTTTGTCGAATATTTTGATATTCTCAAGGGGAATCACAACCTGTGGGGTACTTTTCGTTGACGTAATATAGAATCATGACATTTGGCAAGAAGCAATGTCTTATAGCCAAAAAAAGGGATAAATCGAAACCCGTTAATTTGTGCTTACTAATGCTAATTAGAAAAATGTTAAGTATACCACATATTTTGATACTAGTAGGGGAAACAAAACCTTAAGGCAGCCTTCAAGACTCGATTATCGTGATGGACGAACTATTGACAAGTTTGTTCGGAACCTTCAGTGCGCAAGTCCCACTCGCACAGCCTTTTTTTTTGTTTTTTGGAGATGCATACATAAAGAGTCTATAAGATTAAGTCGGCTAATATAAGTTTAAAAGTTAATTAAATAAAACTTAATCCATACGGTTTGCTTTCCGTTTTATCAATGGATTGGAGTCCCACGTTGGGCGCCAGTTTAAAAAATAAAACTCAAAGCATACGATTTGCCTTCTGTTTATCAATCGATTAATATATTTTTAATTTTTCTAATTATACTTTAAAGTTTAATCGAAGACACGAGAAATCGCAAACTTTCCACTGCTTATCATAGAAGTATTGCACTTGTGGCAATGCAAGCCAAAGCATTTCCACTGGCTTGCTATGTAAACTTATACATTTTCTTGCCATCCCAGTCGTCTCAAGGCAAATATCAAAAATGTTTTTTGGACTCTTTTAATCCTGTCGAAATGATATTTTAAATGAGGAGATCAAACTTGACAATTAGACTCTCCTAAATCCAACCATGCTTTATTGGAAATTATGTTGATGTCCAACAAAATCCCTGGATCTGAAAAATTATCAGCATAACATGTTTGCGAAAGGTACTTGTGAAGTTTTTCGTACAAAATTTATTTTATTACACTTGTTGACATTTAAAAACCAACAATTATTAAATAATTAAAAACGTATCAAGATCACGCTGCAGATCATGAGTCTCCGAAGTTATCGATCTTCTTAAATAAAGAAACATCGTCAGCATATATAAGACATTGTGAGTTCTTTAAATTAGAAGGCAAATCATTTATAAACAAAATGAACAATTACGGATCCAAGTGGCAACCTTGCGGTATCCCAAAATTAATAGTTAAAAAAGCTCGAAAAGCAACAATTAAAAATTACAAATTAATATCTTGTCAAATATGTAAAACTAAAATCAGTAAGCATACAATTTTTTTGATTTTAAAATTTTAATGAGTCGACGCAAGTTTGCGTGAGTAAGAGGAAAAGAGAAGTTGTAGAGCGACATTTACAAAAACCATGTTGATTAGGGACAATTATCGATTTTACGTACAAATACAGTGATTCACACAAAACAGATTCAAACAATTTAGGTACCGCTGACAGCCTCGCGATCGTACAATAGTTATGGATGTCATCTTTTCGGCCCTTCTAAAATACAGCAATTATAAACGAGGTTTTCAAGGCAACAGAAAATTCACAATCAGACAAAGATTGGCTGAACAAAACAGAAAATGAACTTGACAAATGATCAGTAAATTGTTTAAGACAATGGATCGTACACCATCTGAACCTATGTTGTCATCAAGGTTGGATATAGATGGCTCTACAGTGTCAGTAAAAAAAAAAAGTCATTTTGAACGTAATTTAATTATTTTAAGCTCGCTGCTCTCTGGAAAATATTTATTGCATGTAAGTCTTCTTCAAAGACTTACAATTTTATGCGACTTCAGACATTGTTTTGTCGCCTTTTAACTCTTAAATAATATGATGCTCTTTCGCTGCTTAGTTTCTAAATTCGTTGTCAGACTCCTCTCCCTCATTGACGACCGAAGAACTGGAAACGGCAACAAATTTTTTACTGATAAAATGAACATATAAAGCCACGAAGTGTTGAAATGGAGCTGCATGAAATACTGTACTCCATCTGATTTGGCAGAAATTTACAAAAAATAAATAAATCAATGCTAATGCTGCAAGGCCACAGGGCTTGCGGTTGTGTTTAAACTTCGAGTATACAGTACTCGAGGTTTGGTCTCTCACTTTTTTTGTGAACCTGTTGGCTCGGATTCGAAGACATTCTTAGCTGGTGATGTGAACCCGAGTCATAGCATGCGACATATTTTTCCCTCACAATTTTTCTTTCAAAGGACCCTGAAATTTATTCCGCTGCCTTGAATATCGTAAAGTTTTCATGAAGCATAATTTCTTCAAGTTACGAGTAACGATCGTAATTGCTTGGACAAACCGAGGAAGCATCAATTGTCTACGAAAAGTATATTTCGAATCTCGATTAGGTATGAATGGCATCTTGAAACGATGTGAAAGCTTCAATGGCGGGGTACTGCCGATAACGTCAATATCGTCTGAGTAACATGTGGACACCTGCCGCTCCAAGTTACCAGTTCAAGTACATCTCCTTGTCAGGTTCTTGATAGGATAAGTACCTAAACACTTTCGAACGTTGCTCAACACAACTTGATTAGTTTTTCCGGAATCTCGAATTCGCACAACGCTACGATTGAAATGCATTTTAAGTTCTGGAATTCCGGACATTTTGTGGAGTCAACATGAATTCGGATACCTTCTTAATTAAAGCCAGGTTTCAGATGAGGATTCGTCTTATCCCTTTGCCACCTGAACAGAGCCTTCGAAGCCCGATTCCAGCGCACAATCCGTGTCTATTGTTGAGATAAAGGAAGTGCATTTTCACAGAAGCAGTTCAAAGCGGCGCTACAAAGGAAAGCAACAAGTGGCGAGATCGTGCTCATAGTATAGGTTGTGTACGCTTAGACCAATTTTTGAAAACAAGAAAAAAAAATTAAGGGACGATTATTCCCCGTCGATGATGAATCTTTACTCAATGAAACCAATAATTTCCCGATTCTTTACTGCAACATTACAGAGGGTTACCGCTGACGTCCTGTGCGAACGTAAGGCTGCGTATGACAGCATTAAAAGAACCACGCTATAAAAATGTTGCTCCCGCTTCGATAGAACGTGGAAGAAAAGGAACAACGAAGAGTCGTACGAGCAAGTGCATAGAGATCAATGCTCCGGCCAGAAAGTTTTTGAATCAAGATCAGGAGGACAGGGCGGAAATGATGAACCTCGATGATGCGGTACCTCCGAACCGGTCTATTTTCAAAAAATGTAAGGCTAAAACTTTTAAGGATTTTGACTGATTTGCATCTCTTGTCAAATAGGACACAAATTCGTTGCAAATCAAAAAGAGACCTTATTCATGACATCTTTGTCACATTCTCCGATGATAGCCAGGAGCGACGAAAACCCAGTGACACCATCAATCATTTCATGGTCTCTTATATCAGCACATTCCTGTCTTCTTTATGAACGAAATCATTTGTCACAGCCGTGATATGTTCAATTTTGCGATGAAAGGTAACGACACGGATTTTTTCACAGAAAACGAATTTCCAAAACCAACGATGACTCATCGCCTCATTAAAACGAACCTTGCGTTACGTCTTTATGCAAAAGCGAATTTCCATCTGACTCACGTCAGCCTTTTAGGTTTAATATTTGATTTGGAACTTTACCCAATTGGCACGTTCGTAACTGGTGCGGATGCGGTCGTCATCTAAGGCATGACTTGTCACTTTGCCGGTTAAACTCAGCGACGATTGCCGCTCTCCTTTGATTTGCAACCATAGTAGTTTAGTTCCAAGTTCAAATGAAGTTTGACTAAAAAACAATCACACACACCTCATCTCAGGCGAGATAAGATTGAAGTGACTTACTCCGACGGATTGTGGCGAATTTAACGATCGACTGAGGTCTGTCAATATTACTTCAACAAACAACAATCGGTCACACCTACTCTTGATAGTCAAAAAAAAGAACACAACGCGTCCTAAGATCACTATAATGGATGATTGCCATTGACTTTCTATGCTGCGAGAGCTCAACACACAGAGACTGAAGACGCCAAGCTGGAACCCTCTATTACCAGCCAGCTATACGAGATCAGATTGTAACGTTGACAAGACAAAAAGCCGTTGATGTTGGTGACCTTATTCAAAAAAAAAACCTGACCATAGATGGAGTTGGCTGCAATAGTTGTTCGATTCGTTTTAGATAAGATTACGTAACCATATGCGATACTTGTTCTAGATGCATTGCGCATTGTCGCACTTATGGGGGGAACTCACTTGCATTGCGGGCGTCACAAGTCTATTGGTGATGCCTTATCTCTTTGTCGTCGCTGCTGGCGATGTTGACCAAATTGAGACGAATCTCTGCGCCGAGACGGAGTGATTAAACCATGAATCAGACATGGACGCATAAAAAAGTTTCGCTTTCAATTCAGTTTGCTGTGTTTTTTTTTTTTTTTTATAGTTTTATCAACAACAAGAAAGTTTTTTAATGAAAAATTTATAAGTGGCACGGGTGAGTCACTTTATCAGAGGGACGCCTCTGACTGTTGTTCAAGTTGTGGAGAACATCATTTACGTGGAATGTTTATGCAAAAGGGTAAACAAATTGAATTCCTGGTATACCTATTTGCCAAGAAGAGTGGCGGCGCAGTGTGATTTCTTTGTGAGGAAAAATTCGAGGTTGAGTGTATCGGAGAAGTACCTACAACTAAAGTTGATTCATCACCGGAACAAGGAAACAAGCAAGCAAGCTGTTTTTTCATTATTTTTTATGACACGACTAATGACAATAATTAGTTGAAATATTTTTGCCATATTCGTTGTGAGGTAGGAAAACGAGTCAAAGGAAGATGGCCGAGGGAAAAATTGAACACAAGTATTCACTTAATGTCATTGACGACTGGAGACACGATTTCGAGTCATTTTTCTCAATTTGTTCGTTAAATGTTGTGTCAAAAGTAATGCATCTCATTGTAAATAGACAAGGCTAAGGTTTTGAGTTGACTGCTTAAAAGGAATCACGATTGATTTATTGGTTTTAAATGCTTTTTGAGAGTCTGCAAAACAATTGGAATAATGTTTTGTTAGCAGAGGCCAATTGGGATCATGTTGTAAACAGAAAAATTCCATCATTAACCCAGTTTCTACACTCGAAAATGGACAAAACAATTATGTAACTTAATTTTTAAGGTTCCGTTTCTTAAAACTTCGTTTGTGCATCTCTCTGCCACCATCCTTTTTTTTTCAGGAACACGTGGAGGTATTTAGTTGAAAATACTTTTGACTGCGGTCAATTAAAGGTGTTTTAAAAATCAAGCTTCATAATCAACGCAGTGAAAAGTTTTTGCGCAGATTCGCAAGGAAATCAAAACCGAAAGGATACTACATGCAAACAAAAGTGGGAAAACTCCTCGAGACTTGATGTCCGGAATGGACGAATTATTAACATATCAACAAAGTTGCAGGGAACCTTCATTGCGCAAGTCCGACAAGACACGCTTAGCAATTGATAGAACAATTTTTGAAAAATAATAAAATAAATAATATTAATAAATAAAATAATAAATAATAAAGAAAAAAAAATTTTAGGTGCGCAACTAACCTCTCGACCAGTAACTGCTGGTCGATTTTGACATATCGAAAACGTCAAGAGCCGAGCTTTAAGACATATGGTAAACAAACTGTTTTGGCATATTATTGATTTTATTTTGTCGTTGTCAAATACTTTCGGTTTTGTGAGAATGTCTTATTTTGTGCCAAATTATCGTCATTGCGGAGAAGAATGAAAGATTGTGTAGTGGTTTGAGAAACTCAGGAAACCAATTTCAACTCACTTCCGTGGGAGGAGCACGAAACGGTACGGAAGATTTGATATCGACCTATTGGCTTTAACCTAATTCACAGGATTTTATTCGACATTGGTTATGATCTATGAGCTTTGAAAGTTTGGAAGATTTAGCCTTTACAAAGCCATCTACACACAATCTACATAAACCGCTATTTTGAAAACACGAATTAGGAACTAAGTCGATACAACGACCACTACAACAACGCCACCCAGTAGTCAGACTACTATCATTGGTCGACCAACCCAGTGATAGTGCCATTAACTTGATCCCAATGGCAAATGGTTACTGGACCAGATTCAAAAAACTAGAACGGTAATTCCAATGTTGACGACCATCTGCGTGAAGGAAGTTCAAAATCTTTCGAAAACGCTGAATTGGGGGCACTGCTCGATGAAGATCCGAGCCAAACGCGTAAACAGCTTGCTTCAGCATAAGAAGTTGGTTGCATGCTTTGGGAATGATTAAAAAACAAGGAACATGGGTTCCTTAAGATTTAAAGCCAAGGGACGTTGAGCGTCGTTTTCGCATGTGAACAACTGCTCCAGCGGCAAAAAATTAAGGGGATTGAATAAGTGACACACCTTATATAATTTTTCGTTTAAAAGTGATAACGTTTGTGAATTGGCTTTCTTTTGAGTCTTCAACAAATATGGTATCGAAACTATCTAAAACACTTCCAGGTGTACATTCGTTTGATTTCAAGAAACGGCGGAAATGTTTAACTTACTAACATATCAGGCCATCGATCTTTGGAGGATCTTAACTTGAGCTAAAGTTGCATTTGTCTTTCTTTAAGACACTCTTTCCTGAAGCATTGTCAATGAATGAATTTTTTGCCTTCGGGACTAGAAAAACCAAATCATTGAAGAGACCGTTTATGCGCCGTGAATTTTTCTTTCGAAAGAACCTGAAAGCTACTTCCTGTCTTGTACTTCAACATTCGGCTTGAGAAGTTGATATTTGTCCCGAGAAAGATGTTATACCTGTCGAATTTGAAATATTGTCCAAAATGGTAATCTTTGATTTGGATTGAGCATCAAGAACAAATACGGGCATTTCGTTTTGTCCACATTAAATTGAGGGCCCAAATTTCTGGGTACGAGCGATGATGTCAACGTGCCAAAATAGACTTGAAATCTGCCCGTTGCAAAAGCTGTCCAGGAATAAGGTTGCAGATATTATAAAACAGCGCATCTTCTTGGCGGAATCCGCTGTAAGTCTGGAGTAATTCCGAGGTGTAAGCTGGACGGCACTCGCATGCTTTCGAGGGCAGGCTTTTTTATGCATGGGACATGTTGAGTTCACTTTCCAGTCGACGAACATGTTGCCAAACCAAGACCCCCACTGTCATTTTGATGTTATTAAGTTTTTTTTTCTGGCTACATTTACTTCTTTAGTGGGTGGACAGCTATTTCATTGGTTGGAAATGGAGTTTCTTACATGCTATCGACATATATGCTTGACAAGATGCTTAAATGTATGCACGTTTCTCTGCGGATCGTCGACAATATTTCCTTCACAATTGTGTAGAGAATGGCTGCGAGGTTTGAAGCCTGCAGCAAGACTTCTAATCCTTGACCCTTCGATGTCCAAGAGCTGGAAGACTGCGCTTTCAACGTTATTTTTTTTCTCTCTCTACTTCTAAGTTTATACTCTTCACTTGCTGCTGCTCGAGTTTTTCTTTGTGGCGTCTCCTTAAGCCCATCTTTAGTGTCCTTTTTCCGCACGCACTCTTCGCTGAAGCACACATTTCTTGTCGTAGGTGGTTGGTTGTCCAAAATGCCCTCCGTTGTTTTCTTTATGGTGGTCACATTTTATTGACGTAGACACATTTGAGAGTCTTCCGCTCATGTGCTCTCTGCAGGTTCTGGCTACTAAGCCGTCCAGCGGTGCTGTCTAGTGCAGTTTTCAGCTTTGGACAGTCGGACTCTAAATCGATTTGCTTTTCAGAAAGACCTTTTGATCCATAATACCTTTATGTCCTACTCCGTAATACGAAAAACATGCCCAAACGATGAGCTTCTAACACCATGCTAAACGGTTTTCACCGTGTACTGAAGCAAGTGCTCTGTGTTGGGACGGACGTATTGTCCGGAATATTGTCCACTATATTCGTCCGTCCCAAGTATATTGCACCATTTGGTCGAAGGCCAATCGGCATGGCTGTTGACAAATTTGATGCGAGCTTCGTCATGTTTTCTTGTCAGGAGTGCAACCTTGCGTTGGACTCGGGTGAATAGAATCGTCACATCGCTTTCAGGATGCTGAAGACTATTCTTTATGACCTTGGAAGATGCTGCTGAGTTATTTTTCGAATACCTAACTTTTAATCTCTCATAAGCTTTGGATTTTTTGCGCTTCCACCCCGGGTTTCTGGCTTTTCAATATATTTTTAAGCATTTACGATATATGAAACACCACACTCAGCATTATACTCAAATACCTGGTAAAACTTTCTCACTGTTTTTGACTTGTATGCTTGTATTTTTTAATCAGTTTAAAAAAAGTGAAGAAAACCCCTTGAAATAGTGATCTAACAACAAAAACCGTGCATTTTCATAATTTAAAACACGGTAACCTTAAATTTATTTCCGTTTTTGAAAACACTCCTTTTTCGTTTGCAGGCACTTCCTTGAGTATTGTCATCAAACAAGTTAACGCAGCTGTATATATATTTTCCTCAAATTACTTCGTAAGTACCGTCAGATGATTTTCCAGAACGTTGTTACAGTCACGCCAAAAACAAAAAAAAAAAAACGATCCAGGGGCGTTAAAAAATGTGAACGTAATAGGACTACCGGTTGAAAATGTCGTATTTTTTAATCAATTATTGAGGAAAAATAGATATAAATTCAATATTCAAAGTATTGCCCTTTGCTAGTCACACATTTTCCCCATTTTTCTGGCAATTCATGGATACCCGTTCTGAAAAATTCGACCGGTTTGGCCGCAATCCACGAATCGATCCGTTTTTTTGACATCATCGAAATGACGGAAGTGCTGGTCAGCCAGGCCATGTTGCATCGATCGGAAGAGATAGTAATCGGATGGCGCAAGGTCTGGACTATACGGCGGGTGGGGTAGGACATCCCATTTGAGCGTTTCAAGGTAAGTTTTGACGACATTTGCAACATGTGGCCGAGCATTGTCATGTTGCAAAATAACTTTATCGTGTCTTGCGACCGTTTCCAGCCGTTTTTCCTTCAGTGCTCGGCTCAAACGCATCAATTGTCGTCGGTAGACCTCACCTGTGATTGTTTCATTCGGTTTTAGCAGCTCATAATACACAACACCCTTCTGGTCCCAGCCAATGCACAGCATAACCTGCAGACCATGAATGTTCTGAACGGCCGTCGATGTTGAGGCATGTCCGGGGTATCCATACGTTGCCCGACGTTTTGGATTATCGTTATGTACTCATTATTCATCACCAGTGATGATCGGTACAAAAAAGACTCCTATTTGTGGCGTTTAAGTAGCATTTCGGACATTCAAAATCGGCGTTCGACGTCTCGTGGCTACAATTCATACGGCACCCAATGTTCTACCTTTCGGATCATTCCCATTGCTTTCAAACGATCGGGAATAGCTTGCTGAGCGACGCCAAGTGATTTTACAAGTTCTTCTTGCGTTTGTGACGGATCTTGATCGAGCAATGCCTCCAATTCAGGGTCTTCAAACTTTTTCACCTGGCCGGGGCGTTCTTTGTCTTCGGTGTCGAAATCACCATCTTTGAACCGCTTAAACCACCGCCGACACATTCTAGTATAGCCCGGGTAAGCTTCGGTAAGCAATTGATGCGCTTCGGTTGCTTTTTTCTTTAAATGAAAGAAGCATATTAAAACTTTCCGAAAATGTTGTTTTGATGACACGAATGTAGACATTTTACGGCTTTACAAAAACTTGTGTGTTTTCACGAATGACCAATAACCTGGACTGAAATAATTAGACAATGACATGAAGTTTCTGATGTGACAGCTGTCATGGTCAAAATTCACCTCAGACGAATAGATATGAAGTTGTCTGCAATAACGACGTTTTCAACCGGTATTCCTATAAACACTTCCATTATTTTGAATACAATTTTTGTAGGATCGCTTTTTTTGAAGATGGAGCATTGTATTTGAAAATTTTATTTAAAACCAATTCCGTTCACCATGGTTTGCTCTTCAATTTGAAAAAGCTTCCAGATAAAAGTTGTTTTTTTTTTTTTTGCATTGTAAAAGTCGACACATTCAGGGAGACCTTAGAAACCATTGTTTTTGAAGAAATACCACGAACGGTGTCAGTACTTATCCACGCGCCTGCAGTTAAGCCTTTCGACCAAAGAATGACTAATTTTTTTTTCTGTAGATTATGCCTGCAAAACAGTTGTAGCAAGATTGTGGATAATGGTGTTCATAAGTTAATGAAAACAGTTTAATATGTTTCTGAGCTTCCTGTCGTCGAGATAGCATATTTTTAACAACAAAAAGATAAGTGGAAGCAAATTCATTTTAGGTTTCTTGGAATTTGTTGTTATTCCAAGGCGTAAGTCAACGTACGCCTCGAGCTGATATCACATGCGACATGTGTGAGTGTGCATACAACAGCTAGAATTGTTAAGCTTCCAAAGGTGTGGTGCTGCCTCGCTTAAAAAGCCACTCGTCGTGACATTTGCTTATCACCTCCGAATTGCTGCCACTTATCTAAACTAAAATATTTACCAGCGCCTTCGGATGGCGGCTATCGTAAGCCTTAAATATTATATATCGAACTGTGTACATTAGAAACGGAACTCACCTTGGAGCATAGATCTGTAGGCAGTATCTGTTATCGCAAATACATGTGGAGGCACTTCGTGTCGCTTTATACCCTTATACCGTTCCATAATTTTCTCCGTATAAATTGGAAGCTTTTTATACGGATTCACAACTACACAGAAAAGGCCGGAATATGTCTGAAAAGAGAAGAAAATAAAATCATAAGGAATTGTATTTCGATGCATTCTTACAAAGCACAAAGGAGTGCATTCAGTTTAATGAGAAGAGATTTGGTATCTCCCCTCGGTTTTTGGACATAATATTTATACTTCAAAAAAGTACTCGATAATTTATCTGAAGGGTTTATGACGCGGGCGATGTGCAAGAATGTGAGTGAGATTTGCAGTGGAGGAGCATGCATGAGGTCGTCTGAGTGGGTATCTGAATTCAACCTGGAAAAGACAGCGCCAGACTTCTGGAGGATGTTGTTTTTTCGTTTGTTCATACCTCACAATGGATCGACTTGGAGCGTGGTGTTGCCGCATTAGCAGCTGACACATTGTCCATGTGCACTGGCTGGCGTCGTCCGTCCGTTCGTCGTCGACGGCATGCAGTTGGCAGTGACTCATGGCGTACGCATTTGGTTCAGAGTGTGTGGCATGCGCATGCATGCATGCTTGATGCCTTGATGGACGATTATAAGCAAGCGCCTCCAGAGTATGTTATTAGACGCGAGCAGATACTTAACCGCGGCGTTAGTTGTATTTTCCTGGGAAAAACATATAAATCCGTACGCTAGGAGCAGTTGATGAGTCGGCAATTTATTGCATTGGCTTTGGCACGAACTGGAAGGCAGGCAAGGAAAGTCTGCGGTGGTTTCAAGGAATGTGCAATGTAATACAGTTTAAAATGTCGACTGAAATTTCAAACTAAATCTAGTTGGGAGTTTCATTGAATTTCTGTAACGTTGAGTACGTGATGAACTTGGGAGATGGACGAATGTGAATTTATTTAGAAATGCCATTGATTTCAGGAAGGATTATTATCCGATTTACTGAGCGGGAATTTTTTTTAGGAAGCCTAATAAGATCCTCGTAAAAAAACGCCTAGATGAATCCTACTTTATGGAAGCTTATAAAGAGAAGGTTTTAAAAATAAATTTGGGACGTTTGTAGATTGTCAAACGGCTGTAGAGAAGAATTGACAGCTTCTCAATGAGTGCTTTAAAGTATTTTTCACATTCCTGGTGGAGCTTCTCAAGGTTCAGCGCTAAGTCCTTTACTTTAAAATGTGTACTCTTCTGATTTCCATTATTTGAGTAGCTGAAATTCTTTTCCTGTATCTTTTCGTCAGATGTTACTGGTTTTAACCCGACGTGTGCATACTGGATCAAATTTTTCTCTCATGAATGAAGCGCTGACTTCTGCTACCCTCCCTAAAAAATGTAGGTAGTAGTGGGTTCTAAAGGCCCAACGGACGCCCGGATCTGACAGTTGACTTGCAGACGCGGGCGACCGCAAATCGCGTCTGTTTCCTTTAAATGTCAGTGTACATTTTCGAAAAGTGAATTGTGTTATTTTCTTTATTTTGATTCGATTAAATCGATGCTGTTTTTACAGAGTTTTATTTCTTTAACAATTTTTTTTTTGTTTTTCTGTCCGATTTGCCTTTGCTTTTCACTGATATTTATTTCGTTCTGACAGATTTTTGAAGACGAATGAAAGAAGTGCACCAAAGTTCATGCACAATTTTCAATTTAAGGGGCTTGAATTATTCAACTTTTTGGAGCCGACGTTAAAGAGATTAGTTTCTTCTGAAAGCTCTTTAATAACTTTTTTTAAATACTCGTTGAATAATGAATTTTTGAAATTTTTACCAACAACGGTTTAAAACTTTTGACTTTGGCAGATGCTGGATTTTCTCGAAGCTCAGAAATCTTCGAAAACTGGACCTTAGGGAACGGTTTTTTTTTTTTAATTGTTTGCTCGCTCTTCAAGAGGATTTTAAGACTCTTATAATGCGTGTAGCACAGAGCGAGCGGAAGTTTTAGGAGAAGAATGAAAGATTGTATAGTAGTTTGAGAATCTCAGGTGTAAATTGGTTTCAATTTACTTCCGTGGGTGGAGCCCGAAACGGGACGGAGGATTTTTTTATCGACCTTTTGGCTTTAACCTAATTCGCAGGAGTTTATTCGACATAAGTTATGATTTATGAACTTTTGAAAGTTTGGAAGATTTAGCTTAGACACCCCGCTGTCAGTGTTATGCCTTCACAGCAGAGCCATCTACACACAATCTACACAAACAGCTATTTTGGAAACACGAATTAAGAATTAAGCCGATACAACAACCGCTACAACAACGCCACCCATTAGTCAGACTACTATCACTGGTCGACCAATCCAGTGATAGTGCCATTAACTTGATCCCAATGGCCAAAGGTGACTAGACCAGATTCGAAAAACTAGACCACTACTCTAGGAATCGAACCTGGGACCTCTCAATTGAATCAATTGAAAGGTAGGCGCTCTACCAACTTCGCCACCCAGCTGTATAAGTGTACACCCCATGCATTCGAAAATTTGTAGTACACACGCCGGCTTGAAATTGAATTCGATCTACAATCTGCTTTAAATACAGTCGAAGCATATTTTAACAATTGGGAAATAAAAATTAATGCTTCTGGGATCTAAGCTATGTTTTTTACTTTTTAAAGAAAAGCTTGCAACAACAGTGTTGTGCAAATCAATAAGTACAAAATCTTTTTTAATGTTTTTATAAGCAGGCTATGATTTTTACGTTATTTTTGAAAATTTTGGTAATTTGGCTCTGAAGATAGGTCTCATTTTTTGTAGGTTTTTAAAAGGTTTGGTGTAATTGAGGAAAACGTTATTTGTAATTAGATCTGTCCAAAGCACATCATTGGAATCTAGACATGGATATTTCTGTGGAGAAGAGGACAAAAATAATTGTTGAGATTTCGATTGATGTCGTAGTTCGAAAATGAAGTGTTTCCGGAATTATTGCGCTGCACAAGTCAAAAGATTCGACTGTAATGACTCATGATGATAAACTTTTGATCAGAAACAGCGTGATAAATCCTGGAAAGACAAGTGGCGATCATCAGAGGGCTTTAGAGTTGGCTGGTGTAGATGTGGATTCGTCTTCTGTTCTACGGCGTCTTCTCGTAAGGCAAGAAGGCCACTATACAACTTCTGTCTGACAATAAGAAGAAAAAGAAGACTGCAAAGGAGTGGAATAAAGTTTTTTTTTTTCCGAGGAGAGTCAATGTAACAGGGTGAGTGTCGTGAGAAGAATGAAAAACTCCGACATGGTCATATTGTTCAATCCCCTTAGCACCCATTCAAAATTATTTTTTGGGGTTTTTTCACCTCTGTTTGTCCTGGATGTATGAAGCCCATCGAAGGTATGATGAATAGCTTTAAATATGCAGACGTCTTGACCCATATGCCACTCCCCACCATTCGAAGGAGACTTCGGACAGAAAATGCCATTTTCCAACAAGATTTATGCCAATCGTTTTTTACGGAGAATCATATGAATATTCTGAAATGGTCTGGCATCTCAACCCGAAAGAGGCTCAGGCGAAAGGATTGCACGACCAAAAACAAACTGATTCCAGCAATTACTGGGGTATGGTTCCGTGAAGAAAATATCAAAAAATATTTACGGAAAATTTACATCTTCAATGCCCAAAAGAGTAGAAGATCTCGTTAAGGCAAAAAGGGGACATATTAATTGTTGAAACCTAATTTTGAATAAAAAAATAAATAAAAATCGACTGTCCCAATTAATTTGCACAACTCTGTATTAAGAAGTATTTTGGAGTTCATTTGGATAATAGCCAAACCTTGTATACCCGTTTATACAGAAAGTGAAATCGTCAAGGCAATTTTCCAGCCTTAAAATTATAGACAGACATCTGGTTTAGATCACTTCACATCTGAGTCAAATCAGACACTTGATTCACTGCATTTTTACCGAGATGAGTTGAATTGTTGTAAAGGACGAATCTCCCAAAATTTGTGCGCACCCATACTATTTTGGAGCCCTTGTCTCCAAAATAACATCTGAAAAACTGGGTTTTTGTGGAAAACTAAGCCCTGATGATCATAGGTAAAACATCGAAGACGATTATCGAGTAGAACTATCAGGATTCATTCTAATGCACCCTTAATTAATCTCAATTACTGACTTCATAGGCCTTGGATTCGTGTAGAGTCTGAGCTTGTTAACCAAGCTTGTACGTCAAAGGAAATTGGGCTTAAAACCATGATAATAATATGCTTCAATTAATGAGCAGTTGAAGGAAGCCATCAAAGAAAAAGACAGCCAAGTGCTATTCGAACACGCGCACGAAGGGTTCCGTTCCACTGTCAAATGAACAACTTTTCTCATAGCATACGTTTTGGCCTTTTGTATGAGCATCCCCCTCTATTTTTAATTTTATTTTATTTGTTGTTAAAGAGACCGAAGTCAAACATATACTGTGAGAAAATTGCAGGAATCTACCGATTTGAGTTCAAAAGATACCGCCCTGTGACGGACGAGCGGACAGCGGAGCCTTGGCAAAAGGGTTCAGCTGGTACCCTTTGAAGTGAATAATTTACTAAAGGTGTGGAAGTGAGCACTACAACACGATTTTTCATAGAGTCCTGTATTAGATTGGCTTCGATATTTTAGATCATCAATCCTCTTAGCGATTGTCATCTATTCAAAAAGTCAGATTTTTTAATATTTTAAAAGATTTTAAAGCCACTAGAAATACTCGGTTATCAGTTCCTTTGGATCAGTCCTCGTAAGCTTTGTATGCATGTCAGTTGATAATGGATGTATTCATCTAACGAACCTTAAATTAAAACACCAATTTACAAAAGCATCTTTCGAAACAGAGTATGCCCAGCTCCAATTTAGTTTGGAATCTCTTCCAATTGCCTCGCCTTACAGCGCCTGTCATTGCGTGCTCACTATCATCTCTAAACAATTCTAAACATTACAATCAAACTGACATAAAATAGACAACACCCCGTGGTCTTTACCCTGTAAACACTCATGATGGTGTAAAAAACGTTTCTTCGCACTTTGGCCAATAAAAGCGAACGCGAAAAAAAAGTGAATGAAAAAACATACTCGCGCGTAACTGGAGGCAAAGAACCAACTATTCAAGCTCACTTTCGTCCGAAAGATGGAATCATTGCACACTTTGGCCATTTCTTCCAGCTCGCATGCAGTCAACTAAATAGTCGAACAAAAAAAAAATATAAAAATCGTAAAACGAAAGTATCGACTCCGGGAATACCATACTGTCGAGTGACGGGCACACTCTTGAAGCGGTGCACTTAATTATGTAATTATTATTAGAGCGCTTTATTATCTATCAGATGTGATTTTGTAATTGACTTCTGTTCGCACGATGATGAATGAAGAAAACGTGTATCCACAGGGTGTTTTAAAAGTTGATTGATATTTCAATTTCAGATTGCTGATTTTTTGTTTAATGACTTCATTTCGTGGAAGCTAGAATGTAAAAATAGTTCTCTCCATTCATTGTTCTCGCAAATTCAAAGATAAGGCTTTTTGTTAAATAGATTGTTTAACTACTTATTTTTGTCTCGCACAGTGGCGGGTTAGGAATATTAATGCAGCGCCACAAACTACTAGCGATTGTCGCAAAAGGCGACTTATGGTGGAATTACATCAAGATGAGCCTAGCCGCACACTTCACACCACTTTAAAGTCTGTCTCGCAAATCTTTATGCTATTTTGTGGGTCGTCAAAATAATTTGAAACAAGTTTTCTATATTGTTCCCCTGTTGGAGTACGAATAACGAAGCAACGTTTTTGCATTCATTAAATTCGCAGTATTTTTTACTGGAATTTTGCTTTTGTTTTGGAAGACCCCACCATCACTTTGCTTGGAGTTTTGTGACTTTTTAACAGAGCTATTGACATGATCATTTTGTTTTATGACGACACGAACTTTATATGTAAGTCAGACTTTTATCGTAAGTCAACCACAAGAGTGATGGCGCCGGTTATTCGATTCTAAAAGAAAAAGATGACTACAACCTTTTCGAAAATGTTTTGGAATTACTCTAAGATTCGGACCTGAATTCATTTAAAAGGCACTTAACTAACAGCCACACTGACAGAACAAGGCTAGGTTAGGTTGAAAGGGGTGAACTTCCTTTAACTAGAAGTAACCATGGAGGCTTTAAATGTCCAATAGGATCCCCCATCACAAACTATGTCCTTAGTTGAACTTTGTTATGGCTTCTTGCGCTCCTGATGAAACTCATAAGGTTCTTGAGTGGTATCTTTGCGAGTGCTCCCAGTTCCCTGTGCGTTTTGTTCCCCGTGAACCGAAGTCGTCTTGTGTGTAGATTGGGGCCTTCGCAGAAATCGTTGGAGACGACGCACATTCTGGCAACCTGAATCTTTCTTGTTGAAGGTCAGAAGACCTTTGCTTCTGTTTGTGTTTAATTCTGTCCATAAACTACGAAATATGAGACAATCGTCCTTTGAGTTCCATACTCTATTGCTACGTTCTCAAGTCACTATGTCTATTTGTTCGTTTAGCTCACACAATGGCAAATGTGCTAATCTTTTCATCCTCTCAAGCTCCAGGAATGATACCTTCTTGGTAAATTCATCTGCCTTCTTGTTACAGTTTATGTTGCTTTGGCCAAGAACCCAGATGATGGTAACCTTGTGGTGCTCGCCCAGATCATTAAGAACATTAATACAGCTGTCTACAGAGCAAAAAACCGTGAGAATGTATAGAAAACAAAAAACTCCAAGTCTCAAACTCCTCCTGATCAGGGTGGATAATTTTCTCGGTTTCGATGCTAAAGATTAAACTCAGAATAGTCCGGCGATGTCAACCCTAGACATATCAGATGTGCAAGAAGAGCACCAGAGCGATTTTGGTTTGATTGGTTTATCGGCTTCTCACAGTCAAGTCTTTCTTGCCCGTCTTTTAACCTGTTCCTTGAACTTCAGTTATATTAGTTGGTAAAAATATATTCATGAACGCAAACTAATCTTTAACAAACTGTCACTCTTTTAATGGGGAAGTGGTCCACCTATTCTCTTGTATTTCTGAAGCGATCAAAGCAACAACGGATGAAAACAAGTTAGAAACATTATCCTATCCGATGTTCAAATTTATTGCCTTAAATTTTATGTACTTAGCTGCTGCTGTAATAAAAAGTGTATTCTAAAAATTTATAGGAAGAACTTCAACAGAATCGAAAGCTTATGTTGAAAACGATTCTACGCTTAAGAATTTTCAAACTCCTTTGCCAAAAAAACGAGCATCTTTTGAAAGCAAAATTTTGATATAGTAATAGGACTACCGGTTGAAAATGTCGTTATTGTAGACAACTTCATATCTATTAGTCTGAGCTGAATTTTGACCATGACAGCTGTCACATCGGAAACTTCATGTCATTGTCTAATTGTTTCAGTCCAGGTTATTGGTCATTAGTGAAAACACACAAGTTTTTGTAAAGCCGTAAAATGTCTACATTCGTGCCATCAAAACAACATTTGCGGGAAGTTTTAATATGCTTCTAGTCATTTAAACAAAAAAGCAACCGAAGCGCATCAATTGCTTACCGAAGCTTACCCGGGCTATACTATAGACGTTAGAATGTGTCAGCGGTGGTTTAAGCGGTTCAAAGATGGTGATTTCTACACCGAAGACAAAGAACGCCCCGGCCAGATGAAAAACTTTGAAGACCATGAATTGGAGGCATTGTTCGATCAAGATCCGTCACAAACGCAAGAAGAACTTGCAAAATCACTTGGTGTCGCTCAGCAAACCATTTCCGATCGTTTGACAGCAATGGGAATGATCCGAAAGGTAGGACATTGGGTGTCGTATGACTTGAAGCCACGAGACGTCGAACTCCGATTTTGCGTGTCCGAAATGCTACTTAAACGCCACAAACAGAAGTCTTTTTTGCATCGATCGTCACTGGTGATGAAAAATGAGTACATAACGATAATCCAAAACGTCGGGCAACGTATGGATACCCCGGACATGCCTCAACATCGACGGCCGTTCAGAATATTCATGGCCTGCAGGTTATGCTTTGCATTTGGAGGGACCAGAAGGGTATTGTGTATTATGAGCTGCTAAAACCGAATGAAACAATCACAGGCGAGGTCTACCGACGACAATCGATGCTTTTGAGCCGAGCACTGAAGGAAAAACGGCCGAAAACGGTCGCAAGACACGATAAAGTTATTTTGCAACATGACAATGCTCGGCCACATGTTGCAAATGTCGTCAAAACTTTCCTTGAAACGCTCAAATGGGACGTACTTGCCCACCCGCCATATAGTCCAGACCTTGTGCCATCCGATTACTATCTCTTCCGATCGATGCAACATGGCCTGACTGACCAGCACTTCCGTCATTTCGATGATGTCAAAAAATGGATCGATTCGTCGATTGCGGCCAAACCGGTCGAATTTTTGAGAACGGGTATCCATGAACTGCCAGAAAAATGGGGAAAATGTGTGGCTAGCGATGGGCAATACTTTGAATATTGAATTTATATCTATTTTTCCTCAATAAATCATTGATTTTTGAAAAAACGACATTTTCAACCGGTAGTCCTATTAGTAATTTTCGAAGTTGTCGCCAAAAGATCGATATTTCTAAAGCCAGCTGATACAAAACATCACAATTGACAAATGTACGTTAAATCTTGTCATCTGCTCCAAAAGAGTATCTTTAGATCTCAGCCAGAAAGTTGGCGAACATAAGGAAGGCTGCCTTATCGATTTCCTGATTTTTACACTTCTAAAAATTATGTTTCGAAAACACCCTGTACTGGCATTCGCACCTCCGAACATGTGAAGAAATTATTTGTTTTATTTTCATTTGCCTTTCGATCTCTAAGGTTCGCAATGAACTCTTGGAGCCAGCTCTTGTGCTCGACCAGCAACAATAGCAACTAATTTTTGCGCAAAACAAAACAACAACAATCTTAAAAGTTCAATTAATTTGTTTATGTTTTTTTTTTCCAATTTTTGAGCCGGATTGATTGTGCAATATGCGCGCGCCACATTCCATCCATTCAGCGCAAGTAAATTAATTAAAAAACGATTCAAAAGTGAATTAGAGCTGAAAATGAATTTCACATGAATTTTCCCAATGAAAAAGCGCAGTACACAAACAACACAAAAAGGCGCGCACCGTGATCAATGCATGCATCCAAACGCGAAAGAATCTATAATCAACCGATGCACAACTACCGGATGCCATGGTATCGCCCTCTGCAGAGGGGTTAAGTCGAGGTGCTCTTTGGGCTTGCCAGCGAGCAATGCGGCGTCAGTGCTGGAGAAGTAGATGACCCCGTTTTGGAATTCCTTTTCGTGCAATCAAAAAAAAAAAAAAAACAAGGGGGGGCGCTTCAAAAGCCGATGAGTCACCTGTTTTGGGTTCAAATTTTTTGATGTTTCTTCAGTTACACGACGCGGTTTCGTGGTGAATGATAAATAAAGAAATTCTCCATGCCAAATCTCTGCTTCTTTGGTGGCAGAGAGAGAACGAGAGTGCTTGTTTCTTTGAGGGACACATAAATATTGATTTACTCGACGGACGACTGCAGCATTCCAGTACCCAAGTCAACAGCCTTTAAGGAGTATTTGGCAATCCTTTTCTTGTGATTTGTATGCACACTGTAGATGCGCTCAAAATTCACAAACGTGTCCAAATTAAGCTGACAATGACCTCACCTTGATTTTGACATAAAAAAAAAAATGCGCAAACAGTGAGGCCTAAAAGGGGTTAAATAGTAAAAAGTTTTCTATGTAAATTTCTTTGAAGATCTTCAGATCTACAACGTACAGTAACACTTTCAATTAGGTATTATTGTCGTTGACACTCGATGGTTGGCAGGGGGGCGGTCTGGCACAACAGCCCGTTTGTCTGTTAATCATGAGTTTACATTCAAATCGACATTTAAATGAAATATGTTTCCACCATATATGGAATATTTCTCATTGTGTAAGCCAAAGGCGAGCAGATTATAAATTACCAGCCACGAAAGCAAAGCGCACGTACGTGGCGGAGGCACTCCATATGTCGGTGTCGGCAAAACTTCTAATGGGAACAGTTTTGAGGTAGAAATTCGAGATGATATCATCATGACTCTGCAGCTATCGGTTTTGTGTTAGATTTTCCATTATTTTTTTTGTTTTGGTTACAAAAATGGTAATTGTTTAACGGAAATTGTGTAAAAGTGAATACGATATTTGTTTATATGTAAATATTTATCTTTAACGAGGTGTTGGCTTTAAAAAGCAGCATCGGCCTTGGGAAGCTTGCATTCTCTTTAGAATTATGCTGAGCATTTAAATGGGAAATTATCGTGATATCTTGCTGGTACTGGTAGAGGGGTCACTCTGGTTCGAAGTACTTCGAAAATGTAATGAATTGACAAAAATAGGATAGCCCCCGTCTCCCTTAAGTTACATAAAGGCACCTGTTATTTAAACCCTAGCAAACTTGCGAATAATCTGTACTCCGTTTGCAGACTCAAAGCGTCATGGCCTGTTCTAACCATTTGAAAAAATGACTATGATAATAAACAAATGGGTCTTGAAGGTTATGGCTTTAATACTTTGTGATTGCTAGGTCATTGCTCAAAGTCGTAGACAATTTTAGGACAGATATTTCTGAAAAAAATTAGAAGAACATAGCTTAAGTCGATCAGACATTGTTTCGGTTAAGATTCCTTGCTATTTATTTATTTGCGTTCTTTGGTGCCTAGTGTCTTATGGAGCTTTACGGTGTTGTTTGGAAAAGGGGTTTGTATTTGAAAATAAAATAAACATCTGCAATTCACAAAAAAAAAGTATACTACTGTGTCCAAAAAATAAGGTGACATATGAATTTAAACTGCGCGCGTCGAAGGATTTGGAAATTTTTCTTTCTTTTTAGGTTGGTAGTACTGTCAGTGACATCTATGTGAAATTTCATGTCAAAATATATTCATAGTGTTTGAGATACGCGTCGTTTTGTGAGCTGCTAAAAGTGAGTTTTTCGTTTTTTGCGATGTCGAAATTTATTGAGCAAAGAATTTGCATTAAATTTTGTTTGCGGAATCAATTTTCTGCTGCGGATACGTTGAGGATGGTGCAGAAAGCCTTTGATGATGAGGCTATGTCTAAAAAAAATGTTTACAAGTGGTGTAGTGATTTCCAAGCCGGCCGTGAACGTATCGAAGACGAAGAGCGTTCTGCGCGACCATCAGCCTCAACCGATGAAGCTCACGTCCAACAAATCAAAGATTTGGTGTTGAAAAACCATCGATTAACGATTAGAGACCTTGCTGATGAAATTGGCTTATCGAAAGGCTCAGTCAATACCATTTTGAAGGATGCTTTGGGCCTCAATCGCGTCAAATCTCGACTGGTACCGAAAACATTGAATTTTTTGGAAAAAAGGCATCGCGTTGAAGTGTGTGAAACAATGCTTTCCGACTACCAGGATGTCATGAAACGCATTATAACTGGCGATGAGACTTGGATCTATGCTTACGACCCCGAAACAACCGATCAATCGAGCGAATATCGTGCCAAAGGAGAACCGAGACCAAAAAACCGCGCCAAAGTCGCTCAAAAATCAAGGTCATGTTGACTGTTTTCTTCGATTATCGTGGTGTTGTGCTTTATGAATTCCTTCCAACCGGCCAAACAGTCAACAAGGAATATTATTTGAACGTTATGCGTCGTTTGCGTAACGCTATCCGCCTAAAAAGGCCGGAATTGTGGAAAGACAATTCTTGGTTTTTACACCACGATAATGCACCATCCCATACCGCACTCGTAATTCGTGATCATTTCGCCAAAAACTCAACCCATAACGTTCCGCAACCACCGTATTCACCTGATCTGGCGCCGTGCGACTTCTGGCTGTTCAACAAGCTCAAAAGACCGCTCCGGGGACACCGTTTTGATACGGTAGAGGAGATTCAAGCCGCAGCGAAGACGGAACTGAAGGCCATCCCGGAAAGTGACTTCAACCAGTGTTTCAAAGATTGGAAAATCCGTTGGCATAAGTGCATTGCATCGAGAGGGGATTACTTCGAAGGGAATGAAATTGATTTGGAGGAATAAATAAAGAATTTTCAAAATAAATACAATGTCACCTTATTTTTTGGACACAGTAGTATAAAGAGCTGCATTTGAGGACCCCTCCCTAACAGGGATCAGAAGGACTATTCTCTTAGAATTCAGATCTTAATCATCTCGTATTTTCAGATCGCAGTATTTTTAAAAGAATGCAACAATACTGGGAAACATTGTTTACCAAATCCATTTTATATTAGCATTCATTGAATTCATTTTGACATTCAACGGATTACATTCATTATTGCACCATTCAATTGATTGCAGTCATTTATGACTTCACGACTACTTTTTATTCTTTTGTTTTCTTTGAATTCAATTTTTAAAGTCTAAAGAGAATCATATGATATTTTACATACAATGTCACGCCGGTTTAGTTCGAACTAATCCTTAATTCGGTACCATTTTAGTTTCAATTAATGTTTGAAAAAACATAAAAACAAATCATGATCCTTTCCATCATACATTGTCATAAATATCAATTGAGTTCATTGGAAAATTGTTTTTTGAGTCGACTTAATCTTCAGAAAAACCACAGCATCTCGAAAGATGTTTGAGAATGTGTTTCTGAATTTCTTACTAAAGGGTCCGCCAAATAACTTTTTTTTTGGAAATGCTATAAAAAAAAAACTGCTGAATATTTTCTCAAATTTCTTTTTTTATTTGAAAGTACAATCCTTTCGGTTAATAATGGAAAATAATTTCATTCAAATAGCTGCCTCGGCTGGCCATGCAGTAGCCTACACGATCGGTCCAATCTTTAAGCACATTATCGATTGTGTGCAGCTGTATTTCACCAAGTGCTTCACGAATATTGTCCTTTAAAGCGTCAATTGTCTCTGGCTTGTCGGCGTTACACTTATCTTTGAGGGCACCCCACAAATAATAGTCCAACGGTGTCAAAACGCAGCTCCGAGGTGGCGAAACGACATCAGCTCTGCGGCTGATAATGCGATCTTCAAAAACAGGGCGCAAAACATCGAGTGTGGCTTCGGCTGTGTGGCACGTAGCGCCATCCTGTTCAAACCAAATGTTGCCAAAATCCTCCTCTTCAATTTTTGTGAACAAAAATTCATTCAACATGGCCCGATAACGATCGCCATTGACTGTAACGGCCATTTCGAAGAAAATTGGCCCAATTATGCCTCTGGACCAATATCCGCAACAAACAGTGACTCGTTTTGAGTGCATCGGCTTTTCAATGTATGCGTGCGGATTTTCTGTGCCCCAATTGCGACAATTTTGCTTGTTTACATACCCGCTAAGATGAAAATGAGCTTCATCTGAAAAGATGATTTTTTTTTGGCAAAATCGGCATCTTCTGTAAGTCGATCGCAGGCCCACTTAGCGAAGCGAAAACGCATTGGATGGTCAGTTGGCTTCAACTCCTGAACCATTTGGACTTTGTTTGGCGTCATACCAAAGTCTTTATACAAAATCCGTCTCAATGATATCTCCGAAATGTTCAATTGCTGAGAACGACGGTGAATTGATGTGATGGCGCTTCACGCACACTTTCTGCCACAGCAGCAATATTCTCGGGTATACGCACTGTTTTTGGCCTTTCACGCTTTGGTTTATCGATGAGGATACCAGTTTCTTTCACTTTTTCACAAGATAAAGAACATACGGAGCTGACGGTGCTTCACTTCCAAAATCCGTGCGCAATGTTCGCACACATTCTGCAACATTACCATGATTTTCAAAGGAATGTCGCAATATTTCCCAGCGTTGTTCAAGCGTATACACAACCATATTCGTTCACATGAGCTAAGTGTTACCATTCACGAAATAAGCACTAGTTGAAAAAAAAAAACGTTAGATGGCGGACCCTTTATCATCTTAAGTTTATTTGATAAAAAAGGATTTGTTGTTCTTGCTGTTGAAAATAAGTCACATTTTTTTCGAATTGCTCTCAATAAGAACTTGCAACTTATCAACAGCTTTGAATGTGCTGGATGACTTTCACTGTCTTACAAAACTAGTCCACTAATAAGACCATTTTTCTGTCTAGACGATACGCTCATCTGGCGCCAGATTACATTATTTTTCCAACAACCGTCCTAATGCCTTTTTGAGTTCTTTTAAGCCTTACAAACGATTTCAAGTGCAATTTCATGTAACACACACGCCGCTTTCCTAGCATGCTCCTCCTACTCACTTCAGACGACGATCCGTGGTATTCCATTCAGTGTCAACTTAACTGCGATCAGCATTAACACCTGAAATTCAAATTCGCAAAGGAGGGCAGCCGCCGCAAAAAAAACGAATTCACAAAATTCAAACCAAATCCCCCAAACCACGCATAGAAGTGAAAGTTTATTTTTTTTTTCGATTTTTCTTGTGCAATCAAGTATGTGTATGTAATCGAAATCTCTTGTCACGTTAGACCGTCGTAAAACAAATTGGTAGCTGGCATCCGCCTTGTTTCAATTGATCATTGATCATCAACCTCATCATGAAATCAATGAGGGCGCGGCGCGGCAATCGCGTTTAACATTTTTCAACACAAAATTTTCGGTCAACATTTTCGACCACAAAATTAACGTATGAGACATAACTGACACGAAAAACAACATGACAGCCAACAATTACGGATTAAATCCGAAAAATGCCTACCCGCCGTTCCCTTTGATACTTTGGCGCTAAAAATACGTGCACTTGGCGCATGAAACTATCTTTAGAGCGGCCGGCGGCGCAGCATTGATTGCGCAAATCTAATCGTATGCGCTCGCAATTTACGAAAATCTTTCCTTCCTCTTTCCTGCGGCTTGGACAAGTCAATTTTATTGGCTACTGCTCTGCGATTCTATCGTCGCGTCCATTCTAACGACTTAAAACGATGACGACAAAAACGAAACGATCATCGAATGAATTGAATTTGAAAACGCTTATTTTTAGCCGCCAAAAGTAGCGTTCGCCCAAGGGAGAGGAGGCTTGCGGCGAATTGAATTTTAAGACTTTTTAAATGATTTGTACTCGTATCTAGATGCTTGTATTGTTTTTGGATAATGTACGCACGAACCAAGAGTTTATTAGACTGTGACTCAAGGCAGCGTATGTGTAGTTGAAGCCGCTTCGAATAGAACGGCGACAACGACACGACCAAGATGATGGCGTTGTCTGTGGCGATGGCGACGGTGTCACTTGAGTTGGCCAATTAATTGCACGTTCAGCAAGAATTTTGACAATTTTTTTTTGTTATTTGATTAATCTTAAATTAAATTTGCCAATCATTTTTTTTGTTAATTTCGTTGGCGTTTATTGTAGGCGTTGTCCACAAAGTTACACGACTAATTACGTTATCTTACGCTGACAGTTGACAGATGTCACAGATAACGCAGGCATTCATGCAGATAGACTTGACTTTAAGCTTTATTGAATACCACAACATTTAAAAAGCGCACACGAGACAGACTGTAGAAATGAATATAATCGGAGATGATTAATGCAGACACCCACAGGCGATTTGTAGATATGATGTAGTTAACTGTCAAAAGACTTGTCGCAGTAACTGACAATTGCCGTCAATACCTCGGCCAAAATTCGAAAAAACAAATTGAATTGATCGTTTTTTTATGCAAACAATATTCCAAAGTCATCAAGAAGGTTTCCATAAAAAGGTTTTGGGCGTTTGGTGTAAAGTTTATGAAAAAATGTCTTCGAATGTGGTAGGTTGAACTATTTTTTTCAACTCACGAATTATATGATTTAAAAATAAGGAGAAATAAGATTTTACATTAAAACTACCGCAAAATTATTTAATAATTTAAAAAACACTAAAACTTTAATTTTTAAAATTCTAAATCCGACAGCTTTTTCGCAATAAAGCGACTGATAAAAAGGGTCTTCCCGTAGGGACTTCCGAACTTTGACAGTTGATGGTGACCATATTGTTGGAGCTACATCTGTCAAATCGGCTGTCATTTATTCAGTCTGTTTTGCCAAATCACCAGGGACGGATACAGAGTTAAACAACACGTCCTAACTCTGTCAAAAACATCGTTGCTGTCAGTGAGAGAGTGCAGGAGAATCCGAGGCAGTCGGTTTCGCGTCGCTCACAAGAACTCGGTCTTTCGCAGACCACAACTTGGCGAATTATGCGCCGAGATTTGGGCCTGCAGCCGCACAAAATTCATCTGCCTGAAGACGTGAAGGTAAACGACCATAGGCAACGACGTGTGTTCGCCGAATGGGCTCTGGAGCAGTTGGAAACTGACCACAATTTCAATCGAAAAATTATCTTCAACGTTGAGGATAAGGATTAATGAGTACCTTAACAAAAAAAAATTGTAGAATTTGGGACGATACCAATCCACAAGAGATCCAAGAGTGTCCAATGAATCCCGAAAAAGGGCACCGTTTGGTGTGGATTTTAGGCTGGCGACGTCATCGGTCCATATTTCATCATAGGTAGATGATTACCAACCTCTTTTGGCCTGAATTGGATCATATTGACATTAAAGACAGGTGGTTTCAACAGGATGGCGTTACGTGCCACACAGCTCACGGCACATTGGAAATTCTACAGGAGCGATTCGAGGGCATGGTCATTTCACGTGGAGGTGATGTGAACTGGACACCGAGATCGTCCAATCCGATGCCCAATCTGATAAGTATCATTCTACGATTTCGCCAAAGCATCTAACAACTTCCTTGAACTATCATCTCAGTCAACAAACGTCTGCGAACAGCCTTTAGTGAATTGAAGGTCCCTTGAAACACCTTCCGAGGAAAACAAATCAACGTCAAGTTGGCAAAGCTTGACGACAGCATCCTCCAGAGGTACTGTAGGCCTATGAATAGATCGTTTGTATTCAAGTTTTAACTTTGGCATACCATTTAAACTTCATTAGGTTAAAACGTTTAAAAGATCTCTTGAAAGAGGTTTGCCTTAGGAGCAAATGTTTCCACACTTGGTATAGCCTAAAAGCAATTCCCTTTGTAGAAATACTTCATGACTCATTTACTGACAAGTAGATTCGAAGGAACAAAACAAAAAACCTTTGCTTGTCGGAAACTTAGGAAACGTATGCCACCGGCATATCATAGAAACAAAGCCAACAATAAAGAAGAAGCAATCTTAATTAATTCGCATTCAACACGTGGTACATAAAGCACAGCCCCCAGGCACCCCTCAACCGTCTAAATTGAGCGCGATAATTATGCGAATTTAATTCGTGAGCTACGAAGCCGCCACTAGACAGGCAAGCAACACTACTCCCGGTTCTCCATTTGCATGCGCTAATCGGTATTCGTTTCTTGTCTATAATTTCTATACACCAACTTATTCCGACTGACTGACAGTCAGCTTCAATGGAGATTCGAAAGAGCTTCAAAATCAGGCAAGACAAGACAACAAGAGGCACGGTGGCATGCATGGCGCTGCGGCTGAGCACGCTTATCGCGCGATTGCAAAGGGCTTCGACGGCTGTTGCACTTGGCGTTACATTTAATTCGGGCGTGGAATTCATGCGGTGGCGTTGCTGATACGACAACGACCAAGACCCAGACCAACCGCACATCACATTAATCAATTACATTACCCCTGCGCTGCACATCGTTGTCATTATTAATGGTGAATGCCGGGCACATGCGTGTCCACTTTAAAAAGCCATACCCCCCTGCTGCGCCCAGTCATTCCACTGGCTTGTCAGTTGTTAGTTGCCTTCTCGGTTTCATCCAAGTTTGTCATTTAAAAAAGCCAACAGAAATGGATAAACAATGTTCTAGGAAAGCTATTTATGCTAATATTGTGTCAATCAAAGAGTTGATATGATTATTTATTGCTGCGTACAGAGGACAGACAGTCAGCACTTAATTTGGCGACACTTTCTGATGCAAAGCAAGGCAAGGCAACGCAGATATAATTAATAAAGAAAATTTCAATTTCAATTTAAATTTAAACAACAAACAAACAAATGAACATTAAATTCCTGAGTTTTATGGTTGATATTCGTTTAAATGGGCGACAAAATCTTATGGGATTGTTGGCACTTGCCTAACAAGTGCACAGAAGCACTGGGCATTGAGTACATGTGTTGTTAATTAACCTTCTGGTCGTTTAATAGACTCTTTTTGAAAGTAGATAAAAATAAGAGATCTGCAATGTTTGTGTGGCAATTATGATGTTGATAAATCAAATGATTCCAAGAATGAACAAAGCTTAAACAAGATACGAGTAGATACGAAGATACTCCAGCAATGAATGACGAAATGTGTTTGACAGAATACCAAGACCAAAGTTGATTTCGCTAAGTGACATGACAGCTTTTCAAAAACAAACGGTTTTAAGTGACAAGACAGACGTCGTCCGTTTGAACTAAAGCTTATTTGAAGTTGGCGACCCTTTTAAAGGGTTTCGCCAAAGATTTTCGAGTTTAAATTGTATCAGGTTGGCCAATAAGTAATTGCTTATTTCACCAATAGATGTCTCTTGGCCATATTTTTCAATGGCTTCTGTCAATGACATATTTTTTGTCCATTTGACTTTTGTAAGCTGTCAGTCGTAATCTGCTAAAGAAGCGAATTGCGCCTAATTTTGAATCAGTTTTATTATGGAGTGCAAAAACGATTGCAAGCTATTTCGTCATTTGTATGATGAAGAAGCCTTCAAAGAAAAACAGGACAGATTTTTCAAACAACGATCTGGTCGGCCAGATGAGCTTGATGATGATCAAATTTAAGCCATACAGTGATTGAGAAACATTTAAAAACGTGTGAAACTCACTCAAACGCATGGTATTTAGATTCCATATGATTTGAAAGATATTCTCTTAACGAAGCCATCAACGCTTGCGATTTGCATCGTAGGCGCAATGAATCCGACCCTTTTTGAAACGAATCATCATCGAAAATAATCTTGGTCCAGGCTTGAGCAAGCACAATTCACCTCGGAACCTGATATTCACCAAAAGTAGATTTTGCTCTCGATTTGGTGGGATTGAAAAGATGTGATGCATTTTAAGCTGCATTCAAGGATTCAAACGATTATTTCGAGTGTGAACAAGAGTAGGTCCATCGAAAGTGTCATGTTTCACAAGGACAACGCTAGACCAGATACATCTTTGGTCACTCGTCAAATATAATCCACCACAAAGCCCTGACCTTGCTCCATCAAATAACCCTTTATTTCGGTCTTTGAAAAACTCTTTGGATGGTTAAACTTTCAATGATTATGACGTTGTACAACCGCACTTGATTCAGTATTTTATAAATGTTTCAGTAAGTGATGGTTCCGGTACTCAAATTAAACGAGGAATTATGAGCAATCTTTGTAAACCGATATGGAAGAAGTGACCGGCTTCTGGGATTGAAATAAGTAACACATGGACATAACTTTAGCCATACTCTGAGCTTATCAACCACCTAGCTTTCCATCCTTCCGGATCACGAGCACCTTGCTTTTAGGTGTTTAGACCAACCTTCCAAACATTTTCGTTAGCCAGATTCTTTAACTGCAGGTATGTTCTTCCATTTCCTGTGAGCTTACCGGCTTTAAATCGATTGACTTTCGCCTTTCGAACACGATGACAGCTTACTTACATGACTAAAATGTCATCATAAACGTCATCTGTTTTGTGAAAGTTCCGTACTGCCCTTCAGAAGAGTGAACCATCTTGGCACTAGTTTCTTCCATGGAATAGAGCATTGCCTCATCGCTTACATGAAACACCTTTTTAGGTTTCATTTCATTCACTTTTGGGACATTTGCTATGATTTTGACTTGATAAATAAAACAGTGAAACAGCAGGTGTTTTCATTTAAAGCTCAGATCTGCTTGAGGAACATTTTCATTCGTTCAAAATTCACAGTTTTTTTTTATCCGCCATCAGGTACTATTTTGTAGTGAGTTAATTTTGATAGTTAAAAAAAGAAATTTCAGTAGGAACATTGACTATGCTAATTACGCAAAAAGTGTAACTTTAAGATTTTTTACATTTGAATGTGACCTATAAATTCATAGAATCAAGTGCGCTACCCAACCGCCTCAGGTATCACAACATCAGAAATTGCTTGATACTCCATCGCATCTATTGAAGCTGATATCAAAAACTTATTTTCACGTCCAAATTTTTGCACACACTTTTAAGGTGATATCAATCAAAACGGCTGACAGTGTTTCAAATTCAGTTGCACCTTAAATTTAGCTATCAGGCAAGGCCAAACTACGAGCTAGCTAGCTGTCCATTTCAGCTAAAACATAACCAAAATAGTAGACTTTGCTTCAATATGGATACGAAGTAAATACAAAACTCAACTCACGACTTCCAATGCCTCCCGCTATCTACTATGCATCCATCTGTAATATGACAAAACACCTACATTAACGATTAACGCGACTGCCAAATGCGTCAAAATAAAAAAAGAGAATGGTATTGCTTTTCCTTTCGTTATTTTTGCACAAAATAGATACTTTAGATTATCTGTCGTAATTAAATAGTGGGCGGGCGCCACGATAACCTAGCTGCTTTCGCCCAAATTTGGGCGCGCTCATTTATTCCGTATGCATGTCATGTTTCTGTCATGTGTTCACTTGACACTCGAATTCGGTAAAATTGTTGCGAGGGAACTTTTTTTAAATGTTTTCGGCTTTCTTCATTGTTGAACAACAACAACCACGTTTTATGCCATTCAAACATCTTCGAATACAAGAATTAATGTGAACCTAATGACGTTTATGATCGAAAATTCGAATATGATTAAATATCGAATTCATCAATCTGACATATGAGTTGCGATAGAAAGAAATCGAAATAAATTTAGAGATCGATGAAAGTTGATAAATAATGAATTATTAATTTGGTAGGTACTTACGTATATGAGACCAGAATAGTATCTGTCTTTGATGTTATGTAAGACGGACGCTTCGTTGAGGCAAGTTAATTCGGCCATATCTTCGACTTTGTCGAATTTAGGCGGATTCATTTTTTGTATGTCATCCCGTAGGACCATAACACGCTTGCCAGTTTCGGCAAGATCAACTTCCACCTCATCGCCTTGTTCACGTTTGATGCTTGCTGCAACAAAGCCCTGCAATAAAAAAGAATGTATAATAATTAAAATACTTAAAAATTTCAATGATATAATATATGATAAAGTTGACATATGGCATTCATTTGGCTGGTAAAGACCGAAAATAAAAGGTAAAGGTATAATAGTTTTTAGGGTCCATTAATTTTTAGGGAATGGGAAAGATAAAAAAAAACCCTAACCCAAAAGGTTTCAGTAATCTTATGACGTAAAAATAATTTATAGATTTAATATGCGCTTCTTAGAAAGGTTGAACTTTCAAAGCTCTAGCTTTTCGGAGGTAGCAGAGGAGTTAATTTATCTCGGGAGTCGAATGTTTGACGATACGCACGACACTTTAGAGATCTTTGAAAAAAAATATTCCGAATCAGATATAAGGTTCGCAAGAATGGCCAGTGAAGGAAAAGAATCAACCACAAACTCTACGAATTCTACAAAAAAGTGGATCGAGTCTGGAAGTGAAAAAAAAGGCTGTCAAACACAATATTGAGCGAATGGACATCGAACTTAAACTAAGAGTATCTGAAAGTGAAGACATTCGGTTCCGGCTCACGATCAAACATTCGCGAAATTTAGGAAGCTTTGCCTAAACAACTGGAATCATCGTGTGCAGATTAAACTCAGACTCAAACCTTCCGAAGTCTCTTTTGCAACCTTCTCAAGAAGTTTAGTTGCCTTAACTACTGCAGAGAAACGCGTACGGATTTAAACCCATTTTTCGCATCCTTGCCTTCTTGTGCTTCAGCTTACTAGCTAACTGAATTTGACAAATCATGATGCGAGAGATGATCCAATTGTAATGATAAACAATTTGCTTCAACAGTGGCCATAACTTCATTGCAGTATTCAAATTTCTTATCCCTGAGCTGCTCCTTAGGCCCAAGAAAGAAACGAGTTGCTGGTGGTCAAAATTGGAAAATAGCACGGATGTTCAAGCAATCCGAAACCAGCTTCTAGAATTTTCCCTTTTCTAATCAATATATCGACACTATTCCCTCGATGCGGACTTCGTAACCTACTGCGCCAAGTTTGCGGTGCTCTCCAGGTATTAGACCGTTGCTCCGTCTCGGCTTGGTAGTTCTTAAAATTTTCTCAAGAAATATCGTCGTTTCTTCGTTTGTTCGGTGGTTAACATTCTGTGTAGCAAACGCATCAATTCAAACGTACTTTGGATGAACAGCCTAAAGGGTGGCTCATTGTCTATAAGTTTGCTTACTTAACGTTTCTTTTTTAACCCATTTTAACGTTTTTCTTTTAACCCTTTCTTGCACTTTCCATTTGTCAAATTTCAAGATTCTAAAGTTTGACAGGAAGTGCACTAGAACCATATACTAGTTAAAACTGCTAGAAAGTATGTTCGTTTGCAGGAAAATGTACCACTTTTGACAGGTAACCTTTGGTTGATGGTTGGAATATGTCAAGCCAACTAATATTTTACAAAACCAAGCTTTGTTCGTAAATTGTGCGTCATGTTATTATCCTCGTCCAAATTTGAGGTGAATTCGAATTCCAATCTGTCATCAACGACAGGAAAAGATAAAATCTTCCCTTTCTTTCTCTTTTGTGTGTTTGGTTTTTTGTTTTTGTATTATTCACGACATTAACAGTTATAAAATTTAACTGCAATTCACTTAAACGTTGGTCAGCTTGTCATACATTTGTGAATCATTTAACGAGGTTAACGACTGAGCAATTTTGTGTTTTTTTTTTTTTTTTGTTTCTGGAAATGTGACGTTGTTTTATTTGGAAATTCCCATCAAAGGTGCTCATTTGATTTCTTCATAATTGATTAACCCGTTTACCGTTAATTTGATTTCTTAAGGCTTAGTCACATCCGATTGATTGTAGCGATTTCTCGTTGTTGCCAAAGCGCACTTTGGATTTCCGAGAAAAGTTTCAAGTCTGTTGATTTGGCATCGATTCGATTGTAACGAGGATGCAGGAATGCATTTAAAATAAGACAAGCTGGTATATTTTTATGTTCAAACAATTTCTCTAAATGAGAATCAAAGAATATGTTTAACGTAAATTTTTGGATCAAAACAAAAAACCTGGTTAGCAGATGCAGAATACGTAGGCTGCTAGATATATTTCTAGCCTAGGCAACACTAACTGTGTTCTCGTTGGATCCCTCACAATTTGACAATCGCTCAAAAAAAGGCTCGTGTCGATTGGTGCAAAGAAATGTTAAAAAAAATACGATCGCGGTGCTTCAAAAGACGTTTATAAGATTGCCACAGGTGGCGAATCATGGATCTATGCGTTTGAGCCCGAAACAAAACAACAATCGACCGTGTGGGTCTTCGAAAACGATCCAAATTCAAAAAAAGTTGTTCGTGGAAGAAGAACTTCGAAGATTTGGTCGCCTGTTTCTACGGCAAAACTGGACATGAAGCTACTGTTCCGATTGAGCAACGTAGGACGGTTAATTCTGAGTGGTACACCACAATTTATCTGCCTGAAGTCTTCGGAGAAATTCGAAAACCAAACAAGAGAAGACGAATCATTGTTCAACATGACAATGTGAGCTCTCACACATCGGCTCAAACCAGCGCCTTTTTGACCGGCCAAAACGTCGAATTGATGAGTCATCCGCCGTACAGCCCTCACTTGGCACCCAATGACTTCGTTTTATTCCCGCACATCACGAAAAAAATGCGTGGTCAACGGTTTTCGTCGCCAGAACATGCTGTTGAAGCGTTCAAAAACCATGTTTTGGGGGTGTCTCAATCGGAGTGGAAAAAGTGTTTCGACAATTGGTTTGAGCGCATGCAAAAGTGTATAAATCATGCTGGAGAATACTTTGAAAATTAATAAAACCACTTTTGATGATTAATATTCGCATTTTCATTATTAGGCCAGAAATATTTCTAGCAGCCTACGTACATGCCAGCAAGACACGGAATTCTGGTCAATAATTCCTCAGCGATTTTGACGCAACTTGAATTTCGACAAAGATTTCCTTCGGCCACTACGCAGCTTTGTCAAACAATAAAAGCCTCGCAACGAGTAGACTGGATGCATGAGAAGTGAAGCCGGAAGGCCTCGTAGTGCTTGTTCTGTTGAGAAAATCGCCGCCGCGGATGAGCCGTCCTCGTTGATGTACCACGCAAATTGCCACTACACGTCGTTTTTGCGCCTCATCTGCGCAAGATTTTCAGTCAAAATTCATCATTGGCGACGATTTCCATTTCCATCAAAAAACAAACAAATTTGTGCTTCTGGAGCACTATTAACGCGGTTTCTTAGACTGATGAGCGGAACAGAATTAAGATCAACAAGTGAATGGAAAGATCGCCCGGGTTAATCGCTCCAGACTTTTTTCTTTGGTGTGAAGGCTTTTGGGCGAATATTTGAAACTCTCATTCGGAGAATGCCCGGAAAAGTGTGGAAGAAAATTCTGAGAGGTCATAGAAGAGGTGCCTTTTTCTCTGAAAGCTTGTCTTAAAATACATAATGAAAGTCATTTACAGTGAATGTTCTTAGTAAATTTGTAAACACGGCCTTCGTTATGTGGTTTTATTTGATTTGACCGGCCTCAGCGTACCAATATCAAAGTGGAGCTGGAGCAACAGCATAATACTGGTTGACAGAGTTAAATCCAAACCGTGCAAGCTGATGGTAGATTGCTTACCATGCATGAAACATGAGTTCTCCAATCCATACTGTGAAGAAACGATCAAAACGATGGTTCGAAATGGTGAATCAGCTTCAATGAAACCGAAGGGAACCAGCGGTGAGTATTCGAAGATTCTTACTATGTGCAGGGAATCATTGATTAGTTCCTCGAGCTAAAGATGTGTCCAATTTTTGTTGTAGGCTCGGGTTATTTCGAACTTTCTTCAAACATTTTGAACAAGAGTTACTCCTTTAAGAATTAACTCCAGTACATTGATTTGTTTAACATTATCTCTTAATCAAAGCCAACAAACACCTCGATGTTTCCATCAACATTGCCTACAGGAATCGTCAAAAAACAATCCCTCTTATTATGACTGGATCCAGTTATAGTTGAATCGTTTACAACTTTTGACCACTAGTTGGTCTTTCGTTTGAATCACAAAAAAAAAAAACGAGTTTAAAGAATTTCATTAAAGAGCCTTGAACTTGCAACCATGCTGCTGTTGGCACGTAGAATGCTGCATGCTCAAAGATACCCTATCTAATCCCATTTTTCTTCACTCGTTCCCCAAAAACTAATACAACGAAACAAAACACCGGCTTTTGTATGCATGTATGTATTCCAAGAGCAAACTGCATTCATTGTGAATGCGCGTTGCATGCTTCTGATAAAAATAGTCGCCGCCGCTGCGTTCACACGTCACACACCCGTTCCCGCCCCAGATGCACTTAACCAACGCAATGCAAATGCAACACGGATGCGGAACACCGACGGTATTATTCATGAAGAAATAGAAAGAAGCTGAATAAGAGTCCACTACTCGTATACATAAGACGCACACATGTGTGGAGGAATCAAGAAGAAAAACTACAGCCCTTGAGTGAGTGGTGTATTGGACAGAAAACAGAACAGAAGTCGGACAAAACAAGTTTAAAAAAAAAAAAACCAGCCGGATAAGACTAGAAAGGGAAGGCGCAGCTATTCTGGCACGTTAACTAGACTGGGATGCTCATGTGTGCAGCCGCTTGACGCCCGCCTCCCGGTAATTGTAATCAATTTGAATTTTCACTTTCGATTCACTTGAATACGTCGCAATGCTCTCCAACACTGGCGCATCGTTGAGCTGCTATGATTTTGGATTCGGTTTGGTGTTGGGATATGATGCTCGATGCGTGGTCTTTTTTTTTTTGTAGGAAATGGATTGTGGGGGTGAATCATTCGGGGTTATGTTTGTCACCACCACCTGGCTCTGACGACATTGCATTAGTTTAGATGATGACGAATGTGTTTTTTTTTTTTTTTTTTTGATAAATAATCTCTCCAATTTGATTTGTCTTTGATTATTTTTCAAAGAGAAAGTTTGGAATATCTCAGCATTTTTTTTTCTGTTTGTGCTTTGCTCAACTTTGTTGATGTTGATCGTTTTCCGATGTGAAGAACTGATCCGATCTGGTGAAATCCATTAAGCTTCAAAGAGTTCAAGTTGTCTGCATTGGATTTAATGTGGAAATATATATATTTTGACATTCCGCACATGTTTACGAAAAGGACACAAGAAGTCTTATAAACAAGTCGTTTTATTTTCAAAACGGAGCAACCGCCTTTGATTTATTTCGGCTGATTGTTTGCATCTTTTTGCTAGATACGCAGGAGCGAGATGAAATTTTGCAAAAATGCAGCAATGATCAGCGAGCCGTCCCGATACTTTTTTCACCTCAAAGCTATAAAGTCAGAGTTAAGAGCGGGCATTTTACACACTGCGAGCCATAAGTTCCTAGATTCTTTGGAATCGGAACAAGAAAGCGAGATCGGCGGCTAACAGCTCCATAAATCTGATCAGAGTTCAACCATTTGCAATCAAAGCAAATATATTGGAACAAGACATTAATTTATTCGTTTAATTTTGACAATTTAAGAAAATTACATTTCAAAATTTATACTTTAGCTTCAATGTCGTCTACAACCCTCTTCGGCATCGATTTGATAAAGTTTTCAAAGCTCTGTTTTTGGGCTCATGGAACCATTTTGGTTTAAGTGCTACAATCCATCTTTGAATGTTTTTTTTTTGCATATTGCCCATAATTTTTCGATGGGATTCAAGTCAGCGAGTTCCTAAGTTATTCCAACACTGTTATCTTTTTCTTTTGCAAAAATTGCTTCACTTTTTTAATGGGGACATGAACCGAGATCGTTCTGGAACTTTTTAAGTTCAGGAACCATTCGTCATGCATCATTCATCAAGTCGTACAGCGGGCCCAGCACCGTAAAATGAAAAGTAGCACCAAAACATATTCTTTACAGGGTGTTTTACCCTTTGATCTAGATGAGCCGTTTAAATAGGCTCAGCTTCTCCTCACCGCACAAACTGAAGACATTGTTCTTGGAATATTTTTTGGACTTCTTCGGAGAACCACACTTTTACCAGTCTTCAACTGTCAATTCAAGATAATTTCGTGCCAATAGCAGTCAAAATATCGCTACTTTATTTGTTTTTATGCTCTCCTTCTACTTTGAGGATCCTTTGTCGAAATGTGGTCACGTGTGCACATCAATTCCAGCCTCATTTAGATCTCTACTTAAGTCGACTGCAGTTTTCATTGGCTCAATTAACTTCTTGTTATCGGTCTCTTTCTGCCACATCTGCTGGCTTAAGATCCTGTTTACTTGAGCTCACACTTACGTCCTTGATGTGTGTTACGAAAGGTTAAACAATCTTGGTGCACTTCTTTTATCAAAAAGACGTCGACTTGTTCAAAAATTATTTAAAAAAATTGAGTTCATTCCAATTAATACCCATGGGACTGTAAATTCCAACAAAAAAAACAGGCATTTAATCCGAAAACCTTTGTTACGACCTTAAAGAAAAATTGAGCGACTAGATTAGGGATTCCGATGATTAGTTGACTAGCATACAAACGAAAAAGGAAAGGCGGTTTGCTGAAGAAAAGATACTTTGAAATCCCGAAAGCCATGCATGACCAAGGTTTATTAAAGAAATGTTTCTCATTCTGTAGACCTCGTTCTTGTCAATGAAATCATGAATGTGAAAAATGTAGCCAACATCGACAGATAAGCTTTCGGAACCTAATGGACGGCAATGGCAAGTGGTTTTGACATTTCTGGACAAGACTTAACTAGAAACTGAAAATGTTCCAAATTAGTGACGCTCAATATTGTATTGTATTGTACATTGTACAGCTTTCCACTTCAAGCCAAGAAAAGCCGCAGAATTCGTCTGAAATGACACAAGGATAGATCTTATTTTTGGTTCACCTGTGTTTCGTGCTTGGACACAGGGGCAGGAATAAATTCTTCGCTCCTTTCGAAGCTTTTAAGCATATCGCGATACCGACGTCAAGTAGTAAAGTTAAACAAACTTGATCATTTTTAATATTCCAAGAAACAAAAACATTATAAAGGATGTTTTTTTTTTTAAGGTTTGGTCTTCAAACTGGCAACACTGTTTCTACAGCTTGTCAATTTGACAGTTGGAAGTTGATTTGTGATTAATACGATTTGCCACTGTTCGGTTTCCTACGTCCATTTGAGGATCAACATAATCTACCATCTAAGCAAGTTATCCAAAACACTATGGAATCGTTTTCGCACCACGTACACTCCTCTAGTGGATAATTCGCATCCTCAAAAAGGACAAACAGCTCTAACAGATTAAGTTTTTGCCGATGTGGAGCGCAGTTTTGAGGAGTATCCAAAATGAGTCGTTGATTCGCCATCGTGCACAGCAATTGGAGATATACCCGTCCAGTTTTTGGGAGACATGACAGAACGATCTTGGCTTAAAAGCTTATAAGGTTCAACTTGTGCCAGAGTGACCATTATACGCGTCGTAGGTTTGGTGAATGGGCCGAAAACATGATTCAACTTGATCCTCATTTTCAACGCAAAATTTCATTTTCCGATGATGCCTATTTTTGGTTGAATGGATATGTAAACAAACAAACTTGCCAAATTTGGAGTGGAGAAAACTCAGAAGCCTTTATCCAGACGCCCTTACATTCATTAAAACTCATTGTTTGGTGTTCGTTATGAGCTGATGGAATCATAGGCTTATGGAGAGCACCACAAAAAATTTTCTGACTTCTTCGTTCCTCAGTTGAATGGCATTGGCGTCACAGAGTGTTGGTTTCTAAAAGATGGTGCAACATGTCACATGGTGCGAGACCCCATCCGGGAAACATTTGATTAGAGCACTATTTCGCGTGATGGACTTTATTTAGTTCAGTATAAAAGTGAAACAAGACAATTTTCAAACGATTCTCAAAATGTAAAGCTTTCATTTTTTACTTAAGGAATTTAAGGGGTTATGAATACCCTTATGGTGCTGACACATAACGTGGGCATAGAAGATCAAGGGTCTTTTTGATTTTGAAATTCTCCAAATTGTAATGAGCAAGAAATTGTACATTCGTATTGTGGAACGCCTTTCTTCATTAGACGCCCGAAATCGGACCTAACGGGTGAAAAATTGACTACAGTCCTAAATATGAGCGAAGAACAAACGGTTCGGAAAGTCGTTTGTAGCTCTGTTAATGGTGGACAACAGACAGCGTGGAAGTCCATGCTTAGGCTGGAGAAATGGCGCAGATCAGGCCGCCCGGAGCCTTGGGATGTGCTGCTGGATGGCGTCGGCTCGGTATCGGGATAAGTGGAGAGAATTGTTGATGAAGACCACGATCAGATCACGGTTGTCGCGCCGATGATGATGAAGAGTTTGATTGTCAGGTATTCTGGCGACATCGGACGGAAAGTCTGCGAGGATATAATTCGCTTAGGTGCCAGACGAAAGCATAGCGTTATTGAGGCATTAAATTCCACTCTCATACCTTTTTCTCGTAATAATTCACTTATTCCTTTATATGAAATCATCTACATACATAGACGAAAGCGAAAACATTCCAAAGGCTATTAAGCCTTGTTAACGCTTGCAATATGCACCCATAGCCGAGAATCAGACAAAATCGCCACCAAACTTTGACCGCTTGCAATTAGCATGTATCTTAATTGCTTTGTTCTTCTTTCTGTTTTCGATTTTCGTATTTTAAATTGTTATTTTTGCACTCATTTATTCCCCAGAAAGTCATATGAAAATGAGCGAACGTGTTTCCAAAAAAAACGTTCCAATCAAATAAATGTCACCTTCCGATTGTTAAGCCAAACATACGCATACGTGATTTGTTTTTGTTTGCTTTTTACCTTGAATTTATGGCAGGAAGGGTGCGGCAATCATGAGTTTTTTTTTTTTTTCAAATTCGTTCGTTCCCCGCCATCTAGTCACACACCCATTTAAGGTAGAATTAAACAATCTAAATATTGTAAGTTATTGGAGATACTTAAATTTATCGCGTCGCCAACGTCAGCTTTGGTCATGCAGAAAGTTTGTCGAAGCATTTATTTATGAATAATACTCGATGAAATGTTATACGATAAGAGCAATAAATTGCATGATTTAGCCTAAGCCGAAGCTTGGATGCAGAGGTTGTCGAAAATACTGATCATTATTCAAAAGATGCCAAGTGACAAGAGGAGAGTTCAGAGGTAATTTTAAAACTAATTTGAATTCAATTAAGCTTATATACAGCTGAGAGCAAAAGTATATCAGTGCAACGACAATTAACTATACACTACATCAAAAAATTGCAGGTACAGGAGTTGAAATTATGGGCATATCTGCTTATTTATGAAATAAAGCCTTAGCCCGGTAGTTTATCGACATTTTTTAAATTAATTATTATTTACACTAGCAAGCAAAGGAACTATTTAACAACATTTTAAGGTATTATTTTGAGAATTTAAAAACATTGAAGCAGAAAACTGTCTGTTATTGTCAAAAAAATGCACGTATATCAATAAATTGCACGCACAAGCCTGGTAACCCTTACAAAATAGGAATAACGGTACTTGTTTCATCACGAAATGTGAACATTCTGATTTTGAGAACTTCCAACTCAGTCGTTTGCTGGATTTAAATGTATTTAAAGGTTTCATTTAAACGTTTTACCACATTTTTTTCACGAATGGCTACTTCACGTAATAAAGTTTCCGTTGAGCTGACACAGTTGTGCGCAAACTTAAAAAAATGGAAAAAGTTATGCTGAGATCTCGAACGTCATTGGACGATCACGATGGACAGTTCAAAGTGTTATTGAAAATTATGCAAAAAAAAAAAAATAAGAGCTTTGACGTGGCTCCAGGAAGAGGTCGAGGAAAACTGTTCAAACGCGCATATGGCAAGGGAAATAGAACAAAAGGTAAAGGCTGATCCTAAGTTAAGTGCTCCAAAGATAGCTGCTGGCATCAATTCAAATCATGAGTTATCCGTTAACCCCCAAACAATCCGCAATTTTTTGCATGCAAAGGGAAACCTTATATTTCCAAGGTTAACGTTGAAAAGCCTATTAGCTATGCAAATATGTACGTCACAAAGCCAGATGATTTTTAGAAAAATGTGCTATTCGTTGACGAAAGTAAATTTAACGGGGGCAGAAAAGTCAATACTGCATTGGAGTTGAAAAATATGCAGCTTACAGTGAAACATGGAGGCGGAAATCTTATGTTCTGGGGAGCTATGGGGGCAAATAGGGAAATAGGGTGTAGGGAATCTTGTTTTTGTTGAGACAACGATAGACAAATTCAAGTATCTCGAAAAAAAAAGATAATTTCAGAGCGACCGCTTCCAGAATTGGTTTACAGGACTACTTTATGCTAGTGCAGGACAACTAGCATAGACAAGACTGGTGAAAGAATTGCTTCTCTACAATGTTATATCGCAGTTACCCCATCCTCCCCAATCCCCAGACCTCAATCCGATGGAGCATCGCCGATTTCGCCGGATGTTACGTCGAAACTAGTCCTTTCAATGAAGAATCGTTTAAAGGATGTAATAAGAGCGAAAGGAAACCACACTCGGTACTAAGGATTCAATATATTCAGGTTAAAAATCAGTGTACGTGGAATTTTCTGATGTTTATTTTTCCGGCTTGTTAATTTTCCCTTTTTTTATTAAATTTTATTTTGTTGTTAGTACTTGTATAATAAACAATAGAAAAGTGAAAAAAAAATGTCGTCTTTTTTTTCTGAAATACTTAAATTTTTCTGCTGAAGGCTCTGCTGTACGTGCAATTTTTTGATTTAGTGTAGATATAAATAAAAATATAAAAGGAAGTTGAATTTTGAGAAACAAGTGTAGGCTGAACCTTGCTTTGTGTGTTACTTAAATTTTAATTTACAATCACAAGTGTACCAATTATATAAATTCAAAAACCTGCTAAGAGTAGTTCTCCAAATGCAAAATTTTATTAAAAAAGAACAAAACATGTCAAATTTAAATTCATTTTAACTCTAGGATGGCCATTAATTTTTATTACAGTCCTGCAACGCCAAGCTATGTTTTTTTTGTGGTTTTCAATTGATAACTTCTTTTTTTCTTTCTCATTTAAACAAAGTTTTCAATGGGATTGAGGTCAAAAGACTGAGCAGGCCACTTCAAGACCTCAATCTTGTTGTCTCGAAACCATTGCTTGGCTGTTCTGCTTTGGGTTATGGACCGCTGAAAGACCTATTTAAGTGGCATTTCGAGTGCTGCTTCATTTTAACTTTGATCCAATATATTTAACCAACTCCACAGTTTGTAAAGCATACGCACACCATCTTACTAGATCCTCGATGTTTAAACGTTATCCTGGCATATCTAGGATCATATTTAGTATTTGGTGGACGTGTTACATACTGTCGTGATCTATCCCTACCATATAGTACAAGGCTCGTGATGTCCACAGAATATTCCTCCACTTTTCAGGAGTCTATCTCAAGTGAACCGCACAACCTTCATTCTTTTGGCTCTAGGTGTTTTCTTCATAAGTGGAACTTTTCGTGTGCTGCGAACATTTAAATTGTGATCCCTTAATTGTCTTATTTTACTGTATGGACCCGCAATCTCTGCAACTGCAGCAGTAAGATACGTTTTTGAAATTTTTTTTTAAAAAAATGTTATCATTTTACTCGGCAAAAACAAATGCTAAGCCAAATTTTATATTAAAATGTTTTAGGGCCGGGTTGATTTGAGAATTAATTATTCTGTGTTTCTATTTTTCCAAACAGATTAATGCATTCTTAAAGTGAGAATGGTTCTGCCCGAACAGCAGTTCAAATGTGTTTTCGTCTCTTCATAATGTTTTTTTTTTTTTTTAAAACTAAAACACCCCATATCACATGTGGTGATGTTCATGAATATTGTGGAAATTGTTGACCGAGCTAATTTCCTGAACATTTCGAGGATGCTCGTTTTTAAGGATACTCCTTTAACGAACTGACGAGCTGACGGGAATCGTAGAATCTCTTTTTGGATCATGACAGCACCAACCGAATCGGTCAAGCTCCACTATTAGCTGCTCTAGATGAAGACACCATCACCATTTGTTTGAACAAGATTTGTTACTCGGACTGATGCCCTAACAAAAAGTCACCTATGATCATCAAGTTGCAGGAAAGTCCTACGTTATGATGTCTCCATCGTTTATGCACTTAATGTTCCCTCACTTTTCATTCAAGCTTATAATAAAGGGCAAGTAAGAATAGTATAGGCCTAACTAAACTCCCCTGGAGTACACCCTCTTTGTTTCGGTGCATACCACGGGTATTGTATTTGTCTCCATGATCATCTGTACGTTGCAACCTTTATCTAGATCTCTTGATCATCTTGCATTTAATTTGATGCTGTTTTGGCTATTTTGTTCACAACGTACAATTTTTATTATTTTTTTGTATTTTTAATTTATCAGAATGAGTAAAGAACTACATCAGAGGTCATGTACAATTGACAATTTCAGGTGGTTGAGTAGTTCAACTTTTTGAAGTCAACATTCTTTTGAAAGCTCATAGTTTAAGCTACAAAAGTTAGAAACCGTTCATTGTTCAATATCAGAATTTCTTTTTTCCCACTTTTTTGGTCTATTGTTAAATCAACGGTTATGAACTTTTGACTTTGACAACTGCTGGCCATATAGAAGAAACTTAAAAAAGAAACCCAGTATAGAAAACTTCCAAAACACGACCGTTCCTTAAAAGACCCACTGTACTCGAAAATTTGGTGTTTCCATGCCGGGTTAACTAAAACGTTTACACTTAATGCGGGAGATTGCTTTCGAAAAACCAAACCTAAATGAACATATTTTCAATTTAAAATCGCATAACTAAAGCGACTGCCTATTTAAAGTTCAAGCTTTCTTAAAAAAAAAAAATGCCTACGCAACGACAATTGCTTATTCGTGTACTCTGCTTCACCTATTGAACCTTGTACCTGCTTACTCGCAATTCATGTCACCTTCTTCAAAAGTTTCATTACCCTCCTCTCTCTCTTTGTCATCTGAACTGAACCGCGAACGCGAATTCTACATTAAACCCAACAATACCCGCAGCCGTCAGGCCAACAACAAATAGAAGAAAAACGAATAAGAAAAAACAAAAAAAAGACAACTTAAAATGGTAACGTAAATGTATCTGAACACACATAACTACTTTGAAACCGACAAAACCACGATGTATCTCAACCAAAAAGGTAACCAAATGAATAAAAGAAAAAAAGTCGACTGCGGAGAGCGGAAAACTAAAGCTCAAAAGTGGAGCATGTGGGCGCATTCCACTTCCTCACTCCGTCGTTATAGTCAATCGGTTCGGTGTCCCGTGTCTCTCTTTGTATTGGAAATTATAATTTATATATGTATGTATGTAACGAATAAGATACAACATAATACAGTGAAACTGGAGGGAGACAAATACCCGCGACAGCAGTCAACCAACTTCATAATGTGAACCTCGAGTATGCAAAGTATTTCAAATAAAAATTGGTATCGGTTCACCAAAGAGGTGTACGTACGCGTACGAACGAACGAAGGATGGAATAACCAACCAGTAGAAAGAAATATGTATTTAAATGGAATGTAAAGTAGATATCTACAGGTAGAGAGATATACAAATGTACACAAGTGAAGTTTATTTTAAGCCTTTTTTTTTTTTTGAGCGGAATGAAATAGTCTGAACTAAACTTCTGTCAGAATAAAAATGTCAAAATGTGGAAATAGACCATGAAAGCGAGAGTTTTTAAGTCGTCTATGTTTCTTCTTTTTTTTTTGTAAAAAAAACTTCATTCAACATATTCATCGAGTTCTGTCGAATTTTACGACACGAAGATAGCTAAAAGAAGAATACCTTTGCGTCTTTGCATTTGGTAATAAGCGTGACTTAGTGACTTAGCAACGAAAAGAAATAAAAAACCTTTCGTGTTCAGCTTACTAAGAGCGAACGGTTTTGACACAAACTAAGCTGTCACTCTTCCAGCTAGTTTCATAAAGTAGTCGCAATCGATTGGGATGATTGTCGGTCCTTCAAATGCATACGTACATCTGCCAATAAAGTCCTTCTTTTGCTGTCAAACTGAAACATAAATGCTGTCAAAAAAAAAGTCTGCAACTTGTGTTTAAATCCCGCATTCTTAACACTACACAAACCTCTATAAAAAAATGCTCGAGTTTCCAAACTAAATTCACCTGTCGAATAAGAGAATGCACATGTGTCAACAGCTTTAATACGAAACCTGAGTTAACAAAACCAAACTATTATTTTGGACCATAAAAAAGTGTCGTCCATTTACGTGAAAAGAAGCTTCACTCTTCGGAACATTGTCAATTACGTAAGAAAAGCCAGATGATCCTTCAAAGATTCGAACCTGAAGCCCGCTTAAACCAATGAACCGCAAAATGTAGTTAGGACCCCAAGTCTGTTAGGCAGACGAACCCTTAGCGTATAATGGTTATGGTAACACAGATGTTGGAGTCGTCAGAGCACTGATGACATTAAAGTAGTTTGGAAAAGTCTCAGTCGACACGGACTCGGTCCAGGAATTTCGCTGAGTAGAGCCTTCACTCCAATATGAATAAATGCAAAGATGACAGTCTTGCCAAAGGCTCAAAGGTCAGAGAAAATCTTAAAACTTTGTAAACCCCAATTGGACTATCTCTGCTAGGAATTAGCTGCGGCAAAGACAAGATCAATTTATATGGGCAGGGAATCTTTTTAAGCTGAGACTTATAGAATTCAGATTCCAAATTAGTTATAAGGTTTATCAAAGACTGCTCGAAGGATAGCTTAACTGTCAGCATCTACGGTCTACTGTCATATACAGTAACATGAATTTTGACAGACAACCTTTTGAAATAAAGGAAGGCTGGTCCGATTTATTTTGCCAAAGAAAGTGGTAGAAGAAATGTTCTTTGTGTTCCTGTTCTTCGTCGCAAATGTGACCTATCATAGTTTCATTTAAGCCGGATCTGTAAGTTCGGAGATTCAAATTAATGGGCCCATTTAGCAACCCCATCAGATGGCTCTTGCCATAGAATTCAAACTTTGTAAATTCGCCACTTGGTTCGAGTTTACCGGATTTTTACAGAAAAGTTATCGCAGTAGGTTTCTTACTTCCTGGATTGTTCAGTCTTTATAGCTCTTTAAATTGTAGTCTGGGGGCTCATATTTTTCTAACGTGGTCGAGCTCTTTGTCCCCTCCTTTTCTCTGGGCAAAGTAATTAGTTAATTCGTTTCCCGCTACATCTTTGTGCCTCAAAATCGACAAAAATGGAGCGCTACTTTTTCTTACAATCATAGTCCAGCTATGTCTCGTTTTTCCGATTTACACTTGCCGGAGAGATAATCCGATTTAACCAATCCAGACTTTTTTTATTGGAGTTAGTCACGAATCTATGTAAGCAATCGAGGTGCTCACTATTCGCGGTAAAAAGGGCCAAAATATGTGAATAGTATAAACTAAAAAAATCGAAATAGTTTAAACTAAAGTTCGAGTATTCCTCAATTCGAAAATAATTAACCCGACATTTTGTTGAATGTTGAACAAAACAAAAAATCTATTGTGCGCGAAGCACGTAGCGATAATTGAGATCCACGATATGTCAACCAGTCCAGCTATTGACATCTCATCTGTCACATTTTCAAGCAAAGCGATTACATTTCCTACAACTGACTAGGCCTTTTCTTACAACGTCAATCAGCATAATAACACTGTCTGCACATGTTTTGTTTTTCAATTTAAGATGACCTTTCGTTCGGGGTAAAGAATTCAGCGGTAAACATTGACTTTAATAACTTAATAATCTGTAGGATAATGGTGATGAGGCACCCCATCACCGCCACATTAACACCACCGTCAACCACCTGCTTCATCTGACTGTGTGTATAGATACATATTTATTCAGCGCCTATTGTCTCTAGTCATTCATTGTGTGTTTTATCTGCCACACAGCTAGCGGTGAGTAAATACTTAGAAGCCCTGCTCACCAGAATGGAATTTTATCTCGATATATCTCCAAACAATTTCGCGCAAATTTACGATCTGCTTTAATTTCCCCACAATGGAATTCGTGGCAGAGCCTATCGTACACGTTTAAACCACATTTAATTATAGAATAGTGACAAAAGGGGAAAAAAAAAACACTTTCTACCAAGTGTATCTCCACACTTGTTCGTCATCCTCAAAAACGAACATATGAAGCATAGATAAGTGTTTGCAGAGATTGAAATAAAGCTGGAAGGAAGAAACGCTTCTCCAACATACTATACTATTGGGCGTCGTAGTTGGATGTATATAAAAAGAACAGGGCTTCACATTTGTGCGTCTATTTGACTTCTCACGGTAATTCTCTGAACGTTCGCCTACATCAAGTTGGATGAAATGAAATTACAGGTTCTATTCGAATTCACCCACATTTAGAGAGATTAGAGAAGGAAATTATTTTTTAAATTTATGGCCCGCAGGGAAGCAGCTTAAATTGTCTGGTCTTAACTGGTTTTTAAATTTACTTGGTCAACTCTCGTGGAAGATTTACAGCTTTGCAGCATTTTTGGGCGATTGCAAGGGGCTAGGAGGAATGTTATGAAATGTTTAGCGGCGCTCGGTATTTATTTCTGTAAAAAGTTATGATCTAGGTTCCTGGACCACACAATGGAATGTGGCATAAGTTCAGAAACTCCAAGTTTAATATGTTAATACAAAAAAGTGTGTTTAGGCAATCACCGGTCCCATATCAACAAATGAGAAGACGGTCATCTCTTAAATCGTTAAAATGGAAGAGGTAGTCAGGCTTCCAGCCATGAGTGCCTATTGACTTGTGATCTGTTATAAAAAATATTACTCTCATGGATTTTGGTTCGGTTAAACAATTAAGTCACAAAAATGTGTCATCTTTGTTCATTTTTTTACGGTTAAGATTTGGTCAAAATTCCAATCCAATTTTAAGCCCATTTACGACGATGCTAATAATTGTCCAAGCAGCAGGTGGATCTCACGTCGAAGTCATTGCATCGGAAATATCGGTCGAGTAGAAAAAATACTTCGAAAATCCTCGAGCAATAAACCCGGATTTTAGGACATAAAGAGGACTAAATCTCCACTGCTGGGATATGATTCAAAATGACCTTAAACATTGTACGTTCATTGTATAAAAAAGCAAGGAAGGAAGTCTCCGTATACCGCTATTGTGCCTTCAGTAAAGTAAATACCATGTCCAAGGTTGCATCTACTCTCAGATTTAAGCGGTTTCCGATTCATGTGGAAAAATCAACATTTTGTCACGGTGTGGCATTTGCAAAGTAAGTTTTTTGATATCCCTGTAAAACTATGTTGGAATCAAAGGAAGCGTCTTTTAAATAGTACAATGATTTTTAGGTAGTAAACGAATACAAGTGGTGGACAATTCCCTATATGGAAAACTGTTGGAACTCTTAAATCTCCTTTGGATCATTAAACCTTCCATTTCATTTCATAAAAAGTTTCTCTAGTTCTGAGTTGGTTCAAATTTTAGCTGTGTACTGAAGTGGGCCCTTAGTAGTCTTTTTGATATATCTCCTGTTGTCCCATATTTAAATTTAGATATTCAACGAAATCTTTGCAGGTCGGTCTATTCTTTATTTGCCTTGAAATTCTTTACGAACTGGCAACCAAGCAGTTCCCTTTTTGTCCAGAGTTTTCGAGGATATTTAGACATTTTTCCAAACAGGTTCGGAACTTCCAAACATTATCGGAGTTGAGTTAATTACGAGCTGAGATTGATCTTACAACCCTTGATGGGACACCATTTCAAGACTTAGTTGCTTAGCCAATTGTTAAGTCATTCTGTCATAATCCTAAAATGGTTCATCTTTTGAGGCTATCCACGAATCAAGCCATTTCAGCGGAACAGCCAGACCAAACGGAACATGTAATGATCGGATGGCGCAATATCTAGGGATTATGGCGGCTGGGCATTTCCAGGAAGGTTTAACCGGCTTTGGCAACGTGAAAATCACTTTTTCTGCTCGTATTGTGGGCGGGTTCAATTACAGTGATGGTTTCTTTGAGTTTCAACAGTTCTTAATAAATGACACTGACCTGGTCCCACCAAATACACAGCATTACCTTCGCACTGTGAATATTCGACCGAGCCGACGGCGTAGAAGAATCCCCATGACTCCCTTTTCTTTCGGTTGCTGTAGTGAATCCATTTTTCATCACAAGTCACGATGTGGTGAAGGAAGCTCTTCTTTGTTTGCCGCTGGAGCAGTTGTTCTCCGGTGAAAAAACGACGCTTAACGTCCCTTGGCTAGGAAGCCAAGTTCCTTGTTTTGTTATTATTCCCAACGAATGCTATCGCTTGAAAATGGCTGGTCGGGTAAGCAAGCTGTTCTTGCATTTGACACGGATCCTCTCCAAGGAATGCCTCCAAATCAGCGAAGGATCACCGTCCTGAAGTCGACAGAATTAATAACGGCACGGTGTTTCACTAAGTGCAGCATCTCCGTAAACTTTTTGGAGCTCTTATTGAGTCCAGATTGCTTCGAATGAAAGAAGAAAATTAACACTTTACCAAAAGTAAATGACAACAAGCTCGGTTAATGACGTTTTGGATATGTCAAAATCGACCAGCACTTACTGCTGGACTCATCTATTGACAAACAGTGAGAACTTATTTTTTAAGATTTGCCCAAGTCGTCCTAACAGTGTTTATTTCAATAGTCCACCTTGCAAAGGACAGTTGAGAAAATTCTTTACGAATTTCCATTTACCTTAACTAATATACAGCGTCCCAAAGCCTTACGTTGAATTAAATGTATATAAGCCTCCAGATGCCACCAAATATTGATTTTCATAAACTTTAGTCATTTGAGCACTCACAGATTAAGTTGTAAGCTTTGCATTGAATTCGAGTTAATACAGACTTTATGGAAACCAAACAAAAGAGCTGCATAAATGACGAACGTCACGTGAATCCCAGACCCGGTCTCATTTTCACAGACGACAACGTACAAATTGAAAAGTTTCCAGTCATTCCACAACCTTCACTCCATTCATAGAATTCCGACATTTTTAGGTTAATCCCGGCGAGTTTATTAAACTCACTCGTAAACGCTCTCTACAACTTCATCCTTCCACCATTTGTAAAAAGGGATTTCAGAAGCTCAATAATGAGAGAAAGGAAAAATGTCTCCCAAATTGCACACTCTACTCTAGCTAGCTACCTCGTATTGTACGGTTGCAAAAGATTACTTGGAAAGCTGCCAAAATTTCTTACAATTTATAAAGAAATCACTGGTGCCCAAGTTACAACACAAATGGTAGTGTGCATAGAGATGCCTAAGGGAGTTAACTCCTGCCACCTCATCGGCAATCCAACAAAAGCGTACCAGAATATTCGAACACAGTCGTACAATATTGAAAAGTACACGAAGAAGTTTTGACGGAAAAGCCAAACAAGTCATTGAACTCGCGCCTACAACCAGCATCCGTTTGCCATATCACCTTCCTACCCAAAACGTAGTACAATAAGAACCAGCCCTCCACACTCCACACTTTCGTCTCGATGGGCATGGGTATGTGTCACATTCATATCATACAAGCGGAGTGTTTATCCAACTGCCATGTACGCTCATTGGATGCTTGACAAGCTTCTTGCCTTGCAGCAGCAGCAGGCATGCAAACAGGCCTTCATATTATCATCGTCCATATGCCTGTCGTCGTTTGGAGTTTGCATATATTTTCAGCGCGCAAAATTTGCAAATTAAACACAATTCGGATTGTTTTTTTTTTGTGTTGTCAGCTTTTGCTTTGCTTATCGGATTTTTTAAAATGTGCAAATCCACAAGTGCCTAGATCCGAGCGGTTATGTGCTGCATGTGATAAGCCGAATTATGGCGCGCGAATATTCGAATTTCAAAACATTTAGAATAGCTTTGAAGGAAAAAGGAGGCGCCCCATGCCCGGTTAATCTATCTTTAATGGCGTTTTAAGCTATTTAGATACTATCCTGACTTATGGCGCCCATTTTCATACGCTGACGGTTTTTGGGTGACTTTTAATAAAGAAATTGAAACAAATGTACATACACGTCTTGGCCGAGTGCTGGTTCTGTCGGTGATGATGGAATTTTGAGTTGAAGTTCATTTAACGAATTGAAACCGAACCGGTTCGGTGGTTTGGGCAACGCAAAAAGAGCAGTGACTCGTTATTTGTGTGTTCTGTCCGCTTATTTTTTTTTTTTTTTTTCTTGTTTGTAAGTATTTATCACCTTTGCATGGGTCTTTGAACCTCAACAAATGAGGACTGCTGGAGACTGTTGGAGGCAACGATGAAATCGAGTGCACAGCATGTTTGTTTGCTTTGAAGTCCTCAAAAAAAAAAAAAAAAAAAACAAGAAAAGGAGGAAATTGAAAGAACTCTTGAAATGCATTGGAAAGTCACAGAGGTCAACCCTAAGGAAAAATGTATAACTTACTCGTAGGTACATTCATATCTGCTTTGTGATATTAATCGATTTCATAATCCGTTTTTTTTTTTTTAATTATATCTTTTGGGGTTTGGTCCTCATTTGGAGGACGTTATGTGTTTTTGACCCAAAATGGGCAGAGGTTACGACACTGGGTGTGTTTAAAACGAAATGACTGTACATGTATTTTTTTTATTAAAGCCAATGCCAATGGCCGGGCCCGTATAGAAAATTAAATCTCAATGATGAACTGCATGCAAAAGGTGTGACTGAATGAACTGGTAAAAGATTTTATTACATTTCGTTGAGCGGTGTAGTCGTCCTGGGATAACTTTAATGTATTGGGAAGTCATTTCTCTTAGGTGGAACATATCAAATTGAGTAGACCATTCTACGAAGGCTTGCGTCCAACGATCCTTAAACGGGAGGGAGGGAGTCGCACTAGCGATTGATTTTCAAGCAGCTTTTGATTCCATCTGGCACAAAGGTTAAATCTATAAACTAATAAATCTTAGATTTCCAATTTGATCAATTATCAAAATAATAATCTGTTTTTTTGAATTTGCGAACCGCTGTAATTTTCATTGGTTCGGAGTCCTCAAAAGAGTTTCCAATGCTCTCAGGTATTGCCCAAGGAACAATTATGGGTCCTAAGCTGTACAACGTCTCTCTTTACGACTTCCCTATAGGCGATCTTGTCTTTAACGAACCTGGTGCTATTTTGTACGCTGATGACACAATTATTCTAGCAAGTGGAACACACTTAACTTAACAAGGGGCTTAACTATTAATGCACAAAAATGTGAATTAATTTGTTTCAGAAATTCTTACGGAAAAGGGCATAGACTTGCGGTCAAAGAAAGCAAAACTATTTCCCTAAAAATCGAAGACACGACAATACCCCTAAAAACAGAACTTAAATATCTGCAGATACTTATTGAAAACAAATTCCTGTTCAAAAAACATGGTAGGAAGATACTGAATAAAGCTAAAATGGCTTCTGCTACTCTAAAGCAATTATAATCCTCCAAATGCGTGTCAATGAAGACTAAAGTTTTAATATATAAAACGCTTATCAGACCGATACTAACATATAGTTTTAGCTGTTGGTTCAGTATCTCACCTACTCTGGCAAAAGAGCTTGAGTTGTTCGAAAGACGCATTTTAAGACATTGTTGTGGAAAATTTTGAAGACCAAACAAAAAATGGTTTTCTAATAATGCACTTTATGAGACGACAAGAGTCATACCTCTTTTGCTATACATGATAGAGACCTTAAAAAAAAAAGACTGAATAGTGCTGCCTCCCACACCAATCCACTCATCAAAACGCGTTGGGATATAAACGTTAGCGAAAGTGTTTACGACCAATACTACCTTTCACCTTTCAACCTTATTAACGAAAGATCGCGACGGGTAACACAGCATAACGGAAATTTATTACCGCCGTTTTATGAAAAAGCTTCACTGCCTAACCTAAGAGGATAACTTGTAGAATGTTGAGCTTCCTTGTTCCTATATAAGTAAATATTTATATAGCAAATTAAAGAAGTCTTTTCAAAACAATTTTACAACGATCCTCCTACAAGTTGATATAAAAAAAAAAATTGTTAATAAAAATCAAAAACTGTTTTTCATGAATTTGTCCTGTCTGAATATCTAGTCATTAGTTCTAAGCGGCTGTCAAGAGCCTCATAGGGTAAAAGTATGCCGGGAGCAAGCATATACTACTGTGTCCAAAAAATAAGGTGACATATGAATTTAAACTGCGCGCGTCGAAGGATTTGGAAATTTTTCTTTCTTTTTAGGTTGGTAGTACTGTCAGTGACATCTATGTGAAATTTCATGTCAAAATATATTCATAGTGTTTGAGATACGCGTCGTTTTGTGAGCTGCTAAAAGTGAGTTTTTCGTTTTTTGCGATGCCGAAATTTATTGAGCAAAGAATTTGCATTAAATTTTGTTTGCGGAATCAATTTTCTGCTGCGGATACGTTGAGGATGGTGCAGAAACCTTTGATGATGAGGCTATGTCTAAAAAAAATGTTTACAAGTGGTATAGTGATTTCCAAGCCGGCCATGAATGTGTCGAAGACGAAGAGCGTTCTGGGCGACCATCAACCTCAACCGATGAAGCTCACGTCCAACAAATCGAAGATTTGGTGTTGAAAAACCACCGATTAACGATTAGAGAACTTGCTGATGAAGTTGGCTTATCGAAAGGCTCAGTCAATACCATTTTGAAGGATACTTTGGGCCTCAAGCCCGTCAAATCTCGACTGGTACCGAAAACATTGAATTTTTTGGAAAAAAGGCGTCGCGTTGAAGTGTGTGAAACAATGCTTTCCGACTACCAGGATGTCATGAAACGCATTATAACTGGCGATGAGACTTGGATCTATGCTTACGACCCCGAAACAACCGATCAATCGAGCGAATATCGTGCCAAAGGAGAGCCGAGACCAAAAAACCGCGCCAAAGTCGCTCAAAAATCGAGGTCATGTTGACTGTTTTCTTCAATTATCGTGGTGTTGTGCTTTATGAATTCCTTCCAACCGGCCAAACAGTCAACAAGGAATATTATTTGAACGTTATGCGTCGTTTGCGTAACGCTATCCGCCTAAAAAGGCCGGAATTGTGGAAAGACAATTCTTGGTTTTTACACCACGATAATGCACCATCCCATACCGCACTCGTAATTCGTGATCATTTCGCCAAAAACTCAACCCATATCGTTCCGCAACCACCGTATTCACCTGATCTGGCGCCGTGCGACTTCTGGCTATTCAACAAGCTCAAAAGACCGCTCCGGGGACACCGTTTTGATACGGTAGAGGAGATTCAAGCCGCAGCGAAGACGGAACTGAAGGCCATCCCGGAAAGTGACTACAACCAGTGTTTCAAAGATTGGAAAATCCGTTGGCATAAGTGCATTGCATCGGGAAGGGATTACTTTGAAGGGGATGAAATTGATTTGGAAGAATAAATAAAGAATTTTCAAAATAAATACAATGTCACCTTATTTTTTGGCCACAGTAGTACGTTCAAATTTTGTATAAGAAAATGAAATGTTGCAAAAAAAGTAGATAGTATTTTAAATATCCTCATTCAAAACTTTTCAGCCAGACGTACTGTTTAGTCTTAGTATTATTCAAAGAAAAAAAATTGTATATTGTCTCAATAAAGTTGAATTGAATTGTCCTTAAACGGTTAGGTTAAAAGTTTATGAAAGTGTTCATTTTTATTATGGACTTTGTTGGCCAGCATTCCAAAATGAGAATATCAAAATGGAGAAAAACGAAATAAGAACTGTCATTATGTAAAATCATACACAACGACTTGGTGAAAACATTAGGGGAATATGTTTCTTCATATTCCACCGTAGTACGCTGAACCAAGGAGTTATAGCTGGGAAGAATGTCCATTCAAGATGAACACATTGAAGGACGTCCATCCACGTGCCTCACTGCGGCATCTGGCTGAGATCACAGGGCTCTCGAATGGTAGTGTTCAAAGAATCCTGGCCAACGAATTACCGACGAATAAAAGAATAAACGAATCGATATTTTGAGGGTGAATCTCGAAAAGTTCCAGGCAGATCAGAACAATTTTTCGTAACGTCTCGTGACCATGAACGAGACCTTGATCAACCATTTGGACCATCAAACAGCAATCGATAATCTAGAAGCGAATCTCTTCACCGACGCCGAAGAAATTCAAAGTGCCTAGTTCGGCAAGGAATGTTATGGCATCAGATCTTTGGGACGCTGGAGGAATTACTGTGGTGGAATATTTGGACCAACTATCTCGGGAACTTACTATGCAGACGAAAAAAAAAAGAATATAGCTGGAGGCTATTTAGGAAAATAGGCCCGACAAACTTCAAACCTCAAGACAACCCATCGATTCACAAGGCTGCAATTCAAGAAACAGGTTTCGAACACGACCCCCAGTGCCTTTTACCTTTGCCTCGACTCAAGGACTAGGGGGCAAGAAATTTGATGATAAAAGTGAAGGTTTGGCCGTTGTTGGGGCGTTTTGGGGGGCTTTCAAGAAAAAGAATATTTTCTAAGGGTATCGTGGGCTTGGAAAAAAGATGGGCTAAATGCCTTCAGCAGTAAGCAATGTTCTCTCTTCTGCACTCTTGGGTCGGGACGTTGGCAATTTCCTGTGCTCCCCAGAAAGCCCAGAAAAAGAAATCAGACTGATCGTAAAAGAAATCGTATTGGACTGGAGTTTCGCTCGATATTACATGACAACCGAAATACCCTTTCAATAGATCAATTGTTTTAACAAATTGTTTAAACACATGGATGAGACCAACAGTCAAGTTCGAACGACATTACACTGATGTCAATGGAAAAAAGACTGCCCATTCACAACTACGCTGGAAGAAATCCAAAGCATGTGAGTCTGTTCCTGACCAACAACACTTTTGATAGAGCCATTGGAGAAGTAAGAGCGCGTCACATGATCACATGATGATAATTTTGATCATTTTGATCGCCTGTGATATTTTCGGTACTTCAACCGATGTCCCAACGGCAAAGAAACATTTCATGTTGATTCTGATAGGATGTGTATTTCAATCGAAAATTGGAGGCCGTCGCTGTGGTCAGTGCATCGGACTGCTAGTCATGAGATGCCGGGTTTAAATCCAAAAGATCTTCAGCAAACGATTCACAAAAGTCCCGGTCGAATGCCCACTATTTGATAAAAATATAAAACTTATGAACATGGTCCTATCTCTCGTAAGTGTTGCAGCGCCAATAGTTTGTTTACTTGTCTACTTGATATAATGAATTTTATCTCAATATGCTAATTATATTTTACGTGTTGCTGTACTTAAACTTAGATAAGTTTGTCAACCGAAGCTCATTCAAGTAAAAAGCGATGGAGTTTTATCACTTCACTCAATGTTATTCCGAAGTTGAATGGAAAGATGGTCGTGGAATAGCAATTTACAAAAATAAAACTGCCTATATTGTTTTTAAATTTAGTTTAATTTTATTTGTCCGGTTTTAAGCCGATGACCCTGCTAATAAAAGACAATAGGGTTTCAAGCCTCACATTAAACCCACTGAAACTTTGAAAGTCTTAGTTTCCTTAAATGTCCTTTATAGAATCTGCGCGCAATCGAAGCTGGGAAAAAGACTTTCAATCACATGGTAATCATGCTCCTTCACTAATTTTAAAATTCGATTAACTTCAAAGCATAAGGAACATTGAAATAATTTGGATTTTAAACTAGATCTTAGTTGAAGTAATGAGAAGCAACAAGTAGGAACAATAGCCTAAAATTTCATTATGAACTGTCGATAAAATTTCAAATTCCGATTCAAATGTCTCAACCACAATGCTATTGAGTCATTTTTACCACAAGCGTCGTAAAATTGTTAATAAATGTAGGAAAAAGCCACTACTAACCCTAAAGCCCTTAAGTGACTCACTTCAACCTTAGAAAGTGTTTCAACTATACAACAACTAATCAAACTCGTTCTAAATGTCTATTGTGATGGTTCTTTGCTGGTTAATGTGGCACAATGACGACAATAAAACATGCCAACCTGTGGCTATCCTTGCCTAACTCTTCACCCCATCCCCGTTCGAATCTGTTCAATTTGTTCTAAATTATCAATTCCATCAACGTTCCATAACTATCAAACGATGTTGTACTCGAACCACGAACGCACCGCTCATTTCTTGGTAACCCCTGCGCGACACGGCATCCAGATGGAAAGACTGATAGATAGACGACAGCAGCAGCCAGAAAACGCACAACCACTTGGTTTGGTTTTTATGATTCATTAAAAGGTGTTTCCAATTCGTTCGCTGGTTTGTTGTATTTTATCAGCAGAACGACGACCGCCAGCAACAGTTTTATCGTCAACCGCACATCGTCGTCTTTTCTTTCTTCCCCCATACCAATTCCAGCTGCGAAACACATTACCACTTGTGCCTACAACAACTACAACTAAAAAAATACGAACTACGAAGGAGTAGAAAATGATAAAACAGGAACAAACAACTCCAAAGAGAAATTCATTCCGCTCAAGCTGAATGGTGCTTTGTTTTTTACTCTACACTCTACGCCCCCATAATCATCATCATCATTGGTATCGTATCGGATTCTTTGGAATCATTTTTGGTTTTTTTTTTCAACATTACCGTCATTCTCTAGAATATTCATATTTCTTTTTTTTGAAGCATGCTTTCTGTTTTTCGTAACGTTTTCCAAAATTCAAACTTTGCCGAATGGGACTTGGTCAAACAATGAGAATGAGTCGTCTAGCATAACAATAAGTTTTACATTTATGGTAAATAGGAGAATGAATTGATAATCAAAAAAAAAGAAAAGATAGAAAGAAATATTAGTCACAAACCTGGTTTTCGTGTGGCACCCAGACCAAACGTTTCTGTGTCCATTCGGCCTGTGTAGCTGGATCATTGAATTGATTCCGCTCAACCGATAGATACTTCAATTCGGGATCGTTACGATCACTTATTTCATCTGCCATCTTTGTTTGTTTCTCCTTGTTTTTCTTGTCTTATTCTTTCAATATTTTCTATTCCTGAATAATGAGATGCTTTAACACACCGGTTTCGATTTTATTTTTTTTATTTTTTGTTTTAAAAACAATAAACTTTTATTTTTTGCGTTAAATTAATGTGTAATTGTAAATCACGCACAGCACAATTTTTTTTTTCTTATTTATTTTCCTTCTTTCTTTTTTTTTTATTTTGTTTCAACTTTAACACAATGAATATTAAGAAGAATTAATATTTAATTATTTTATCATTAAAAAATTTTTAAAACTAATTGTTCCCCTTTTTTGTGTTGCGTTTCTTTTTTTTTTTCCTTTTGAAGAAAATTCTTTAGAGAAAAAAAAATTAGCCAAGTAAATATTTGTGTGTTTGTTTTGAAGGCGAATACTGTCCGATGATTCTTTGTTCGTTCGTTCGTTCGTCTGTCTTTGTTGGGCAGCAGAAACGAATCCAAAAAAAAAAATTAAAAAGATCTGAAAATAACAAATTAAGGCACTTTAGAGGTTTGTTCGCGTTTGACTTTTACGTATCTTCTCTTTGGTTGTGCGCGAATCGGAATCAACAAACCCTTTTCCAAACGAACTATCGACGGCAGAAGTGACTGTGGAGATGAGAGCTCGAGAAGACCGATGGTGTTATGGTAAGCAGGAGGAGACGAACGCAGCAGCGCGTACAAAGTACTCATAATTGAAATGAAATTAAGAATTGAAAACAAATTAATGGAAATTTGAGGGGTCAGAAGCAAGGAAGGCGGCGGCGGATGGCAGTGTTTCCAGCCGTTACCATTTTGTTACAGCACGTTACTTCAGTGAGTAGGCTAAAATTTGAATATACTGTTAATTTGCCATCTGTCAAACAATGTGCGATCATTTGTGTTTGGCCACAAATGAAATTTTGTTGGTAGTGCCTGAATATCGAAAAAATGTTGGTCGTAATAGAAACCGACTACCGATCTTGTCGGGAACATGTTTTGATTTTTTCGTACCGAACTTGGGCTGTGAACGTTAATTGCTTTCGCTACTCAAATTGTGACTGAGAACCCTGATTTGGCGGTCACCATGAGAATTAGGTACACGTATCACAAACAACACCAGACATTCGTAAAGCCAAAATGGGTTATTTTACGCGAAAATTCTGAGACTATCAAGCGTCGTATCAGAGGAGATTAATTGCTGTCTTCAAACTGTAAGCAAGACTTTCGATATACATTTATACATGTAGGTTTGATTTTCAGATTTGTCTCGAGGATTTGTGACATCGCCAAGCTCTTTTCAATGAAGTTTTTGAATTGGGAACAAAATTGAGATTTTCGAAATGAGCCTTTAGTGTATTGAGTCCGCTTTCGAATGGTGTTCAATGAACACTTACGTACAGAACTTGACGGTATGCCCGATGTTTACATATTTCCCATTATTGTGTTTGAATTAAAGTCAATTCAGCCTTCAAAAAACCGTATTTTTTTGAAATTGAAAATTAAACCTGGTTGATTAAATAAGACAGAAGAATTCGCAACAATTTTCGCAGAATCGGATTTACAAAGAAGCGGTTTTTAGTAGTTTTTTTTTTAATCTGAAGAAATTCTATAAAATATTTCGAACTGATATTTTGGCTAGTTCAAGTGTCAATTGAGCCACCAAAAATTCGCAGTCTTCTTGTGGGTACATAGTCCATTTTTCATAGCCTTACAAGAAAATAGGTTACTTATTTAGGTTTGGACTAAACGCGACAAGGGCTCCGTAAATTTGTTGATTGTGATTTTTGTTAAAACGATCATTTCGGACTAAGTTGATATGCCCAGATGAATTCTAAAGTTCCTTATTTGTAAAAGCCAACAAACAGAGTTTGGTTCCAATCTTGTTCACTGGAACTAGTTAAAATTGGTTACTAGTTTATCATTAACATAGATAAACTTCGCCTGGCAACACTACACCCTGAAGAGAGACAAGAACAAAAAGGAAAGTAGAAAAATGCGACTACAAAGGCGACGTCAACGATCATCGGCTTTTTGACGTTCGCTTGTTCGTTCTTTCGTTCTTGTTATCCGGGCGGTGTTGTTGGCAGACCACAGAAAAAGCCAAGAAACACGACAAGAAACCGAATCGGATTTGGATTCAAATTCAAATGCAGATTTCTTTCCTCTTCTCCTAAGCATATTTTTTTTTCTTGTCCTGCCTCATTCTACACAGACAGGAAGACCAATTGTCTGTCCGTCTGTCTGTCCAAGTCAAACATCGCCAATGACGTCAGTCAAGCAAACTATTATTCCATCTGAATGGCCAATTCGGTTTTAAACAATTTCTCAATTTTATGGGATGGATGGGATTCGTTTTTTTTTTTGGGTTTTTCGTTCGGCGAAGAACAAACGCGACAGACGGCATTTTTCTTTTTCGTGACATTTCTCCAAGACATTTCCGAATTGCACACACACACACACACGCACAAACTTAGCACTGAATTCTTGTTTCTTTTCTTTCGTATTTGATTCCACTTGATTTTTCTCGCCGTGTAGAAAATTCGCAAATTTTTTTGAATTTAATCTTATTTATCTTGTTTCGTTGAACACCGAACAACGCAACACTCACGAGGGAAATGAATTCCTTGGATTGGATTCCTTCACCATTTCGTTTGCAGAAAAAAATTAACTAATTGGATTCCTGGTCCAGGATGTACATATATGTATGTATGGATGCAATTGAAGGAAATAAATTAAGTTCAAGAAAAGTATGGAAACGCACACACAAAAGGGGGAAGATAATAAATTTAAATCATTTTGTTGCTGCTGTTTTAAAAAAGGGAAACAAACTCACGAGATGCGAGCGACTTTACTGCCACTCTGTAATTTTCGGACTGGCCGGTCAGTTGAATTATTTCTCCTACGTCGACTCAACAATTTTGTTTCGTTAAGTTTTTTTGTTGTTTTGTGGGAAAATGTCGTCGCCGATTTACAGTTCAGTGTACATCATTGTGGAGGGGATGGTTTTCCTTTTCTTTTCCTTGGAATGGCAAAGTGCCTTTTTGAGTTTTTTTTTTTTTGTTGTTTGATGAGCGGTAATAGAATAGAAAACAAACTTATTGTACACACACACACACTTGGTTGGTTTTTGGAGTGGAAAAATCGCGTTTAAATGAAAATTAAGGAAGCGCTTCGCGGAAAATAATCGAAAACAGCAACTTGGGCGGGTTTCGTTAAGAATTTTGTGACTTTGTGGTGAGCGCAACTGACAGTATGCCGGCATGCAGGGTGATTCATTTAGGTGTCCAATGTGAGCGTTACATGGGGTTTTTGGTTGAACAGCTTTCTTAGGGTGGCAACAAATTGCGCTCTTCTAAAATTTAAGTTAAAATTATACGATTTTCATAGGATTCATCTATCGCGTTTATGGGATAACGACTTGGCACGAGTACGATAACTTGGGCGCCAAAAATTTGATAACCGTTTTTTGTAGAGGGATCAAAAATAAGCATTTTTTACTATGAGAGGGGGTGAGGGTCTATCTCGCACCGTTTAGGAGGTAGGGGCAATTTAAAAAAAAATGACTTAAAATGAAAAACCATTCGGTTTTTTGTGTTCTATTCAGAATTGACACAAGCATTGACTACAAAAAGCAAATTTAGCACTTCGTTTCACAATTTTGAAAAAAATTGGTCTAAACTTGTTTTTTTTTTTTTAAATTTTTTTTTATCAAAATTTTGAGTTTGCATGCGAATTTTACAAAAACTATTAAAGTTTACTATTTAATTTAAGCACAGGATTAAAGAACATGTTTCTGGCTTTCAAAGCCGGTATAGTACTTTATTGTAAGTGTTGCCGTTGTTGTTGTTTTTATTTTTTTTCATTTAAAGTATTTTTTTTTTAAATTGCCCTTACCTCCTAAACGGTGCCATAGTAAAAAATGCTTGTTTTAAGCCCCTCTACAAGAAATCGTTATCAATTTATGGCGCCCAAGTTATCGTACTCTCCCCAACGACTTCTCTGATGATGCATTTTGCACAGACTGAGTAGATAAATAAGGAACTTTTCAAATTATGTGCTGTTTTTTCAAACTCGGATGTCTTGTTTTCACATCGACTTTTTTTGTACTGCATCAATATTTTATCCGCTTCTTAATGATTAGAGATAATGGGAGCTACAAATCTATCACTAAGGCCGGTATTCACCGAGCAATCTTAAATTGAGAGCTTCATAAACCTATTCACCAACGAATATTAGTGCAGATTTACGACCGTTCATATGACTTGTGAGTGGTCCCAACTACTCTTAAGTTAAGTGCGCTCGTAACTTAAGAATTTCGAAAATTTTCGAAATCAACTGTGTACTGTCATTTGTTTTCAAACCCAAACATTTTATTTTTAAAAATGGATCGCAAAGGAAGGAAGAAATTTGGCTGCGGAAATAGATAAAATTTTATCTTTAATCGTGAAATATTCACGCAAAATAAATTGCAAGAAAACCGACTGCATAAGTGTGATGGAAAAGAAGCTGCTTCCACAGCTAACAAATGAATTCAATGCCTCCAGCACTTCCATCAAAAGGACATCAAATCAAATAAAAAGTATTTTTCAAAACTCGAAAACGCAGTTAAAAAGGGATCTTGCTGCAGACAAAGTTGAGATGTACCGCACTGGTGGAGGATGCTTTAAAAAGAAAGCCGGAGAGAACAATCCTTTGATGAGCTTGGTGCTATCAGAAACTACTCCGATTTGCAACCCATATGATAGCAGTAGCAACTAATTTGAAGAAGTATGTACTGATAATTGTTCATCATCATCAAGAAGACTGTATATGGCCTGCTAAGGCCATATGGCCAAGAAGACTGTATATGGCCTTAGCAATTTATCTGTAAAGTTTCGTACTAACGTGAAATAAAACGTGCCCTGATTAATTTTGACTAAAATCAGAAAACAATTCTATTTTGATATTTCCCAGTTTCGAAAGATAGTTCGGAAACTCATTTTAGAACGCGTTTGGAATAGCAAAAATGATTTTTTCGCATATTCGAAATAGCATGGACCAAATACTATTAGTGCTTGGTGAATAGGTAGCAAAAATTAAAAGCTACATAAATTTAAAACAGATTTAAGAGCGCTTGATAATTACCGGCCTAATTGACCAATCGAATGATAGCGCCATTTATTTTTTACCAGCGACAAAGTTTGACTGGACCGGAATCAGAAGCTTTATAAAAGTTGAAGACAAATCAAAGTTGAAGAAGGACTCGAACTTGATACCTATTATTGACTAAATCTTAAAGCGCTTTACAGACTGCGTCCACCGGCCATTCGAATCGATGTGAATGTCGGAAAAAAAAAGATTATTGACAGCACATCACCCAGCATGCAAAGTTTTCCTCAATAATTAACATTTAAATGCGACCCAAAAAATATCGTGAAGTAGAAGGCTGCACTTGTTGTTCCACCACTTGTTTACATCATGGCAATTTATGTCTGAATCTTTGACTGCGAATCAACTTCTACGGTCAATATTCAAACCACAGCTCCGTGTTGCTTCAACTGCAATGTTAAAATAGCGCGATCAGCTGTCGAAAGCACTCTGATTGCCTGGCCAGGGCCACACAGGCATGGGATTGAAAGGTATGTCGGGCGAACCAGGTAGCTTTTTTAGTGAGTTGAGAAGAGAAAGATGGTTGAGGACGGAAAATCCAGTAAAAGTCTTCCCAGATGATTACTTTCTGCTTGGGAATGACATCTTTTTGCGGAGATTCTCATTTTGTAATGCGATACAAGTTACATGAATAGTTCCTGGCGGTTCTCCTCATGAACTATTAGTGGCAAATTTATGGCGCCTTCAGGATTTAATCCATTCCATTTGTTGTTTGCTTTTCGTTTTCACCTGCAATAGAAAACAATAAAGCAGCGGTTGCAAAAAGCATTCTTGCGCCTGCTAATAAACAAATATTTCGCTTCAGATTTCACTGTTCCTCTTTCTGTGAAAATATCTTTCATTCCAATGATGCCTTTATTTTGTTTGTAGCCACTTCGGTGATTGGCATGCTTTTCAGTCCCATGCCTGTGTGACCAGGGACTAAAGTAGTCACCATTTGAAGACCCTTTAGTAGGGCCCTACTTCGAATGACTGAGGGACCTCATCAGGATTGTAATAAGTCTCCTTCCTCTAGGAATCAGATATAAATATTAGTTTGTGACCAAAAAAAAAATAATTTAGCCTTCCAAGCGTTGGTCCTTCGAGCAAGATCAATATGAAATGATACGTTCAGGGTGAGGCCTTGTAAAACTTTTATTAGTTTTTTTTTAAACGTTCTCTCTATTTGAATTAGAAAAAAATTAAATCTTAGTTCGTACTAAACAGCGCCTTATCCCCGCGGGGCCCCAAAATAGCTCATTTGATCTGAAGACGGTTCGTAGGAAAAATTCTTATTTATAATTTTTCTGATAGGATATGATCATGGCCACGTAAATAAGTTGAACAATTATGGTCCGGTCCGTAGGCTCCTTGTACCGATTCAGAAAGTCAACGCAGCAAGAGAATACCTCATATTCCATAACGTGGACCTAAGGCAATGCACTCTTGTATTGTTGCGGTTTCTCGTTCATTGATGTTAGGTTTAATGGGTTCTTCCTTGACTCAGTGAAGAGCATCCATTCATCCACAACTCATGCAAGTGACTTACCACGAACTCAACAAAGCTGTCGGAGGTATTTTGGATTCGCAAATTTTTAATATATATATAAATATTCCTTTTTATTTGTTGTTGTCTTAGATATCTTAAAGTATTTATGCCATAAAGTATATATATATATATATGAATATTTCTAAAAATGTTTTAAGCTCCCCTCCCCCCGCATTCTGCTCACAGTGTTTATGTGTACTTTTTGTAAAAGCTATTGCCCTCGGCGCTGATGTTATTTGTGTTTAATCCAGAAATTGACATTGCATGGCTGCTGTTGTTGTTTTCGCGATTAGCTTGTGTGGAATAATCGATGGACAGCGAACGCAGCGATTTACTTTGTTCAGCCAAATCATTAGCGTCGGCATCGGCGGCTGCATCCGAGAAGAAACCCAACGGATGTGTACTGGATCGTGATGGTCCGGGTGCTCTCTTCGAATACGACGACGACGACGACGACGATAGGGATTTGTCAACGTCCATTGGAGTTTGTGATTGATAGTAATCGTAATTGAAAGCCGACGAATGGAAAGTTGAATCTATTGGCAAATACACATTTTGTGATGAGGACGTAAAGCGATTGTCGAAACTAGTGTGACCCGGTCAGAATTTCAAATCCTTGATGGCTTGAGGCAAATCGGGAAGTTTTATGTCTTTGATTTGCTGTGGAATGTTCATACTTTTGACGGCGCTTACGGCTCGTGCAGGCGCTGCTGATATTCCCGCCTAAAAAAAAACAGAAAAAGAAAAGTTTATTAAAAAAATATTTCTTAGTAATTTTTAAATGATTGCAAATACAGCAGAAACTTCTTACAGGAAACACACAAAAAGCCACAATAATATTTTCAAGGAATGATCTTCACTATCACCCTTCTTATTGAATACAAATAGTTGCGTTTTAAGGTATCAGAACTCCGCATTTTTTAGAAAAAAAAAATGTTCAAAACGAAAGTCTCGAGGACGACGCCGAGTTTCGACCAAATACGACATAGTCAGATAAAAAAAAACGAGTCTAATGCGAAGCAAGCCGCTATGAGTGATTTATTGTTCAAAATCTTTCTGCAACCAAACAAAACAAGCAACAAATCTAAGGATCAAAAATCATCAAGACAGCGTAAGTTTTCAACAGGAGTTTATGGAGTAATGAATCAAAGTTCCAGGTATTTTTGTCAAAGAAAAGAAGGTGCATTTTTGTTCGACGCAAAGTTAAGCTAAAGATACAACCGGAGTGTGTGCTTCCTGCTGTCAAACATGGAGGCAGTTCTTTTATTGTCTGGAGACATTTCAAGTTGGTCAAGTTTGCTCTTCACTTACAACTCGGACTGAACCGTTGTGTTCCTCTATTTACTGCATGGAGAAGATTTTGGTTAAATGGGCGAAGTTGTAGTGAAAAGGGGGTGGTGTTTGGAAGGGCTTGGTTAATATGGTCGGGAAATCTTTTCGTCCATTTTCGTGAAATCCATGATCTCACCGGTCGTTATTCCTTTGATGTGCGACAGATATGCTATCAGTGTTGACCCCAGTATTGCAGTCTCGCTGTGGCCTGGCAGTGACGGACTGCTCCTCCTCACAACTTTCGCGTATTGAGGTTTCTGTTAGTTCGAGTCTATGTAAGTGGAGATTTAGGTTAATGTGCGCTTTCCCCAATCTCACTATAAACCGTGGATTCCTCTTGTTGGGGCTCAGATCTCGTTTCGCTAAATTGTATCTCGGTATATCCTTTATAGATTTTGCCATTCTGCACGGTGTAAGGTTGGCCCAGTATTTTTTTTTTTTGAATTTCTGGGTTACCTTGTTAGCGGGTCGCATTTTTTCTTAACATGGCTCTGGTCTCTATTCCGACAACTTTTTCGTTAACCGTTACACCTTCGTGCCCCGGCAACCATGTAAGACTGGCGAGAAGTCAAGTATGAGTGATGAACAAATGTTATAAGCAGGCGTACAAAACAATTTTGGAATAAAACATTGCGACTTCTGCCCAACAATTAATTTTCAGAGGTTCGTCTCTCAACAGAACACCGAACCCGAAGACACGGTACGCCTTTGTCAAGACTATATAGGTCAGTGGAAGTACAAAATCGTACGAAAGCCGCAATCACAAGTTAGGAGCTTCATAAAACGGTCCACGATCAACGCCTTGTATTAGAGTCAATTTTGGTCTGCGCAATAAATTCTTGTTTGGAGCGAAGTAGACTTAAAAACATCACCAATATCAGGCGGAATGAAACATTTCTTATTCTACTTGAGAATACCCAGACATTTGGTTATACGAGCAGCGTTTGGAAACAACTAGTGTCAGTCTCAGAGTGGTGAGGAACAAACCCAAAGTCCACAGCATCAATCAACGTTTTTGCAGTTCCGAATATGAGCTGGGTTAAGTTTGTTTATAACAGCGTAGAAACGTTTTATATCGTCTGTACAGAATAATGAACTGATAAAAATGTAATTGAAAGTCACTTTCACTTTGAATCAGGCGTCGCAGATTTACGACTGATCAGAAAGGGATACCCCAAGGAAGAGTTCTTTCACCTCTCCTATGGTTCCTAGTGGTTGACGAACTCATAAAGCCGCATGTGCGGACGATGTGGCCAGCCTCATTTCAGGAAAGTTTCTTTCAACGCTTAGCGAACGTCTCAGACGTTAGAACTGAATATCAACGCAAGTAAAACAAAATTGATGCTTTTAACTAAGATGCGGAATATTCTTGAGTTCATCTGTCCAATTTTAAATGGAGTTGAACACAAACTCTCAAAGACTCGATACTCGATTCAAAGCTCATGTGAAAGTAAAACACGGTGGAGCGTACAAACGTGCCTTCGGTAAAACATGGGATCTTAAATTGCGGGTGGTATACTGGCTCTGGTCAGACCCATCTTGATTAACGACTCTCTGGTATGGTGGAAACCATTGGAGAAGAAATAAATCCTCACACAGCTAACCAAGATCCAAAGATTGGCCTGCTTAGGAATAACAAGTTGTCTCAGTACAACAACGACGGCAGCACTCAAGTCCATCAGCTTTTTCCCTCCTCTCGACTTATTCTGCAGCAGAAGTCAAGACTCATCGGCCCTGAGGCTCAGAGAGGTGACCATGTGGTCACGCTGCCAAACTTTAAGGCAGATGTAAAAGACAAACAAACTACTTACCATCAACCATAGCCCCGTACAAGAGTCTTAATCAACACTGGCAGGAACAAACGGTAATAGCAGAATGGGCAACATACGCACACATGCAATGCGTCTGAACATACCGCATAACGATTTTGCAGAAGCTGCAGAGATGAGGAAGAAATAGAATCGTTCCAACATTTGCTGTTTCCAGCCCTAACAAGGAAAAGAAGACAATTCCCAGGAAAGCACTTCTTCACAGAGTTAAGGACTTTAGCGGTGTTGAACTGAAAAACGAACTGAAATCTGGATCTGATAGGTTTGTAGGACTATGGTAAGCCTTTCGGTAGTATACTATTCCGTAGCAGTGGCACAATGGACCCAAAATATTGGTTTAAGTGAGCCAAAGCTTGAAGATTCTATCCATGAATAATGAGGTTTATCCAAATGAAATTCAATTCCAGACTGCAAAAGGAGGATTATAATGCCATACCAGTGCGATCACGAAAATTCAATCGAAGAAAAAAAAAAACACTTATACTAATAAATCATTTCATAGTAAGCTTACCTCCTGTTTGACCAATTTGTTTTGTTCCTCTATCCTAGCTAAAATATCAGACATGTTCGTTTGCAGGACCATTCCACCCATCACCAGTTCGGCGAGAATATGATGAACTGCATCCGCATGGAATATCAAATCCAGTTCGCAAACATTTTCAAAGCATTTATCTAGCGTCTCGACAAACACCTGAATGAGATCCAAAATACCCAATTCGCTTTCCGACGAGTCAACACAAAAGACAAAGTACAGCGTGGCATAGTGCCTATAGATGAGTTTGTAGTCCGAGCCGCCAATTAAACTAGAAAATAAAAAATCCATTGCAAATTTATGAATCACATTTCAGGCATCGAAGATAGTTGGGTACCTTCCGCCCTCTAAGAAGTTGCACACATTGTCGTCACGTTTGGATACCAGTTGAAATGTTTCTTTTATGATTTGTTGTTGCATATCTTCATTCTATGGAAAAAGTTTAAATAAAATCAATAAAAGAAAAGAAACAAGAAAACATTTATGAACAAAACACGATGCATTCCACTTACAAAGTACTGATAGAACTTCGATAATCGAGGTTTGCCATGATTGTTGAACACCAAAATCGCTTTGATCATATTTATTGCGAATGCGAATGCAATTTAACTTTACTGCTTTAGTTTTGTGCTTGTCATTTAGAATCACTATTTTGTGGGGGAGAAAGCACAAAAAATGCACTTCGTTGACCAGATTGCAGGTTGAAATTAGACGTCGACGTCAAAATGTCACTTGGCTTGAAAGTGTCATTAAGTTTCTTGTAAGGTCAGTCATTCACAATAGGGAAGGAATGTGAATGAGTGAAATTTTCACTATTTCGAAAGTAATGCCAAATACCAAATCGAGTCACAAATTCAAAAAATAACGTGAACATGTACAGTGGCAAGCAAAAGTGGATACACGATTTACGATTTTGTGGTTTTTCGTAAAAGAAACAATTTTTTTTAAGGTGGATTAAAAGTATAAAGGACATAGGAACGAAAATTAATAAAATTTTTCGAAGGAAAAACCAGGACGAACTTCCGTGTCTTAAGCTCCCCCGAAATACCGACAACGAACAAATACTTGTGACAGCAGGCATAGATCCGGTAGAAGCGATCGAAGATGAAAACTTTTTCCTGATCGAAGATCCACAGGAGAAAGTTGAAGTAATAGGCGCGACTTTTCAAAATGTGTATAAGGTGAATGTTAGCGATCGCCCGAACCATGTCTTGGAAGATCGTGTTCTCGTACACAACTCCAACCTTCAAAATGAATTTGAGAACTTGCTATCGGAGAACATTGGTTTTGCTACGTTCAATGATGATAATTTGGCAAATGATGTCATCGCCAATGAAGAGGTTATACCTCCGTACATCTCAAAGGAAGATCTCCTGGTCATCTTCGGTTCACTAAGAAGAAAGAAATCTGTAGGAATCGACGAAATACCAAACATTGTTCTTAAGCACCTTCCTCTAGAAGCGGTAAACATTTACACCATCCTCTTTAACAATTTGCTGAATAATGCACATTATCCAGCTCATTGGAAGACGGCGGTGGTGCAACCCATTCCTAAACGGAATAAAGACACATCCAATCCGGCAAATCTCCGGTCGATAAGTCTCCTTCCAAACATCAGTAAGGTATTTAAAGAGGTAATCAAAAGAGCCCTGACCGAGTGGGTTGAGGACAAAAATATTATCCCGAGTAACCAATATGGTTTCAGAGCGGGGCACGATTGCATATATGCCGCGACTAAACTGGTATCAGATATCCAATGGAACAAAAGTAGGAAACAATGCACTGGTGCCTGCCTGGTCGACCTGGAAAAGGCTTTCGATACCGTATGGTTAGAAGGACTCTTTTACAAGCTGAGTAGGCTGGGCATCTGCAAACCACTGTTATACATGCTTGTTAATACTATATGCTAGTCAATAGACAGTTCATTGTGAAAAATGGCAATGTAACTTCTAACGGGCTATTCAAATTAATAAATGAAGTTGAAGATCAACTTCCAGAAATGCGAAAGTATTTTGTTTAGGACGCCGTTGTCTGGGGCCTCTATGGATACTATAAAGAATTGGCGAAAGCTGTCAATTGTGGGACCGCACGAACAGCCACTGGCAAGTCGAAGTGTAGTACGATACCTCGGTATTTGGCTAGACCAGTTTCTATATTTCAACACAAATGTAGATGCTGCTCTAACCAGAGCCAAGGGTGCTTTTGCCCAAGCAAAAAAACTGTTTTATAGCCAGCAACTCGATGCCAGGGTAAAAGTAATCTGCTACATGGCCTATGCTCGTCTACGGATGCCCCGTGTGGTTCAACGTGGGAGCTAGCGTAATGGAAAAGATTTGGTTGTTTGAGAGGCGATGTCTCAGGGCTTGCCTAGGTTTATTATACAGAACTCCAGATTCTGAATACAAAATTTTTTATCCCAATGAGGTCCTATACAATAGAGCGAACGTAATTAGAGTAGACAATTTTCTTATAAAGCTGGCACGAAATCACGTTGCAAGAGCAATGAACTCTGTCAACAATCTGATCCGCGGTGCCAACTATTTCAATGACAGGTATTACGAGCAGGTGCGTCTTAACGGTTTTACCCCACCCGAGGTTTTTCTCTATCTAGATACGGCAGGTCTCATTCAGGATAGATTAGCGGTACCGCTAATCTTCCACATTGCCCGAAGAGCTGTGGATAAGCGGCTTAACTATGAGCGAGACGTTGCAATTAGTTCCACGGAGCGTCTGAGGTTTAGCGGCGGTTTTTGATCGCGATATAAAAGAAGCCGAACGCCAGCACCGACATTTTTGGTGGCTTAAGAATTAAATGGAAGGAACTCCATCCTCAATTCCTTCGTAGCCTTTGAGGTAAAGTTGGCCGACTTCGACGCGATCGTTTTTCGCACGGGTGGCTGACTTACGGTAGTTAAGTCGATTAGGTTAAGTTTTTATGTATATATATATAAATGTGCAAACAGGGGATGTTCACATATCCGTATATGTGGGTATATGTTTCCATATGTGCCTCTACATGCTTTGCATGTATATATGACGTAATATTAAGTTAAAAATAAGTTAGTTTAGTTAGTGTAAGTTATTTTAAGTTAGATAATAAGTTACTATCAGTCTCTGTAACTAAGTTTTTTTTTTGTAAAGCCCGATTTTCTTAGTTTTAAGTTACCTTTGATTAAAAGTAAATCAACCGCTAATACAGTCGAAAGACAAACATATGTATATAGATTAAGCAATAGGTTTAACTTAGAGAGCCCGCATAAGGTCAGTAAGTTATATAAGAATATTTCTATACATTAAGCTAGTTTTGAGCAATTTTGTCTAGCACTTAAGTAATAACATAATATAGAGGTTAATAAAATTTAAATACCGAGTATCTGAATAACATTGTATGCTATGAATGTAAATTTAACTTTCCTCTTATTTCACTGGAACAATTAAAACAAACTTGTAAGGTAATAAAAAATTAGGCTGCTTTCGACAAAATTAAACCACAAATAGTAATATAAATAACCGGAACAAATTAATACAGGGAGGACAAATTTCGGATTCGTGAAAGGATCAAATGATTATACCTATGCAAAGAGTCCTAAATACCAAAAATTGTACAAAGTGTACTTCATAGACAATTATTGGAATACTTAGAAAGACAAGGAACTAAAATGATTTAATTCATTTTTATCAAATAGATGACAAAGGACAAAAGTCAATGTTAGAGTGACAACTGTGATTAAAGTGGATACTGGGGTTCCACGGGGATCAATTTTCACGACGCTTTTATTTATAATATTAATATTCATACTATCCGAGCATAATACATAAATGAAAAATTTTACTTATACCTAATTATGCAGACGACTCATTGATTTATCCGGATACTGAAGAATGCAAAACAAAACAACAAAATCTAAGGAGTAACAGAATGGTAAAAAAAGAACAAGCTAAAATTAAACAAGAGAAAAATTAAACTAATGGAGATAAATACATGCAGAGAAACATCATAAAATAAAAATGTTAGTCAAAGTAAGTACTTTTTAGACCACATCGATTACATATGTAAAATGATTGGTAGGAAGATTGTTTTTTCACAAGAGTACGGGGAAAAATGGATTGCATTACAGCGATAAAAGTTTGTTTTTTATATAATAAGGCCGGATTTTGAATATTGTTCAACGTTTATATATGCATGTCGCAGATTGAGAGACTCAAAAAGCTGCAGTACAAAGCAATGGTAATTAGAATACTACTGTGTCCAAAAAATAAGGGGACATTGTATTTATTTTGAAAATTCTTTATTTATTCTTCCAAATCAATTTCATCCCCTTCAAAGTAATCCCCTCCCGATGCAATGCACTTATGCCAACGAATTTTCCAATCTTTGAAACACTGGTTGTAGTCACTTTCCGGGATGGGCTTCAGTTCCGTCTTCGCTGCGGCTTGAATCTCCTCTATCGTATCAAAACGGTGTCCCCGGAGCGGTCTTTTGAGCTTGTTGAACAGCCAGAAGTCGCACGGCGCCAGATCAGGTGAATACGGTGGTTGCGGAACGATATGGGTTGAGTTTTTGGCGAAATGATCACGAATTACGAGTGCGGTATGGGATGGTGCATTTTCGTGGTGTAAAAACCAAGAATTGTCTTTCCACAATTCCGGCCTTTTTTGGCGGATAACGTTACGCAAACGACGCATAACGTTGAAATAATATTCCTTGTTCACTGTTTGGCCGGTAGGAAGGAATTCATAAAGCACAACACCACGATAATCAAGAAAACAGTCAACATGACCTTGATTTTTGAGCAACTTTGGCGCGGTTTTTTTGGTCTCGGCTCTCCTTTGGCACGATATTCGATCAATTGATCGGTTGTTGCGGGGTCGTAAGCATAGAGTCAAGTCTCATCGCCAGTTATAATGCGTTTCATGACATCCTGGTAGTCGGAAAGCATTGTTTCACACACTTCAACGCGACGCCTTTTTTCCAAAAAATTCAATGTTTTCGGTACCAGTCGAGATTTGACGCGCTTGAGGCCCAAAGCATCCTTCAAAATGGTATTGACTGAGCCTTTCGATAAGCCAACTTCATCAGCAAGGTCTCTTATCGTTAATCGATGGTTTTTCAACACCAAATCTTTGATTTGTTGGACGTGAGCTTCATCGGTTGAGGTTGATGGTCGCCCAGAACGCTCTTCGTCTTCGACACGTTCACGGCCGGCTTGGAAATCACTATACCACTTGTAAACATTTTTTTAGACATAGCCTCATCATCAAAGGCTTTCTGCACCATCCTCAACGTATCCGCAGCAGAAAATTGATTCCGCAAACAAAATTTAATGCAAATTCTTTGTTCAATAAATTTCGACATCGCAAAAAACGAAAAACTCACTTTTAGCAGCTCACAAAACGACGCGTATCTCAAAGACTATGAATTATTTTGACATGAAATTTCACATAGATGTCACTGACAGTACTACCAACCTAAAAAGAAAGAAAAATTTCCAAATCCTTCGACGCGCGCAGTTTAAATTCATATGTCACCTTATTTTTTGGACACAGTAGTACTTCTTTTGCAACTGATTTACATCTATTATACTATAAGAGAAAGGTTAGAACTCATTACACTGATTGCAGTATTTAAAATGAAGCAAAGCAGCGCACAAAGCTACTTATTCTTCGCAAGGCTTGCTTCGCCTTCCATCGGGCTTACCCTTTAATGCGCAAGCAGAACCGCCTCAGCCAGAAGACAAAGCTGCTTTTATATAAACAGCTCATAAGGCCGGTGATAACATATAGATTCCCCATATGGTTCACAGCCTCGAAGACATATATCAAGAAACTTGCCATGTTCGAGAGGCAGATCTTGCGCATATGCAGTGGCCTCCACTACTACAACAGGATCACGAAGAAACACGACAGCAACAGACGACTCTACAGCGAATCAGGAATCAAGCCCATAACCCGGTACTCGTCAACAGCATGGCCAACCAAGGACACATACCCGAGCAATGGCATTGCTGCAAGAGGAACTCTTTCCACAAGATGCAGATGAAGAACCAGCATTCTTCGAAGAAATAGGATCCAGGTATCATCGAGGATGACTTTCTTCACAAAACCTCCTTAAAGGACCGACATCGAAGCCCAGACCTGAACAATCTGCAGCAATAATCTTCAATCATTAAACAACTTTTTTCACCATTTCATGTAAAAAAATTATGTAAACCTCAATCCAACCGTTGAGCCAACAACTTTAAAATAATACCAATGTAAATATATCTTAAGGAACAATTGTAAATAATATTTTAAGTTCAATAAAAATTAAATGTGAAATGTACCATCGCACAAAGCTACTTAACGAGTAGAATGAGGCACAACCGTAGCAATTGCGTAACTTTAATGCCTTCAGAATCAATCAACAAACTTCAACAGCCGCTGGACAAATGCTTATTATTTAATAACTTACCAATGGAAGTATAAAACTAATGTAATTATGGAGTATTCAAAAGCCAATGTATAATTTTTTTTTAAACAAAATAGGTTAATTAAACTGCAATATTGAAAACTGAATTGTTCAAAAACAATTTTGAATTAAATTGTAAATGATTTTTTTTGTAAAGTTGAGGAAAATATCGAGAAAAAAAGTTAGAGGCAAAAATCGCCTTTTTTCACAATTTTTCGTGGGGTTATAGCCCAGGATTTTAAAATGCACTTTTTTCGCGATTTTATGATTCATAAAAACTGAGTATGTGATACTCATAGAGGCTTCAAACTGAGCGCAAATAAAGTAAATTTGAGAAAAACAACCTTTATTTGATTAAAATATCGAGAAAAAAGTTAGAGGCAAAAATCGCCTTTTTCACAATTTTTCGTGGGCTATAGCCCAGGATTTTAAAAATCACTTTTTTCGCGATTTTATGTTTCATAAAAACTGAGTATGTGATCTTTACAGAGGCTTCAAACTGAACGCAAATATAGTAAATTTGAGAAAAACAACCTTTATTTGATTAAAATATCGAGAAAAAAGTTAGAGGCAAAAGTCGCCTTTTTTCACAATTTTTCGTGGGCTATAGCCCAGGATTTTAAAAATCACTTTTTTCGCGATTTTATGATTCATAAAAACTGAGTATGTGATACTCATAGAGGCTTCAAACTGAGCGCAAATATAGTAAATTTGAGAAAAACGACCTTTATTTGATTAAATTATCGAGAAAAAAGTTAGAGGCAAAAATTGCTTTTTTTCATAATTTTTCGTGGGCTATAGCCCAGGATTTTAAAAATCACTTTTTTCGCGATTTTATGTTTCATAAAAACTGAGTATGTGATACTCATAGAGGCTTCAAACTGAGCGCAAATATAGTAAATTTGAGAAAAACGACCATTATTTGATTAAATTATCGAGAAAAAAGTTAGAGGCAAAAATTGCTTTTTTTCATAATTTTTCGTGGGCTATAGCCCAGGATTTTAAAAATCACTTTTTTCGCGATTTTATGTTTCATAAAAACTGAGTATGTGATCTTTACAGAGGCTTCAAACTGAACGCAAATATAGTAAATTTGAGAAAAACAACGTGTATTTGAGGAAAATATCGAGAAAAAAATTAGAGGCAAAAATCGCCTTTTTTCACAATTTTTCGTGGGCTATAGCCCAGGATTTTAAAATGCACTTTTTTCGCGATTTTATGTTTCATAAAAACTGAGTATGTGATACTCATAGAGGCTTCAAACTGAGCGCAAACATAGTAAATTTGAGAAAAACAACCTGTATTTGAGGAAAATATCGAGAAAAAAGTTAGAGGCAAAAATCGCCTTTTTTCACAATTTTTCGTGGGGTTATAGCCCAGGATTTTAAAATGCACTTTTTTCGCGATTTTATGATTCATAAAAACTGAGTATGTGATACTCATAGAGGCTTCAAACTGAGCGCAAATAAAGTAAATTTGAGAAAAACAACCTTTATTTGATTTAAATATCGAGAAAAAAGTTAGAGGCAAAAATCGCCTTTTTCACAATTTTTCGTGGGCTATAGCCCAGGATTTTAAAAATCACTTTTTTCGCGATTTTATGTTTCATAAAAACTGAGTATGTGATCTTTACAGAGGCTTCAAACTGAACGCAAATATAGTAAATTTGAGAAAAACAACCTTTATTTGATTAAAATATCGAGAAAAAAGTTAGAGGCAAAAGTCGCCTTTTTTCACAATTTTTCGTGGGCTATAGCCCAGGATTTTAAAATGCACTTTTTTCGCGATTTTATGATTCATAAAAACTGAGTATGTGATACTCATGGAGGCTTCAAACTGAGCGCAAATATAGTAAATTTGAGAAAAACGACCTTTATTTGATTAAATTATCGAGAAAAAAGTTAGAGGCAAAAATTGCTTTTTTTCATAATTTTTCGTGGGCTATAGCCCAGGATTTTAAAAATCACTTTTTTCGCGATTTTATGTTTCATAAAAACTGAGTATGTGATCTTTACAGAGGCTTCAAACTGAACGCAAATATAGTAAATTTGAGAAAAACAACGTGTATTTGAGGAAAATATCGAGAAAAAAATTAGAGGCAAAAATCGCCTTTTTTCACAATTTTTCGTGGGCTATAGCCCAGGATTTTAAAATGCACTTTTTTCGCGATTTTATGTTTCATAAAAACTGAGTATGTGATACTCATAGAGGCTTCAAACTGAGCGCAAACATAGTAAATTTGAGAAAAACAACCTGTATTTGAGGAAAATATCGAGAAAAAAGTTAGAGGCAAAAATCGCCTTTTTTCACAATTTTTCGTGGGGTTATAGCCCAGGATTTTAAAATGCACTTTTTTCGCGATTTTATGATTCATAAAAACTGAGTATGTGATACTCATAGAGGCTTCAAACTGAGCGCAAATAAAGTAAATTTGAGAAAAACAACCTTTATTTGATTAAAATATCGAGAAAAAAGTTAGAGGCAAAAATCGCCTTTTTCACAATTTTTCGTGGGCTATAGCCCAGGATTTTAAAATGCACTTTTTTCGCGATTTTATGTTTCATAAAAACTGAGTATGTGATACTCATAGAGGCTTCAAACTGAGCGCAAATATAGTAAATTTGAGAAAAACAACCTTTATTTGATTTAAATATCGAGAAAAAAGTTAGAGGCAAAAATCGCCTTTTTCACAATTTTTCGTGGGCTATAGCCCAGGATTTTAAAATGCACTTTTTTCGCGATTTTATGTTTCATAAAAACTGAGTATGTGATCTTTACAGAGGCTTCAAACTGAACGCAAATATAGTAAATTTGAGAAAAACAACCTTTATTTGATTAAAATATCGAGAAAAAAGTTAGAGGCAAAAATCGCCTTTTTCACAATTTTTCGTGGGCTATAGCCCAGGATTTTAAAATGCACTTTTTTCGCGATTTTATGATTCATAAAAACTGAGTATGTGATACTCATAGAGGCTTCAAACTGAGCGCAAATATAGTAAATTTGAGAAAAACGACCTTTATTTGATTAAAATATCGAGAAAAAAGTTAGAGGCAAAAATCGCCTTTTTTCACAATTTTTCGTGGGCTATAGCCCAGGATTTTAAAATGCACTTTTTTCCCGATTTTATGTATCATAAAAACTGAGTATGTGATCTTTACAGAGGCTTCAAACTGAACGCAAATATTGTGAATTTGAGAAAAACAACTTGTATTTGAGGAAAATATCGAGAAAAAAGTTTGAGGCAAAAATCGCCTTTTTTCACAATTTTTCGTGGGCTATAGCCCAGGATTTTAAAATGCACTTTTTTCGCGATTTTATGTTTCAGAAAAACTGAGTAGGTGATACACATAGAGGCTTCAAACTGAGCGCAAAAATAGTAAATTTGAGAAAAACAATTTGTATTCGAGGAAAATATCGAGAAAAAAGTTAGAGGCAAAAATCGCCTTTTTTCACAATTTTTCGTGGGCTATAGCCCAGGATTGTAAAATGCACTTTTTTCGCGATTTTATGTTTCATAAAAACTGAGTATGTGATACTCATAGAGGCTTCAAACTGAGCGCAAATATAGTAAATTTGAGAAAAACAATTTGTATTCGAGGAAAATATCGAGAAAAAAGTTAGAGGCAAAAATCGCCTTTTTTCACAATTTTTCGTGGGCTATAGCCCAGGATTTTAAAATGCACTTTTTTCGCGATTTTATGTTTCATAAAAACTGAGTATGTGATACTCATAGAGGCTTCAAACTGAGCGCAAATACAGTAAATTTGAGAAAAACAACTTGTATTCGAGGAAAATATCGAGAAAAAAGTTAGAGGCAAAAATCGCCTTTTTTCACAATTTTTCGTGGGCTATAGCACAGGATTTTAAAATGCACTTTTTTCGCGATTTTATGTTTCATTAAAACTGAGTATGTGATCTTTACAGAGGCTTTAAACTGAACGCAAATATAGTAATTTTGAGAAAAACAACCTTTATATGATCAAAATATCGAGAAAAAAGTTTGAGGCAAAAATCGCCTTTTTTCACAATTTTTCGTGGGCTATAGCCCAGGATTTTAAAATGCACTTTTTTCGCGATTTTATGTTTCAGAAAAACTGAGTAGGTGATACACATAGAGGCTTCAAACTGAGCGCAAAAATAGTAAATTTGAGAAAAACAATTTGTATTCGAGGAAAATATCGAGAAAAAAGTTAGAGGCAAAAATCGCCTTTTTTCACAATTTTTCGTGGGCTATAGCCCAGGATTTTAAAATGCACTTTTTTCGCGATTTTATGTTTCATAAAAACTGAGTATGTGATACTCATAGAGGCTTCAAACTGAGCGCAAATACAGTAAATTTGAGAAAAACAACCTTTATTTGATTAAAATATCGAGAAAAAAGTTAGAGGCAAAAATCGCCTTTTTTCACAATTTTTCGTGGGCTATAGCCCAGGATTTTAAAATGCACTTTTTTCGCGATTTTATGTTTCATAAAAACTGAGTATGTGATACTCATAGAGGCTTCAAACTGAGCGCAAATATAGTAAATTTGAGAAAAACAACCTTTATTTGATTAAAATATCGAGAAAAAAGTTAGAGGCAAAAATCGCCTTTTTTCACAATTTTTCGTGGGCTATAGCCCAGGATTTTAAAATGCACTTTTTTCGCGATTTTATGATTCATAAAAACTGAGTATGTGATACTCATAGAGGCTTCAAACTGAGCGCAAATATAGTAAATTTGAGAAAAACGACCTTTATTTGATTAAAATATCGAGAAAAAAGTTAGAGGCAAAAATCGCCTTTTTCACAATTTTTCGTGGGCTATAGCCCAGGATTTTAAAATGCACTTTTTTCGCGATTTTATGATTCATAAAAACTGAGTATGTGATACTCATAGAGGCTTCAAACTGAGCGCAAATATAGTAAATTTGAGAAAAACGACCTTTATTTGATTAAAATATCGAGAAAAAAGTTAGAGGCAAAAATCGCCTTTTTTCACAATTTTTCGTGGGCTATAGCCCAGGATTTTAAAATGCACTTTTTTCGCGATTTTATGTTTCATAAAAACTGAGTATGTGATACTCATAGAGGCTTCAAACTGAGCGCAAATATAGTAAATTTGAGAAAAACAACCTTTATTTGATTAAAATATCGAGAAAAAAGTTAGAGGCAAAAATCGCCTTTTTTCACAATTTTTCGTGGGCTATAGCCCAGGATTTTAAAATGCACTTTTTTCCCGATTTTATGTATCATAAAAACTGAGTATGTGATCTTTACAGAGGCTTCAAACTGAACGCAAATATTGTGAATTTGAGAAAAACAACTTGTATTTGAGGAAAATATCGAGAAAAAAGTTTGAGGCAAAAATCGCCTTTTTTCACAATTTTTCGTGGGCTATAGCCCAGGATTTTAAAATGCACTTTTTTCGCGATTTTATGTTTCAGAAAAACTGAGTAGGTGATACACATAGAGGCTTCAAACTGAGCGCAAAAATAGTAAATTTGAGAAAAACAATTTGTATTCGAGGAAAATATCGAGAAAAAAGTTAGAGGCAAAAATCGCCTTTTTTCACAATTTTTCGTGGGCTATAGCCCAGGATTTTAAAATGCACTTTTTTCGCGATTTTATGTTTCATAAAAACTGAGTATGTGATACTCATAGAGGCTTCAAACTGAGCGCAAATATAGTAAATTTGAGAAAAACAATTTGTATTCGAGGAAAATATCGAGAAAAAAGTTAGAGGCAAAAATCGCCTTTTTTCACAATTTTTCGTGGGCTATAGCCCAGGATTTTAAAATGCACTTTTTTCGCGATTTTATGTTTCATAAAAACTGAGTATGTGATACTCATAGAGGCTTCAAACTGAGCGCAAATACAGTAAATTTGAGAAAAACAACTTGTATTCGAGGAAAATATCGAGAAAAAAGTTAGAGGCAAAAATCGCCTTTTTTCACAATTTTTCGTGGGCTATAGCACAGGATTTTAAAATGCACTTTTTTCGCGATTTTATGTTTCATTAAAACTGAGTATGTGATCTTTACAGAGGCTTTAAACTGAACGCAAATATAGTAATTTTGAGAAAAACAACCTTTATATGATCAAAATATCGAGAAAAAAGTTTGAGGCAAAAATCGCCTTTTTTCACAATTTTTCGTGGGCTATAGCCCAGGATTTTAAAATGCACTTTTTTCGCGATTTTATGTTTCAGAAAAACTGAGTAGGTGATACACATAGAGGCTTCAAACTGAGCGCAAAAATAGTAAATTTGAGAAAAACAATTTGTATTCGAGGAAAATATCGAGAAAAAAGTTAGAGGCAAAAATCGCCTTTTTTCACAATTTTTCGTGGGCTATAGCCCAGGATTTTAAAATGCACTTTTTTCGCGATTTTATGTTTCATAAAAACTGAGTATGTGATACTCATAGAGGCTTCAAACTGAGCGCAAATACAGTAAATTTGAGAAAAACAACTTGTATTCGAGGAAAATATCGAGAAAAAAGTTAGAGGCAAAAATCGCCTTTTTTCACAATTTTTCGTGGGCTATAGCCCAGGATTTTAAAATGCACTTTTTTCGCGATTTTATGTTTCATAAAAACTGAGTATGTGATACTCATAGAGGCTTCAAACTGAGCGCAAATATAGTAAATTTGAGAAAAACAACCTTTATTTGATTAAAATATCGATAAAAAAGTTTGAGGCAAAAATCGCCTTTTTTCACAATTTTTCGTGGGCTATAGCCCAGGATTTTAAAATGCACTTTTTTCGCGATTTTATGTTTCATAAAAACTGAGTATGTGATACTCATAGAGGCTTCAAACTGAGCGCAAATATAGTAAATTTGAGAAAAACAACCTTTATTTGATTAAAATATCGAGAAAAAAGTTTGAGGCAAAAATCGCCTTTTTTCATAATTTTTCGTGGGCTATAGCCCAGGATTTTAAAATGCACTTTTTTCGCGATTTTATGTTTCATAAAAACTGAGTATGTGATACTCATAGAGGCTTCAAACTGAGCGCAAATATAGTAAATTTGAGAAAAACAACCTTTATTTGATTAAAATATCGATAAAAAAGTTTGAGGCAAAAATCGCCTTTTTTCATAATTTTTCGTGGGCTATAGCCCAGGATTTTAAAATGCACTTTTTTCGCGATTTTTTGTTTCATAAAAACTGAGTATGTGATCTTTACGGAGGCTTCAAACTGAACGCAAATATAGTAAATTTAAGAAAAACAACTTGTATTTGAGGAAAATATCGAGAAAAAAATTAGAAGCAAAAATCGCCTTTTTTCATAATTTTTCGTGGGCTGCCCAGGATTTTAAAATGCACTTTTTTCGCGATTTTATGTTTAATAAAAACTGAGTATGTGATCTTTACGGAGGCTTCAAACTGAACGCAAATATAGTAAATTTAAGAAAAACAACTTGTATTTGAGGAAAATATCGAGAAAAAAATTAGAAGCAAAAATCGCCTTTTTTCATAATTTTTCGTGGGCTATAGCCCAGGATTTTAAAATGCACTTTTTTCGCGATTTTATGTTTCAGAAAAACTGAGTATGTGATCTTTACAGAGGCTTCAAACTGAGCGCAAATATAGTAAATTTGAGAAAAACAACTTGTATTCGAGGAAAATATCGAGAAAAAAGTTAGAGGCAAAAATCGCCTTTTTTCACAATTTTTCGTGGGCTATAGCCCAGGATTTTAAAATGCACTTTTTTCGCGATTTTATGTTTCATAAAAACTGAGTATGTGATACTCATAGAGGCTTCAAACTGAGCGCAAACATAGTAAATTTGAGAAAAACAACCTGTATTTGAGGAAAATATCGAGAAAAAAGTTAGAGGCAAAAATCGCCTTTTTTCACAATTTTTCGTGGGCTCAGGATTTTAAAATGCACTTTTTTCGCGATTTTATGTTTCATAAAAACTGAGTATGTGATCTTTACAGAGGCTTCAGACTGAACTCAAATATAGTAAATTTGAGAAAAACAACCTGTATTTGAGGAAAATATCGAGAAAAAAGTTAGAGGCAAAAATCGCCTTTTTTCACAATTTTTCGTGGGCTCAGGATTTTAAAATGCACTTTTTTCGCGATTTTATGTTTCATAAAAACTGAGTATGTGATACACATAGAGGCTTCAAACTGAGCGCAAATATAGTAAATTTGAGAAAAACAACTTGTATTCGAGGAAAATATCGAGAAAAAAGTTAGAGGCAAAAATCGCCTTTTTTCACAATTTTTCGTGGGCTCAGGATTTTAAAATGCACTTTTTTCGCGATTTTATGTTTCATAAAAACTGAGTATGTGATACACATAGAGGCTTCAAACTGAGCGCAAACATAGTAAATTTGAGAAAAACAACCTGTATTTGAGGAAAATATCGAGAAAAAAGTTAGAGGCAAAAATCGCCTTTTTTCACAATTTTTCGTGGGCTATAGCCCAGGATTTTAAAATGCACTTTTTTCGCGATTTTATGTTTCATAAAAACTGAGTATGTGATACTCATAGAGGCTTCAAACTGAGCGCAAATACAGTAAATTTGAGAAAACAACTTGTATTCGAGGAAAATATCGAGAAAAAAGTTAGAGGCAAAAATCGCCTTTTTTCACAATTTTTCGTGGGCTCAGGATTTTAAAATGCACTTTTTTCGCGATTTTATGTTTCATAAAAACTGAGTATGTGATACACATAGAGGCTTCAAACTGAGCGCAAATATAGTAAATTTGAGAAAAACAACTTGTATTCGAGGAAAATATCGAGAAAAAAGTTAGAGGCAAAAATCGCCTTTTTTCACAATTTTTCGTTGGCTATAGCCCAGGATTTTAAAATGCACTTTTTTCGCGATTTTATGTTTCAGAAAAACTGAATATGTGATCTTTACAGAGGCTTCAAACTGAGCGCAAATATAGTAAATTTGAGAAAAACAACTTGTATTCGAGGAAAATATCGAGAAAAAAGTTAGAGGCAAAAATCGCCTTTTTTCACAATTTTTCGTGGGCTATAGCCCAGGATTTTAAAATGCACTTTTTTCGCGATTTTATGTTTCATAAAAATTGAGTATGTGATACTCATAGAGGCTTCAAACTGAGCGCAAATACAGTAAATTTGAGAAAACAACTTGTATTCGAGGAAAATATCGAGAAAAAAGTTAGAGGCAAAAATCGCCTTTTTTCACAATTTTTCGTGGGCTATAGCACAGGATTTTAAAATGCACTTTTTTCGCGATTTTATGTTTCATTAAAACTGAGTATGTGATCTTTACAGAGGCTTTAAACTGAACGCAAATATAGTAATTTTGAGAAAAACAACCTTTATATGATCAAAATATCGAGAAAAAAGTTTGAGGCAAAAATCGCCTTTTTTCACAATTTTTCGTGGGCTATAGCCCAGGATTTTAAAATGCACTTTTTTCGCGATTTTATGTTTCAGAAAAACTGAGTATGTGATACACATAGAGGCTTCAAACTGAGCGCAAAAATAGTAAATTTGAGAAAAACAATTTGTATTCGAGGAAAATATCGAGAAAAAAGTTAGAGGCAAAAATCGCCTTTTTTCACAATTTTTCGTGGGCTATAGCCCAGGATTTTAAAATGCACTTTTTTCGCGATTTTATGTTTCATAAAAACTGAGTATGTGATACTCATAGAGGCTTCAAACTGAGCGCAAATATAGTAAATTTGAGAAAAACAATTTGTATTCGAGGAAAATATCGAGAAAAAAGTTAGAGGCAAAAATCGCCTTTTTTCACAATTTTTCGTGGGCTATAGCCCAGGATTTTAAAATGCACTTTTTTCGCGATTTTATGTTTCATAAAAACTGAGTATGTGATACTCATAGAGGCTTCAAACTGAGCGCAAATACAGTAAATTTGAGAAAAACAACTTGTATTCGAGGAAAATATCGAGAAAAAAGTTAGAGGCAAAAATCGCCTTTTTTCACAATTTTTCGTGGGCTATAGCCCAGGATTTTAAAATGCACTTTTTTCGCGATTTTATGTTTCATAAAAACTGAGTATGTGATACTCATAGAGGCTTCAAACTGAGCGCAAATATAGTAAATTTGAGAAAAACAACCTTTATTTGATTAAAATATCGATAAAAAAGTTTGAGGCAAAAATCGCCTTTTTTCATAATTTTTCGTGGGCTATAGCCCAGGATTTTAAAATGCACTTTTTTCGCGATTTTATGTTTCATAAAAACTGAGTATGTGATACTCATAGAGGCTTCAAACTGAGCGCAAATATAGTAAATTTGAGAAAAACAACCTTTATTTGATTAAAATATCGATAAAAAAGTTTGAGGCAAAAATCGCCTTTTTTCATAATTTTTCGTGGGCTATAGCCCAGGATTTTAAAATGCACTTTTTTCGCGATTTTTTGTTTCATAAAAACTGAGTATGTGATCTTTACGGAGGCTTCAAACTGAACGCAAATATAGTAAATTTAAGAAAAACAACTTGTATTTGAGGAAAATATCGAGAAAAAAGTTAGAGGCAAAAATCGCCTTTTTTCATAATTTTTCGTGGGCTATAGCCCAGGATTTTAAAATGCACTTTTTTCGCGATTTTATGTTTCATAAAAACTGAGTATGTGATACTCATAGAGGCTTCAAACTGAGCGCAAATATAGAAAATTTGAGAAAAACAACTTGTATTTGAGGAAAATATCGAGAAAAAAGTTAGAGGCAAAAATCGCCTTTTTTCATAATTTTTCGTGGGCTATAGCCCAGGATTTTAAAATGCACTTTTTTCGCGATTTTTTGTTTCATAAAAACTGAGTATGTGATACTCATAGAGGCTTCAAACTGAGCGCAAATATAGAAAATTTGAGAAAAACAACTTGTATTTGAGGAAAATATCGAGAAAAAAGTTAGAGGCAAAAATCGCCTTTTTTCATAATTTTTCGTGGGCTATAGCCCAGGATTTTAAAATGCACTTTTTTAGCGATTTTTTGTTTCATAAAAACTGAGTATGTGATACTCATAGAGGCTTCAAACTGAGCGCAAATATAGAAAATTTGAGAAAAACAACTTGTATTTGATTAAAATATCGAGAAAAAAGTTTGAGGCAAAAATCGCCTTTTTTCATAATTTTTCGTGGGCTATAGCCCAGGATTTTAAAATGCACTTTTTTCGCGATTTTTTGTTTCATAAAAACTGAGTATGTGATACTCATAGAGGCTTCAAACTGAGCGCAAATATAGAAAATTTGAGAAAAACAACTTGTATTTGAGGAAAATATCGAGAAAAAAGTTAGAGGCAAAAATCGCCTTTTTTCATAATTTTTCGTGGGCTATAGCCCAGGATTTTAAAATGCACTTTTTTCGCGATTTTTTGTTTCATAAAAACTGAGTATGTGATACTCATAGAGGCTTCAAACTGAGCGCAAATATAGAAAATTTGAGAAAAACAACTTGTATTTGAGGAAAATATCGAGAAAAAAGTTAGAGGCAAAAATCGCCTTTTTTCATAATTTTTCGTGGGCTATAGCCCAGGATTTTAAAATGCACTTTTTTCGCGATTTTTTGTTTCATAAAAAACTGAGTATGTGATACTCATAGAGGCTTCAAACTGAGCGCAAATATAGAAAATTTGAGAAAAACAACTTGTATTTGATTAAAATATCGAGAAAAAAGTTTGAGGCAAAAATCGCCTTTTTTCATAATTTTTCGTGGGCTATAGCCCAGGATTTTAAAATGCACTTTTTTCGCGATTTTTTGTTTCATAAAAACTGAGTATGTGATACTCATAGAGGCTTCAAACTGAGCGCAAATATAGAAAATTTGAGAAAAACAACTTGTATTTGAGGAAAATATCGAGAAAAAAGTTAGAGGCAAAAATCGCCTTTTTTCATAATTTTTCGTGGGCTATAGCCCAGGATTTTAAAATGCACTTTTTTCGCGATTTTATGTTTCAGAAAAACTGAGTATGTGATCTTTACAGAGGCTTCAAACTGAGCGCAAATATAGTAAATTTGAGAAAAACAACTTGTATTCGAGGAAAATATCGAGAAAAAAGTTAGAGGCAAAAATCGCCCTTTTTCACAATTTTTTGTGGGCTATAGCCCAGGATTTTAAAATTCACTTTTTTCGCGATTTTATGTTTCATAAAAACTGAGTATGTGATACTCATAGAGGCTTCAAACTGAGCGCAAATATAGAAAATTTGAGAAAAACAACTTGTATTTGAGGAAAATATCGAGAAAAAAGTTAGAGGCAAAAATCGCCTTTTTTCATAATTTTTCGTGGGCTATAGCCCAGGATTTTAAAATGCACTTTTTTCGCGATTTTTTGTTTCATAAAAACTGAGTATGTGATACTCATAGAGGCTTCAAACTGAGCGCAAATATAGAAAATTTGAGAAAAACAACTTGTATTTGATTAAAATATCGAGAAAAAAGTTTGAGGCAAAAATCGCCTTTTTTCATAATTTTTCGTGGGCTATAGCCCAGGATTTTAAAATGCACTTTTTTCGCGATTTTTTGTTTCATAAAAACTGAGTATGTGATACTCATAGAGGCTTCAAACTGAGCGCAAATATAGAAAATTTGAGAAAAACAACTTGTATTTGAGGAAAATATCGAGAAAAAAGTTAGAGGCAAAAATCGCCTTTTTTCATAATTTTTCGTGGGCTATAGCCCAGGATTTTAAAATGCACTTTTTTCGCGATTTTTTGTTTCATAAAAACTGAGTATGTGATACTCATAGAGGCTTCAAACTGAGCGCAAATATAGAAAATTTGAGAAAAACAACTTGTATTTGATTAAAATATCGAGAAAAAAGTTTGAGGCAAAAATCGCCTTTTTTCATAATTTTTCGTGGGCTATAGCCCAGGATTTTAAAATGCACTTTTTTCGCGATTTTATGTTTCATAAAAACTGAGTATGTGATACTCATAGAGGCTTCAAACTGAGCGCAAATATAGTAAATTTGAGAAAAACAACCTTTATTTGATTAAAATATCGATAAAAAAGTTTGAGGCAAAAATCGCCTTTTTTCATAATTTTTCGTGGGCTATAGCCCAGGATTTTAAAATGCACTTTTTTCGCGATTTTTTGTTTCATAAAAACTGAGTATGTGATCTTTACGGAGGCTTCAAACTGAACGCAAATATAGTAAATTTAAGAAAAACAACTTGTATTTGAGGAAAATATCGAGAAAAAAGTTAGAGGCAAAAATCGCCCTTTTTCACAATTTTTTGTGGGCTATAGCCCAGGATTTTAAAATTCACTTTTTTCGCGATTTTATGTTTCATAAAAACTGAGTATGTGATACTCATAGAGGCTTCAAACTGAGCGCAAATATAGAAAATTTGAGAAAAACAACTTGTATTTGAGGAAAATATCGAGAAAAAAGTTAGAGGCAAAAATCGCCTTTTTTCATAATTTTTCGTGGGCTATAGCCCAGGATTTTAAAATGCACTTTTTTCGCGATTTTTTGTTTCATAAAAACTGAGTATGTGATACTCATAGAGGCTTCAAACTGAGCGCAAATATAGAAAATTTGAGAAAAACAACTTGTATTTGAGGAAAATATCGAGAAAAAAGTTAGAGGCAAAAATCGCCTTTTTTCATAATTTTTCGTGGGCTATAGCCCAGGATTTTAAAATGCACTTTTTTCGCGATTTTTTGTTTCATAAAAACTGAGTATGTGATACTCATAGAGGCTTCAAACTGAGCGCAAATATAGAAAATTTGAGAAAAACAACTTGTATTTGATTAAAATATCGAGAAAAAAGTTTGAGGCAAAAATCGCCTTTTTTCATAATTTTTCGTGGGCTATAGCCCAGGATTTTAAAATGCACTTTTTTCGCGATTTTTTGTTTCATAAAAACTGAGTATGTGATACTTACGGAGGCTTCAAACTGAACGCAAATATAGTAAATTTGAGAAAAACAACTTGTATTTGAGGAAAATATCGAGAAAAAAATTAGAAGCAAAAATCGCCTTTTTTCATAATTTTTCGTGGGCTATAGCCCAGGATTTTAAAATGCACTTTTTTCGCGATTTTTTGTTTCATAAAAACTGAGTATGTGATCTTTACGGAGGCTTCAAACTGAACGCAAATATAGTAAATTTGAGAAAAACAACCTTTATTTGATTAAAATATCGAGAAAAAAGTTTGAGGCAAAAATCGCCCTTTTTCACAATTTTTTGTGGGCTATAGCCCAGGATTTTAAAATTCACTTTTTTCGCGATTTTATGTTTCATAAAAACTGAGTATGTGATACTCATAGAGGCTTCAAACTGAGCGCAAATATAGAAAATTTGAGAAAAACAACTTGTATTTGAGGAAAATATCGAGAAAAAAGTTAGAGGCAAAAATCGCCTTTTTTCATAATTTTTCGTGGGCTATAGCCCAGGATTTTAAAATGCACTTTTTTCGCGATTTTTTGTTTCATAAAAACTGAGTATGTGATACTCATAGAGGCTTCAAACTGAGCGCAAATATAGAAAATTTGAGAAAAACAACTTGTATTTGAGGAAAATATCGAGAAAAAAGTTAGAGGCAAAAATCGCCTTTTTTCATAATTTTTCGTGGGCTATAGCCCAGGATTTTAAAATGCACTTTTTTCGCGACTTTATGTTTCATAAAAACTGAGTATGTGATACTCATAGAGGCTTCAAACTGCGCGCAAATATAGTAAATTTGAGAAAAACAACCTTTATTTGATTAAAATATCGAGAAAAAAGTTTGAGGCAAAAATCGCCTTTTTTCATAATTTTTCGTGGGCTATAGCCCAGGATTTTAAAATGCACTTTTTTCGCGATTTTTTGTTTCATAAAAACTGAGTATGTGATACTCATAGAGGCTTCAAACTGAGCGCAAATATAGAAAATTTGAGAAAAACAACTTGTATTTGAGGAAAATATCGAGAAAAAAGTTAGAGGCAAAAATCGCCTTTTTTCATAATTTTTCGTGGGCTATAGCCCAGGATTTTAAAATGCACTTTTTTCGCGATTTTATGTTTCAGAAAAACTGAGTATGTGATCTTTACAGAGGCTTCAAACTGAGCGCAAATATAGTAAATTTGAGAAAAACAACTTGTATTCGAGGAAAATATCGAGAAAAAAGTTAGAGGCAAAAATCGCCTTTTTTCACAATTTTTCGTGGGCTATAGCCCAGGATTTTAAAATGCACTTTTTTCGCGATTTTATGTTTCATAAAAACTGAGTATGTGATACTCATAGAGGCTTCAAACTGAGCGCAAATATAGTAAATTTGAGAAAAACAACCTTTATTTGATTAAAATATCGATAAAAAAGTTTGAGGCAAAAATCGCCTTTTTTCATAATTTTTCGTGGGCTATAGCCCAGGATTTTAAAATGCACTTTTTTCGCGATTTTTTGTTTCATAAAAACTGAGTATGTGATCTTTACGGAGGCTTCAAACTGAACGCAAATATAGTAAATTTAAGAAAAACAACTTGTATTTGAGGAAAATATCGAGAAAAAAGTTAGAGGCAAAAATCGCCTTTTTTCATAATTTTTCGTGGGCTATAGCCCAGGATTTTAAAATGCACTTTTTTCGCGATTTTTTGTTTCATAAAAACTGAGTATGTGATACTCATAGAGGCTTCAAACTGAGCGCAAATATAGAAAATTTGAGAAAAACAACTTGTATTTGAGGAAAATATCGAGAAAAAAGTTAGAGGCAAAAATCGCCTTTTTTCATAATTTTTCGTGGGCTATAGCCCAGGATTTTAAAATGCACTTTTTTCGCGACTTTATGTTTCATAAAAACTGAGTATGTGATACTCATAGAGGCTTCAAACTGCGCGCAAATATAGTAAATTTGAGAAAAACAACCTTTATTTGATTAAAATATCGAGAAAAAAGTTTGAGGCAAAAATCGCCTTTTTTCATAATTTTTCGTGGGCTATAGCCCAGGATTTTAAAATGCACTTTTTTCGCGATTTTTTGTTTCATAAAAACTGAGTATGTGATCTTTACGGAGGCTTCAAACTGAACGCAAATATAGTAAATTTGAGAAAAACAACTTGTATTTGAGGAAAATATCGAGAAAAAAATTAGAAGCAAAAATCGCCTTTTTTCATAATTTTTCGTGGGCTATAGCCCAGGATTTTAAAATGCACTTTTTTCGCGATTTTATGTTTCATAAAAACTGAGTATGTGATCTTTACGGAGGCTTCAAACTGAGTGCAAAAATAGTAAATTTGACAAAAACAACTTGTATTTGAGGAAAATATCGAGAAAAAAGTTTGAGGCAAAAATCGCCTTTTTTCACAATTTTTCGTGGGCTATAGCCCAGGATTTTAAAATGCACTTTTTTCGCGATTTTTTGTTTCATAAAAACTGAGTATGTGATACTCATAGAGGCTTCAAACTGAGCGCAAATATAGTAAATTTGAGAAAAACAACCTTTATTTGATTAAAATATCGAGAAAAAAGTTTGAGGCAAAAATCGCCTTTTTTCACAATTTTTTGTGGGCTATAGCCCAGGATTTTAAAATGCACTTTTTTCGCGATTTTATGTTTCATAAAAACTGAGTATGTGATCTTTACGGAGGCTTCAAACTGAGTGCAAAAATAGTAAATTTGACAAAAACAACTTGTATTTGAGGAAAATATCGAGAAAAAAGTTTGAGGCAAAAATCGCCTTTTTTCACAATTTTTCGTGGGCTATAGCCCAGGATTTTAAAATGCACTTTTTTCGCGATTTTTTGTTTCATAAAAACTGAGTATGTGATACTCATAGAGGCTTCAAACTGAGCGCAAATATAGTGAATTTGAGAAAAACAACCTTTATTTGATTAAAATATCGAGAAAAAAGTTAGAGGCAAAAATCGCCTTTTTTCACAATTTTTCGTGGGCTATAGCCCAGGATTTTAAAATGCACTTTTTTCGCGATTTTATGTTTCATAAAAACTGAGTATGTGATCTTTACAGAGGCTTCAAATTGAACGCAAATATAGTAAATTTGAGAAAAACAACCTTTATTTGATTAAAATATCGAGAAAAAAGTTAGAGGCAAAAATCGCCTTTTTTCACAATTTTTCGTGGGCTATAGCCCAGGATTTTAAAATGCACTTTTTTCGCGATTTTATGTTTCATAAAAACTGAGTATGTGATCTTTACAGAGGCTTCAAACTGAGTGCAAAAATAGTAAATTTGACAAAAACAACTTGTATTTGAGGAAAATATCGAGAAAAAAGTTTGAGGCAAAAATCGCCTTTTTTCACAATTTTTCGTGGGCTATAGCCCAGGATTTTAAAATGCACTTTTTTCGCGATTTTATGTTTCATAAAAACTGAGTATGTGATCTTTACAGAGGCTTCAAATTGAACGCAAATATAGTAAATTTGAGAAAAACAACCTTTATTTGATTAAAATATCGAGAAAAAAGTTAGAGGCAAAAATCGCCTTTTTTCACAATTTTTCGTGGGCTATAGCCCAGGATTTTAAAATGCACTTTTTTCGCGATTTTATGTTTCATAAAAACTGAGTATGTGATCTTTACAGAGGCTTCAAACTGAGTGCAAAAATAGTAAATTTGACAAAAACAACTTGTATTTGAGGAAAATATCGAGAAAAAAGTTTGAGGCAAAAATCGCCTTTTTTCACAATTTTTCGTGGGCTATAGCCCAGGATTTTAAAATGCACTTTTTTCGCGATTTTATGTTTCATAAAAACTGAGTATGTGATCTTTACAGAGGCTTCAAATTGAACGCAAATATAGTAAATTTGAGAAAAACAACCTTTATTTGATTAAAATATCGAGAAAAAAGTTAGAGGCAAAAATCGCCTTTTTTCATAATTTTTCGTGGGCTGCCCAGGATTTTAAAATGCACTTTTTTCGCGATTTTATGTTTCAGAAAAACTGAGTATGTGATCTTTACAGAGGCTTCAAACTGAGCGCAAATATAGTAAATTTGAGAAAAACAACTTGTATTCGAGGAAAATATCGAGAAAAAAGTTAGAGGCAAAAATCGCCTTTTTTCACAATTTTTCGTGGGCGATAGCCCAGGATTTTAAAATGCACTTTTTTCGCGATTTTATGTTTCATAAAAACTGAGTATGTGATCTTTACAGAGGCTTCAAATTGAACGCAAATATAGTAAATTTGAGAAAAACAACCTTTATTTGATTAAAATATCGAGAAAAAAGTTAGAGGCAAAAATCGCCTTTTTTCACAATTTTTCGTGGGCTATAGCCCAGGATTTTAAAATGCACTTTTTTTCGCGATTTTTTGTTTCATAAAAACTGAGTATGTGATACTCATAGAGGCTTCAAACTGAGCGCAAATATAGTGAATTTGAGAAAAACAACTTGTATTTGAGGAAAATATCGAGAAAAAAGTTTGAGGCAAAAATCGCCTTTTTTCACAATTTTTCGTGGGCTATAGCCCAGGATTTTAAAATGCACTTTTTTCGCGATTTTATGTTTCATAAAAACTGAGTATGTGATCTTTACAGAGGCTTCAAATTGAACGCAAATATAGTAAATTTGAGAAAAACAACCTTTATTTGATTAAAATATCGAGAAAAAAGTTAGAGGCAAAAATCGCCTTTTTTCACAATTTTTCGTGGGCTATAGCCCAGGATTTTAAAATGCACTTTTTTCGCGATTTTATGTTTCATAAAAACTGAGTATGTGATCTTTACAGAGGCTTCAAATTGAACGCAAATATAGTAAATTTGAGAAAAACAACCTTTATTTGATTAAAATATCGAGAAAAAAGTTAGAGGCAAAAATCGCCTTTTTTCACAATTTTTCGTGGGCTATAGCCCAGGATTTTAAAATGCACTTTTTTTCGCGATTTTTTGTTTCATAAAAACTGAGTATGTGATACTCATAGAGGCTTCAAACTGAGCGCAAATATAGTGAATTTGAGAAAAACAACTTGTATTTGAGGAAAATATCGAGAAAAAAGTTTGAGGCAAAAATCGCCTTTTTTCACAATTTTTCGTGGGCTATAGCCCAGGATTTTAAAATGCACTTTTTTCGCGATTTTATGTTTCATAAAAACTGAGTATGTGATCTTTACAGAGGCTTCAAATTGAACGCAAATATAGTAAATTTGAGAAAAACAACCTTTATTTGATTAAAATATCGAGAAAAAAGTTAGAGGCAAAAATCGCCTTTTTTCACAATTTTTCGTGGGCTATAGCCCAGGATTTTAAAATGCACTTTTTTCGCGATTTTATGTTTCATAAAAACTGAGTATGTGATCTTTACAGAGGCTTCAAATTGAACGCAAATATAGTAAATTTGAGAAAAACAACCTTTATTTGATTAAAATATCGAGAAAAAGTTAGAGGCAAAAATCGCCTTTTTTCACAATTTTTCGTGGGCTATAGCCCAGGATTTTAAAATGCACTTTTTTCGCGATTTTATGTTTCATAAAAACTGAGTATGTGATCTTTACAGAGGCTTCAAATTGAACGCAAATATAGTAAATTTGAGAAAAACAACCTTTATTTGATTAAAATATCGAGAAAAAAGTTAGAGGCAAAAATCGCCTTTTTTCACAATTTTTCGTGGGCTATAGCCAGGATTTTAAAATGCACTTTTTTCGCGATTTTTTGTTTCATAAAAACTGAGTATGTGATCTTTACGGAGGCTTCAAACTGAACGCAAATATAGTAAATTTAAGAAAAACAACTTGTATTTGAGGAAAATATCGAGAAAAAAATTAGAAGCAAAAATCGCCTTTTTTCATAATTTTTCGTGGGCTGCCCAGGATTTTAAAATGCACTTTTTTCGCGATTTTATGTTTCATAAAAACTGAGTATGTGATCTTTACGGAGGCTTCAAACTGAACGCAAATATAGTAAATTTAAGAAAAACAACTTGTATTTGAGGAAAATATCGAGAAAAAAATTAGAAGCAAAAATCGCCTTTTTTCATAATTTTTCGTGGGCTATAGCCCAGGATTTTAAAATGCACTTTTTTCGCGATTTTATGTTTCAGAAAAACTGAGTATGTGATCTTTACAGAGGCTTCAAACTGAGCGCAAATATAGTAAATTTGAGAAAAACAACTTGTATTCGAGGAAAATATCGAGAAAAAAGTTAGAGGCAAAAATCGCCTTTTTTCACAATTTTTCGTGGGCTATAGCCCAGGATTTTAAAATGCACTTTTTTCGCGATTTTATGTTTCATAAAAACTGAGTATGTGATCTTTACAGAGGCTTCAAATTGAACGCAAATATAGTAAATTTGAGAAAAACAACCTTTATTTGATTAAAATATCGAGAAAAAAGTTAGAGGCAAAAATCGCCTTTTTTCACAATTTTTCGTGGGCTATAGCCCAGGATTTTAAAATGCACTTTTTTCGCGATTTTATGTTTCATAAAAACTGAGTATGTGATCTTTACAGAGGCTTCGAATTGAACGCAAATATAGTAAATTTGAGAAAAACAACCTTTATTTGATTAAAATATCGAGAAAAAAGTTAGAGGCAAAAATCGCCTTTTTTCACAATTTTTCGTGGGCTATAGCCCAGGATTTTAAAATGCACTTTTTTCGCGATTTTATGTTTCATAAAAACTGAGTATGTGATCTTTACAGAGGCTTCAAATTGAACGCAAATATAGTAAATTTGAGAAAAACAACCTTTATTTGATTAAAATATCGAGAAAAAAGTTAGAGGCAAAAATCGCCTTTTTTCACAATTTTTCGTGGGCTATAGCCCAGGATTTTAAAATGCACTTTTTTCGCGATTTTATGTTTCATAAAAACTGAGTATGTGATCTTTACAGAGGCTTCAAATTGAACGCAAATATAGTAAATTTGAGAAAAACAACCTTTATTTGATTAAAATATCGAGAAAAAAGTTAGAGGCAAAAATCGCCTTTTTTCACAATTTTTCGTGGGCTATGGCCCAGGATTTTAAAATGCACTTTCTTCGCGATTTTTTGTTTCATAAAAACTGAGTATGTGATACTCATAGAGGCTTCAAACTGAGCGCAAATATAGTGAATTTGAGAAAAACAACCTTTATTTGATTAAAATATCGAGAAAAAAGTTAGAGGCAAAAATCGCCTTTTTCACAATTTTTCGTGGGCTATAGCCCAGGATTTTAAAATGCACTTTTTTCGCGATTTTATGTTTCATAAAAACTGAGTATGTGATCTTTACAGAGGCTTCAAATTGAACGCAAATATAGTAAATTTGAGAAAAACAACCTTTATTTGATTAAAATATCGAGAAAAAAGTTAGAGGCAAAAATCGCCTTTTTTCACAATTTTTCGTGGGCTATAGCCCAGGATTTTAAAATGCACTTTTTTCGCGATTTTATGTTTCATAAAAACTGAGTATGTGATCTTTACAGAGGCTTCAAATTGAACGCAAATATAGTAAATTTGAGAAAAACAACCTTTATTTGATTAAAATATCGAGAAAAAAGTTAGAGGCAAAAATCGCCTTTTTTCACAATTTTTCGTGGGCTATAGCCCAGGATTTTAAAATGCACTTTTTTCGCGATTTTATGTTTCATAAAAACTGAGTATGTGATCTTTACAGAGGCTTCAAATTGAACGCAAATATAGTAAATTTGAGAAAAACAACCTTTATTTGATTAAAATATCGAGAAAAAAGTTAGAGGCAAAAATCGCCTTTTTTCACAATTTTTCGTGGGCTATAGCCCAGGATTTTAAAATGCACTTTTTTCGCGATTTTATGTTTCATAAAAACTGAGTATGTGATCTTTACAGAGGCTTCAAATTGAACGCAAATATAGTAAATTTGAGAAAAACAACCTTTATTTGATTAAAATATCGAGAAAAAAGTTAGAGGCAAAAATCGCCTTTTTTCACAATTTTTCGTGGGCTATAGCCCAGGATTTTAAAATGCACTTTTTTCGCGATTTTATGTTTCATAAAAACTGAGTATGTGATCTTTACAGAGGCTTCAAATTGAACGCAAATATAGTAAATTTGAGAAAAACAACCTTTATTTGATTAAAATATCGAGAAAAAAGTTAGAGGCAAAAATCGCCTTTTTTCACAATTTTTCGTGGGCTATAGCCCAGGATTTTAAAATGCACTTTTTTCGCGATTTTATGTTTCATAAAAACTGAGTATGTGATCTTTACAGAGGCTTCAAATTGAACGCAAATATAGTAAATTTGAGAAAAACAACCTTTATTTGATTAAAATATCGAGAAAAAAGTTAGAGGCAAAAATCGCCTTTTTTCACAATTTTTCGTGGGCTATAGCCCAGGATTTTAAAATGCACTTTTTTCGCGATTTTTTGTTTCATAAAAACTGAGTATGTGATACTCATAGAGGCTTCAAACTGAGCGCAAATATAGTGAATTTGAGAAAAACAACCTTTATTTGATTAAAATATCGAGAAAAAAGTTAGAGGCAAAAATCGCCTTTTTTCACAATTTTTCGTGGGCTATAGCCCAGGATTTTAAAACGCACTTTTTTCGCGATTTTATGTTTCATAAAAACTGAGTATGTGATCTTTACAGAGGCTTCAAACTGAGTGCAAAAATAGTAAATTTGACAAAAACAACTTGTATTTGAGGAAAATATCGAGAAAAAAGTTTGAGGCAAAAATCGCCTTTTTTCACAATTTTTCGTGGGCTATAGCCCAGGATTTTAAAATGCACTTTTTTCGCGATTTTTTGTTTCATAAAAACTGAGTATGTGATACTCATAGAGGCTTCAAACTGAGGGCAAATATAGTGAATTTGAGAAAAACAACCTTTATTTGATTAAAATATCGAGAAAAAAGTTAGAGGCAAAAATCGCCTTTTTTCACAATTTTTCGTGGGCTATAGCCCAGGATTTTAAAATGCACTTTTTTCGCGATTTTATGTTTCATAAAAACTGAGTATGTGATCTTTACAGAGGCTTCAAATTGAACGCAAATATAGTAAATTTGAGAAAAACAACCTGTATTTGATTAAAATATCGAGAAAAAAGTTAGAGGCAAAAATCGCCTTTTTTCACAATTTTTCGTGGGCTATAGCCCAGGATTTTAAAATGCACTTTTTTCGCGATTTTATGTTTCATAAAAACTGAGTATGTGATCTTTACGGAGGCTTCAAACTGAGTGCAAAAATAGTAAATTTGACAAAAACAACTTGTATTTGAGGAAAATATCGAGAAAAAAGTTTGAGGCAAAAATCGCCTTTTTTCACAATTTTTCGTGGGCTATAGCCCAGGATTTTAAAATGCACTTTTTTCGCGATTTTATGTTTCATAAAAACTGAGTATGTGATCTTTACAGAGGCTTCAAATTGAACGCAAATATAGTAAATTTGAGAAAAACAACCTTTATTTGATTAAAATATCGAGAAAAAAGTTAGAGGCAAAAATCGCCTTTTTTCACAATTTTTCGTGGGCTATAGCCCAGGATTTTAAAATGCACTTTTTTCGCGATTTTATGTTTCATAAAAACTGAGTATGTGATCTTTACAGAGGCTTCAAATTGAACGCAAATATAGTAAATTTGAGAAAAACAACCTTTATTTGATTAAAATATCGAGAAAAAGTTAGAGGCAAAAATCGCCTTTTTTCACAATTTTTCGTGGGCTATAGCCCAGGATTTTAAAATGCACTTTTTTCGCGATTTTATGTTTCATAAAAACTGAGTATGTGATCTTTACAGAGGCTTCAAATTGAACGCAAATATAGTAAATTTGAGAAAAACAACCTTTATTTGATTAAAATATCGAGAAAAAAGTTAGAGGCAAAAATCGCCTTTTTTCACAATTTTTCGTGGGCTATAGCCCAGGATTTTAAAATGCACTTTTTTCGCGATTTTTTGTTTCATAAAAACTGAGTATGTGATACTCATAGAGGCTTCAAACTGAGCGCAAATATAGTGAATTTGAGAAAAACAACCTTTATTTGATTAAAATATCGAGAAAAAAGTTAGAGGCAAAAATCGCCTTTTTTCACAATTTTTCGTGGGCTATAGCCCAGGATTTTAAAACGCACTTTTTTCGCGATTTTATGTTTCATAAAAACTGAGTATGTGATCTTTACAGAGGCTTCAAACTGAGTGCAAAAATAGTAAATTTGACAAAAACAACTTGTATTTGAGGAAAATATCGAGAAAAAAGTTTGAGGCAAAAATCGCCTTTTTTCACAATTTTTCGTGGGCTATAGCCCAGGATTTTAAAATGCACTTTTTTCGCGATTTTTTGTTTCATAAAAACTGAGTATGTGATACTCATAGAGGCTTCAAACTGAGCGCAAATATAGTGAATTTGAGAAAAACAACCTTTATTTGATTAAAATATCGAGAAAAAAGTTAGAGGCAAAAATCGCCTTTTTTCACAATTTTTCGTGGGCTATAGCCCAGGATTTTTAAATGCACTTTTTTCGCGATTTTATGCTTCATAAAAACTGAGTATGTGATCTTTACAGAGGCTTCAAACTGAGCGCAAATATAGTGAATTTGAGAAAAACAACCTTTATTTGATTAAAATATCGAGAAAAAAGTTAGAGGCAAAAATCGCCTTTTTTCACAATTTTTCGTGGGCTATTGCCCAGGATTTTTAAATGCACTTTTTTCGCGATTTTATGCTTCATAAAAACTGAGTATGTGATCTTTACAGAGGCTTCAAACTGAGCGCAAATATAGTGAATTTGAGAAAAACAACCTTTATTTGATTAAAATATCGAGAAAAAAGTTAGAGGCAAAAATCGCCTTTTTTCACAATTTTTCGTGGGCTATTGCCCAGGATTTTTAAATGCACTTTTTTCGCGATTTTATGCTTCATAAAAACTGAGTATGTGATCTTTACAGAGGCTTCAAACTGAACGCAAATATAGTAAATTTGAGAAAAACAACGTGTATTTGAGGAAAATATCGAGAAAAAAGTTTGAGGCAAAAATCGCCTTTTTTCACAATTTTTCGTGGGCTATAGCCCAGGATTTTAAAATGCACTTTTTTCGCGATTTTTTGTTTCATAAAAACTGAGTATGTGATACTCATAGAGGCTTCAAACTGAGCGCAAATATAGTGAATTTGAGAAAAACAACCTTTATTTGATTAAAATATCGAGAAAAAAGTTAGAGGCAAAAATCGCCTTTTTTCACAATTTTTCGTGGGCTATAGCCCAGGATTTTAAAATGCACTTTTTTCGCGATTTTTTGTTTCATAAAAACTGAGTATGTGATACTCATAGAGGCTTCAAACTGAGTGCAAAAATAGTAAATTTGACAAAAACAACTTGTATTTGAGGAAAATATCGAGAAAAAAGTTTGAGGCAAAAATCGCCTTTTTTCACAATTTTTCGTGGGCTATAGCCCAGGATTTTAAAATGCACTTTTTTCGCGATTTTTTGTTTCATAAAAACTGAGTATGTGATACTCATAGAGGCTTCAAACTGAGCGCAAATATAGTGAATTTGAGAAAACAACCTTTATTTGATTAAAATATCGAGAAAAAGTTAGAGGCAAAAATCGCCTTTTTCACAATTTTTCGTGGGCTATAGCCCAGGATTTTAAAATGCACTTTTTTCGCGATTTTTTGTTTCATAAAAACTGAGTATGTGATACTCATAGAGGCTTCAAACTGAGCGCAAATATAGTGAATTTGAGAAAAACAACCTTTATTTGATTAAAATATCGAGAAAAAAGTTAGAGGCAAAAATCGCCTTTTTTCACAATTTTTCGTGGGCTATAGCCCAGGATTTTTAAATGCACTTTTTTCGCGATTTTATGTTTCATAAAAACTGAGTATGTGATCTTTACAGAGGCTTCAAACTGAGTGCAAAAATAGTAAATTTGACAAAAACAACTTGTATTTGAGGAAAATATCGAGAAAAAAGTTTGAGGCAAAAATCGCCTTTTTTCACAATTTTTCGTGGGCTATATATAGCCCAGGATTTTAAAATGCACTTTTTTCGCGATTTTTTGTTTCATAAAAACTGAGTATGTGATACTCATAGAGGCTTCAAACTGAGCGCAAATATAGTGAATTTGAGAAAAACAACTTGTATTTGAGGAAAATATCGAGAACAAAGTTTGAGGCAAAAATCGCCTTTTTCCACAATTTTTCGTGGGCTATAGCCCAGGATTTTTAAATGCACTTTTTTCGCGATTTTATGCTTCATAAAAACTGAGTATGTGATACTCATAGAGGCTTCAAACTGAGTGCAAAAATAGTAAATTTGAGAAAAACAACTTGTATTTGAGGAAAATATCGAGAACAAAGTTTGAGGCAAAAATCGCCTTTTTCCACAATTTTTCGTGGGCTATAGCCCAGGATTTTTAAATGCACTTTTTCGCGATTTTATGCTTCATAAAAACTGAGTATGTGATACTCATAGAGGCTTCAAACTGAGTGCAAAAATAGTAAATTTGAGAAAAACAACTTGTATTTGAGGAAAATATCGAGAAAAAAGTTGGAGGCAAAAATCGCCTTTTTTCACAATTTTTCGTGGGCTATAGCCCAGGATTTTTAAATGCACTTTTTTCGCGATTTTATGCTTCATAAAAACTGAGTATGTGATACTCATAGAGGCTTCAAACTGAGTGCAAAAATAGTAAATTTGAGAAAAACAACTTGTATTTGAGGAAAATATCGAGAAAAAAGTTTGAGGCAAAAATCGCCTTTTTCACAATTTTTCGTGGGCTATAGCCCAGGATTTTAAAATGCACTTTTTTCGCGATTTTATGTTTCATAAAAACTGAGTATGTGATACTCATAGAGGCTTCAAACTGAGTGCAAAAATAGTAAATTTGACAAAAACAATTTGTATTTGAGGAAAATATCGAGAAAAAAGTTTGAGGCAAAAATCGCCTTTTTTCACAATTTTTCGTGGGCTATAGCCCAGGATTTTAAAATGCACTTTTTTCGCGATTTTATGTTTCATAAAAACTGAGTATGTGATCTTTACAGAGGCTTCAAACTGAACGCAAATATAGTAAATTTGAGAAAAACAACGTGTATTTGAGGAAAATATCGAGAAAAAAATTAGAGGCAAAAATCGCCTTTTTTCACAATTTTTCGTGGGCTATAGCCCAGGATTTTAAAATGCACTTTTTTCGCGATTTTATGTTTCATAAAAACTGAGTATGTGATCTTTACAGAGGCTTCAAACTGAGTGCAAAAATAGTAAATTTGACAAAAACAACTTGTATTTGAGGAAAATATCGAGAAAAAAGTTTGAGGCAAAAATCGCCTTTTTTCACAATTTTTCGTGGGCTATAGCCCAGGATTTTAAAATGCACTTTTTTCGCGATTTTTTGTTTCATAAAAACTGAGTATGTGATACTCATAGAGGCTTCAAACTGAGCGCAAATATAGTGAATTTGAGAAAAACAACCTTTATTTGATTAAAATATCGAGAAAAAAGTTAGAGGCAAAAATCGCCTTTTTTCACAATTTTTCGTGGGCTATAGCCCGGGATTTTAAAATGCACTTTTTTCGCGATTTTATGTTTCATAAAAACTGAGTATGTGATCTTTACAGAGGCTTCAAACTGAGTGCAAAAATAGTAAATTTGACAAAAACAACTTGTATTTGAGGAAAATATCGAGAAAAAAGTTTGAGGCAAAAATCGCCTTTTTTCACAATTTTCGTGGGCTATAGCCCAGGATTTTAAAATGCACTTTTTTCGCGATTTTTTGTTTCATAAAAACTGAGTATGTGATACTCATAGAGGCTTCAAACTGAGTGCAAAAATAGTAAATTTGAGAAAAACAACTTGTATTTGAGGAAAATATCGAGAAAAAAGTTTGAGGCAAAAATCGCCTTTTTTTCACAATTTTTCGTGGGCTATAGCCCAGGATTTTAAAATGCACTTTTTTCGCGATTTTATGTTTCATAAAAACTGAGTATGTGATCTTTACAGAGGCTTCAAACTGAGCGCAAATATAGTGAATTTGAGAAAAACAACCTTTATTTGATTAAAATATCGAGAAAAAAGTTAGAGGCAAAAATCGCCTTTTTTCACAATTTTTCGTGGGCTATAGCCCAGGATTTTAAAATGCACTTTTTTCGCGATTTTATGTTTCATAAAAACTGAGTATGTGATCTTTACAGAGGCTTCAAACTGAGTGCAAAAATAGTAAATTTGACAAAAACAACTTGTATTTGAGGAAAATATCGAGAAAAAAGTTTGAGGCAAAAATCGCCTTTTTTCACAATTTTTCGTGGGCTATAGCCCAGGATTTTAAAATGCACTTTTTTCGCGATTTTTTGTTTCATAAAAACTGAGTATGTGATACTCATAGAGGCTTCAAACTGAGCGCAAATATAGTGAATTTGAGAAAAACAACCTTTATTTGATTAAAATATCGAGAAAAAAGTTAGAGGCAAAAATCGCCTTTTTTCACAATTTTTCGTGGGCTATTGCCCAGGATTTTTAAATGCACTTTTTTCGCGATTTTATGCTTCATAAAAACTGAGTATGTGATCTTTACAGAGGCTTCAAACTGAGCGCAAATATAGTGAATTTGAGAAAAACAACCTTTATTTGATTAAAATATCGAGAAAAAAGTTAGAGGCAAAAATCGCCTTTTTTCACAATTTTTCGTGGGCTATATCCCAGGATTTTTAAATGCACTTTTTTCGCGATTTTATGCTTCATAAAAACTGAGTATGTGATACTCATAGAGGCTTCAAACTGAGTGCAAAAATAGTAAATTTGAGAAAAACAACTTGTATTTGAGGAAAATATCGAGAACAAAGTTTGAGGCAAAAATCGCCTTTTTCCACAATTTTTCGTGGGCTATAGCCCAGGATTTTTAAATGCACTTTTTTCGCGATTTTATGCTTCATAAAAACTGAGTATGTGATACTCATAGAGGCTTCAAACTGAGTGCAAAAATAGTAAGTTTGAGAAAAACAACTTGTATTTGAGGAAAATATCGAGAAAAAAGTTTGAGGCAAAAATCGCCTTTTTTCACAATTTTTCGTGGGCTATAGCCCAGGATTTTTAAATGCACTTTTTTCGCGATTTTATGCTTCATTAAAACTGAGTATGTGATACTCATAGAGGCTTCAAACAGAGTGCAAAAATAGTAAATTTGAGAAAAACAACTTGTATTTGAGGAAAATATCGAGAAAAAAGTTTGAGGCAAAAATCGCCTTTTTTCACAATTTTTCGTGGGCTATAGCCCAGGATTTTAAAATGCACTTTTTTCGCGATTTTATGTTTCATAAAAACTGAGTATGTGATACTCATAGAGGCTTCAAACTGAGTGCAAAAATAGTAAATTTGACAAAAACAATTTGTATTTGAGGAAAATATCGAGAAAAAAGTTTGAGGCAAAAATCGCCTTTTTTCACAATTTTTCGTGGGCTATAGCCCAGGATTTTAAAATGCACTTTTTTCGCGATTTTATGTTTCATAAAAACTGAGTATGTGATCTTTACAGAGGCTTCAAACTGAACGCAAATATAGTAAATTTGAGAAAAACAACGTGTATTTGAAGAAAATATCGAGAAAAAAATTAGAGGCAAAAATCGCCTTTTTTCACAATTTTTCGTGGGCTATAGCCCAGGATTTTTAAATGCACTTTTTTCGCGATTTTATGCTTCATAAAAACTGAGTATGTGATACTCATAGAGGCTTCAAACTGAGTGCAAAAATAGTAAATTTGAGAAAAACAACTTGTATTTGAGGAAAATATCGAGAACAAAGTTTGAGGCAAAAATCGCCTTTTTTCACAATTTTTCGTGGGCTATAGCCCAGGATTTTTAAATGCACTTTTTTCGCGATTTTATGCTTCATAAAAACTGAGTATGTGATACTCATAGAGGCTTCAAACTGAGTGCAAAAATAGTAAATTTGAGAAAAACAACTTGTATTTGAGGAAAATATCGAGAAAAAAGTTTGAGGCAAAAATCGCCTTTTTTCACAATTTTTCGTGGGCTATAGCCCAGGATTTTAAAATGCACTTTTTTCGCGATTTTATGCTTCATAAAAACTGAGTATGTGATACTCATAGAGGCTTCAAACTGAGTGCAAAAATAGTAAATTTGACAAAAACAATTTGTATTTGAGGAAAATATCGAGAAAAAAGTTTGAGGCAAAAATCGCCTTTTTTCACAATTTTTCGTGGGCTATAGCCCAGGATTTTAAAATGCACTTTTTTCGCGATTTTATGTTTCATAAAAACTGAGTATGTGATACTCATAGAGGCTTCAAACTGAGCGCAAATATAGTGAATTTGAGAAAAACAACCTTTATTTGATTAAAATATCGAGAAAAAAGTTAGAGGCAAAAATCGCCTTTTTTCACAATCTTTCGTGGGCTATAGCCCAGGATTTTAAAATGCACTTTTTTCGCGATTTTATGCTTCATAAAAACTGAGTATGTGATACTCATAGAGGCTTCAAACAGAGTGCAAAAATAGTAAATTTGAGAAAAACAACTTGTATTTGAGGAAAATATCGAGAAAAAAGTTTGAGGCAAAAATCGCCTTTTTTCACAATTTTTCGTGGGCTATAGCCCAGGATTTTTAAATGCACTTTTTTCGCGATTTTATGCTTCATAAAAACTGAGTATGTGATACTCATAGAGGCTTCAAACTGAGTGCAAAAATAGTAAATTTGAGAAAAACAACTTGTATTTGAGGAAAATATCGAGAAAAAAGTTTGAGGCAAAAATCGCCTTTTTTCACAATTTTTCGTGGGCTATAGCCCAGGATTTTAAAATGCACTTTTTTCGCGATTTTATGTTTCATAAAAACTGAGTATGTGATACTCATAGAGGCTTCAAACTGAGTGCAAAAATAGTAAATTTGACAAAAACAATTTGTATTTGAGGAAAATATCGAGAAAAAAGTTTGAGGCAAAAATCGCCTTTTTTCACAATTTTTCGTGGGCTATAGCCCAGGATTTTAAAATGCACTTTTTTCGCGATTTTTTGTTTCATAAAAACTGAGTATGTGATACTCATAGAGGCTTCAAACTGAGCGCAAATATAGTGAATTTGAGAAAAACAACCTTTATTTGATTAAAATATCGAGAAAAAAGTTAGAGGCAAAAATCGCCTTTTTTCACAATTTTTCGTGGGCTATAGCCCAGGATTTTTAAATGCACTTTTTTCGCGATTTTATGCTTCATAAAAACTGAGTATGTGATACTCATAGAGGCTTCAAACTGAGTGCAAAAATAGTAAATTTGAGAAAAACAACTTGTATTTGAGGAAAATATCGAGAAAAAAGTTTGAGGCAAAAATCGCCTTTTTTCACAATTTTTCGTGGGCTATAGCCCAGGATTTTTAAATGCACTTTTTTCGCGATTTTATGCTTCATAAAAACTGAGTATGTGATACTCATAGAGGCTTCAAACTGAGTGCAAAAATAGTAAATTTGAGAAAAACAACTTGTATTTGAGGAAAATATCGAGAAAAAAGTTTGAGGCAAAAATCGCCTTTTTTCACAATTTTTCGTGGGCTATAGCCCAGGATTTTAAAATGCACTTTTTTCGCGATTTTATGCTTCATAAAAACTGAGTATGTGATACTCATAGAGGCTTCAAACAGAGTGCAAAAATAGTAAATTTGAGAAAAACAACTTGTATTTGAGGAAAATATCGAGAAAAAAGTTTGAGGCAAAAATCGCCTTTTTTCACAATTTTTCGTGGGCTATAGCCCAGGATTTTAAAATGCACTTTTTTCGCGATTTTTTGTTTCATAAAAACTGAGTATGTGATACTCATAGAGGCTTCAAACTGAGCGCAAATATAGTAAATTTGAGAAAAACAACCTTTATTTGATTAAAATATCGAGAAAAATGTTGGAGGCATAAATCGCCTTTTTTCATGGGCTATAGCCCAGGATTTTAAAATGCCCTTTTTTCGCGATTTTATGTTTCATAAAAACTGAGTATGTGATCTTTACAGAGGCTTCAAACTGAACGCAAATATAGTAAATTTGAGAAAAACAACTTGTATTTGAGGAAAATATCGAGAAAAAAGTTAGAGGCAAAAATCGCCTTTTTTCATAATTTTTCGTGGGCTATAACCCAGGATTTTAAAATGCACTTTTTTCGCGATTTTATGTTTCATAAAAACTGAGTAAGTGATACTCATAGAGGCTTCAAACTGAGCGCAAATATAGTAAATTTGAGAAAAACAACCTTTATTTGATTAAAATATCGAGAAAAATGTTGGAGGCATAAATCGCCTTTTTTCATGGGCTAGAGCCCAGGATTTTAAAATGCACTTTTTTCGCGATTTTATGTTTCATAAAAACTGAGTATGTGATCTTTACAGAGGCTTCAAACTGAACGCAAATATAGTAAATTTGAGAAAAACAACTTGTATTTGAGGAAAATATCGAGAAAAAAGTTAGAGGCAAAAATCGCCTTTTTTCATAATTTTTCGTGGGCTATAGCCCAGGATTTTAAAATGCACTTTTTTCGCGATTTTATGTTTCATAAAAACTGAGTATGTGATCTTTACAGAGGCTTCAAACTGAACGCAAATATAGTAAATTTGAGAAAAACAACTTGTATTTGAGGAAAATATCGAGAAAAAAGTTAGAGGCAAAAATCGCCTTTTTTCATAATTTTTCGTGGGCTATAACCCAGGATTTTAAAATGCACTTTTTTCGCGATTTTATGTTTCATAAAAACTGAGTAAGTGATACTCATAGAGGCTTCAAACTGAGCGCAAATATAGTAAATTTGAGAAAAACAACCTTTATTTGATTAAAATATCGAGAAAAATGTTGGAGGCATAAATCGCCTTTTTTCATGGGCTAGAGCCCAGGATTTTAAAATGCACTTTTTTCGCGATTTTATGTTTCATAAAAACTGAGTATGTGATCTTTACAGAGGCTTCAAACTGAACGCAAATATAGTAAATTTGAGAAAAACAACTTGTATTTGAGGAAAATATCGAGAAAAAAGTTAGAGGCAAAAATCGCCTTTTTTCATAATTTTTCGTGGGCTATAGCCCAGGATTTTAAAATGCACTTTTTTCGCGATTTTATGCTTCATAAAAACTGAGTATGTGATACTCATAGAGGCTTCAAACAGAGTGCAAAAATAGTAAATTTGAGAAAAACAACTTGTATTTGAGGAAAATATCGAGAAAAAAGTTTGAGGCAAAAATCGCCTTTTTTCACAATTTTTCGTGGGCTATAGCCCAGGATTTTAAAATGCACTTTTTTCGCGATTTTTTGTTTCATAAAAACTGAGTATGTGATACTCATAGAGGCTTCAAACTGAGCGCAAATATAGTAAATTTGAGAAAAACAACCTTTATTTGATTAAAATATCGAGAAAAATGTTGGAGGCATAAATCGCCTTTTTTCATGGGCTAGAGCCCAGGATTTTAAAATGCACTTTTTTCGCGATTTTATGTTTCATAAAAACTGAGTAAGTGATACTCATAGAGGCTTCAAACTGAGCGCAAATATAGTAAATTTGAGAAAAACAACCTTTATTTGATTAAAATATCGAGAAAAATGTTGGAGGCATAAATCGCCTTTTTTCATGGGCTATAGCCCAGGATTTTAAAATGCCCTTTTTTCGCGATTTTATGTTTCATAAAAACTGAGTATGTGATCTTTACAGAGGCTTCAAACTGAACGCAAATATAGTAAATTTGAGAAAAACAACTTGTATTTGAGGAAAATATCGAGAAAAAAGTTAGAGGCAAAAATCGCCTTTTTTCATAATTTTTCGTGGGCTATAACCCAGGATTTTAAAATGCACTTTTTTCGCGATTTTATGTTTCATAAAAACTGAGTAAGTGATACTCATAGAGGCTTCAAACTGAGCGCAAATATAGTAAATTTGAGAAAAACAACCTTTATTTGATTAAAATATCGAGAAAAATGTTGGAGGCATAAATCGCCTTTTTTCATGGGCTAGAGCCCAGGATTTTAAAATGCACTTTTTTCGCGATTTTATGTTTCATAAAAACTGAGTATGTGATCTTTACAGAGGCTTCAAACTGAACGCAAATATAGTAAATTTGAGAAAAACAACTTGTATTTGAGGAAAATATCGAGAAAAAAGTTAGAGGCAAAAATCGCCTTTTTTCATAATTTTTCGTGGGCTATAGCCCAGGATTTTAAAATGCACTTTTTTCGCGATTTTATGTTTCATAAAAACTGAGTATGTGATCTTTACAGAGGCTTCAAACTGAACGCAAATATAGTAAATTTGAGAAAAACAACTTGTATTTGAGGAAAATATCGAGAAAAAAGTTAGAGGCAAAAATCGCCTTTTTTCATAATTTTTCGTGGGCTATAACCCAGGATTTTAAAATGCACTTTTTTCGCGATTTTATGTTTCATAAAAACTGAGTAAGTGATACTCATAGAGGCTTCAAACTGAGCGCAAATATAGTAAATTTGAGAAAAACAACCTTTATTTGATTAAAATATCGAGAAAAATGTTGGAGGCATAAATCGCCTTTTTTCATGGGCTAGAGCCCAGGAATTTAAAATGCACTTTTTTCGCGATTTTATGTTTCATAAAAACTGAGTATGTGATCTTTACAGAGGCTTCAAACTGAACGCAAATATAGTAAATTTGAGAAAAACAACTTGTATTTGAGGAAAATATCGAGAAAAAAGTTAGAGGCATAAATCGCCTTTTTTCATGGGCTATAGCCCAGGATTTTAAAATGCACTTTTTTCGCGATTTTATGTTTCATAAAAACTGAGTATGTGATCTTTACAGAGGCTTCAAACTGAACGCAAATATAGTAAATTTGAGAAAAACAACTTGTATTTGAGGAAAATATCGAGAAAAAAGTTAGAGGCAAAAATCGCCTTTTTTCATAATTTTTCGTGGGCTATAGCCCAGGATTTTAAAATGCACTTTTTTCGCGATTTTATGTTTCATAAAAACTGAGTATGTGATCTTTACAGAGGCTTCAAACTGAACGCAAATATAGTAAATTTGAGAAAAACAACTTGTATTTGAGGAAAAAATCGAGAAAAAAGTTAGAGGCAAAAATCGCCTTTTTTCATAATTTTTCGTGGGCTATAGCCCAGGATTTTAAAATGCACTTTTTTCGCGATTTTATGTTTCATAAAAACTGAGTATGTGATCTTTACAGAGGCTTCAAACTGAACGCAAATATAGTAAATTTGAGAAAAACAACTTGTATTTGAGGAAAATATCGAGAAAAAAGTTAGAGGCATAAATCGCCTTTTTTCATGGGCTATAGCCCAGGATTTTAAAATGCACTTTTTTCGCGATTTTATGTTTCATAAAAACTGAGTATGTGATCTTTACAGAGGCTTCAAACTGAACGCAAATATAGTAAATTTGAGAAAAACAACTTGTATTTGAGGAAAATATCGAGAAAAAAGTTAGAGGCATAAATCGCCTTTTTTCATAGGCTAGAGCCCAGGATTTTAAAATGCACTTTTTTCGCGATTTTATGTTTCATAAAAACTGAGTATGTGATCTTTACAGAGGCTTCAAACTGAACGCAAATATAGTAAATTTGAGAAAAACAACTTGTATTTGAGGAAAATATCGAGAAAAAAGTTAGAGGCATAAATCGCCTTTTTTCATGGGCTATAGCCCAGGATTTTAAAATGCACTTTTTTCGCGATTTTATGTTTCATAAAAACTGAGTATGTGATCTTTACAGAGGCTTCAAACTGAACGCAAATATAGTAAATTTGAGAAAAACAACTTGTATTTGAGGAAAATATCGAGAAAAAAGTTAGAGGCAAAAATCGCCTTTTTTCATAATTTTTCGTGGGCTATAGCCCAGGATTTTAAAATGCACTTTTTTCGCGATTTTATGTTTCATAAAAACTGAGTATGTGATCTTTACAGAGGCTTCAAACTGAACGCAAATATAGTAAATTTGAGAAAAACAACTTGTATTTGAGGAAAATATCGAGAAAAAAGTTAGAGGCAAAAATCGCCTTTTTTCATAATTTTTCGTGGGCTATAGCCCAGGATTTTAAAATGCACTTTTTTCGCGATTTTATGTTTCATAAAAACTGAGTATGTGATCTTTACAGAGGCTTCAAACTGAACGCAAATATAGTAAATTTGAGAAAAACAACTTGTATTTGAGGAAAATATCGAGAAAAAAGTTAGAGGCATAAATCGCCTTTTTTCATGGGCTATAGCCCAGGATTTTAAAATGCACTTTTTTCGCGATTTTATGTTTCATGATAACTGAGTATGTGATCTTTACAGAGGCTTCAAACTGAACGCAAATATAGTAAATTTGAGAAAAACAACCTTTATTTGATTAAAATATCGAGAAAAATGTTGGAGGCATAAATCGCCTTTTTTCATGGGCTAGAGCCCAGGATTTTAAAATGCACTTTTTTCGTGATTTTATGTTTCATAAAAACTGAGTATGTGATCTTTACAGAGGCTTCAAACTGAACGCAAATATAGTAAATTTGAGAAAAACAACCTTTATTTGATTAAAATATCGAGAAAAATGTTGGAGGCATAAATCGCCTTTTTTCATGGGCTAGAGCCCAGGATTTTAAAATGCACTTTTTTCGCGATTTTATGTTTCATGATAACTGAGTATGTGATCTTTACAGAGGCTTCAAACTGAACGCAAATATAGTAAATTTGAGAAAAACAACTTGTATTTGAGGAAAATATCGAGAAAAAAGTTAGAGGCAAAAATCGCCTTTTTTCATAATTTTTCGTGGGCTATAGCCCAGGATTTTAAAATGCACTTTTTTCGCGATTTTATGTTTCATAAAAACTGAGTAAGTGATACTCATAGAGGCTTCAAACTGAGCGCAAATATAGTAAATTTGAGAAAAACAACCTTTATTTGATTAAAATATCGAGAAAAATGTTGGAGGCATAAATCGCCTTTTTTCATAGGCTAGAGCCCAGGATTTTAAAATGCACTTTTTTCGCGATTTTATGTTTCATAAAAACTGAGTATGTGATCTTTACAGAGGCTTCAAACTGAACGCAAATATAGTAAATTTGAGAAAAACAACTTGTATTTGAGGAAAATATCGAGAAAAAAGTTAGAGGCATAAATCGCCTTTTTTCATGGGCTATAGCCCAGGATTTTAAAATGCACTTTTTTCGCGATTTTATGTTTCATAAAAACTGAGTATGTGATCTTTACAGAGGCTTCAAACTGAACGCAAATATAGTAAATTTGAGAAAAACAACTTGTATTTGAGGAAAATATCGAGAAAAAAGTTAGAGGCAAAAATCGCCTTTTTTCATAATTTTTCGTGGGCTATAGCCCAGGATTTTAAAATGCACTTTTTTCGCGATTTTATGTTTCATAAAAACTGAGTAAGTGATACTCATAGAGGCTTCAAACTGAGCGCAAATATAGTAAATTTGAGAAAAACAACCTTTATTTGATTAAAATATCGAGAAAAATGTTGGAGGCATAAATCGCCTTTTTTCATAGGCTAGAGCCCAGGATTTTAAAATGCACTTTTTTCGCGATTTTATGTTTCATAAAAACTGAGTATGTGATCTTTACAGAGGCTTCAAACTGAACGCAAATATAGTAAATTTGAGAAAAACAACTTGTATTTGAGGAAAATATCGAGAAAAAAGTTAGAGGCATAAATCGCCTTTTTTCATGGGCTATAGCCCAGGATTTTAAAATGCACTTTTTTCGCGATTTTATGTTTCATGATAACTGAGTATGTGATCTTTACAGAGGCTTCAAACTGAACGCAAATATAGTAAATTTGAGAAAAACAACTTGTATTTGAGGAAAATATCGAGAAAAAAGTTAGAGGCAAAAATCGCCTTTTTTCATAATTTTTCGTGGGCTATAGCCCAGGATTTTAAAATGCACTTTTTTCGCGATTTTATGTTTCATAAAAACTGAGTATGTGATCTTTACAGAGGCTTCAAACTGAACGCAAATATAGTAAATTTGAGAAAAACAACTTGTATTTGAGGAAAATATCGAGAAAAAAGTTAGAGGCAAAAATCGCCTTTTTTCATAATTTTTCGTGGGCTATAGCCCAGGATTTTAAAATGCACTTTTTTCGCGATTTTATGTTTCATAAAAACTGAGTAAGTGATACTCATAGAGGCTTCAAACTGAGCGCAAATATAGTAAATTTGAGAAAAACAACCTTTATTTGATTAAAATATCGAGAAAAATGTTGGAGGCATAAATCGCCTTTTTTCATAGGCTAGAGCCCAGGATTTTAAAATGCACTTTTTTCGCGATTTTATGTTTCATAAAAACTGAGTATGTGATCTTTACAGAGGCTTCAAACTGAACGCAAATATAGTAAATTTGAGAAAAACAACCTTTATTTGATTAAAATATCGAGAAAAATGTTGGAGGCATAAATCGCCTTTTTTCATAGGCTAGAGCCCAGGATTTTAAAATGCACTTTTTTCGCGATTTTATGTTTCATAAAAACTGAGTATGTGATCTTTACAGAGGCTTCAAACTGAACGCAAATATAGTAAATTTGAGAAAAACAACTTGTATTTGAGGAAAATATCGAGAAAAAAGTTAGAGGCATAAATCGCCTTTTTTCATGGGCTATAGCCCAGGATTTTAAAATGCACTTTTTTCGCGATTTTATGTTTCATGATAACTGAGTATGTGATCTTTACAGAGGCTTCAAACTGAACGCAAATATAGTAAATTTGAGAAAAACAACTTGTATTTGAGGAAAATATCGAGAAAAAAGTTAGAGGCAAAAATCGCCTTTTTTCATAATTTTTCGTGGGCTATAGCCCAGGATTTTAAAATGCACTTTTTTCGCGATTTTATGTTTCATAAAAACTGAGTATGTGATCTTTACAGAGGCTTCAAACTGAACGCAAATATAGTAAATTTGAGAAAAACAACTTGTATTTGAGGAAAATATCGAGAAAAAAGTTAGAGGCATAAATCGCCTTTTTTCATGGGCTATAGCCCAGGATTTTAAAATGCACTTTTTTCGCGATTTTATGTTTCATGATAACTGAGTATGTGATCTTTACAGAGGCTTCAAACTGAACGCAAATATAGTAAATTTGAGAAAAACAACCTTTATTTGATTAAAATATCGAGAAAAATGTTGGAGGCATAAATCGCCTTTTTTCATGGGCTAGAGCCCAGGATTTTAAAATGCACTTTTTTCGTGATTTTATGTTTCATAAAAACTGAGTATGTGATCTTTACAGAGGCTTCAAACTGAACGCAAATATAGTAAATTTGAGAAAAACAACCTTTATTTGATTAAAATATCGAGAAAAATGTTGGAGGCATAAATCGCCTTTTTTCATGGGCTAGAGCCCAGGATTTTAAAATGCACTTTTTTCGCGATTTTATGTTTCATGATAACTGAGTATGTGATCTTTACAGAGGCTTCAAACTGAACGCAAATATAGTAAATTTGAGAAAAACAACTTGTATTTGAGGAAAATATCGAGAAAAAAGTTAGAGGCAAAAATCGCCTTTTTTCATAATTTTTCGTGGGCTATAGCCCAGGATTTTAAAATGCACTTTTTTCGCGATTTTATGTTTCATAAAAACTGAGTAAGTGATACTCATAGAGGCTTCAAACTGAGCGCAAATATAGTAAATTTGAGAAAAACAACCTTTATTTGATTAAAATATCGAGAAAAATGTTGGAGGCATAAATCGCCTTTTTTCATAGGCTAGAGCCCAGGATTTTAAAATGCACTTTTTTCGCGATTTTATGTTTCATAAAAACTGAGTATGTGATCTTTACAGAGGCTTCAAACTGAACGCAAATATAGTAAATTTGAGAAAAACAACTTGTATTTGAGGAAAATATCGAGAAAAAAGTTAGAGGCATAAATCGCCTTTTTTCATGGGCTATAGCCCAGGATTTTAAAATGCACTTTTTTCGCGATTTTATGTTTCATAAAAACTGAGTATGTGATCTTTACAGAGGCTTCAAACTGAACGCAAATATAGTAAATTTGAGAAAAACAACTTGTATTTGAGGAAAATATCGAGAAAAAAGTTAGAGGCAAAAATCGCCTTTTTTCATAATTTTTCGTGGGCTATAGCCCAGGATTTTAAAATGCACTTTTTTCGCGATTTTATGTTTCATAAAAACTGAGTAAGTGATACTCATAGAGGCTTCAAACTGAGCGCAAATATAGTAAATTTGAGAAAAACAACCTTTATTTGATTAAAATATCGAGAAAAATGTTGGAGGCATAAATCGCCTTTTTTCATAGGCTAGAGCCCAGGATTTTAAAATGCACTTTTTTCGCGATTTTATGTTTCATAAAAACTGAGTATGTGATCTTTACAGAGGCTTCAAACTGAACGCAAATATAGTAAATTTGAGAAAAACAACTTGTATTTGAGGAAAATATCGAGAAAAAAGTTAGAGGCATAAATCGCCTTTTTTCATGGGCTATAGCCCAGGATTTTAAAATGCACTTTTTTCGCGATTTTATGTTTCATGATAACTGAGTATGTGATCTTTACAGAGGCTTCAAACTGAACGCAAATATAGTAAATTTGAGAAAAACAACTTGTATTTGAGGAAAATATCGAGAAAAAAGTTAGAGGCAAAAATCGCCTTTTTTCATAATTTTTCGTGGGCTATAGCCCAGGATTTTAAAATGCACTTTTTTCGCGATTTTATGTTTCATAAAAACTGAGTATGTGATCTTTACAGAGGCTTCAAACTGAACGCAAATATAGTAAATTTGAGAAAAACAACTTGTATTTGAGGAAAATATCGAGAAAAAAGTTAGAGGCAAAAATCGCCTTTTTTCATAATTTTTCGTGGGCTATAGCCCAGGATTTTAAAATGCACTTTTTTCGCGATTTTATGTTTCATAAAAACTGAGTAAGTGATACTCATAGAGGCTTCAAACTGAGCGCAAATATAGTAAATTTGAGAAAAACAACCTTTATTTGATTAAAATATCGAGAAAAATGTTGGAGGCATAAATCGCCTTTTTTCATAGGCTAGAGCCCAGGATTTTAAAATGCACTTTTTTCGCGATTTTATGTTTCATAAAAACTGAGTATGTGATCTTTACAGAGGCTTCAAACTGAACGCAAATATAGTAAATTTGAGAAAAACAACTTGTATTTGAGGAAAATATCGAGAAAAAAGTTAGAGGCATAAATCGCCTTTTTTCATGGGCTATAGCCCAGGATTTTAAAATGCACTTTTTTCGCGATTTTATGTTTCATGATAACTGAGTATGTGATCTTTACAGAGGCTTCAAACTGAACGCAAATATAGTAAATTTGAGAAAAACAACCTTTATTTGATTAAAATATCGAGAAAAATGTTGGAGGCATAAATCGCCTTTTTTCATGGGCTAGAGCCCAGGATTTTAAAATGCACTTTTTTCGTGATTTTATGTTTCATAAAAACTGAGTATGTGATCTTTACAGAGGCTTCAAACTGAACGCAAATATAGTAAATTTGAGAAAAACAACCTTTATTTGATTAAAATATCGAGAAAAATGTTGGAGGCATAAATCGCCTTTTTTCATGGGCTAGAGCCCAGGATTTTAAAATGCACTTTTTTCGCGATTTTATGTTTCATGATAACTGAGTATGTGATCTTTACAGAGGCTTCAAACTGAACGCAAATATAGTAAATTTGAGAAAAACAACTTGTATTTGAGGAAAATATCGAGAAAAAAGTTAGAGGCAAAAATCGCCTTTTTTCATAATTTTTCGTGGGCTATAGCCCAGGATTTTAAAATGCACTTTTCTCGCGATTTTATGTTTCATAAAAACTGAGTAAGTGATACTCATAGAGGCTTCAAACTGAACGCAAATATAGTAAATTTGAGAAAAACAACTTGTATTTGAGGAAAATATCGAGAAAAAAGTTAGAGGCATAAATCGCCTTTTTTCATGGGCTATAGCCCAGGATTTTAAAATGCACTTTTTTCGCGATTTTATGTTTCATGATAACTGAGTATGTGATCTTTACAGAGGCTTCAAACTGAACGCAAATATAGTAAATTTGAGAAAAACAACTTGTATTTGAGGAAAATATCGAGAAAAAAGTTAGAGGCAAAAATCGCCTTTTTTCATAATTTTTCGTGGGCTATAGCCCAGGATTTTAAAATGCACTTTTTTCGCGATTTTATGTTTCATAAAAACTGAGTAAGTGATACTCATAGAGGCTTCAAACTGAACGCAAATATAGTAAATTTGAGAAAAACAACCTTTATTTGATTAAAATATCGAGAAAAAAGTTAGAGGCAAAAATCGCCTTTTTTCATAATTTTTCGTGGGCTATAGCCCAGGATTTTAAAATGCACTTTTTTCGCGATTTTATGTTTCATAAAAACTGAGTATGTGATCTTTACAGAGGCTTCAAACTGAACGCAAATATAGTAAATTTGAGAAAAACAACTTGTATTTGAGGAAAATATCGAGAAAAAAGTTAGAGGCAAAAATCGCCTTTTTTCATAATTTTTCGTGGGCTATAGCCCAGGATTTTAAAATGCACTTTTTTCGCGATTTTATGTTTCATAAAAACTGAGTAAGTGATACTCATAGAGGCTTCAAACTGAACGCAAATATAGTAAATTTGAGAAAAACAACCTTTATTTGATTAAAATATCGAGAAAAAAGTTAGAGGCAAAAATCGCCTTTTTTCATAATTTTTCGTGGGCTATAGCCCAGGATTTTAAAATGCACTTTTTTCGCGATTTTATGTTTCATAAAAACTGAGTAAGTGATACTCATAGAGGCTTCAAACTGAGCGCAAATATAGTAAATTTGAGAAAAACAACCTTTATTTGATTAAAATATCGAGAAAAATGTTGGAGGCATAAATCGCCTTTTTTCATAGGCTAGAGCCCAGGATTTTAAAATGCACTTTTTTCGCGATTTTATGTTTCATAAAAACTGAGTATGTGATCTTTACAGAGGCTTCAAACTGAACGCAAATATAGTAAATTTGAGAAAAACAACTTGTATTTGAGGAAAATATCGAGAAAAAAGTTAGAGGCAAAAATCGCCTTTTTTCATAATTTTTCGTGGGCTATAGCCCAGGATTTTAAAATGCACTTTTTTCGCGATTTTATGTTTCATAAAAACTGAGTAAGTGATACTCATAGAGGCTTCAAACTGAGCGCAAATATAGTAAATTTGAGAAAAACAACCTTTATTTGATTAAAATATCGAGAAAAATGTTGGAGGCATAAATCGCCTTTTTTCATAGGCTAGAGCCCAGGATTTTAAAATGCACTTTTTTCGCGATTTTATGTTTCATAAAAACTGAGTATGTGATCTTTACAGAGGCTTCAAACTGAACGCAAATATAGTAAATTTGAGAAAAACAACTTGTATTTGAGGAAAATATCGAGAAAAAAGTTAGAGGCAAAAATCGCCTTTTTTCATAATTTTTCGTGGGCTATAGCCCAGGATTTTAAAATGCACTTTTTTCGCGATTTTATGTTTCATAAAAACTGAGTATGTGATCTTTACAGAGGCTTCAAACTGAACGCAAATATAGTAAATTTGAGAAAAACAACTTGTATTTGAGGAAAATATCGAGAAAAAAGTTAGAGGCAAAAATCGCCTTTTTTCATAATTTTTCGTGGGCTATAGCCCAGGATTTTAAAATGCACTTTTTTCGCGATTTTATGTTTCATAAAAACTGAGTATGTGATCTTTACAGAGGCTTCAAACTGAACGCAAATATAGTAAATTTGAGAAAAACAACTTGTATTTGAGGAAAATATCGAGAAAAAAGTTAGAGGCAAAAATCGCCTTTTTTCATAATTTTTCGTGGGCTATAGCCCAGGATTTTAAAATGCACTTTTTTCGCGATTTTATGTTTCATAAAAACTGAGTATGTGATCTTTACAGAGGCTTCAAACTGAACGCAAATATAGTAAATTTGAGAAAAACAACCTTTATTTGATTAAAATATCGAGAAAAATGTTGGAGGCATAAATCGCCTTTTTTCATGGGCTAGAGCCCAGGATTTTAAAATGCACTTTTTTCGCGATTTTATGTTTCATAAAAACTGAGTATGTGATCTTTACAGAGGCTTCAAGCTGAACGCAAATATAGTAAATTTGAGAAAAACAACCTTTATTTGATTAAAATATCGAGAAAAATGTTGGAGGCATAAATCGCCTTTTTTCATGGGCTAGAGCCCAGGATTTTAAAATGCACTTTTTTCGCGATTTTATGTTTCATAAAAACTGAGTATGTGATCTTTACAGAGGCTTCAAACTGAACGGAAATATAGTAAATTTGAGAAAAACAACTTGTATTTGAGGAAAATATCGAGAAAAAAGTTAGAGGCAAAAATCGCCTTTTTTCATAATTTTCGTGGGCTATAGCCCAGGATTTTAAAATGCACTTTTTTCGCGATTTTATGTTTCATAAAAACTGAGTAAGTGATACTCATAGAGGCTTCAAACTGAGCGCAAATATAGTAAATTTGAGAAAAACAACCTTTATTTGATTAAAATATCGAGAAAAATGTTAGAGGCAAAAATCGCCTTTTTTCATAATTTTTCGTGGGCTATAGCCCAGGATTTTAAAATGCACTTTTTTCGCGATTTTATGTTTCATAAAAACTGAGTAAGTGATACTCATAGAGGCTTCAAACTGAGCGCAAATATAGTAAATTTGAGAAAAACAACCTTTATTTGATTAAAATATCGAGAAAAATGTTGGAGGCATAAATCGCCTTTTTTCATGGGCTAGAGCCCAGGATTTTAAAATGCACTTTTTTCGCGATTTTATGTTTCATAAAAACTGAGTATGTGATCTTTACAGAGGCTTCAAACTGAACGGAAATATAGTAAATTTGAGAAAAACAACTTGTATTTGAGGAAAATATCGAGAAAAAAGTTAGAGGCAAAAATCGCCTTTTTTCATAATTTTCGTGGGCTATAGCCCAGGATTTTAAAATGCACTTTTTTCGCGATTTTATGTTTCATAAAAACTGAGTATGTGATCTTTACAGAGGCTTCAAACTGAACGCAAATATAGTAAATTTGAGAAAAACAACCTTTATTTGATTAAAATATCGAGAAAAAAGTTAGAGGCAAAAATCGCCTTTTTTCACAATTTTTCGTGGGCTATAGCCCAGGATTTTAAAATGCACTTTTTTCGCGATTTTATGTTTCATAAAAACTGAGTATGTGATCTTTACAGAGGCTTCAAACTGAACGCAAATATAGTAAATTTGAGAAAAACAACCTTTATTTGATTAAAATATCGAGAAAAATGTTGGAGGCATAAATCGCCTTTTTTCATGGGCTAGAGCCCAGGATTTTAAAATGCACCTTTTTCGCGATTTTATGTTTCATAAAAACTGAGTATGTGATCTTTACAGAGGCTTCAAACTGAACGGAAATATAGTAAATTTGAGAAAAACAACTTGTATTTGAGGAAAATATCGAGAAAAAAGTTAGAGGCAAAAATCGCCTTTTTTCGTAATTTTCGTGGGCTATAGCCCAGGATTTTAAAATGCACTTTTTTCGCGATTTTATGTTTCATAAAAACTGAGTAAGTGATACTCATAGAGGCTTCAAACTGAGCGCAAATATAGTAAATTTGAGAAAAACAACCTTTATTTGATTAAAATATCGAGAAAAATGTTAGAGGCAAAAATCGCCTTTTTTCATAATTTTTCGTGGGCTATAGCCCAGGATTTTAAAATGCACTTTTTTCGCGATTTTATGTTTCATAAAAACTGAGTAAGTGATACTCATAGAGGCTTCAAACTGAGCGCAAATATAGTAAATTTGAGAAAAACAACCTTTATTTGATTAAAATATCGAGAAAAATGTTGGAGGCATAAATCGCCTTTTTTCATGGGCTAGAGCCCAGGATTTTAAAATGCACTTTTTTCGCGATTTTATGTTTCATAAAAACTGAGTATGTGATCTTTACAGAGGCTTCAAACTGAACGGAAATATAGTAAATTTGAGAAAAACAACTTGTATTTGAGGAAAATATCGAGAAAAAAGTTAGAGGCAAAAATCGCCTTTTTTCATAATTTTCGTGGGCTATAGCCCAGGATTTTAAAATGCACTTTTTTCGCGATTTTATGTTTCATAAAAACTGAGTATGTGATCTTTACAGAGGCTTCAAACTGAACGCAAATATAGTAAATTTGAGAAAAACAACCTTTATTTGATTAAAATATCGAGAAAAAAGTTAGAGGCAAAAATCGCCTTTTTTCACAATTTTTCGTGGGCTATAGCCCAGGATTTTAAAATGCACTTTTTTCGCGATTTTATGGTTCATAAAAACTGAGTATCTGATCTTTACAGAGGCTTCAAACTGAATGCAAATATAGTAAATTTGAGAAAAACAACCTTTATTTGATTAAAATATCGAGAAAAAAGTTAGAGGCAAAAATCGCCTTTTTTCACAATTTTTCGTGGGCTATAGCCCAGGATTTTAAAATGCACTTTTTTCGCGATTTTATGGTTCATAAAAACTGAGTATGTGATCTTTACAGAGGCTTCAAACTGAACGCAAATATAGTAAATTTGAGAAAAACAACTTGTATTTGAGGAAAATATCGAGAAAAAGGTTAGAGGCAAAAATCGCCTTTTTTGACAATTTTTCGTGGGCTATAGCCCAGGATTTTAAAATGCACTTTTTTCGCGATTTTATGTTTCATAAAAACTGAGTATGTGATACTCATATAGCCTTCAAACTGAGCGCAAATATAGTAAATTTGAGAAAAACAACTTGTATTTGAGGAAAATATCGAGAAAAAAGTTAGAGGCAAAAATCGCCTTTTTTCACAATTTTTCGTGGGCTATAGCCCAGGATTTTAAAATGCACTTTTTTCGCGATTTTATGTTTCATAAAAACTGAGTATGTGATCTTTACAGAGGCTTCAAACTGAACGCAAACATAGTAAATTTGAGAAAAACAACCTTTATTTGATTAAAATATCGAGAAAAAAGTTAGAGGCAAAAATCGCCTTTTTTGACAATTTTTCGTGGGCTATAGCCCAGGATTTTAAAATGCACTTTTTTCGCGATTTTATGGTTCATAAAAACTGAGTATGTGATCTTTACAGAGGCTTCAAACTGAACGCAAATATAGTAAATTTGAGAAAAACAACCTTTATTTGATTAAAATATCGAGAAAAAAGTTAGAGGCAAAAATCGCCTTTTTTGACAATTTTTCGTGGGCTATAGCCCAGGATTTTAAAATGCACTTTTTTCGCGATTTTATGTTTCATAAAAACTGAGTATGTGATACTCATATAGCCTTCAAACTGAGCGCAAATATAGTAAATTTGAGAAAAACAACTTGTATTTGAGGAAAATATCGAGAAAAAAGTTAGAGGCAAAAATCGCCTTTTTTCACAATTTTTCGTGGGCTATAGCCCAGGATTTTAAAATGCACTTTTTTCGCGATTTTATGGTTCATAAAAACTGAGTATGTGATCTTTACAGAGGCTTCAAACTGAACGCAAACATAGTAAATTTGAGAAAAACAACCTTTATTTGATTAAAATATCGAGAAAAAAGTTAGAGGCAAAAATCGCCTTTTTTGACAATTTTTCGTGGGCTATAGCCCAGGATTTTAAAATGCACTTTTTTCGCGATTTTATGTTTCATAAAAACTGAGTATGTGATACTCATATAGCCTTCAAACTGAGCGCAAATATAGTAAATTTGAGAAAAACAACTTGTATTTGAGGAAAATATCGAGAAAAAAGTTAGAGGCAAAAATCGCCTTTTTTCACAATTTTTCGTGGGCTATAGCCCAGGATTTTAAAATGCACTTTTTTCGCGATTTTATGGTTCATAAAAACTGAGTATGTGATCTTTACAGAGGCTTCAAACTGAACGCAAACATAGTAAATTTGAGAAAAACAACCTTTATTTGATTAAAATATCGAGAAAAAAGTTAGAGGCAAAAATCGCCTTTTTTGACAATTTTTCGTGGGCTATAGCCCAGGATTTTAAAATGCACTTTTTTCGCGATTTTATGTTTCATAAAAACTGAGTATGTGATACTCATATAGCCTTCAAACTGAGCGCAAATATAGTAAATTTGAGAAAAACAACTTGTATTTGAGGAAAATATCGAGAAAAAAGTTAGAGGCAAAAATCGCCTTTTTTCACAATTTTTCGTGGGCTATAGCCCAGGATTTTAAAATGCACTTTTTTCGCGATTTTATGGTTCATAAAAACTGAGTATGTGATCTTTACAGAGGCTTCAAACTGAACGCAAACATAGTAAATTTGAGAAAAACAACCTTTATTTGATTAAAATATCGAGAAAAAAGTTAGAGGCAAAAATCGCCTTTTTTGACAATTTTTCGTGGGCTATAGCCCAGGATTTTAAAATGCACTTTTTTCGCGATTTTATGTTTCATAAAAACTGAGTATGTGATACTCATATAGCCTTCAAACTGAGCGCAAATATAGTAAATTTGAGAAAAACAACTTTTATTTGAGGAAAATATCGAGAAAAAAGTTAGAGGCAAAAATCGCCTTTTTTCACAATTTTTCGTGGGCTATAGCCCAGGATTTTAAAATGCACTTTTTTCGCGATTTTATGGTTCATAAAAACTGAGTATGTGATACTCATATAGCCTTCAAACTGAGCGCAAATATAGTAAATTTGAGAAAAACAACCTTTATTTGATTAAAATATCGAGAAAAAAGTTAGAGGCAAAAATCGCCTTTTTTCACAATTTTTCGTGGGCTATAGCCCAGGATTTTAAAATGCACTTTTTTCGCGATTTTATGGTTCATAAAAACTGAGTATGTGATCTTTACAGAGCCTTCAAACTGAGCGCAAATATAGTAAATTTGAGAAAAACAACTTTTATTTGAGGAAAATATCGAGAAAAAAGTTAGAGGCAAAAATCGCCTTTTTCACAATTTTTCGTGGGCTATAGCCCAGGATTTTAAAATGCACTTTTTTCGCGATTTTATGGTTCATAAAAACTGAGTATGTGATCTTTACAGAGGCTTCAAACTGAACGCAAATATAGTAAATTTGAGAAAAACAACTTTTATTTGAGGAAAATATCGAGAAAAAAGTTAGAGGCAAAAATCGCCTTTTTTGACAATTTTTCGTGGGCTATAGCCCAGGATTTTAAAATGCACTTTTTTCGCGATTTTATGGTTCATAAAAACTGAGTATGTGATCTTTACAGAGGCTTCAAACTGAACGCAAACATAGTAAATTTGAGAAAAACAACCTTTATTTGAATAAAATATAGAGAAAAAAGTTAGAGGCAAAAATCGCCTTTTTTGACAATTTTTCGTGGGCTATAGCCCAGGATTTTAAAATGCACTTTTTTCGCGATTTTATGTTTCATAAAAACTGAGTATGTGATACTCATAAAGCCTTCAAACTGAGCGCAAATATAGTAAATTTGAGAAAAACAACTTTTATTTGAGGAAAATATCGAGAAAAAAGTTAGAGGCAAAAATCGCCTTTTTTCACAATTTTTCGTGGGCTATAGCCCAGGATTTTAAAATGCACTTTTTTCGCGATTTTATGTTTCATAAAAACTGAGTATGTGATACTCATATAGCCTTCAAACTGAGCGCAAATATAGTAAATTTGAGAAAAACAACTTGTATTTGAGGAAAATATCGAGAAAAAAGTTAGAGGCAAAAATCGCCTTTTTTCACAATTTTTCGTGGGCTATAGCCCAGGGTTTTAAAATGCACTTTTTTCGCGATTTTATGGTTCATAAAAACTGAGTATGTGATCTTTACAGAGGCTTCAAACTGAACGCAAACATAGTAAATTTGAGAAAAACAACCTTTATTTGATTAAAATATCGAGAAAAAAGTTAGAGGCAAAAATCGCCTTTTTTCACAATTTTTCGTGGGCTATAGCCCAGGATTTTAAAATGCACTTTTTTCGCGATTTTATGTTTCATAAAAACTGAGTATGTGATACTCATATAGCCTTCAAACTGAGCGCAAACATAGTAAATTTGAGAAAAACAACCTTTATTTGATTAAAATATCGAGAAAAAAGTTAGAGGCAAAAATCGCCTTTTTTCACAATTTTTCGTGGGCTATAGCCCAGGATTTTAAAATGCACTTTTTTCGCGATTTTATGTTTCATAAAAACTGAGTATGTGATACTCATATAGCCTTCAAACTGAGCGCAAATATAGTAAATTTGAGAAAAACAACTTTTATTTGAGGAAAATATCGAGAAAAAAGTTAGAGGCAAAAATCGCCTTTTTTGACAATTTTTCGTGGGCTATAGCCCAGGATTTTAAAATGCACTTTTTTCGCGATTTTATGGTTCATAAAAACTGAGTACGTGATCTTTACAGAGGCTTCAAACTGAACGCAAACATAGTAAATTTGAGAAAAACAACCTTTATTTGATTAAAATATCGAGAAAAAAGTTAGAGGCAAAAATCGCCTTTTTTGACAATTTTTCGTGGGCTATAGCCCAGGATTTTAAAATGCACTTTTTTCGCGATTTTATGTTTCATAAAAACTGAGTATGTGATACTCATAAAGCCTTCAAACTGAGCGCAAATATAGTAAATTTGAGAAAAACAACTTTTATTTGAGGAAAATATCGAGAAAAAAGTTAGAGGCAAAAATCGCCTTTTTTCACAATTTTTCGTGGGCTATAGCCCAGGATTTTAAAATGCACTTTTTTCGCGATTTTATGTTTCATAAAAACTGAGTATGTGATACTCATATAGCCTTCAAACTGAGCGCAAATATAGTAAATTTGAGAAAAACAACTTGCATTTGAGGAAAATATCGAGAAAAAAGTTAGAGGCAAAAATCGCCTTTTTTCACAATTTTTCGTGGGCTATAGCCCAGGGTTTTAAAATGCACTTTTTTCGCGATTTTATGGTTCATAAAAACTGAGTATGTGATCTTTACAGAGGCTTCAAACTGAACGCAAACATAGTAAATTTGAGAAAAACAACCTTTATTTGATTAAAATATCGAGAAAAAAGTTAGAGGCAAAAATCGCCTTTTTTGACAATTTTTCGTGGGCTATAGCCCAGGATTTTAAAATGCACTTTTTTCGCGATTTTATGTTTCATAAAAACTGAGTATGTGATACTCATATAGCCTTCAAACTGAGCGCAAATATAGTAAATTTGAGAAAAACAACTTTTATTTGAGGAAAATATCGAGAAAAAAGTTAGAGGCAAAAATCGCCTTTTTTGACAATTTTTCGTGGGCTATAGCCCAGGGTTTTAAAATGCTCTTTTTTCGCGATTTTATGGTTCATAAAAACTGAGTATGTGATCTTTACAGAGCCTTCAAACTGAGCGCAAATATAGTAAATTTGAGAAAAACAACTTTTATTTGAGGAAAATATCGAGAAAAAAGTTAGAGGCAAAAATCGCCTTTTTTGACAATTTTTCGTGGGCTATAGCCCAGGGTTTTAAAATGCTCTTTTTTTCGCGATTTTATGGTTCATAAAAACTGAGTATGTGATCTTTACAGAGCCTTCAAACTGAGCGCAAATATAGTAAATTTGAGAAAAACAACTTTTATTTGAGGAAAATATCGAGAAAAAAGTTAGAGGCAAAAATCGCCTTTTTTGACAATTTTTCGTGGGCTATAGCCCAGGATTTTAAAATGCACTTTTTTCGCGATTTTATGTTTCATAAAAACTGAGTATGTGATACTCATAAAGCCTTCAAACTGAGCGCAAATATAGTAAATTTGAGAAAAACAACTTTTATTTGAGGAAAATATCGAGAAAAAAGTTAGAGGCAAAAATCGCCTTTTTTGACAATTTTTCGTGGGCTATAGCCCAGGATTTTAAAATGCACTTTTTTCGCGATTTTATGGTTCATAAAAACTGAGTATGTGATCTTTACAGAGGCTTCAAACTGAACGCAAACAAAGTAAATTTGAGAAAAACAACCTTTATTTGATTAAAATATCGAGAAAAAAGTTAGAGGCAAAAATCGCCTTTTTTGACAATTTTTCGTGGGCTATAGCCCAGGATTTTAAAATGCACTTTTTTCGCGATTTTATGTTTCATAGCCCAGGGTTTTAAAATGCACTTTTTTCGCGATTTTATGGTTCATAAAAACTGAGTATGTGATCTTTACAGAGGCTTCAAACTGAACGCAAACATAGTAAATTTGAGAAAAACAACCTTTATTTGATTAAAATATCGAGAAAAAAGTTAGAGGCAAAAATCGCCTTTTTTGACAATTTTTCGTGGGCTATAGCCCAGGATTTTAAAATGCACTTTTTTCGCGATTTTATGTTTCATAAAAACTGAGTATGTGATACTCATATAGCCTTCAAACTGAGCGCAAATATAGTAAATTTGAGAAAAACAACTTTTATTTGAGGAAAATATCGAGAAAAAAGTTAGAGGCAAAAATCGCCTTTTTTGACAATTTTTCGTGGGCTATAGCCCAGGGTTTTAAAATGCTCTTTTTTCGCGATTTTATGGTTCATAAAAACTGAGTATGTGATCTTTACAGAGCCTTCAAACTGAGCGCAAATATAGTAAATTTGAGAAAAACAACTTTTATTTGAGGAAAATATCGAGAAAAAAGTTAGAGGCAAAAATCGCCTTTTTTGACAATTTTTCGTGGGCTATAGCCCAGGGTTTTAAAATGCTCTTTTTTCGCGATTTTATGGTTCATAAAAACTGAGTATGTGATCTTTACAGAGCCTTCAAACTGAGCGCAAATATAGTAAATTTGAGAAAAACAACTTTTATTTGAGGAAAATATCGAGAAAAAAGTTAGAGGCAAAAATCGCCTTTTTTGACAATTTTTCGTGGGCTATAGCCCAGGATTTTAAAATGCACTTTTTTCGCGATTTTATGTTTCATAAAAACTGAGTATGTGATACTCATAAAGCCTTCAAACTGAGCGCAAATATAGTAAATTTGAGAAAAACAACTTTTATTTGAGGAAAATATCGAGAAAAAAGTTAGAGGCAAAAATCGCCTTTTTTCACAATTTTTCGTGGGCTATAGCCCAGGATTTTAAAATGCACTTTTTTCGCGATTTTATGTTTCATAAAAACTGAGTATGTGATACTCATATAGCCTTCAAACTGAGCGCAAATATAGTAAATTTGAGAAAAACAACTTTTATTTGAGGAAAATATCGAGAAAAAAGTTAGAGGCAAAAATCGCCTTTTTTGACAATTTTTCGTGGGCTATAGCCCAGGATTTTAAAATGCACTTTTTTCGCGATTTTATGGTTCATAAAAACTGAGTATGTGATCTTTACAGAGGCTTCAAACTGAACGCAAACATAGTAAATTTGATAAAAACAACCTTTATTTGATTAAAATATCGAGAAAAAAGTTAGAGGCAAAAATCGCCTTTTTTGACAATTTTTCGTGGGCTATAGCCCAGGATTTTAAAATGCACTTTTTTCGCGATTTTATGTTTCATAAAAACTGAGTATGTGATACTCATAAAGCCTTCAAACTGAGCGCAAATATAGTAAATTTGAGAAAAACAACTTTTATTTGAGGAAAATATCGAGAAAAAAGTTAGAGGCAAAAATCGCCTTTTTTCACAATTTTTCGTGGGCTATAGCCCAGGATTTTAAAATGCACTTTTTTCGCGATTTTATGTTTCATAAAAACTGAGTATGTGATACTCATATAGCCTTCAAACTGAGCGCAAATATAGTAAATTTGAGAAAAACAACTTGTATTTGAGGAAAATATCGAGAAAAAAGTTAGAGGCAAAAATCGCCTTTTTTCACAATTTTTCGTGGGCTATAGCCCAGGGTTTTAAAATGCACTTTTTTCGCGATTTTATGGTTCATAAAAACTGAGTATGTGATCTTTACAGAGGCTTCAAACTGAACGCAAACATAGTAAATTTGAGAAAAACAACCTTTATTTGATTAAAATATCGAGAAAAAAGTTAGAGGCAAAAATCGCCTTTTTTGACAATTTTTCGTGGGCTATAGCCCAGGATTTTAAAATGCACTTTTTTCGCGATTTTATGTTTCATAAAAACTGAGTATGTGATACTCATATAGCCTTCAAACTGAGCGCAAATATAGTAAATTTGAGAAAAACAACTTTTATTTGAGGAAAATATCGAGAAAAAAGTTAGAGGCAAAAATCGCCTTTTTTGACAATTTTTCGTGGGCTATAGCCCAGGGTTTTAAAATGCTCTTTTTTCGCGATTTTATGGTTCATAAAAACTGAGTATGTGATCTTTACAGAGCCTTCAAACTGAGCGCAAATATAGTAAATTTGAGAAAAACAACTTTTATTTGAGGAAAATATCGAGAAAAAAGTTAGAGGCAAAAATCGCCTTTTTTGACAATTTTTCGTGGGCTATAGCCCAGGGTTTTAAAATGCTCTTTTTTCGCGATTTTATGGTTCATAAAAACTGAGTATGTGATCTTTACAGAGCCTTCAAACTGAGCGCAAATATAGTAAATTTGAGAAAAACAACTTTTATTTGAGGAAAATATCGAGAAAAAAGTTAGAGGCAAAAATCGCCTTTTTTGACAATTTTTCGTGGGCTATAGCCCAGGATTTTAAAATGCACTTTTTTCGCGATTTTATGTTTCATAAAAACTGAGTATGTGATACTCATAAAGCCTTCAAACTGAGCGCAAATATAGTAAATTTGAGAAAAACAACTTTTATTTGAGGAAAATATCGAGAAAAAAGTTAGAGGCAAAAATCGCCTTTTTTCACAATTTTTCGTGGGCTATAGCCCAGGATTTTAAAATGCACTTTTTTCGCGATTTTATGTTTCATAAAAACTGAGTATGTGATACTCATATAGCCTTCAAACTGAGCGCAAATATAGTAAATTTGAGAAAAACAACTTTTATTTGAGGAAAATATCGAGAAAAAAGTTAGAGGCAAAAATCGCCTTTTTTGACAATTTTTCGTGGGCTATAGCCCAGGATTTTAAAATGCACTTTTTTCGCGATTTTATGTTTCATAAAAACTGAGTATGTGATCTTTACAGAGGCTTCAAACTGAACGCAAATATAGTAAATTTGAGAAAAACAACCTTTATTTGATTAAAATATCGAGAAAAAAGTTATAGGCAAAAATCGCCTTTTTTCACAATTTTTCGTGGGCTATAGCCCAGGATTTTAAAATGCACTTTTTTCGCGATTTTATGTTTCATAAAAACTGAGTATGTGATACTCATATAGCCTTCAAACTGAGCGCAAATATAGTAAATTTGAGAAAAACAACTTGTATTTGAGGAAAATATCGAGAAAAAAGTTAGAGGCAAAAATCGCCTTTTTTCACAATTTTTCGTGGGCTATAGCCCAGGGTTTTAAAATGCACTTTTTTCGCGATTTTATGGTTCATAAAAACTGAGTATGTGATCTTTACAGAGCCTTCAAACTGAACGCAAACATAGTAAATTTGAGAAAAACAACCTTTATTTGATTAAAATATCGAGAAAAAGGTTAGAGGCAAAAATCGCCTTTTTTCACAATTTTTCGTGGGCTATAGCCCAGGATTTTAAAATACACTTTTTTCGCGATTTTATGTTTCATAAAAACTGAGTATGTGATACTCACATAGCCTTCAAACTGAGCGCAAATATAGTAAATTTGAGAAAAACAACTTGTATTTGAGGAAAATATCGAGAAAAAAGTTAGAGGCAAAAATCGCCTTTTTTCACAATTTTTCGTGGGCTATAGCCCAGGATTTTAAAATGCACTTTTTTCGCGATTTTATGGTTCATAAAAACTGAGTATGTGATCTTTACAGAGGCTTCAAACTGAACGCAAATATAGTAAATTTGAGAAAAACAACTTGTATTTGAGGAAAATATCGAGAAAAAAGTTAGAGGCAAAAATCGCCTTTTTTCACAATTTTTCGTGGGCTATAGCCCAGGATTTTAAAATGCACTTTTTTCGCGATTTTATGGTTCATAAAAACTGAGTATGTGATCTTTACAGAGGCTTCAAACTGAACGCAAATATAGTAAATTTGAGAAAAACAACTTTTATTTGAGGAAAATATCGAGAAAAAAGTTAGAGGCAAAAATCGCCTTTTTTCATAATATTTCGTGGGCTATAGCCCAGGATTTTAAAATGCACTTTTTTCGCGATTTTATGGTTCATAAAAACTGAGTATGTGATCTTTACAGAGGCTTCAAACTGAACGCAAATATAGTAAATTTGAGAAAAACAACTTGTATTTGAGGAAAATATCGAGAAAAAAGTTAGAGGCAAAAATCGCCTTTTTTCACAATTTTTCGTGGGCTATAGCCCAGGATTTTAAAATGCACTTTTTTCGCGATTTTATGGTTCATAAAAACTGAGTATGTGATCTTTACAGAGGCTTCAAACTGAACGCAAATATAGTAAATTTGAGAAAAACAACTTGTATTTGAGGAAAATATCGAGAAAAAAGTTAGAGGCAAAAATCGCCTTTTTTCACAATATTTCGTGGGCTATAGCCCAGGATTTTAAAATGCACTTTTTTCGCGATTTTATGGTTCATAAAAACTGAGTATGTGATCTTTACAGAGGTTTCAAACTGAACGCAAATATAGTAAATTTGAGAAAAACAACTTGTATTTGAGGAAAATATCGAGAAAAAAGTTAGAGGCAAAAATCGCCTTTTTTCACAATTTTTCGTGGGCTATAGCCCAGGATTTTAAAATGCACTTTTTCGCGATTTTATGGTTCATAAAAACTGAGTATGTGATCTTTACAGAGGCTTCAAACTGAACGCAAATATAGTAAATTTGAGAAAAACAACTTGTATTTGAGGAAAATATCGAGAAAAAAGTTAGAGGCAAAAATCGCCTTTTTTGACAATTTTTCGTGGGCTATAGCCCAGGATTTTAAAATGCACTTTTTTCGCGATTTTATGGTTCATAGAACTGAGTATGTGATCTTTACAGAGCCTTCAAACTGAGCGCAAATATAGTAAATTTGAGAAAAACAACC